>CM024241.1:15001143-15731443 GCA_013421045.1 Propylea japonica | reverse complement strand
GCTTCTTCTTCTTCTTCTTCTTCTTCTTCTCTGTGCGGTGCCTTACCGGCCGAACTGAGGCCTAGTGGCCCATTGTTCACCCGCATCATTCTACAGAGACTCAGCTCCTCAGACACGAAGACAGAAATGTCGCGAGCCTGCCAGGAGTGGTCCTCTCACCATAGGAATAGAAGGTGTTGGATTTCCTAGGTGTGTTGACCTTAACTCAGTAAGGTTTTCACAGTTGAACAAAATATGCTCAACCGTTTCATCAGTACTCCTGCACCACCGGCATAGGGAGCAGCTCGTCAATCCCATTCTCTTCAAATGCTTGTTAAACAGGTGACCAGTCAATGCACCAGTCACCAGACTGAGTTGTTTCCTCTCCAGCAGCAGAAGCCTATTGACCTCAGATCGCGAGGACGGTCTCTCAATGAGAATCCTCGACCACCTCAGGCCCACCCCTGCGCTCCATTCGAGGAAAATTCCCTGTTCAGCCAGTTCCTGAAGAAACTTCTGACAGATGTGCGACAGATTGGCAGCGAAGGCTCCGGACCAACAAATGCTAATCCGGCTCCCCGCCTAGCCAGTTCATCTGCCTTGACGTTACCAGGTATATCCGCATGAGCCGGACACCAGACACTTTCAAAAAGTTATCAGAGCCCAGCCCACGCAGAGCTTTCCTGCATTCTTCTACCAAGAAGAGAGTCAACTCTAACATCAGATAGAGATTTCAGAGTTCCCTGGCTGTCGCAACATATATAAATGTGCTGGCCAGAGTATCCCCTGCGAATGTTTTCCAGTGCGCATGCAAGAACCGCAAATAGCTCAGCCTGCACAATGGAACAGTCCTTCCCCAGAGGGATAGCCTGATTAAAGTGAGGACCCACGATTCCGGCCCCAGACCCTGTTGCTGTGACAGAGCCATCAGTGAACCAGGTGGGACCTTCTGGACTAAGAAGCCTGTTTGATGAAGACCATAGGTCTCTGTCGGGAACAATTACCCTGTAGGGTTCGTCGAAGCAGAACCTAGTGCCCGCGCGGTCACCTCTCTGGAGAAGGGGAGCGTGAGCATCCTTGACCATTTGAGGGCCCTCGCGTGCCCAGTGAAGAGTCCTCCATCGCGCCATTGTCCCCGTTCCCAGATTCCTAGAGCTGTCTTCATAGCCACCTCCTTCACAACTAGTGCAAAGGAGGGAGACCCAGCAGACATTCCATCGCTGCTGTAGGGGTAGACCTCAGAGCGCCTGTAATACTTAAACAAGCTTTCCTCTGGCATTTAGTCATAATGTTCTGGTTGACGGCCCTCTCCATAGAAGGCCACCACACCACAGAGGCATAGGTCAGGATAGGCCTCACCACGGCAGTATACAACCAGTGCATAATGTGCGGTTTGAAGCCCCATCCATTACCCAGCACCCTCCGAGTGGACCAGAATATTACATTGGCTTTATTCGTTTGAGTCTCAACGTGTTTGTTCCACAAAAGTTTGCGGTCCAATATCACCCCGAGATAACGAACTTGTTCGGATAGAGTGAGCCCAACTCCAAACAGACTGGGAAGTCGTAAGTTGCTAGGCACCCTCTTTCTAGTAAAGAGAACCATCTCTGTCTTACTAGGATTTACCGAGAGCTCGTTTTTCAAGCACCATCGTTCGACCCGTCGCAGAGCATTCTGCATCAGATCCCCAATGACACTGATCACCTTACCCCTGATTAGTATAACAAGGTCGTCCGCATAGGCCACCACAACGAACCCAGCCTTCCTTAACTCCACCAGGAGCTCATCCAGGACGAGATTCCACAGTATCGGAGACAGAACACCGCCCTGCGGACATCCCCTTCCTGGCGAGCCCCCTATGGTCGAGCCGCCCAGCCGAGCCACGATGCTACGTGAACCAAGCAGAGACCCCGTCCACCGACAAAGAGTAGGCGGAACACCATGTCTGGCCAACGCAGATTGCATCACACCAAACGCAGTGTTATTGAAGGCACCTTCTATATCAAGAAATACAGCTAGGGTGTACTCCTTGTTATGTATTCCGTCCTCAATACAGTTAACCACTGAGTGAAGAGCAGAATCTACTGATTTTCCCAGCTGATACGCATGCTGGGAGGGGTGCAGTGGTATAGCCACTAAAGCATCGTCCCTGATGTATCTTTCCACCAACCTCTCCAGTGTCTTGACTAAGAACGAGGAGAGGCTAATTGGTCGAAAGTCATTCGCTTTTGTATGCGATGGTTTTCCAGGCTTGGGTATGAAAATTACCTTCACCTTTCTCCAGGACAATGGAATGTGACCTAGAGCCAGACTCGCACGGAGAACGTGAAGCAGTGGGGAGGCCAGCACTTCCAGCCCCTTGGATAGCAGAGCCGGAACAATGCCATCCTCACCAGCTGCTTTATAAGACTCGAAACCGTTGATCGCCCAACGGAGTCGAGAATGTGTGACTACACGTGCAGCCAGCTTCCAGTCCTCGTATGAGGCCCGTCGATGGCATACACCCTGTGTGTCTACATTCTCAGAGAAGCCAGGAAAATGCGTCTCTAAGAGATGTCTTAAGCTTTCTTCCTCTGAGCCCGTCTTTTGCCCACTAGGAAGATTTAAGTAGTCAATCCTCGGAGGGCCTCCGGCAGAGAGGACCCGCCTGAGCCTGTTAGCTTCAGGCGCACCCTCAATATCACTACAGAAGCGCCTCCAAGATTCTCGCTTAGACTTTCTTATTAGTCCTTTGTACACTCTCAGGGCCGACTTATAGTCGTCCCAGTCACTTGCAAGGCCGGATCTCATTGCCTTGTTAAAGAGATGCCTGCTGGTGCGTCTGGCATCATTAATTTCAGGAGTCCACCATTTCGTTTGACCCTTCGGTCTACGAACCTGGGGACTGCAACTGCTATGATAGGCTGAGATTATGGCCTCCTGAAGCTTTTCAGCTGCAGTGTCCAATTCTCTCGAAGTCCTAGGTTTGGGATGCACCTGTCCCAGGTTTTCAGAGAGGAATGCCAGATATCTGGACCAGTCTGTTTTTCTGGGGTTCCTGAAAGTTACCGGATCCCTTGTCGGGCTGCTTCCACTGATGGTGAAGCAGATGTGCCGGTGATCAGACAGTGAGATCACGTCCGTGGCTACACGCCAATCCATTATGCAATCAGCGATGGAGCTGCTGCACATAGTGACGTCAAGAACCTCCCTTCTACTTGACGTAATAAAGGTAGGCTCGTCACCCTTATTGAGAAGGTGTAAACTGGTTGAAAACAGAAAATCACTAGAGCCTCACCCCTGGGGTTCACATCAGTGCTGCCCCACAGAATGTGATGCGCATTCGCATCACATCCAATGAGCAGGGGCCAGCCTTTCTGCTCACAGAATGTCACCAGCTCCACCATCTCCTTCGATGGTGGTGGATCCGGAGAGTCGTATGGAAGGTATGCCGAGCATACCACCAAGTTTTCCAGCGGTCCCCTGAAATCAGTAAACCGGGCCGCTACTAGATCCCTGAAACAGAAATTTGTTAATAATTGAGCCCCCAAGTCAGAAGAAGCGAGTATGCACGCCCTCGGATTTGTGTCCTTGGGCGAACAGAAGAGCCTACTTCCACTGAAGGAGAGACCCCTCACCTCGCCACCTCTAATCCAGGGCTCCTGAATCAGGTTAATGAATGTCTGCACCTTCGCCAGCTGCAACCGAAGAATATCGGTTGCCGCAATGCAATGGTGCAAGTTTATTTGTGTTACAAATGTGTTGGCCGCCATGAGAAGAGATGAATCCTCAGTCGGCCAACTGTTCCGTAGTACCCGCAGATCCTGGAGGATCAGCAGATCCCGGAGGATCAGCAGATCCCGCAGGACCAACGGGTGTGTCCGATTGTGCAGAGCCCTGAACAGGTCCCCCCGGCACGAGCCCGACAGGAGCGCCAACAGAGTCCACATCCATCGGACTGCCCGACTCCATCGTCGGGTTGGAGGGTTCCTCCTCCATGGTCCGAGTGCCCTCCACCTCCTCACGGGTCCCCTCACTTGGAGCAGCCCTCGTATTCGAGGAGGTCGTGGCACTCGTGTTACGGCTTGGACCTTGGATGAGCCTGAAGGTACCCATCCTCATTCCAATGCCAACTTGGAATTTGCAACTGTCCAAGACTTGTAGAGATGCCTTGTCCACCCCCAGAATGATTTGCACCATATCGGGCCCATCACTCCGGTTGTAGACTCTCCAGCCCCTAGTCTTAAGAGCCGGAGTCGACATCTCTATTCGTCTGAGAATCAGTCCCGTTGGCGATGAGCTTTGAGCACCCTTCACCATCAGACTGACTCTCGTTAGTCTTTCCAGGTCCTTCACCTCAATCATTTTGAGGCGGAGTCCTTTCGGAAGTTTCAGCGTGGACAGGCTAGTACACAGCCAGTCCACACTGAATCTGTCCACACAGGAGGTGACAATTGCACCTTGGTGGTTGAGCTCAACACCCTGGAACCGCGGGTAGGGCATGCCAGGTAGGATCTTGTCCATCCCAGCAGCCACCGCTAGCTCCACAGCGCTGAGGTCCTCCTTGGAGAGCGCCCTGTCTGGCCAATCCTCGTGAACGAGGGCCACCTTCAAGGGCAAACTCGCCACCTCATTGTAAGAGGGCCTGTCCGGAAGGTGGTTAGCCTTCTTCGCAGGTCTCTCACACGAGGGTGGAGTGACCGATTCGGGGGCGTCCCTTTTAGAGCCACCAGCCCGTGGAAGGGGGGAGTTCCCGACTGCCGACTCTCCCGCCGCTTGACGGGTTGAGTCCGCGCGAGCCCTCCTCGCCTTCCTTTTCTGCGCACTTGTGCGGTTCCGCCTTTTGACAGCGGGCCTCGAAGAGGGCCCCGATTGTGAAGTCCCTTCATTGCCTGAAGGGCCCTCACTCGGAGTCCTCTCCGGGATTTTACCTCGAGCCCCTCCAGAAGAGGAGCCTTTGGTGTCAGGGTGTTTGGCACCCTTTGCTTCATTTTGTTGAACTTTTTCCATGTGAATCCCACGAGTAACCTAAGAAAAAGTGGTCGCCCCCAGCAGAGCTTGGATACTGGGGGAAGGTCTTTTACAAGGGGATGCGACCCGGTTTCCCCAGGGAATCGTTCGCGACACACTTCACCCAGGTGCCATTCAGCCCTCGGCACGATATCTCACACCTTGGCTTGGGTGGTCAATCTTAGTTTCGCCACTCCTCCGGAATCTCATCGACATGGGTGTTGGCCCTGCCAGGAACCGGAGTTCCAGCCGCAGAGATTCCGAGTATCAATGCAGCTACTACAAGCCCCACACCACGACAAGGTGTTGACCCAGTGGGGGCAAGAACCGCTTGAGTGGTTGCACATATCATACATCAAATCAGTGTAGAATTGAACGAAGAATTCGAATATGTATAAATATACAGGGTTTGCATTGAAATAACGAAGTTACATTCGTTTCCGGTTCCACCGGAAGTAGATTTTTCTCGAAAATATTTTACAATTAAAGTTCATATACTCTTAAATGAAAATCAAAATCTTTAATCTGTATTACAATTCCTTCCTCGAAAACGTCTAATGAAACACTTAAAAAAATCACCCGGTATACTTAACATTATTCGGAAAATATGAATATATGAATAGCTGTCAAGAAAAATGATAATATCTCTTTCTTACAAGCTAACAACCAAGTAATCTTTCTCATTTCCAGGGAGAAAAACAATTCAATACTATTTAACTGTAAAATTTCTACTGAAATGAAGGACTCAGACATTATTGAACTGCATTCTTCTTTATCTACTTTACTTACTTATTCGAAAACTCATTATGTAGAATAGAAAAGACATATCTTGATTATTCTGTAATTGCTTTTCATTCTAAATATAACTGCAGGTAGCTCTCATAATAAATCATTTGCGATGATTTTATACCTGAAGAATCATACCTGGTTACATGAAGTATCTGTTTTCAATTGAAATATTGTACTTTCGTATTTTACTTTGTGTGTTGAAAACTTATCAGGTAGAATGATAAGGTCCAACAAAATGACATTCTATTCACAATATATTTATTTTAAAGTCATTTCTAAAGAGAATGTAATAAGGCAATTGTTATTGAAAGAATTGAATACTTGTGTATGCAAATCCTACCAGTAATAATTACTCACCTCCTTCGATAGTTTTTAGAAGTTTTATACTTGACATGGAAAATAGTATGGGAGGAATCAAAAACTTAATTTTCACGGTTGATTTGAGTCTTTGTTAATAATCGGTTGATTGATTTCGAACTGTCTAATTTTCCTAATGTTCACGAAATTACACATCGGGTCAATGTCAAATTTAATATTTAGAAATAAAACAGTGGTTTTCGCCACAATCATATTCTTATTGTATTCCCAAAAAAATTGATATCCGAACAGTTTTGTTATTCTGGACCCAAATACTCATAACCTTCGAAAGGAAAGAGCTGAAAACTGAATATTTTCAGGATATATTTGGGACGTGAATAACTCGATTGAGTTTGTTAGCGGGTCAAATCAGTTGGTTAGTTTCGAAGTTATATTATTATCACAGGAATATTTTCCTTGTGTTTCTCTATACATATATCTAATACTTCTCGTATGGTCCATCTGATATTCAGTATGTAGAATTGGTAATGATTTTGTGGAGATTGTACAATTAAACGATTTGGAGAAAATAATTCATGAGCAGAACAATTTTGCCATATTTTCGAAACTCATAATTTTATTGGATTTGAGTCTGGTACTTAGGGGTTAGGGAGTAAAATATTTCTAATTCTCGTGGAAACCGTAAAATTTGAAGTTAAATATGTTTTTCAGTTTTTTCGGGTAAAAATCACGAAAATTCATGAATATACAAATGAATTAATAGCATTATTTTCGATATTGACCTCAAGATGAACTGATCACTGTGTATGGTGAATTTTTAAGCAAGTCATTGGAATTTTTCTGAGAGGAAAAAACGTCTAAACTCATTAGCCACTTTTGACTCATAATTATCTTGACTTAATTCAGAGCCGGACCGTGGGCGTGGCGAGGGGGGCATTTGCCACGGGCGCAAACGACCTAGGGCGCAAAATGTGAAATATGATATATTCCATTTTAAATCAAGATTGACTACAAGCTCCATATTTCAAACTGGCGAATTTACCAGTTTACAAAGTTGAGAAACACGAAGTAAACGAACACTACCAAAACGGAACAAAATCATAGAAAATTATACATGACATATTTTGTCAATAAAAGGTTCTTCAAAATAAAGGGTTTTTCAAAAAGAGGTGTTATTTTGAAAAGCCCGCTATTTCGGTAGATATCACGTTTGAAGCTGTCATTTTTTGACATTTGACAAGTAGAAACTACGTCATTAATAAAAAATGGAACGATACACGCTTCAAGAACGTATTGAAATCATTAAAATTCACTATAAAAATGGTGGAATATGTGGGTCGTCGAAAGCACCTTGTCCGACCGCAATTAAAAAATTGGTGGAAAAATTCGAGCTCTTGGGACAAGTTAGTGATGTGAATAATAAAACCCGTGCACGTCGCTCGAGGACAGCCGAAAATATTGCTGCTGCCGCCGAAAGTGTTAAAGAAAATCCAGATTTGTCCATTCCTAGTCGTTCTTTGGAATTAGGCATTCCACAAACGTCATTACACCGTATTTTGCATAAAGATTTGGGTCTTATGGCTTATAAAGTTCAGTTAACACAAGAACTCAAGCCGGCCGATCATCAATAACGATTTGTCTTTGCTGATTGGGTCGTTGAAATGCATGCAAAATGATCCAGAATTCCATCGAAAAATCATCTTGAGTGATGAGGCCCATTTCCACCTCGGTGGCTTCGTCAACAAGCAAAATTGTCGCATCTGGGGCTCGGAAAACCCAAAAGTTATTGTTGAAAAGCCTCTCTATCCTCAACGTGTGACTGTTTGGTGCGGTTCATGGTCCGGCGGAGTCATTGGACCTTACTTTTCGGAAAATGAGGCTGGAGCAACAGTTACGGTGAATGGATTGCCCTATCGAGAGATGATCAATGATTTTTTATGGCCGAAATTGGATAGTATTGATCTGGACAACGTTTACATTGAACAAGACGGCGTTACGTGCCCCACAAGCAACGAAACCATTGGTCTTTTGCGGGAAAAGTTTTCGAACCGTGTTATCTCTCGAAAAGGTGATTACAATTGGCCACCGAGATCTTGTGATTTAACACCTTGTGACTTCGTGAAAGAGAAGGTCTACGCCAATAGCCCAGAGTCGATTCAAACCTCAAAGATGGAATTCGTGAGGCTGTCGAGGGCATAGGGCAGCCACTTTGCGATTTGGTTATGGAACATTTCATTAGAAGGATATGGTCCTGTAAGCGTGGTCGTGGTGGTCATTCACTTTATGTTATTTTGCACTATTAACGGCATAGCTTCTTCTTGATAATGAAATAAACATCTGATCATTTTTATTGAAAAATGGCATTTTTCTTTTAATATCAAAATAACACCCTTTATTGGAAAACCCATTATAATCAATAAATGTCAATTATAAAAATCATATATTTATTGAAAAATAAATTTCTTCAAGGGCGCATTTTGAAAGTTAGCCACAGGCGCAAGAATCCTAGTTCTGGCTCTGACTTAATTTATTGAAAATTACATCTGAAGTAACCTTTTTACGTCGAATTACCGAAAGTTCTGAATACATGTTGTCGAAATACTATATTTTTGACCAATTTAAACACCTTTATGTAATCTTCGCACCAAACGAATATTTTGAATACTTGTCATTTCTTTACATACTGAAATTTTTGAAGTTATCAACAGTACTTACCTGGATAATTTCATCTTCTCAGACTTCAGTTGTTCGAATCAAAGATTCGATTTGAGTTCTCGAAAGCCACTTGTTTTATTCTGCTTTAATATATTTACGGCTCAAGTATAACAAAGAACATAAATTGAATTCAATCTATAACCTTCTTGTATATTATGGGTGAAGTTTTTTGAAAATTAATTTGCAAATACATAATTATATATTTTATTGAAAGAGTATGACTGGAATATTTTTTGCTCTAACGAAACTAATATGTTTTCTTTCAATCATTTGCTATTATTTTGAACATTATGTTTATTTGCACTTTTTTAAACTGAAACACTTAAAATCAAAGCTGTTTTCATGGGTCTAGAATTTAATAAAAAAAAACTTTACATATGGAAGGTATTTATTTCAAATATAAATTCATTTGAAATTTACACAAAATATTTTAATCATTGAAATACTCACGAAAATAAAATTTTCAAAAAAAGTATAATACAACTAAATTCACATGTCAAAAGATGTGTTCGAATTTAAAGAAGATTCTACCAAATTGAAATATTCTAATGATAGGTATTTTTTTGAAGTATAACTTCATACAAATTTTTACAAGTAATGTTAAAATCAGTTATATTGAAATCTTTACAAAAATTGAATTTTTAAAAATAAGGGTATAATACAATTAAATTCACACGAATGAAGGTTCGATTTGAAAGAATATCCTACCAAATTTCAATATACATATGATATAGGTATTTACATACAAATTTATACAAGTATTAGTATTATTACACAAAATGTTTTTATCAGGTTCATTGAAATACTCGTATTAACCTTTATCGGCAGTTAGCTTACCAACTTCTTCTGGCTGTTGCGTAAGTTCACCATCTTCTTCAGGCTGTTGCTGAAGTTCACCAACTTCTTGGGTCTGTTGCTCCTCAGTCTCAATAACTGCGATTATTTGTTCGCAGTTAAATGGAACTGCACAATTCACACAACATAAATGTCCACATTGTACCCACTGATCCAAACATTCTGGATGGTACACATGCCCACAAACCGTAATGCCCTTGATTGATTTGAAAATAGCTCGAAGACACAGGTTGCAGTGAAAATATCCATTTTCAAGACCTTCAAGAAAACTATAATAATGCAATTAGTATGGTTATTTCAAAAGCAAATCGAATGATCATCCTTACCTATCGCTAAACTGTAGCACCTGTTGTTCTTCCGTTTCTTCTTCCATTTCTACTTCCATTTCTTGTTCCATTTCCTCTTTCTTGTATAAATATCCCATGTTGGAACTTTCTCGATGTCACCAAATGTTCAAGATGTTCACACTTTGAAAAATCGAATTCAACTGAAACCCTTCAGAAATGGTCAACAGGTACCTTTCTTAAATTTTCGTTGTAATAGCTAAATATTCTAATTAGCCTTATCAGACACTGAGAGGGGATTTCTTTTTGTGTGAAACTATCCCCTCAATAAAAATAAACATTTCTCTGAATGAATACACCAATAGAATCTAAGAAATGTAATGAAGAGGGGGTCAGGTAAAGAAAATGATGACTTATTGTTGCAAGAGAAGAAGTGGGGTAATTTTTATATTCCTTATTTACTATGAAAATTGGACAGGTACCTTTTGACCGTTTGTAAAAGAGTTCATAATATTTGAATCTTCAAAGTGTGAACATTGTGTTATCAAGAAAGTTATAACATGGGGTATTTATACAAGAAAAAGGAAATGAAAGAAGAATTTGATATAAAAATTGAGGAAAGCAGAGGATAATTATTTTATAGTGCTCTTGAAATATCGATATTAACTCAAAAATTTTAGTTTTTTCGAAGGTTTGGAAATTGGACGTTACCCCTGCACCTTTTGTGCGCAACCTATTTTTCACTCAATTAAAATCATTATGGTGTGTGGACATATGTTCCACCCCAATTGTTGCAAACAGAAAATTACTGTGTTCCAAGATATGGAGTACCCCTTCACAACCAACAAATATTATCAGTTGCAAAACCACAGCCTGTAGATGTTGAAGATAAAGGGCAAATAGCTGGTCCCAGCTCATAGGTTAAGGATTAGTTGTATAATTATAATCATGAGAGTAGTATTCAGAACATTTTTCTCGGTTCAAATAGTTTTGATATCTCTTTCTTTATATTCATTATATTTCGGAAAAAATCAATATTTGCAACATGTCAATTTACTTTTCATCCTGTTTCAATCTTCTTCATAATCTATTATTTGAATTTATGAGTTTTTGGTTTGAGACCTTTGTTATTGATAACTAATTTATTTAACAGGGTTAAAGGTCATGTTGTTGGAATAAAAACCACCTCTCAGACCATTGCCGACATGTTTCGATTTTATTCTAAAATCTCCTTCGGGCCTCTAAAATGAATTACAAGATTTTTTAATTAATTATAACACTTATAAATAAACTATGTTGGAACATGCAATGGGTACAACAAATGAATGAATAAGCATATTAATATCTGCATATTACAATAATCCAGTCGAATTGTGCTTTTAGCAGGAAAGTTCTGGGGTAGTTTTGATTTCTTTCATTTTTTATGTTTTTTGGGGTGCTGAATCCGAATTTGAGGTTTGCTAACAAAATTTCGTAACGGAACATAGAAAAAAATACAAAAAAAGAATAAAAATCTTATTCTTGGTCAGTTTTTTGCTTATTACTGGGAAACTATCAACTTTTCGTGAAAAAGCTTTCCATACAAAATGAAAGTACATTAAATTTCCTACAAATTGTACTGCCACAGCTTGTTCTGCGACAACCCGCTCTGGCTCAAATTATAGTTGAAAATGAGGTATTTTCTATGACTCATAAATTGAAAAAAAAATAAATTCTATGATTCCGATGATGCGATCCTCTTGAAATTTTGCATGAACTTTCAGTATATCAGTCTCGATTCACAAAATAAATTTCACTCAAATCAGATATCTTGTTATGGAAATATAAAGATTCTTCTTTTCATTTTTCCAATTGAATTTTCTATGGTTCTTTTCACACTATGGTCACACAATTTTGCATAAGGCTTATTATAAGCATCTTGCATTTGGCCGCAACATTTCATTTCGATTGGTTTTGTTTTGTCTGAGATATTGACGAACAAGAATTTAGAATGGCCATGTTTTATGAAACAAAATATGGTCATTCAAAATATTCATTTTGTTCCTCAATATCTCAGACAAAATGAAACCCATTGAAATGAAATGCTGCGGCCATATGCAAGTTGGTCATAATAAGCTTCATGCAAAATTGTGTGACCAAAGTGTGAACAGAACCATAGAAAATTCAATTGGAATATTGAAAGAAGAATCTTTATATTTCCATAACAAGATATCCGATTCGAGTGAAATTTTTTTATGAATCGAGACTGATATACTGAATGTTCATGCAAATTTTCAATAGGATCGCATCATCCGAACCATAGAATTTAATTTTTTTTCATTTATTGAGTCATAGAAAATATCTCATTTTCAACTATAATTTGAGCCAGAACAGATTATCACAGAACAAGCTGTGGTAGTACAATTTGTAGGAAATTTATGTACTTTTATTTTGTATGGAAAGGTTTATCACGAAAAGTTCATAGTTTCCGAGAAATGAGCAAAAAATGACCAAGAATGAGATTTTTCATCTTTCTTTGTATTTACTTCTATGTTCCGTCGCGAAATTTTGTTAGCAAACCTCAGATTCGGATTCAGCACCCCAAAAAACATAAAAAATCGAAAAAATCATAACTACCCCAGAACTTTCCTGCTAGGGGTTCTTTTGAGCACAAATTGACTGGACTACAATGCATAGACAAATTTTAAATCGAAAATAGGAAAATTGAGGGAAACATTGAATATAATTCAGCTCAGCATATAGGTACTTGACTTAACATTAAAAAGGGGAAGAAAAGTTACTTACAGTCTTTTTGTGGTTTTATAGTCAAAATCATGAAAGTTATGAAATATACAACACTCTTGGACAACATCAACGAGAATTTAACCGAAGAATGGATAAATCGTAAACAGATTGCCGTGATCACACATGTGTTATAAGTAAAATGAACTGTGTTTTTGATCTACCGAAATGACATTGACATTCAATTTGAATAAGTAGTTCAAGTTATTTTTCCTTTTATTTTGCTGATGAGATGTGTATTCAAACCTTCAATATCTGTTCTCCTGTTGATAGAATTTTCGTCCTCTTTTATAGAGATCATCTCATGAAGTGACCTCTTTTTTAAAATTTTTGGTGTATTTTCTTTGAGGTCATAGTCGGTGTATTCTCGTTCCCTTTTCTCTCTTTTACCTAGCAAAGTTTTTCTCAGTCAGTGCTAACGCAAGAGTATCAAAAGTCGAATTAGGCCAGCTAACCGAGAAATCAAATTATTCAGTCACTTTTAGTCCAGTCAATTTGTGCTCAAAAGAACCCCTAGCAGAAAAGTTCTGGGGTAGTTTTGATTTTTTCGATTTTTTATGTTTTTTTGGGTGCTGAATCCGAATCTGAGGTTTGCTAACAAAATTTCTTGAGGAAATATTGAAAAAAATACAGAAAAAGAGAAAAAATCTCATTCTTTGGCAGTTTTATGCTTATAACTCGGAAACTATCAACTTTTCGTGAAAAACCTCTCCATACAAAATGAAAATACATAAAATTTCCTACAAATTGTACTACCACAGCTTGTTCTGCGACCACCTGTTCTTGCTCAAATTATAGTTTTAAATGAGGTATTTTCTATGACTCAATAAATGAAAAAAAATTAATTTTATGGTTCCGATGATGCAATCCTCTTGAAATTGTGCATGAACATTCAGTATATCAGTCGCGATTCACAAAAAAAATTTTATCGAATCGGACATTTAGTTATGGAAATATAAAGATTCTTCTTTTCAATATTCCAATTGAATTTTCTATGGTTCTGTTCACACTATGGTCACACAATTTTGCATAAGGCTTATTATGAGCATCTTGCATTTGGCCGCAACATTTCATTTCGATTGGTCTCGTTTTGTCTGAGATATTGAGGAACAAAAATTTAGAATGGCCTTGTTTTATGAAACAAAATACGGCCATTCAAAATGTTTGTTTCTCAATATCTCAGACAAAATGAAACCAGTCGAAATGAAATGTTGCGGCCAAATGCAAGATGCTCATAACAAGCCTCATGCACAATTGTGTGACCATAGTGTGAACAGAACCATAGAAAATTCAATTGGAATATTGAAAAGAAGAATCTTTATATTTCCATAACAAAATGTCCGATTCGATTAAATTTTTTTTTGTGAATCGCGACTGATATACTGAATGTTCATCCACGATTTCAAGAGGATCGCATCATCGGAACCATAGTATTACCTTTTTTTTCATTTATTGAGTCATAGAAAATACCTCATTTTCAACTATTATTTGAACCAGAACGGGTTGTCGCAAAACAAGCTGTGGTAGTACAATTTGTAGAAAATTTTATGTACTTTCATTTTGTATGGAAAGGTATTTTAGGAAAAGTTGATAGCGTCAGAGTTATATGCAAAAAACTGACCAAGAATGAGATTTTCATTCTTTTTTTGTATTTTTTTCTATGTTCCGTCTAGAAATTTTGTTAGCAAACCTCAAATTCGGATTCAGCACCCCAAAAATATAAAAAATGAAAGAAATCTAAACTACCCCAAAACTTTCCTGCTAAAAGCACAATTCGACTGGATTATTTCGTCAACACAAAAGTTGGTTGCTCAACATAGGGAATCTCAATTGACGCCTAATTTTCTTTAGTCCAATTGAAATTTCATCCCAGAAACGCTGATTCATGAATACGCTTGCCCATCAAATCGTAGACGGTGATTGAGCCTTACAGACTGAATTGAAACTGAATGCAGGCACAAATGGGAGTTCTTCTCTGAAACACGGATTTCCCAGCTTCCCGAATTCAAATTGAGGTGATTTCCAGTCGGTCCAATCTGTGAACGAGTAGGATTCTGACACTTATGGAATTGCACTAGACACCATCGATTTTCTTCTATGGTTCTATTCCTTCACGCTGGATGCTTTTGTCGGTTTTGACACTTTTAAATTCTATCGATATGCTGAGATTTTGAGCGATCGTTTTACTTGAAAGTCTGTTATTTTCGAATTTCAAGCCGAAAACGTTCTCAAACGATAATAAAAATAAATAAAATAATAATAAAAAATAATGAAAGCAGAACATTATATTAATCGATTGAAAAAAACCAACTTGAGATTAATACTAAATGTTTGAATGCAAAACTTCTGCACGATCGGGATTATATTCTGGAAATTATTCAAAAAATGTGAAGCATAAAATAGGTGAAATATCAAAATTTCATGTTTCTGATTCCAAAATCCATTTGAAAATTTGCATGATCATTCACTTCGCCAATATACATCCTCAAATTCGATTTTAATTCAATCGAAAGTTTTTTCGTGGTAATATTAAAATTTTTGTCTATATCATGATATAGACTTTTCTGGTTGTATCAATGTTACTCCCACATAAAAGAATTGAATTTGACCACGGATTCGAATTTCGAACATTATCGTTTGATAAGCATAACATCGCCATGAATACAAAAATAATGAAAGTAGAGAATAATATTGATCGATTAAAATCAACCAATATTGAAATCATACTTCGGAGTGGTATCAAGCCGAGCACCTATGCATGGCCATTTCGTCCTTATTAGGACTCATCAGCACAGGATAGCTCTGAATGATACAAGGCTTGGAACAACCATAGGTGCTCCGTTTGATACCACTTCCTTGCATTTTGCCTTGAACGAGGACGAGATTAGTTCCGAAGTATGATTTTAATATTGGTTGTTTTCAATCGATGAATATTATTCTCTGCTTTCATTGTTTTTGTATTCATGGCGAATGTATGCCTTTAACCTCTGCTTATCAAACGATAATGTTTGAAATTCGAATTTTTGGTCAAATTCAATTCTTTTTCTGTGGAAGTAACATTAATACAACTGAAGAAGTCTACATCATAATATGGACAAAAATTCTAATATTACCACGAAAAAACTTTCGATTGAAATAAAATCTAGTTTTAGGATGTATATTGGCGAAGTGAATGATCATGCAAATTTTCAAACGGTTTGTGGAATCATGAAATTTTGTTATTTCATGCTTCACATATTTAATTTTTTGAATAATTTCCAGAATATAATCCTGATCTTACAGAAATTTTGCATTCATACATTTGGTATTAATCTCAAGTCCTCCTCAAAATTTTAAGACGATAGTTTCAATGCTCCACCAGACCAATGAAGGGCCGAAGGGGCGCTCAATTCTGAATAAATTAGATATCATGATCAAAGCAATGAGGTTTTTTGAAAATGTAAATTTTGTGAAAAATATCAACATTTAAGAAACCTTTTTGAGATCTTTTTTGTTTTCCACATCTGACAACGTTGTTCATGTCGCGCTAATAGTTAATAAAAATATTGCGAAAGCTCGGTTACAAAAAATTTCCTCTTGTTCTAAACATTGATTTTCAACGGTCCCGAACTTACATCATTAATCAATAAATTCATACCTCTCAGTTCACGAACCTCTCATTTTCAGGATAAAACTTTCATAAGTCAGTCGAGTTCGTTAAAAAATTTCCTATTCCTCATTTTTCCGTGAAAACAATGCAGTTTTCTTGAACTCCTTAATCCGAAGCGACGAAATGGAAAACAAAGGAATTTTGAATGACTCCATTTTGGTAATTAGGGACGCAGTCCCAAATATGAAAAGCGATGATTAATTGCCATGAAAAAGCACTTTTCAAAGTTGAACTAATTCCCGGATAAGTCTCATGGGAGAAGGCCTTTTCCTAATGGGATTATAATTTCTACGGGGTGCTCCCGAAAAAATGTTGAAAAATTTATATCAAATCGAATTGAGAATTTTCAGGTTGACCTTATTTTCGGGCTTAAATATCAATTCGTACGTTGTATTCATGGTGGTCATATTGAAAGAAAGGAGGTGGATTGCTGTGAAAATGTGTCCCTGAAAACAAATCGAAGGCAGTGTTGAATATTGAAATTAAAACGCTCATATCCTACTAATATCGAATATCTGTCTAACCAGTTGAACGTCTTGAATATAAATTGGGAGAGAAAATTCATCAAACTTCTTCAATTTAGAAATAATTCGTTCAAATTTGCTGTGGCTTATACTCTATTATGGATGGGGGAAACCGAGGGGGAAACGAAACTTAAGTACTTTTTTCACTGCAATATGACCTAAATGAATGGATGTGATTTCCATTTTCATTTTGGTATTGAGTGGAATCTCGTGCTCTAATTTGATATACTTATCTAACTGTTTTCAAGAACTTCACACTAGCCGTGGGTTTCACAAAGCTTGATTGGGCAATCAAATCGTTGATTTTGGTTTATGTCGACGGTTTATGTCAAAAATGAATTGAAAATTGCACAGAAATGATAACATTCCAGTAATCAAGGTGATTGGAGTTTTATGAAACCCGGGCTTTAGTTAGACATAAAAAAGCATAAATGACAGGCTAAGGTAAACCATTCTGTGAATTGATTGAATCAAGAATAAAAATGTTTTTTACAAAAATAAACAATATGATTCATATTGAAAAATAAGAAAAATTGTTTGAATTTCGACACCCAGGATCTCAGTAACGAAGGCGTTTTTTCCATGCTCGTAATGAACTCTTCCTCTTAGAGTAACCTGAGAAATCATCCTCGTGTGTTAAGACATTATTCTTAACCATCCTGTATTATGAGAAATATCAGGTTTGGCTCCTTTAAATTGACACACTCTGTACAGTACCTTGTTTACACTTTTCCCTGCTAATATAATCTCTACAGATGATATTATGTTGTCCAGTATTTCAGAGATTTTATGAATATTCAAAAAAATCTGAATGGATTCCTAGTATATTCTGAATTGGTTAATGCAGATGAATTCTAACAAAAGTTTGTTCGTGTTTGAACTTTCAAGCGATAAGCGTAGAACATCGACGTTGGGTATAGCAACAGGTGCAAAACCTGGAAACTTCACTGCCCTAAAGCGTGGAACTTCTTTAACCCAGTTGTATCGAAGTCTCATCAATATTCATCGGAAAATCGATATGGTGAATAAACTCTCGAAGTAAATAGAATAACATACTAAAGTGATTCTGCTATGGGTGCTAGGGCATTGTGGTGTTGAAGGAAATGAAAAATCCGATGTACTGGGAAAAAGTGCATCAAGATTAACATTTTCTGGACCTGAGCCTTTCTGCGGGCTTGAAAAAGACCAACATAAGACAGCGGTTCAGCAATGGGATTTGAATAACAGAACATTTCTCTGGAAAAACACTCTCAGGCCAAAATATTGATGATAATTTCAACCCATACCAGAAAGCTCCTGTGGGCTGCGTTCAAAAACTTACTCCGAGAATGCTCTGCTTACTCCAAAGCGTTCAAAAACTAACTTTAGCTTATCGATCGTTCAGAAACTTTCTCGGAGAAAGCTTCATATGTAGGTACCCTGCTTTTTTGCATTCTTTTTCATTCATTCGAGAAAAATATTTCTGGTTTGAGTTTAAAGCGTTTTTCGTTGTTTGTTAACCGTTTTGAGTTAATATATCTATTTTCTTACGTTAAACTGAAACTTTAGACGATTTATAGATTGGCAGTAAATACTCAAAAATAAATAAAGGTATGCTTATTCTTATATCCATTACTCTTGAAACGGTAATGTGAAAATGTTGTTCGAATTTGAAAATTTATTCATCGTTTTTATTCATTTTGGGTAAATATTTCGGATTTCACTCGATAAACTACGAGCTTCGAGATAATCTCAACTAACTATATCAGATATTTTGATACTTAAAAATTAGAGTATAGGTATTATAATTTCATTAAGAATATTATTTTACATCTGTTAAAATTCTGTCCATATTTTCAGTTAGGGATTTTTAGAAGCGATAAAAGAAACACTTAAAGGTGTAGGTACCAGGTAGCCATTTGGCATCCTAGAATGGAGAAAATTCCAAGTATAAATGTCTATATAAAGACAATAGCAATATTTTGATCTTGATTTAATTTTCTCTGTCCAATTCTGTTATTGATAGTTTGCAATCAATATGCAGAATTAATCATGTTTTTGCGAGTGATGTTGTTACAAATGGTATAAGAGATAATATTAAGCGTCTAAAATAAACCAAAAGCTATACTTTTTTTGGTTTGTTATTCATTCTGTATAAGCTGCGTTTCAATAGTGTTTTTCTTGCCATGAACTCCTTATTGTAACCTTGAGTTTATAGGTTTTCCTTAACGCTTTTTTTATAAAACCTTATAAAAATTAAAATATTCAAACAGTTATTCAGAAAATTTCGGTATCACCCATGTACTTCTGATTGTGGACTACAATAATTTAGGAAAGATCTTTGAGATATCAAACTTGAACGCGAAGTCCGAGGGTTGCATGACGGAACAGCTGCTGTTAACAGTTTCCAGATCATGTCCTCCTCAATTTTCCCGTCTTGATAAAAACTTCGCATTTTTGAGACGCGTTCAATTCTTCTCTGATAAGACTGAAGGCGTCTAAATGAGGTTTTGAAATAACGCCGCATCTCAGAAGAATATTACACTGAAAAAAATGGTCGGTTATAACCAACCCCTGAAATTAACTTTTTTTTTCGTTCCGAGTGGATCTAAAAATGGGATATAATAGCGGAAGAATGAAATGATGGAATAATTTGTTGTGCGGTTTTATGAACTCCCATCAAATGAAGTTTTGAAATTTTAATTTAATTGGAGAAAAAATGTACATGAAGCGAAAGATGTTAGCGTATTTGGTATTTAAGGGAAAATTTCCTCGAGTAACGACGTAGCAAGAATTTTAGAATTTGAAGCAAACTTTAGGCATCAGAAGGTATCTTTTGAGGTTTGATTTGATATTCGAAACTTTCTCGAAATAAAAATTGTTTTTCGAATCCTTACTTATTCATGAATTAATTCGAGAGATCATCTTCCCTTTCATCTGTCATAAAATAATTGATGAACTTATTCAGTAATCATTTCATTTCGTCAAGAGGAATATTCAAGACGAATATTCTCATCCCAAGTTTTTTCATCTATAGAACTTCATAATTTTTTCCCCGGAATATAAAAATATGTATGGCAGCAGAGGAAAGTTTGAAAACTTCTTCCTATCACATAATTTTTTACTTACCTACCGGAAACAATTCTTTTATGTGGTAAATAATAATATAATAAATTTCAAGCGGCTTACCGGTTATCAATTCGGTTAAACAATAGCTTTCAAGATGAGTCAATAGGTTAACCAAAATATTAACCGGTACGCTGCTTAAAAATGTTTCCGAAAATTTCCTACCACAGTATGTGCAAAATTCAAAAGACCTTAAGCCATTTCGTAATGCCACTAAATCTCTCATAGTCAGAACGGAACCCTACACTATTTAAGAGTTCAAAAATTTCAGTACTTCTTGGAATTTGGATGATAATGTTTGATATATTTTTTTTATTGTTTGTTTTGCTGATTAATGGGACAACGAATATTAAATCATTATTATTATCAAGTATAGAAACATTATTTGCTTTTGCTGTATAAGGTTAGTGCTATTCGATTTGGCATTTTATTCTCAATAAGATAAACAGTTTGTTGATGAAAGGATGTTTACACATAAAATTTTGACTAAAAATAGTTTTAAAAAATTCAGTGTGTCTCAACATGTATGTTCTTTATTGATCTGAGGTGTGCACTCAGGAATTCCTAACCTCACCTAACCTACCTACTAGAATTCAGAAGTACAATGAGGCCTCCCCCAACTCAATATTCGAACATTACATATATCAAAAATATACAGTAGCACACAGTTTACTTAGAAAAATCGTTCAAAAAGAACATAAGGAAGGGTACTGTTTCACGTACACTGATTATGGCATAGGTCGATGATTGGAAAAAAGAGCGAAGCTCTCTCACTGCGTTAACACACCCACCAGGTTAAAGGCATGCACCTTCAAAAGATAAACTTTATCATTGTCAAAAAACTTGTTAAGACTGCTTACTGGACTCACAGGTCATTATTTCATAGCATTAGGGTTAGGAAAATTATTCAGTACAGCTGAATTATGAATGATTCATTTATTTATTGTCTACAGTAGATTATGTGAATCAGCCACAGAACCACCGAGCATGCCAATGCAATGTTTTGGCGCAAACCCGAATAAATTTACTGGAAGGCGCGAACCTAAGCGTTAAGTCTCCTTGAAATAATCAACAGTGTGAAGGAGGCCCTGAGTAAAATGTATTTCTTTTGCGGTAATGCACAAAAAACAGTTGGTCGCAGTGCGGAAAGGCAGTAACCCTGACATTCAATCACAATCTAATCTAATGGTAACTGTTTATGTTGATGGTTCTCTCGATTGTTTAACGTTATGAATTTGATTGATGTAGAAGTTACAAAAAGCTGTTTCGTTTCAATTCACACTAATTTTATTTGTATTCAAAAGTTGAACAAATTGGCGTCATAATCAGGATTCTCGTATTTACCTCTGACCTGAAATAGGGCAATTCAGGTTTCCGCCCTCGCACCACATTTCCTAGCTTAATAAACTGAGGCATTTATGTGCAAACTGTATTAACTTGAGACTAATGGTGGCGTATTTGTTACAGGATCTTGTCGGATAACAGATTGGACTTCATCCATCCCAGGGCTTTCGTGAAGAATACTCAGCTGAAGCGCTTGTAAGTGCTGTAGGTTATATATTACATGCAGGAAGCAAGAGGTCATGCACAATACTAGTTGTATATTTAACTTAATTGGATTCATGTTGGATGTTTTGTTTGAATAGCCTGCAGTTTATTACTCCTAAGTTTTGGAATAGAAGCAAATAAAGCTCTTGGCTATAGGTCGATGAATTAATGGATATGATGAAGGTGGCCTAGAAGATATGGGTTAGATATAGGTTCAGATTGTTAGTGAATAAGTGTGACAAACTTCAGGAGGTGATTCTGCACGAAGAAAAAATGGCATTACATTATATAACTTCTTTTGAAATACGGTGTACCTGAAACGGGTTTCAGGAGGTAGTTATTACGCATTCCTTGAATTTAATTAACAATGTTGAGTCCCTTTTTGGATATCACATAGAGTACCATTTCTTTCAGTCAGTTTTTAACTATAACTTCAACACCACTTATTTCGGAAAAAAAGAATCACATGATTTAATTTTTGGTTTAGTTAGTTCGAAGAGAGTTCTTTTGGCTTTTCCACACTGTAGGGATAGTAACATATCAAAAAAACTTCATTAACTAACCTTGAATTTCACTTCCTTGATATCGTTGTTATTTTTCATTAGGTACGAATAAACCTACCGAAATTATTTCAAAATTTCTATTTCAATTTTATTTGATATGCCACCGAATCCAGAGGGAAAAGATTCAGTTTTGAACATACATAGTGATTGGTCTCATTATACTCATTTATACTTCAACTTAAACCTGGAAATTTACAGTTGAAAAATTGTTTTTTTGAGATTTAAGCTGAAAAAAAGAGAAATTTGAATATTCGATTTACAATATGATCAAACGTTCAAAAATACTTTCGATTTGTTTGATATCAATTTTCGATTTCAACCTGAATTCGCGGTAAACATTCTAAGGAAATTATGGATAATTTCAATAAGACAATTTTTGTACGATTCGAGCGATATTGTTATTGGCTGGTTATGATTCTCCCGAAATATTCCCTACATCAAATCAAATAAACCAGTTCATTAGTTTTTCATCTACATTGACCAAAATTCTGGAATTCAACTTTCCATACTCTCTGGAAAATAAATACATCTGTTGATTTCATGTTTTCTCTGAACCCACACATCCACCAAACATTTTTATACACGATGAATCTGAATATGCGGCAATTTTAGCGGTGGAAAATTCCACCCACACATACCAAACTTTTCATGAAGCCACCCCCTTGAGGTCGATGAAACAGGGCTGCAATGCTATTTGTGCCGGAAGTGCATGAGCCCCTATATCAGAGGTAAATAGACCAGAGACGAAATACGTCGAGTCTAAGGTTCAAAATCAAACTTTAAACTATAAATGAATCCTCCTCATGCATGTACCGGGTGTCCTTAATTCACATAATAGTAGTCATATCAAAATTTGAAAATGAGTTCGAGTGAGTATATTGATGAAGGCCATGTAAAGGTATTGCTGAACAATCTGTTAGTTTATATGTAATTAATGATAGCCTTTTCAAATGAACTCATTCAACTTTAATCAAATATTTTGTTTATTTGTTATTGAGAGTAATTTTGTGCTTTCGAAAAATATAGAAAATCTCAATGAAGACACGAGACCAAACATAGAAAGACTTAATAAACCTTCAAATAGAATCTATGATCAAGTTTGTCAATGTACCGGGTGTCCTAAATTCGTTGTTTAGTGCTGGGATCTCAGAAAAGAGTGACACAATTTTTGAGGGAATTCTTTTGGTGAAAACCGCAACCTTCTAAGTCAAACCGTTTTCGAGCTATTAGAGAAAATTGGAAAAAGGCGTCGAATGAATATTTCTCCTAACTTTTTTAATACTGAAGTTATAAACATAAATGAAATAATCAATTTTTCTTCATTACATTTTGTTCTAGCTCAGCAGGTTCCTGAGATCCCCTCACTAGACAACGAATTTGGGACACCCGGTAAATGCGAATGTTTTACGTGCTGTAACTGACTGAATCCAGCTGTCTTATTGCAATAATGTCGTATTGTCTCACTCTTATCGTTTGGAGGGGCTTAATACAGGAGTATGGTAGGCAACCGTATGTACTTGAATCGAGTATAATGGGCAGCCTAACACATTAAATGATTCGATGCGCGTACTGCAGGTTCTGTACCATATTGCACCTTCTACGTTGAGTAAGAGACAATACTACATTAATACAATGAGACAACTGCATGCAGTCTATTCGAGCACGTGAAACTTTCGAATATAGATCTGCTCAACTTGCCTGCTAAATTCTCTGTATGATGCATTAGATATAGTATCATTCCAATGTGAATTTCCAAACTTGTGTGGAAGGTAAATATGAAATCTCTTGATTTCATATTTTCTCTGAACCCACACATTCACGATAAATCTGAATATGCGGCAATTTTCGCGGTGGAAAATTCCTCAACACAGTTTCCACCCACACATACCAAACTTTTCATGAAGCCACCCCCTGAGGTCGATGAAACAGGGTTGCAATGCTATTTGTGCCGGAAATGCATAAGTCCCCTTATCAGAGGCAGCGCACGTAAATGGACCAGAGAGGAAATACGTCGAGAGTCATGTGTTTACATCGGGCGAGTGGAATATAAATTGGTTGCTATATAAACTTGATAGTAGTTCAGGAATGACAAGTTATTACGTGTTACTATTTATCCCTCGTAAAGTTTCGTATTGATACGCGATTACGGTTTATGTTACAGCTGGGATTTTGCGAATGTAATCATCATTAAAAAATTTAAAAGAGCACTGACGTAAAGTCAGAAGCTTGCTTGCGCCCAGGATATCAACATTTGATTCATTGTTTTCGCAATAAAACATGGGCGCAAAAGCTCTTGACAGTTTTGACTCCACTCCGTATAATTAAAAAAACGAAGCACGCGAAAAATCATACTCGAAAAAATTTCATTCTATTACGAGATTATGGCACCCTTGATCCCGAGCATGGAAGGTAAACCACCACTAAGGCTCCGTGTTAAGGAGATGTTATCCCGCTTATAATACATTCTGATGTCAGTAGCTTTGATTCAAACAGGAGGATGAACTTCATGAATTAATAAAATGAATCCTAGAATTATCAGGATACCCCAATTTGAATGATGGTTCTACGAATATGAAGTCACACTTCCTCTGACGACTCCTATGACGATTACAACATAAATCTATATACAAGGTGTCTGCAAACAAATGCGAGGGACTTTGAAGGATTTTCCTCGATGAAAATAAGCAGGGGTAGTTCAAATAAATTTTTTTCGAAATTGACTCCCCTTCCCAGATACAGCCTTTGGACGGCGATAACGAGTTGACAGTTTTTAATTTTTTTTACAGCTTCCTAAAAGCACTGAGTCCTAAAAATATTCCTTATATGTAGCACTAAGTAGATAATACTCACACAATTTTTTTTAGATCTCATAACTTTAGTAATAGGAGTTGAAAATAATAACTCCCTATGAATTCCAATCAAAAATTGTTTTCGTGGAATAGATTTTCGGAAAATAAAATTCTCTTATGATCTCTCATTTAATTATGGGGAAACAAAGTCTCCTGCAAAATTTCGATACAGTCGGTATTTTTCTCGGAAAAAATAAAAACTTACAAGCAGTTATGATCACTGTTCAGTCCGTTTCATCGTATAAGTGTTCCATAGAATAAATATTCTAAGATATTTTATGTGTGTGATATTGTGCTGTTTAATGCTGCACTGAAAACCCTGTATCTTTAACAGAAAGAGAGCTATTGTTAAAAGTAAAGAACTCAAGAGAAGATGTGTCTCGATGATGAAATAAGAAATCACACGGTGGAACAACTGGAACACACCAGGGGTGGTTTTAAAGTTTGGGTGAAAAAACAGATTTTGTTTTACCCTGTATAAAATGACGTACGCCGAGTTTTCTAGACATTCAAAACTGTTGATTGATTTAGGATGAACATACCTACAATTGAAAAAAAATCATTTCAATCAGACATGAAATAACATATTTATGAATTAACACACTTCATCGATTTTTCGAGTGGATCGATCATTTTGTCGGTCAGTGTAGTTCACTAATTCAGTCTAATCGAATCAATTACTCAATAATGATTAGTTAGCGTTCACTTTTCCATGAACCTCCAATTCTGATCTGTTAATAAAACCCTCTTTTCATGGAACAGAATGACCCATTTTCTTTGGAAGATCTTCAAACGAAAGAATAAAATTGTAGAGGCGAACGAATTCTCCCTTGCATTAATTAATTAGTTGGAAGCTTCTATCTGGGACTTCTATTTTCCGCCTTAATACCTCCAACGAAACATTCTACTTTGTGTTGCGAAACTAGTGCAATGAATAAAATTGCGCTGCTGGCGAAAAAACACATCTAAGGGAATGCGCTGCCTTCTAATCCCCTTATGTTGAAATTCTGGAAATCCGCGATTTGGACGTAGCAACTAGATTCTAGACAAATAAATTGAAATCACGGAGAGAATTAAAAGTTCCCTGACTCTAATAGAGTTTTTTTCCTTGTCTTTAGTCCTGAGGGAATTTATGTAGCGCATTCGTTGCGACACGTAATAAGATGCTAAACGGGTGGCACAGCGTTAGAGGACGGTGCATCTACTCCAAAAAAACTAGGGCGGTTTTTTGATATATGAAGGCTTCATGTAAGATATTAGAGTCTATTTGAGTATCAAGGAATTCATTTGTGCCTTCCGTGTTTATGACAACTTTATTGATTCTGAGTGTTTTCAACACTGGTGATGAGGTGTTCATTGAAAGCTGTTCGACAGTTTTTGTTTTTTTTGTCTTATAGCTAGACTTTCGTTGCCCCTTGACTCTCTCCAAATATTTAATTTATTCGTATGAATTCGTAGTGAATGCTCCTCCCAGTTTTCGAATAAGAATGTTTGTGCTACTGAAATTTTGGAGACGATTGTCAACAGAACGACTTCTTTATCTGATGCCCTTTAACCTTAACTTACCATCTCGGATACATTAGGTACGAGTACTATCTCGCTGGAGCTGTTTCGAGATAATACACGACTATTCGATGGACTGACCTTATACACATCAGCTGCCGTATTCATATACGGTTTGACAGTTCATTTCTGGTCTAGAACTCTTCCTATTCATCTACTGAGAGCGTCAGCATGTTTGTTCCTTATACAGTGTGTTTGGTCATGACTTAGCGATAATTTAAGGGCATCAAATGTACCTAATCTTATCGACAAAACACCCATATTGGGGAGTTCACCCCCTCAGTTTTGGAGAAGCTCCCTTTTTGAATTTACTTTTTTATTTTAGTTGACCCTTCCTAATAATATCGATATCTTTGAACATAAAGGTCCTAGAGATGTGAAAAAAATGTTTTTTGAAGGATGATACTACCGCCTTTTATTAAAGTGGAACAATATGAAAACATATAACTTAAAAATGTTATAAAAAAATTCTTTAAAAAAATTAAGTAAAAAAATTTACTGATTTTCTTAGTAAATTTGCAATAGTACAAGAACTAGCACATTGAAGTAAATTTTTTTTTCAATGAGCTAACACGCAAGAATATTAGCTACAAAACGATACCAACATAATTTCTGTAAGTTACATATTCAGAAAGTAATTGCTGTTCGAACATGACCCTTATGAAAATTGATAAAATAAAAAAACCTCAGTACTGTACTTTCGATAATTTTCAATGATCAAACAAACGAATGAATCATAAAAATTGCTCAAAATGGCCGCCTCTGCTCTGTAGACAGGCAAGTGGCCTTTATGACGACCTGCCTTGTGTCTTTTGCTCGTGTAGTGATCATGTTCGAACAGCAATAACTCTCAAATTATGTCACTTACAGAAATGATGAGAGTTTTTTTTGTACCTGATATCCTTGCATGTTAAACCATTGAATTGAAATTATACTTCAATGAGCTAGTTCTTGTACATCTGCGGATTCACTAAGAAAATCAGTACATATTTTTACTAAAACATTATTAAAGAATATTTTTATTACGTTTTCAAGCTGAACGTTTTTATATTTTTATACTTCAATGAATGGTGGTAGTATCATCTTTCAAAAAACATTTTTTTCACATCTGTAGGATCTTTATGTCCAAAGAAATCGATATTATTCCGAAGGCTCAACGAAAATTAAAAGTAAATTTAAAATGGGGGCTACTCCAAAACTAAGGGGGTAAACTTACAAGTTTGGGTGTTTTTGTCGATAATATTAAGTGTATTTGATGACCTTAAATTATCGCTAAGTCATGATCAAACACACTGTATAACTTTTAAAACTGATTCTAACAGTTGGTTGATTTCACCTAGGTACCAGCTGCCTTTTCTTGGTGAAGAATACTATAACTACCTTCTGCTGATTTCAAATATAGTCTGCCTGATTATTATCAGGATCGAATCTTATTTTTGAATGTTAATAATGCAGAACAGAACTCGCCTTTTCCCAATAATTTTCTGTAAACATCGGCAAATAAGATAGAAAACATTTTCCTTTCAAAACGCGATGATATGATTTGATTCTAGTTTTTATTCTCTTGGTAAAATGTTGGTATTGATTCAGTTCTTCTGAAAAGAAAGTTAAGAAAAGGATATTTTTTCTCCATTTCCTCAGGCGTTTTATCATTTCCACGCAGAGAAAAGCGAAAACCTTTATACGTGAACATACTCAAAACATTCATATATCATAAAGGATCGTAGGGAGTTTTTTCAATATATGAAAAGCTTCAATAAAGATAAATAGTTCATAAATCAGGGAGTAATGTGGAGAAGGAACGAAAAAATTATGCCAAGGGTGTCATGATTTTGAAATTGATGTATCTTGAGGGTGCTATAGGAAGGAATCTACTGTTTCCCCCTCGTATCGTATTTTATCCCTCTTGTGTCGAGTATTTTCACAGTGATGGTCCTCTCCATTGGCATGTTCAACTGAACCTTTTTTGAAGGATCATATAAAGAATGTTTCGTATTTATTTGCCAATAGAAAGATCTGAATCGAGCTGCGGGAAATTAGATCTTTTTATGAGAATAAGTTAATATGAACTTCGCACGTTTTAAATTCATTGAAGGTAATTGAATTGAATCACATCATAGTTCATCTTTGAGATTATCTCGTTAAACAACCTGCTGTCAGATAGGATAGCATGATGATATGAATTCTTGCAGAACCGATATTACAGTTTTTTCAATGTTTTTAACGGTTTTCACCTCTTTTGGCTGATTCTTAACGTAAGTTAACCCATAAAATCAAAACATTATCTATAGAGATTTACATTTCGAATACTACGGTCGTTCGAGATACAAACAATTTGAATTTGTGGCAATAAGTTGAAAAATTGTACTGATTTCATTCAATACTCTATACAAAGCACATTCATGCAATATTTCAGGAGTAAAATATAATCCAAACAGAAAAATGATTTTCCTATAACAATTGATCACAATTTAATACGTCACCTTCCTACGCTCATTCGCGTATTTTTTATTCGGAGCAATCGAAAAATTCAATTCGGGAAAATTCAATCACTAGTTGGGGACACCATTATATTTTAGTTATTGAATTGATATTTTTTCCGATTCGTTCTGATGGTCCATGTTTCTTAAATCAAATTCCTGAGTTGAAAATAGTTTCTGAATTAACGAGGTGTTTTCGCAGAAATATCTAAATGGTTATTAAATCTGGTGAAAAAAGTTATCCATATTATTCCTTGAGTTTCAAATTCAAAAAGAAGCCATGATATGTCATATTCTGTAATGAATAAATAAGTCAAAGAATAAGCCATCTGAACCAGCATAATACATTGTTTCATTTGTTTCTCTAATTTTCTGTAACTGCAACCGTCAAAATCTTGAATCCAATTTAATATAATATATTCTCAAAGTTAATAATCTCATCCAAAACTTCATATCTACTCATGAATGGCGCATTTTATTATTTTGGACTTTCGTATCCTGTATTGTTCGACAATTCTACGAACGGATCCTCAATAAGATTGAAAAAATAGTAATAAAAAAATTTTTTTGGCCGCAATATGAATTGATTGCAAATTCTTGATTTAAATACATTTTACTTTTGCACAAGAGATACATTTCACATAATATACATACACCCACCGGCATAATAATCCATCCACGCAAAAATCGATGAAGTTTGTTAATTCATAAATATTTCATTTCAGATCCGACTCAATTGATTTTTTTTCAATCGTAGGTATGTTCATCCTTAATTGATCACCAGTTTTGAATTTCAAGAAAACTCGGAGTAAGTTATTTTATTCGGGGTGAAACAAAATCTCTTTTTTAACCGAACAGTTGATCCACCGTGTGATTTTTTATTTCATCATCAAGACACATCTTCTTTTGACAATTTAGTCTTTAATTCACAATAATAGCTCGAGTACTTTCACAGATTTAACCTTACATCCGAACGTTTTGAAAATAAACTGAAAACCGAGTGAAAACATAGAATGAAAGAAGTTTTATCGCGACATGTTGTTCGATATGTACCGTTTATTGGAGACGATTTCGTTCTGCTGCTTCATAATGCCCGACCGCATCAACCGCATGTGGCTAGGATTGCCAGTGAGTATTTAGCAGAGGTTGATATCCAAGAATTCAACTGGCCTGCTCTTAGCCCAGATTTGAACCCAATTGGGCATGTTGGAAACTCCTCAAAATTGCAGCAGCTCAGTGATGCTCTAATTGATTCAAAACCTTAATGAGAACTTGCCGAGATGAATTGCACCTTTTATCTGCGTCTGGGCGGAAAACACGTTATATTTTTACTTAGCCTCAACGAAATTTAATGTTTCACTAAAAACCCTGTATCTAAAACAAAAATTGAGTTATTGTCATAAATGAAGAATTTAATTGTCAAGAGAAGATGATGGAATAAGAAATCATTCAGTGGAACAACTTGAGGTAGGGTAAAAAACAGATTTTGTTTCATCCAATATAAAATGACGTACGCCGGGTTTTCTTAAAATTCAAAACTGGTGATTGATCAAGAATGAGCATACCTACAATTAAAAAAATCATTTGAATCGGAGTTGAAATAACATATTTATGAATTAACAAACTTCATTGATTTTTTGAGTGGATCGATTATTTTGTCGGTCAGTGTATATTTATCAGTATGTTTCAGTAGAATTATAACGCTATACTCTAGTAGTGTAGTACTAGTTTATTTTAATCTCTAGAATAATAAACTAGTTGAGTACAGGATTTCGTGGGCCCTAATATGAATTGAGTATAAATTTCTGATTGAAATACATTTTTATTTTGCATAAGAGATACATTTGACATAATATAAATATAAATGTATCGATTTTGTCGGTTGCCAATGACAATTGCACACTGAAGACTGAAGTAGTGGAACTTTCTATACAATATACAACATAGTGTACTATTTCACGTCCTTGAAATCGAGTCGAAAATATGTTAAAAATATCATTCATCCATACCTCGACTGAACTGACGAGCAAAGTGTTTTATTATTTCTGTTTGAATGGCATATCGTTAACGACGCCCTTAAATCACGCATATACTTCAGTAATAAATGTTCGAAAAATAATTACAATATCACTGCAGAACTGTGGACAGTTATTACACCCTTTTTATAACCATCAATCACCAGAATCCTCGCAGACAATTTAATTCCACTGGGCAATGTAACATTGTGAAGGATTTGATGACCGTAGTTATAATTATTTCACATATTTCTGGTTTTATGTCCATGTAATGGGGACGTCCTCTTCCGTCCGTGAAGAAAGTTGATATATGAGCATTATAACGACCTTTGTCTGAATGCGGATGACATTGTCTCCAGTTTTATGTGCCTATATTGTTCGTTCGCAAATATTATGGTTTCATGGAAGAAACGATGTTTTATTGGTGTATCTTCAGGTTTTTGGGGAATTTACCAATAAACTTGCGATACAGGGTTAGTGTTAGAGTTCTACGTTCATCTTAACCACAGATGAAAAAAGTTGTGAAAAACTTATGGCATAATATGACTGTTACTTCAAATCATTCAGTTATATCGATGTTAAATTATAACAAATAAACTTCCTACTGAAAAGGACTTGTTAAACAGTGTCAAATGCGGTGTTCGAGATCACTACGATAGCAGTGATGATACCGACAGCGTTGATTTGGAGGGGCAACCGGCCGAAAAACCAAATCGTGAAGAGGTACTTCAAGCCTTTAAAACGTGTCGTCTTGCTTTCCGGTCCATTGAAGGGGTTCCGGAAAATATTTTCGAATCTTTGAGAAAATGCGAAGTTTTTTTATGAGAATAAAATGTTTTTTAATTGTACCACTCAGACAAAAATTACGAATTATTTGCCCAAAAAATCGTGAATAGCTATGTATTGTATACGTACCTACATAAAATGCCTATAAGCTATTAGAAATGCACTAACACCTTTTTGATTATGTATGTAAAGTCACAATAAAAAATGCAATTGCTTGTTTCGATACTTACTTGATATTTAAAATAAAACTTCTGTATAACGAAATTTTGGCGGATTTAGCGATTTCGTTAGTGGGGAGTTCCACTGTAATATCGTCAATTCACTTTTGCATTCTTTGAAATTGTATACAAGAATCTATTGTATATTACCTCTGTTTTTCAATATTCTTCCACAGAGAATTATTCTTTTCTAATCAAAATGTATTTTTGTTCTCTCTCTCTTTCTCTCTCGTTGGTTTTTTCCGCCGACATCAAATTAGAAGCTGGTTTGACGTATACAAAATTGATCAATAATGACTCTTCTTTTGCTCAATTTCTACTTATTTAATGTGCAATTGTCATGAGCAAACGAACAAAACAGTATTCAAATGCAGTACGAGTAATGTTACAACTCTACTGAACATTGAAATATAGAAATGTATATTATGCCAATGTATAGTTTGTGAAACTTGCAATAGAATTTTCTGCAAATTTCCGTACTTTATAAATATTATATTTAAAGATTCAAATCCTTGTCTTCTCGCTCAAAATGATCGATTGTTTGTTTAATACAAGAAATCTATTTGCAAAGTGAAAGAAACGAGAAAACTTAAACCTTTCAGTACAAGGAAACTTTTTTGAATTGAGTTACTGCAAAATTGTAAATCTGATCGATTTTTTTTCTTCCAGACTTCTTCAGAATTGTGAGCTCACTGAGATTCCAACGGAAGCCCTGAAATCTCTCAAGAAGCTACAGACATTGTGAGTATACTCTAGATAAAATTAATAGAATTGTATTGTATCGAATGTGTCCAAATTTAATCAAGTTGAAAAATCAACATATTTTTGAACAACTTTCGTATGAGTGATATTGTATAACTAAACTATATTCATACAGAAAATGACAAAGCGTCACAAAGCATTCAAAACAAATGAGATGTTGATGTGAATTATTAAAGGCAAAAGACATGAGCCACACTGTTCAAATCGATCTTATTCAAAAAGGAAAATAACCAAATAAAGCAGATATAATATGAGAAAACAAACAGACTTTCACGTTATATCAACCTGATCTTCACAATAAACTCTTTATTGGGCTGGAAAGCTTCACACTAGCACATTCTCTAAAAATATCTTCGTGTCGAGGAATGTGTCTGAACTTTTTTCCAACTTCCCTTCTTCTCAGTACATTCAACTCCCCATTGGATACTCAAATATTCCGTACATCGAAACCTATTTACAATTGAAATAGATTGAACGGAGGGATAGCCAGAAACTGGCCAGTTCGGAATTCTTGAAAAGCTGTTCACTTCGGTCTATCTGAGAGCTTTCATATCTTGAAAACTCCATTACGACCAGAGACCTATAAAATACACCAAGTCTATGCATCGGCTGAAAAGTTACAGATTTAGCAGAGGAAAGTCAATTGTTTTAGCATACATCCTTTCATTCATCAATAGAGTTTTTTTGACTGTGATATAATCAGTCCATCGTCTTTGTGACATTTCGTTTCGATGCCTTATTGGAAGAACTATTTTTTTTCTGCCTCAAAATTAGCTTCAGTTTCGACTATGACAGTCATATATTCTGCTTTTAAAGGACTGTACCCTTTATGGATTATCTGAAGCAGGCCTCATGATCTGTTTTATCTATCACAAGATAGAGTTGTGTTAGACGTGTAGTTTAGTTGTGAAAGGGGTTACAGTTCACTGCAACCTCAAGGTCTATTGTGCCCTTACAGAGCTGTTCTGGCCACACCCTTTACAGCTCGATTCCATTTCTAGAAATCTGATGAACTCCAATATCTGTGAAGGCTTCAACGAGGCCAGTTGCTCACTCTTACAAGTTTCTCGCCCAAGGTATTCTGTCCTTAGGCTCGCGGTGGCTAAGCATTCCGTGACTAGGTGAATGGGAGTTTCTTCCTCCTCCCCACAGAATCTACACTCGTCAGTGTCCGATAATCCCATCCTCAACAGGTGCTTCCTGAGGCGACAGTGTTCTGTAAGAAAGCCAGTGATGTGGTGTAATTGTTTCTTACCAAGATCCAAATATTTTTTCAAAGTTCCGAAGGATGATTATCATCTGTTTTCAAACTTGAAGAGGTGGCTCTAGGGAAAGAAATTTGAGACGAATGAAGAGGTTGCAAGGCATATATTGGGACTTCGACTAATCTTACTATTCAAAAGACATCGCAATGATGGAAAATTGTTGGACTTAGTGAATCCAGCTGAAAGGGGACTATGTTGAAGAATAAATAGTAATTTTGACGAAAATCGTTCGTTTTCTTTGTTATGCTCAATATATATTGAACGCCCTAGTACTTTACCGGGAAGTATCAAATCACCCTTTCGCATCTAATTGTGGGTCTTACTATCATAGTGAATGCTTCACTACACCGACATAAAAGCACGATATTTTATAAATTTTTCAATAGAAAAGCGCTCATATTCATGAATGATAAGACTACCTTCCATCTAATAAATTCACGTCATTGCATCTTTGCTCAAATTATGTCAACATTAAAATGTATGAGTTTCTTTTCTGCCTTCAGTTGGGAGAAAATTTTCTTGATGTTTTCATCATTATTTTCAATTTCATTTTATTCTGTCAAAAATTTTTCAACCACTTCACCTCCACATATTATTCTACTGCTGTGGAAATTCATACCTACCAATCAAAAAAGGACCACAAACGCTATTTACTTGACCAGAACCCTTCTGTGGTGAAGCCAAATGCACCTATGAGGAAAAGTTTTTGGAAGAGAATGAAACTGAATGAAAATTACTCTGGAAGAACCTTCCGGGAATTAATCAATCCAAAACATTCCATAGGATCTGCAATCCACAAAGTATTTGGATTCCAGAGAGAATAATTTACGCCTCCTCACTGGCTTGTAACAGGACTTTGTCACTGTGAGAAGCATATGATGAGAATTGGCTTAACAGAAACTGACGAGTTTAGATTCTATGCGGGAGTAAACTTCTGTTCACTCAGTTACAAAATGCCTCACCATTGCGAACCTGTGCGAAGAATGCCTTGGACAGTAAATTAAAGGAAACATATGAATCAAGCCTCCTTGAAACTCTGTAGGACACTGAAGGTAATTGGGGCTCTAGAACCACAGCTCTGATGGAGGGCACTATATACCTTGAAGCCGCAGTGACATGTAAACCCCTAAACAATTTACAATTTAGCCTTATGTAACGGATCAGCTCAATAAGATCAAATGATCTGGAGAAATCTACATTCAATCAACCCAGGATATACAACAAACAATACACAAAGCTGTCCTCTGTTTATTTGAAGTAACAAATGTTGCTTGTGATGTCCTTTGGATTTAGAACTTCAACGAAACTTTCCTAATTATCCTACCCTGGTTCGAAGGCCCCTTCAGCTTCGGGAAATCACATAAATTATACTTCAAAGTTCCTCGAGTAGCATTCCTTGAAATTTCCATGGAGTCCACGTTTCCAGCATCAATCGAATCCTGATTTATGCTCTCATCAGGCCGAACTTTTCTCCGAAGGCAATATCCGTTACACAATCCCGAAGGATGGGACAGAGTGAGCTTGGATCGGACATACCGCAATGTCAAGGTTGCATCTCGGCCTGTGGGAAATTATGTCCTGTTCCTTAATTTTCTCGGTCAGACCAGGAGACGTGCCTATAGGAATTTTCTTAATTTATTGTCGTCAGCCTTTATTGTTCTATGGAAGATGAATCCTATAGTTTTCTCTTCTGACATCAGAAAATTTCTTGCTTATCCAATAATATAATTTTCCACAAAAAATCATCAAATTAAATATAAATAATCCTAATTGATTATTGAAATAAGTAAAATCATTGCCATAATATTAAATATGAATATACACACATTGTCCAAGCTCTTGGCTTCCCTAAGTTTGACAAGGAATTAGCAATATATGTTCTGGAAATGAGTTGAATATGTTCTTTTTTTTTCTGCAATATATCTGAAAACATGACGATGAATGGAAGAAAACTAGTGAGAGTTATCGATTATTTATTTCAATTCGTCATAGTTAATAAACTGACTCCATTTCAAAATGAAGCCATTCATAAAGCTTATGCAAAGAACCAAACTTAAAAAAAGGCCAGATTGACGAAATGTCTCATACTGATTTTTATTGGATCGATTGAAGTTGTTATTGAGTTTCAAATGATTTTACAGCGATTTTCTCGAAGATTACTTACTTTTTAAACGATTGAATACGATATCCCTAAATCTTGTGGGGCAATATATTTTAACTAGTTTTTTTCAGCAATTTGAGAGTTGATATAATGCTCTTGATGATATGTGGATATTTCTGTCTTGTATCATCATTAATAATTTTGAATAAAACCATTGTCATTTGTTCTCACGTCTTCCAATTCCTCTATATTGAAATCTAATTCTCCGAGACATCGGATAGGGTGAGAGGTTCAGTTGTTGACACCCTGATATAGTGATTGACACTGTGCACATTATTAGCGATGTAATAAACTATTGGTTCTATCTAAGGTTTTTCATCTGTAACTACCCATTTCAGAATGTTTTATTTCTATTTGGGTCAAGTTCAATTTCCTCAGGCTATCATCCTGAAAACGGTATCATTAGATCTACCTATTTGACGTGAGATTTTGCAGTAGTGTCAATAAGTGTATGTTAGAGTTCACTCAAGGAGAGCGACTGCATACAATTTTATATTTTCCGATTTTTTTATGTTCCAAGGAATATTTAATTGTATAAGTAAACCTTTCAATGATTAATATATTAAGTTTAACCATATGTCAATAATATTACATCAGACAGTGATTGACATAGGCTTCAACCTCAATATATAAATCATTGAAGGGTTTACTTACATCAATTAAATATTAATTTATCGAATATGAAACAGAACAATATCGAAAAATATACGCTATTATGTGCAGTCGCGCCAGTCGCTACCTTAAGTAAACATAAACACCTATTGACACTACTGCAAAATCTCGAGCCACATTTCTAAAGAGGCTCTTTTCACAATGAGGACTCAAATAGAAATAAAACATTTTGAAATATTGGGACACAGATGAAAAACCCTAGACAGCACCAATAGTTTATTACATCGGTATATATGTAAAGATCACTAATACTTTTTGTTATTTCTTGTTTATATAGAATAAAATTGTCTCAACATTCTTAATTCTCTATTATTTTTAGTATGAATGTCTCAATAGCCCATATGATGAGAATGTATGAATGAGAGAAAGCAGGATGATATCATAACCAAAGTTGATACAAAAGTGAGATGAAATTATGTCAATGGCTATCATACTGGGTGTCAATTACTATCGAAGTATGTCCATGACTATCAAATATGTAATTTCGACAAAATTGGCGTCTCCTCGAATATTCAATCGATATTTATCGAAAGTTTGATGGTAATACCAAAATAGCAACATTCAACAATAGTTCCGTCATAATAACCATGGTGTTACAGCAAAATAAGGCCTACTGAAGGTATCCATGCCCTTATAGTGTCAATCACTATAGCTTTTATCCTATCTAATATAACGTTCGAATAGTCAGTTTCATTTTTTCCTTATTATTGATATCATAAACACGTTGATTTAATTGCCATAAACTGAGAGAAGACAAAACACAGATAATTTACAGCTCCATTGACAAAGACTTTCCTGGCTCACTGCTCATCAATAGCAGGAAGTTCCATTCATAAATCAACGAATTGGAACAGTGTGGTTTGATGTCCGACACGCTTCACAGAGATTGGATATTTCAATTAGCCGTACCAGCAAACATGTGGCATTTTGAAAACTTTCCAAAATGTCGCATTTCCCGTCAAAGCCAGACGTGTGGCATATTGGAAAATCTAATCTCGTACTCTTGACCGTTGACTGTTGTTTTCATTGCCGATTTATCCGTAACTAATTCGTCAATTCATCATCGTTCATAACTCACCATATCATTTTACACATCGGTCCATTATTCCGTTTAAACGGTTTGAAGCACAGCCAAAATGTCAGGATAAATAAACGGAATATGTTGCAGAAAGGTCCGATAACGAATGATAAATCGATCGACGAAAAGAGAAAACGCAATAGATTTAGATTGTGCGATAGCTTCGGTTATAATTATGCTATTTATGAAGTGGAATATAGACGATATTTTTTCGTGAAGATAAATGAGGGCTATTTCCACCAGATTTTTTCATTGTTATTATGTCTCGGCAAGCATTCGTCGTTTTCAGGGAACTCCGTTCTTTCTGAGAAAAGATTTCTTGGTAATGATTTTAGTAAACATTCAGAAGCTCTGATCTTTCTGAGAACATGTTACCCGAAACATTGATTATGTAGATATCGTGGCTTTCATGCAACATTTTCGATTTTGATATCGCTTTTTTTCGATCTCAACAACTCATACGCGAAGTGAGTACGATATCAAATGGATACATGTCAAAAGTATCTTACAGATAAAAGAGAATTATGGTTGTATTGAATTCGTTTCCTTTCACGTCCAGAAAATTGATGTGCCTGTATATGATCTCGATATTCACTACGAAGCTGCAACAACTGAATCATTTTCCAGGAAAATACTTAAGCTCATTGCTATTTAGCTGAAACAGAAAACCCAGCAAAATTGCAAATAATATCGCAATGAACTGGGCTCAATTCCTCTTTCATACCGTAAAAATATTATTAGTTTTTTTAGTTTAGTTTAAATAGGCGTTATAGTTCACTGCGACCTCAAGGTCTATTGTGCCCCCTTACAGTCCTGTTCTAGCCACACCCTTCACAGCTCGCCTTCCAGTTCCAGAGATCTAATGAAATCTAATATCTGTGAAGGCTTCAACGAGGCTAGGTCCTCATTCTTACAAGTTTATCGCCCAAGGCATTCTCTCCTTGGGCTCGCAATGCAAAAGCATTCCGAGACTAGGTGAATGGGGGTTTCTTCCTCCTCGCCACAGAACCTACACTCGTCAGTGTACGATAATACCATCCTCAACAGGTGCTTCCTGAGGCGACGGTGTCCTGTAAGAAAGCCAGTGAGGAGGTGTAATTGCTTCTTACCATTTTCCAGATATCTTTCGGATCTTGCTGTTTCAAAGTTCCGAAGGAACTTAGAGGAATGATCCATCCCTGGGAGATTCCTCTCGGCTTTCTCCTTCTCAAGAAACTCCTTCTCATAGGTACATTTACCTATACCACAGAAGGGTTTTGGGCCAATGAGTGACGTACGTGCGCCCTCTTTGGCAAGTGTATTGGCCTCTTCGTTTCCTTTGATTCCTCAATGACTGGGAACGCCGATTAAAAAACCTTATTTTTTTGCCTACCTCATTGACTTTGTTCCGGCAATCCCAGATCATCTTTGAGTCGATTACGTAGCAGCTCAGTGCTTTAATAGCAGCTTGACTATCTGAGTGTATGGCTATAATACCGCTCTTCTGATAGATAGATTATGTGTAACTGAATATATGGTTATCGGTGCAAAGAATGTTACACGAGCTTTTAGAGATTCCATTCTGGAACTCGTCTCCGTTACTGAGGTTCATGAAGATTCTGCAACTTGATGGCAAGTTGTTGGGTTATACTCCTGTTTGTTGAAACGAAGGGGGTAGTGAATGATTCACTCGTTTGAATCTCGATCTGAATATAAAAATGTTCAATTTCTATTGAGTAACTTAAACACTTTATTTCTAGAAGCATTGTCGAGAAAACCCGATCTTTAGATAGGAAGTATTATTTTGTAACAAACGACGTTTATCGCCTAGAGATCAATTAAATTGAATTTGATATGTTTCGTTAGGATTTTTTTCATTTGAACGACATTGGATTTTTTTTCGAAGTACACTAATGCCATATCAGATACCTCTACCTCAAAAAACGTGCCTATATTTATAGAGTTAAGGAAATAGCTCGCCGTGAAGTTGAAAAGATAGTGAACTGGTTAGTTTATGCTGAAATATTCAAAATAAATTCCCAGAACTTCCACAGAAAACCATGTATATCTGTTTCTACGATCACTGAAACAAGATACGACAATCGCGGCCTGCTTGCCTTTCGTCGAATGAATTCTCCCGAGATATCCCTCTTGTCTGAACAAAATTCGGTACGAAAATACACGACTCTTTCATGTTTCCCAAATTTTATGTGTGTTTTTACAAATAATGTGAGGAATTTATACGAATGAATGACAATTTGAACGAGCTCTGATAATACTCCCATAATTTTCGCACGAAATGTTATGATTCCTTTTGGGCCGAGCAGATTCGTGGGTGGTAACAGCATCTGGCATGTGGAACCAGAGACTTTTCAAGATTTGAAATCGCTACGCAGTCTGAGAATGGATAGCAACTATTTGCGTGATGTCCCAACCAAGGCGTTGGAGGCCATACCTCACTTAGAGGTCCTGTAAGTATCAGGACGAAGCACTATCTGCATTCCTGTAGACTTGGGCTCTTGTAGATATCCCCTAGACCCTCAATTCAAACAGGAGGAGAGTTAGTGACCACTGAATTCAAATTTGATTTCGTGAAACGAACAGCAAAATTGAACAAGTTCTCCATCTCAAACTGAAATTCTCGATGTGACTGGAATTGTATTCACAAAAAAATCGGAACCAAAACACTATTTCATTCTTACACATTGGTCATTGAACATCCTTAACAATTCATTCCATAAGATGAATCTAACCATAGTTTTAATAACCATAGTTTATAGTGTATAAAACTAACGCTTGTATAAGTAGTTTTGCTCATTCCTATTCCCAGGAAGGTAATCACTTAAATGACTAAAAAACTTCTTGGAACAAATCTCCTGTACTCATTCTTATGTTGGAAAACTCTGAAATGAAATCTTCTTTCGAAATGTATTTACAAAAAAATATTATTTTGGATATTCCGAATATACTCGATAATTTTCAAGGGTATTTTCGTTCAGATCTGGTGATTTTCTTTCTGATCTCACCTTTCCTAATGAAATTAGCAAGTTGAAGCTTTTTGCACGATGGGCTGAACCAAAAACATCATACCTGTTAAATTCTCATCATTTTTTAATTGCAGGAATATCGGCCACAATACAATCACCGTGTTGCAGAAGGATGTGTTTCCAGACGAAATGAAGAGTCTGTTGATTCTGTAAGTAACTCATTTTATTTTATGATATGAATGATAGATTATTAGGTACTCACTTCACTTTCAACAATAATTATGATAAGCAGTCCAAAGTTTCCAAATATAGTTGATTCATAGAGTTTATTCCTGGTTTCCTATTTGCCTGAATAATTTCCGAAATCACTTCAGTTGGAAGTGAAGTGATTTTGACAAATAGAACATGACTTTTTCGGATGACAATCAACTGAACGATAAGGTTTGAAAACAGAGTACCAAATCAGGATATTGACTATAGATCGGAAGGAAATTTTTAAATTAATATGAATTATTCATTACTAGCAAAACTGAGGATAATAATTCACTTTCTGTTACGGTTAGAGGTAAATTATAAATTTTCACCAATATGTTAGGTTATGTTATTGTTGTGATCACGACATTGTCAAAAAGAATATGCATCAACTAATTTTGCATCACTTTGGAAGTGATGCAGCAGCGTCAAATGAAAAGGGCCTTTTGTATAAGTCCTACTACCTACTATTTTGATTTTTTTTTGGAAAAACGATATTTTATTGAATCAGAGAATTTCTAAGAAATTCTGATTTTTTTCTATGAAAACATCGAACTAGAAAATAGCTCTAATTCCTCCTTGAGATTTGAAAAACAATATGATTCATAAGTCCAAGTGGTAACTGCCATTTTCAAAGAAAATCTTTGGGTATTATCTGGATAATCTTCGCTAACATTTACACGGATAACCGAATTCTGATATTGTTTTATTATCGTGTTGCATCTTTTCTATAAATACAAGGTGTCGAAATATCTATTATCAGAAAGAGATCCAATTTAATTACAAAGTTCGCGCTCTATTATTCTATTTTACTTTCAATTGTGCACTATAACAACACTGGAACAATATAATACTAAATTTCCCCCTAAATATGAATATTAGTGTTTTCTCTAAGATGAAGAGATTTAATACAGTTATCGAAGATTAAGTAGAGTGTATCACTCGCAATAGTGGCTATTATTTTCTCATAAAGCTCAGCAGTAAGCAATTTTAGAATGAAAGCTATAATTACGTGGTTTGATCTATTGCTATTTAATGTTCGTCGTGAAACTGGATACTGTTCATGACAAATCGGAGAGACCTTCAAGGTTCATATCACACCTTATTCTACCTGTCAATCAAGATATGAAAGAATTTTAAGAATTTGACAGATGGAAGAACCTTTGCTCTTTGGAAATTGAATAGTACATTCTCTAGGGCTCTTTGACATTCTATACGCTCTAAAAATGCAACTGAGAGGTTTCAGAACTTTAATCTTGGGTCGAAATTTTTCAGGCAATTGATTCAAGATCTTATTTCAAAAAACTTTTCGCCAATCTATTTTTTTATGTCATACTCTGGAGTTTCAACAAAGTTGTAAATGAGCACTAAATATGCTCAATGCGTAATGTGAACTTTGAATATGGCTATGCTGCATCTCACCAATGAAGAATTACTACCCAAAATGAGCTATATCCACAATCCCTCGTAAAATACTGACCTCCTCGGAAAAGAATCTCGGTTATTTACCTAAGATTACCCTCAGCCAACTTCCGCATCTAACTTGCACCGTATTTCACGTCAAACTTTCCCGAAAAGATAGTGATGTTCATCGCTTACTCTGGATAATATTTCATTCACCCAAGAAGGAATATTTGCCGAAAGCTCGAGAAACCTCGGTAATCTGTTTCAATTTTTAACTTCGTGGATGGTATCGCGTTAGGCCATGCCTGTTAGATGGCAGTTTTTCATTTCAGCCTGATTCGGTTCACTGGGTTCCTTAATGCTGCTCCACTAAGTTAGGTCGATCTGTCGGAGGGGGGTTGTTGAAGACCTTCTCGCGGCTATGATTCCTCTATGCAGGAGGTGCCGTAAGTTATTGCCCGCCTTGATAAAAGGTGATGGATCATATTGAAGTATACAAAGCGGCAGAAATAACTTTACAAACTGCGTTTTGGTTTGTCTACATTTCTTGATTTGAGAATGACTTCATCTTAAGTCCTGACAGGATCGCCATGTAATGGTGTACCAGGTTAAGGTGGAACAGACAACACTGGGGGTCGATTCTTGATTTATGTCGTGTTCGCGAATTGACAAAAAATTGGTCGACAATGGTCGAATCGCGAAGACGACATTATTCAAGAATCACTCCCCAGATCGATCACAGTTTTTGAGCGCTCGTTCTACTTAAACAAGTGCTAAGGTGAAGTGGGGTAAATGTGATAATGGGGCAATTGTGATAACGGACTATATATTCAGATCAAATTCATTAATACTGCTGCCATCTATCTAACACGTCTTCAAATTGCAAGCGAACCACCAAAACACTAGAACGAACGAAATTACTTGTCAGTATGGTTGTAAGGCACGTGAATATTATTTCTCATAACGTAACCTTAAATTTCAGGTAGGTACGTCTCTACTTTATTTGGTGTAAATTTTTTAATTGATGAGTTAAGTCTGTTTTATTATTTCCAGACTTATTATGAACAGTTTTATAATGTGTTTTTAAATACTTTTAACTCATAAATTGCGCTGGTGATTTCTTTTTGTATATATCACATTTGCCCCGCACGAAATGCTTTTTGGGGTAAATGTGACATATACATAATAGGCAATTGTGATAATATGAATAGGCGTGGTTCTTTCATATTTGAAGTGTCTTTTGACGGATATAATTTATCTTAATGATGGAAAAATAAAGTTTAATTAAAATATAACGTTTATTAGTATATAGTTGTTTCTGCCTAATTTGTTTTTACTTCCTTTTTGTTCAGAAGCTGAAGTTAATTTCACATTTTTTGGCGTCGACTGAAATAAGGTCATCAATTTTTCATTAAGTGAAATATTTTATTTTTGTAAAAAACAAAGTATTCAATAATGTAAGATTTTTATACATTTACCCGAATCCTTTCCAAATAACTTAGTCATAGGAATCTGAAAGCTTTTATCACATTTACCCCAAATTCTGGGGCAATTGTGATTGACCGGCATCATTTTTTTTTAAATTACCCAACATTTCTCAGAAAAGATTTCAAAGAGTAACCAGAATACAATCAATAGAGAACTATATTGTGATCATGCTTGCATTTTTTGGAATGTTCAGCTTTATTCAAACTGTTACTTATAACACTTTGTTTACGAACTAATCAAATACTATATCACATTTACCCCACTTCACCTTATATCGTTCTGCCCAAATGCCTGTTATTTTCGAATTTTGAGCCGAAAAGGGTCTAGAAGGATTGGGTTAGACTCCCCGATGACGAATTCGTGGTTAAATTGAATTCTGTCTGTGGGGACGTCCAGCCGTTAGCACAATAACTTTCGAAGGGATTGTCTAGAGACAAAAAAAATTAAAATTTTCAGGATGAGTTCTAGTCCCAAATGGCTCGGGACAGGGTGTATCCTCAGAGGAGTACAACACATCCTCTGAGGATGATTGTAATACCGAAACACGTGTCAGATTTCTGAATAAACTGTGAAATATAAACTGAGTGTACTTTAAATTTAAATGTTATAATGTTTCACCTAGAACCAACCGCAAACGCAATTCTTCTTATTAATATTAAACTCATACTTCGGAGCTGATCTCGTTTTCTTGGTACTTACAGCGAAATTGCATCTTACGAAATTGCATCTTCTTTAAGGTATAAATATACCTAAGACGCCATCTCTAGTTCCATACGAAAACCTTCTTCCATAGCATAAACCTTGAAAGAAGTAGCGAGACGTTTACCATTTGTCGCATTGACCGAAGCGTTCTTGCATTTCGCTAATTTTACGTCTTCAGTCCACGACGCGTTGCGCTCAGGGTAACGTCAGTTGACACCGCAGGAAATATTAAGAAGAGATTCAACGCGTAACATCGCCATAAATATCAAAATAGTGAAAGCAGAGAATAATATTTAATCGATTGAAATCAACCAATATTAAACTCATACTTCGGAGTAAATCTCGTCCTCGATCAAGACAAATGCAAGCAAGTGGTATCAAACAGAGCACCTATGGATGGTCATTTCGTCCTTATTACAACTCATCAGCACAGGATAGCTCTGAATGATACAAGGTATTTCTTGGATCTTACAGCGAAATGACATTTTCTTAAGGTATAAATATCCCTAAGACGCCATCTCTAGTTCCATACGAAAACTTTCTTCCATAGCATGAACCTTGCGTTTTGTCTTGAACGAGTAAGAGATTAGCTCTGAAGTATGAGTTTACTATTTGCTGCTTTCACTATTTTGTCCATTTTACTTTCGAAATTAAACTCGACACGAAGGAGCGAATACTTAGCAACCTTTTCCAGAAACAGTCCATATACTTTTCCGTTCATTTATCATGATTAGACCAGCCATAAACCCAAACCGACGATTTTTACAACTCCTACCCATCACTGTCAACGGAAAAGATGCTACTTAGGACACTGCCATAACTCACTCGTTTGAACTCGAAACTTAACGACACAATTATCCCATCGAAAGATACGAGATCGGTATGTTCCGACTGTTAAGTTACCGCCCTGTCAATTTGAGGAGTCGACATTAATATTTTCAATGTGTTCTTCGAGCGCAATTTCGCCACCGAGATTTCCATTTCCACCGTATAAATAGCGTTATGAAGTGGAAAAGATGCGGAGTGTGGGGATGACAACAATTTTACTACCTCACTTATGTCTGGGAACGCCATGAAACGGGCACATTTTTGGGATATTGGAGTCTTGTCCTTTATGCGGAACGATCACACTGACTGTGTTACGATAGCCCGTTAGAATGCTGTGTCGAAATTGGGATTTTTCAACGTCGAAATGACTGGATATGAATTTGCTTGTTTTGGTCGCTTTTTTGATGGGAAATGTGCTGAGGACATTTGATGGCCTCGTGTTCCAACAATTTATATTGTTGGTTTAGTGTGTATCGGGTGTCCCGAATTCGTTGTCTAGTGAGGGGATCTCAGAAACCCTTGGAGCTAGAAGGAAATGAATGGCACATTTTCGGGCTCGATTTTTGAGAGATTTAATTTGGTGAAAACCGTAACCTTGTAAGTTAAACCGTTTTCGAGATATTAGCGAAAAGTGGAAAATGGCTTGAAATGAAAAGTTCTCATAACTTCTTCATTACTGGCGCTATGAACATGAAACGAAATATTATACAGGCACTTTTTTCGTAGAATTCTTTGATGTAATCAAATTTTTTTATTGCGTTTTTTTTTCGAAGTAATAATACAAACTTGTTGTTTTTTCAAATGTGAACCATGAGCATTTGAATATCAGATTGAACCGTCTTTTTTTTCCCCTTTTCAAAATATATTACTTAATATATAAATTTCTTATTAAACTGTAAAAAACATCACAAGTTTTATTTTCACACGAAAAATCAAATGGTTGTCTAAATATGATAATCTGTGAACATCAAATGATTAATAGATAAGAACAGATAACAAATTTTTCATAAATATTGTGTGAAGTGAAGTCCATTATGGTCAATGCAAAGTTCACACCTTCTTTCTGACATTGTGAGGTGGGAGCTTTGCATTGACCAAAATGGACTTCACTTCGCACAATATTCATGAAAAATTTGTTATCTGTTCTTATCTATTAATCATTTGATGTTCACAGATTATCATATTTAGACAACCATTTGATTTTTCGTGTGAAAATAAAACTTTTGATGTTTTTTACAGTTTAATAAGAAATTTATATATTAAGTAGAATATTTTTAAAAAAACACAAGTTTGTATTATAACTTCGAAAAAAAACGCAAAAAAAATTTGATTACATCAAAGAATTCTACGAAAAAAAGTGCCTGTATAATGTTTTCGTTTCATGTTCATAGCGCCAGTAATGAAGAAGTTATGAGAACTTTTCATTTCACGCCATTTTCCACTTTTCGCTAATATCTCGAAACGGTTGAACTTACAAGGTTACGGTTTTCACCAAATTAAATCTCTCAAAAATCGAGCCCGAAAATGTGCCATTCATTTCCTTCTAGCTCCAAGGGTTTCTGAGATCCCCTCACTAGACAACGAATTCGGGACACCCGATACATATTTAATTTTGTCTGGTTTCTTGATGAATTGGAATCTTCAATCGTTTCGGGACCGTATGGAAATCGATCAGTTGTAGGGTAAAACCTGGTTAGATGCCCTATTTTCAAAATAGCTAACTTCGGAACCCATAACAAAAAAATAATTTCATAAGTAGATGCTACAGTCACCCTGGACCTTAGTTCTGTAAGGGTTATTGTGAAGTGAGGTCGTTTTCGCTATTGTGTGCGATTATCTCCGCAACGAACTTCACAAACACGCCAAACTTTTAGAGGTGACTATTTGCCGTTGTATAACTTTTGAAGTGGTAATAAATTCTGTATTTTTTTTTATTACTTCAACACCGTCTTTCATTGAGTGTACATCTGAGTATAAATGGTTGCTGTTTTCTTATTAATTTATTCAAAAAATTCATGGGCATCTAATATCTATCCCTATCGATAGTTGCCCTTATTTTTCGAGGTATAGGTGTCCCTTAGGGAATCTAAACTGAAACCTTATCTTCTCAGCTGATTTTCGATTCATTGTATTATTTTGATTTTCGACGAGATTCTTGATTATTATTGTTTAGACTTAGTATTTTATTAATTTATCATGAATGTGTGTAATAATGCTTTATGTTGATATAAGCTTTTCAAATTCAAGTTAAAATGCACAATTGTTGTTAATTCGATCCATGTTGCGTAGATAGAGTTGCTGTTTTAGGCATGGAATCTCTCAATGTATTTAGTTGGGTTTTTGGTTCACATATTATGAAGGTCATCTATCCGTCCCAATATTTTCATGGTGGGGCAAATATCCATACTTGAAGGCATCTATCCCCAAAGAAAGAGTTCCACGAAAATAAAATTTTTGGGAAATTTGATATTGCTATGTCAGAGAAAAGTCTCAGTATTTAAAATAAAATAATGGGGCTATCTACTCTCGTAGAAATTACTCATATAAAATTGATATTTCCAAGAATATGAGGCAATTTCAAAAAGTGGGACACCTGTCCGGGTTTTCCCCTACTTCAAGGAATGGCGTTAGCTTCAAAAATAATTGCACATTAAAATAGCATAAATTGAACATTTAAAAGGGTCATTTTTGTTGAATTTCGTTTACACCACAACCACTTTTCATTCTGAGGACGACGGAAGAGATGCTTTGAAACTGAACAAAATCCATTCTGATTTTATAACCTCTCTTTTATGAAGCATAGCGAATCAACTCAGAGTATTGATCTGTGAGTTAGTTCGAGTCAGAATTACCTTCTAAAGGATGATATTTTTACTTCAGAAGGTTTTGGATGATTCTAATAATATCTATCATGGTATATGTTCATTTATGTTTATCATATTAAAAAAATTTCGAGAAAACATTTTGGTTCTCAAAATATTCACGAATCTATTTTTTGGAAATATAAGCGATATGAAAAGTTTGATAACATCCTCAGAAATCAGGAGAAAGCATTCATCTCATATTGCACGACTAAGTTTAGTAATGTTTTTTTATGTCATCCTTTTTTCATAGAAATATAATGAATGAAAAAAATAAGGGAAAACACATCAGACTGAAGCGTCCGTAAATTCATTCTTCGGATACTCCAATAATTCAACTCGTTTCTCACTCTCATTTTCTGAACCGAATGTCCCTGAGAAAACGAAAGTACGTAGAATCAGAGAAACTTCGAGTTCATCTGCATACAAACGTTCGAACACATTGCATCCCTAATTTTTTTTCCACTTTCATCAAATCCTGAAATGCAGTGAAAATCCGTAAAATCCGCAGTCTGAAGGCATCGCCCCTGAACATCGACTTGCACGGCCAATAAACACCACACCAAGAAGTCGGGAAGGACGAAAACATCTACATTTCATCAGGAGCATATGTGAGTGAAATCCATCCGAGCCAGACCCGAAAAAAACGAGCGTGTGGTGTTTCAAGCAGGATGCTCCCCAAAATGGAATTGAATAATCAAATTTTCCGGAAAAATTCTGAATTTGTGAAAGGGAAAGCGGTAAATCACGATGTTAGGTGGGCCCGTTGTATAATCTGCTGGAAAATCTGGGACACAAAGTGACGCCCCCCTAAACGATGTTGGTTCTGTCCGAACACCGGAAAAGTCTGTGTTCTATGCGGGATGAAAACATCGTCGGAAGTAAAAAGGCATGAAAATTGGAGAATTGAATCAACACAGGTATAAGTCATGGTAACAGGAGGTACAGATGAAATTTATGATGTTTGGAATGGAAGGAATTCTTTAGTTCTTCCCAACAATATGATGATTAACTTAATTTCTTAATTTTACTCCCAGTGCATATTTTCAGTGGAGTTTATCACTGAGGGGATTGAATCAAAATTAAGAAACACCTAATGCTTCAATATTTAGCATGCTGTGTAAGGATATCTGTGAAAGATCAATTTTTTCGCCTACTGGTCGGGGAACAGGGTGCCAATGTATTGCCCAAATGTCAGTAGGTTTAGAATTTTGAGCCAGGTTTTTATCTTAAATGACTCGGTTCGACTCACTGATCGATAATCTGCGGTAGAAAATAATTATGTCCAGTCATGCGGAAACACTCTAACTCTTCTAAGTGGAGTAGGATCGGAACAACTTGATTGAGTTCATTAATAGAACATATGGTCAATTAGATATCCAGTTCTGATGGTTTGAATTTATTTTTGCGAATATTATCGATACACCTAACTATTATTTAGATGCTCAATGATAAAAATTCATGTAAAATTCCGTGAGGATATCCTGAATTCAAATCTGAAAAAATTGTAACGGGATGACGTAGAGTCATGATATTTTCAGGGTAGGTTAGGTATACGTCATTGGGAATATCTTGGCCTAGTTCGTCAAAAAGTTAAAGTCTTCAATATAGAGAATGAAATTTTCAGATTTTTTTCCGTTGTCTTCTCTGGTTAAAAAATTGAGAAATAAATTCCAAAAATTCTTTACCTCACTGTCGTCAACAGGTGTACCAATATTCATCCCCGCAGCTTGTTCATAAGACAAAATATTGGGGTTTTTCTATTCGAAAACACTTCATTCGTTCAACAAAATCTAATTCATTGACTAACAAAACGAAATGGAAGAAAAAGAATGAATAAATTAAAAAATATGTTGTTGCTTTCGAAATACATAAATTTCCTCTGCTTTTGAACCTTACAAAAACAAAAATTCAATGCCCCGAAGATACTTGATTTTGTCCATTGTAGAGTTCCAATAAATAACTTCTCAACAGAAAAAGGATTGACATATTTTGAAATGAAATCTCGCTTACGTCCACACAAAATGTGAAATATCGGAAAAAACTGAATTTTGGTTTGGAGGTCATTATGTCATACATTCATTTCCTATTGAAAGAAATAATTATACTCGAGAGACTATATCCCTATTTTCTGGGAGCTTTCAACATAGGCTTATACAATCTTCTTCATAAATCTAAAGAAGCCCCAGTTGACAATAAGTTCACGCATACGCGTTATCTTCAGCACAAAAAGTGATTTCGAAGAGTGAACCGTCTTTTCCCTGACCCCGGAGATAAACACACCCAGCCACCCTTCTGTTCAGAATTTTTTGTCGGAAAAGCTGCGTGAAGGCACTCAAGGGGTGTAGTCATTTTTCACTGTGCTAACTGGAGGTTATACAAATAGTTCGAAGGAAGAACCTTGAACCTTGGACTCGTGAAAGTATCTCAATATTGAAGGGAAATAGACGTGCTGCTATGAAATTAAAGTTTCCCAAGTTTATACAGCGAATATTGTCAACACAGAGTTTGATTGTTCGAGTACGACTTCGATGTTTGATCAGTTGAGTTGTTCTTTCTGATTTCCGAAGATTCACCTCGATTTTTGGCATGTATTCGATTTTATTATCGGTGGAATGAGTAGATATGAATTTTTAAGAGGTACTAGGGGAAATGGAAATATTTATGAGGAATTACAAAAATGCAACTGTAATTTACGCGTTCTTATTGATGAAGTTGAGAATTTTTTCTTTGTCGAATATCTAGGGTTTGATTGATAATTTTTGCATTCAACGAATTTTTTCTGTAATGTCAGTGCATGGTCACATCTCAAAAATGACCGCAGGAAATCATCAAGTATTACATCTGTGTCATATTTGATGTTGACATTGATCACTTATCACCCTTTTTGGGAGCAGGTTCTACTCAAACGAGTGCTATATCGTTTTGCCCAAATTTTCGAATCAAACGATAGGGTTCGACTCCCTGATGACAAATCCGTGGTCAAATCGTACAGGGTGTTCCATAAAATAAAGTCATTCCTGAATATCTCAGACAACACGTAACCAATGGAAATGAAATGTTGCGATCAAGGTGCATGCAAAAGGCTCATAACAAGCCTCATGCAGAATTTTGTGGCCATAGTGTTAACAGAACCATAGAAAATTAAATTGGAATATTGAAAATAAGAATCTGCATATTCCCATAATAGGATACCCCATTCGAGTGAAATTTCTTTTGTGAACGAAAACTGATCTATTGAATTTTAGTGAGAAATTTTGTAGCCATAGTGTTAACTGAAGCATAGAAAATTCAATTAGAATATTGAAAAAAAAAATTTATCTATCCACAACAGAATATCCGAATCAAGTGGAATTCATTTTGTGAATGAAAACGGATATACTGAATGATTATGCAAAATTTCAAGAAGATCATCATCAGAACCATATAATTCAAATTTTTCATTAATTTTTTTCACATATTTCATTTTTTGAATTAATTCCAGAATATAATTCCGATTGAGATTCTACACTTATATATTTGGTATATAAAATTCAGAGGTAATAGTCTTGTTGCTTAGAAACTCCTGCTCAGGGCTTTTCTTAAATTCTCTTAGAGATTTCGATGCTTTGCTGTAACTCAAAACTATAAAAAACCCCCAATGTACCCCTTCTATTGGATCTTCCATATCTATATTTTTGTTAGGATAGTCCGCATTGAAAATCGAATTCAGATTTGGGATGAAAATAATAATTTGTTGCCTACTCATTTCAAAACACCAAAAAAACATATATTTCCAACAGAAATTATTTACAAGGTTTCATTTTATAACGTAATGAGTTGAATTTTCAAAGCCAAATTACACAGTTCAACCATCCTAGAAAAATAACGAATGTGTTTACCGAAATGCACATGCTATCGCATTTAATATCTTTACGACTGAATTAACACAATTTCAATTTATTTTCAGGCTTCTGAAGCGCAACCAGATAGCAGAAATATCGGAAAATGCATTCATAAAGCTGACGTCACTCAAAGTTCTGTAAGTATACCACCAGGTCATTGCAACTAATTCGCATTTTACGAACGTACTTTCAACTCCCCTCCGCCCCATTCCAATTGAATTCCTTGAGTCAACACATTTTTCACGACTTTCGTATCCGGACATTTTCACTTTACGGGCCGCACTGAGTCAATTTAAAAGTTTAAACGAATCCTCTTTTATCTCTCTCGCCCATATAAGAATGAGTTCATCATTTGTAACGATAAAACTGTGTGGACGATATCTCAAGTCATGGTTACGACTTTGATGGAAATAAATATAAAGTTTAGTGAGGAATTTCCCCTATAATCCTGACTAAATTATTTGTTAAGGGTAGTCTAGAGACAGAGACGGATTGAAAGTTTCAAAATTGAAGATAAATGAAGTTTTTCTATTTATTGATTATTATCAATTGAAAGTTTTTATGAACGCCTACTAGTAATACATTTTGAACAGAAAGTCAAATTGGTTATCACTGAATTACAACTTTTCAATAATGAGAAATGATGAAAATGAATAGCACATTACTGTGACCTTTTTCGAAGAACTTTTCAGTTTATTCAATTTTTAATCATAGCTCAAAATTGCCTTTGACCATTATCACTGCACCTGTTTGTGCTTAGAATTTAAATTAAAACCATTATTGTTCTGACTTCCGAAATGGGTGGAAATATGCGAATGAAATTTGGTAGGTTTCAAGAGTTAGTGCTTACGCATTTTCAGTTATACAATTGAACATTTTATGATCATCATACGCATACGGGATCTCAATTCTTGAAGGAAAAAAATTCTTGAATACTTCGTTCAATTTGTAAAAAATAATTTCTCCTGACTTTTTTTCGTATGTGGCGCAGTTTTTATGTGGTTAAAGATCATCTTAACGAAGCGTCGCTACTACATAATGTGTTTATGTTGAAGTGACGACAATATGCGTTAAGATGTTATTTCCCATACAAAAACGGCGCCCCATACGAAACAAAGGTAGGAGAGATTTTTTTGGTCAAAAATTGAATGAAAAATTCAGAAAAGGTTATTAATTTGAAATATCTCAGTGGCGTAATATTTTTTCCAGTCAGTTAAGTATAACTCTAACACCCCTCATCTTGGAAATTGAAGCATTGTGGACAAAAGTTTTAAAGCATAACGCCATTTTTCTTGAATCCCCTCCTGAAGTTTGTCGCACTTATACAGTAACAACCTTAGTTTAGTTAAATCAAACTATTTCATAGCTAGTTGGACGATGGTTCTCAAGAAAAACCTTACAAATGGGCTATTTAGTATCATGAACTCTTTCATATGCTTGCCATCGTTCTATAACATCTAGAACTAGAAATCAGCCACAAATGAACTTAGAGTGAATATATAAAATTGATGAATAGATGATGTGATATCAAATAACTCATACAACACACCCGTGAATATAAAATATAATAGTTAAATGTCCAGGGCAGGAATAATCAATATTCGAATATTTTTCCTCAAAAAGAGATGACCATGAAGGAGGACGGCAGCTTCAGTATCTACGGGACAAAATTGCGGATCTTGATTTATGGCGTTAGGGAGAATTCAGAACCTTTTCCGGAAGCTCAACCTCCCAGCGCGCTGATAATAAACGATTGAAATAAGTAGGTTGAGTCCAGGGGGAACCAGAACTCCGTGAAGACTTCTCGTTATTTTTCAAATCTCTTTTAATCAGTCTAAATTAATGTATTGGAATATTCGAAAAATCAAGGTCCAATGGAGTTTCATTGGAGCTTTTGATGTGTGCTTAGCATTTACACGAACTCATTATGACTTCAAATGATTGAAAAATTGGATGGTAGTTTTAATAACTGATTTCTTCAACGGATTCCTGTCAAAGCTTTGATGATTAAATATTACAATGGAAAGAAGTAGAAAAGGATGAAGTTACTACAATGAAGTTTTGGGAGATGATGAAAAGAATAAAAATATTATCATATACAGGGTGTCTATTTTTGAAGTGAACAAATTCCAATGGGGGATTATACGAGTGATTTGCAACAAAAAATGTCTTATAACACATGGTCGAAATGTTGACGGTTCTTCTTCAATTCAACATTTCTTGATTTCACGAAATATTTCGATTTTTTCCTTTAAAATGATCATTATTCAGCTTTCCTTGTAGTCTCATCAAATTTGACCACATATTCGGAAAGGGCAATACATTTTCTACAAGACAAAAGAGTCCAGAAAAATTTTTATTGCTAGCGTGGTAAGGAGATGAACATCACGATTCTGAAGTTAACAAAATAAGTCCTATTTTTACAATGGTTTTTTCGATGAAATATCAATAGTATGTATACGTTTTTTTTTCAGTAAAAAAACCTCATTTAATGTACTTTCGAATGAAATATCAACTTTTGTGCTAGGTGCTCATCCTCCGCCATTAAATCATTCCTAACATGATAACAACGAAAAAGTCTAAAAGTCCGAACCTAAATTTGCTCTATTTTGAAGCCCTTCGTGAATCTTTATGTAATTGAATGGAAGTCATCAATTCTTTTTTTTTTCAGTTTTTTGAAAATCGCTGAAAATGCTCATAGTTAAATTACAACAAAACAGTTATATCAGGTGTGTTATTTCATAGACCGGATAGTATTTGTGTAGTGTAGCACAATAATAACAAAAATATGTAAAAAAACTCGTTTGAAAACGTCGTTACAAGAACCCGAGTGAATTCAATAAATAACTTGATTGCATGTGGGAGAATAGGTCAATCAATACTGCGACATATGTGTTTTTATTATATTGGCTGTTAAAGTGGACATGCAAGATGAATAAGCAGAAAGGTAATTTTTTGTTCATGCATTACACCTGCAAGGTGCATGTAAGCTCTACCCTAATATACTTAAAGCGTAGCGTGAACTATGGCACAACCTACTGATGAACAACGAACATTCGGTTCACATAGGTATTAAAGCTTTGTTTTTCAAATTTGCAAATATGCATCACTTCAACAGTAGGCTCCCAGTTATGGTCTATGCTAGTCTGCTATCGGCTGAAAATAAGCGTTCGAAATAGTATATTTATTCAAGATGCATATCCAGAAAACTCAAGTATTCAGAGCAGTCGAAATGTTTTATTGAAATGTTATTTGGGATGTTTCCATCATTTTTGCTTCTTCGATTTAACGTTTCGGCCCGCATTTGATAGGAATTACAAGTGATACTTTAAAAAAGGAACGTTCTTTACTTTTCAACAAATATTTCCAAAAAGTAACAAAAGGTTACTCAGAAGTTCTGAATCCTAAGTATGTTTAATGACGACGACAGGCAAATTCTGGCAGAAACGTTGAATAGTAAGAGTCTGAAATGATGGAAATTACTCAACGATCTGGACCAAAAATGTCGTCTCACTCAGTAAATCAAATTGAAGAAACTGATGGGCAAATTTACGGAAAAATGTAACGTGAATTCTCACTTGCGGAACATGGAAAAGGTTTCCGATGGTATACCTATCATTTCGCCAAAAAGCCACCGAGACAGCTGAACACGTGCTTTGCAACTGTTCAACTGTCCATTGGAAAAGGCTGTGACATTTTGGTTTGTGTTTACTGAATATGGCGCAAATTGGACGTGACCAGGAGAGTTTCAGAGTTTATTAAGGTCTTGCAGTCGCTGCCATGGGTCTTTGCTAACCTGGGAGTGCCGTAACACCGTAAAGTAACTGGCAGAAAGCAATAACGCGACTCAACTATGGATACCAGTGCATTGAGGTGTTGAATGAAATGAAAAGGCCGATTTACTTGCAAAATCTGAGCCTTAATGAGAGTTTGGAAAAGACCAATATGAGGCAGCGGTCCAGCAACCAAAGTTGAATAACAGAATAACCCTCTGGACTTACTCAGGTCAAGCAATTCGTGATGATTTCACTTACCTATACCAGAAAGCTCCTGTAGCTGTTACGAGCTGAGTTTAGGGTGATGGTGTTAGGGCTCACGGTGAAATATTATTTGTACTGTATGGAAAAGTCACCACATGACATACATATGTGCAAATCCATCCTGGACCTCCAAGAGGTAACGACCAAGGCTCCAAAGGAGGTTGTCATTTTTATCAATGCCAACCTTGCAGACCGAATGGTAAACGTTCTCCAGTGTCTACCCAGCCTGATTGCACCTCCTTTAACCTTATCTTATCGGATCATTTATCATGAGATTATAATTGTGTTTCACCCTTAATTCTCTTCAAACAGGCCACCGGCAACAAATGGATTTATTAATTATTTCCCCCATTTTTCGAATGACCAAGTTCTCAAAACTTCCCTCAACTTAATAAAACCTCACCTAAACGGTTATTCAACGAAGAAAGTTGAATAACAGAAAAACCCTCTGGACTGACTCTGGTCAAAAAATTCGTGATGATTTTACTTACCTATACCAGAAAGCTCCTGAAGCTGTCACGAGCTGAGCTTAGGGTGATTGTGTTACTGCTCGCGGTCAAAATATCATTTGTACTGTATGGAAGTCATCACATGAGACATTTGTGTAAATCTATGCTGGACCCCCAAGAGGTAACGGCCAAGGCTCCAAAGGAGGTTGTGATTTTTATCAACGCCACCTTGCAGCCCAAATGGTAAACGTGGCTGCTGGATCTACTCAGCCTGATCGCTTAACCTTATCTTATCTGATCATTTATCATGAGAGTATAATTTTGTATTGTACTTCACCCTTAATTCTCTTCAAACAGGCCACTGGCAACAAATGTATTTATTAATTATTTCCCCATTTTTCGAATGACCAAGTTCTCAAAACTTCCCTCAACTTAATTAAACCTTACCTGAACGGTTATCCTAAGGATACTTTCCAAATGTCTCATTACGGCTGGGGATTGGAATTAATGCGGTTCATCTGGCCAATTTCCCGCCCAAGTCTTGAATGAATTTTCCTTAAGGTTTCCATTTACACGGCATATTTATCGAATTACGCTTCAAGGAGGGGTGAATGAAGAATTCGTTTAATCTTCTGATGCCTCTTATAAGACCCATTAGCGATCGCTCGGTCTATTTCCATTTGGGGGATGGTGAGTGGATTCTAATCTCTTGAACTTGGTGGTTCGTTCTTATCGTGTAGGAATGAATTAAGGGAGATAATATGCAATGGATTAGGTATTTATCGATGTATTGAATAATAGTATATTATTCAATGAGCGGTAATGTAGGTCGAAACACACGCAGATGAATTTTGCACCACGAGCCGTCAGGCGAGTGGTGTAATTCATCAAGTGTGTTTTGAGCATTACCGCGAATTGAATACTATACTTTATCCACGACTTTTTCAGTAAAATTCGAATTAATCTGCATTAAAAAAAATTTGAACAGTTGTCAAAAGTGTTGACGACATTTCGTCCAACCGTCAAACCCCTGTATTCTGTGGTCGGGAATCGAATCAGAGTCTCTAACTAATCAAATCAAATACTTTCGCAACCTCAAAAATTTACGTTTTCCAAAAATAAATCTGGAATAAATCTCTAGAACGTTATCTTGATGGCTGAAATAGATTTCCGGATCGATCCTACTTTTTATTCATTTTTTTGTAAGCAATTCCATTTTTCCTAGGTATTTTAATTAGCGGGTGTTATGGGCGGGTGTTATTATAACACTCGCTTTTCGGTTCATAGACATGCTAGTATGCTACGGTTGTGTTATAGCTATTATTACACATATAAATTAGTTTAATAATTGACATATTACTCTATAGGAGTGGATAAAATAATATAAGGTTTCGGAAATGGTTCACACTGGCAGGAGAAATGACCTGATCAGTGCGGACACGACAGAACATAATAAGTTGCTTGTAGAAAACAGTTGTGATACAGAGAATCTACTGACAGCTGTTTCTGTAATTTGACCGTCATCAATACAGAAACATTTCTGTACTGTTTTCTAAGGTACTCTTGAACCAATCCATACTAATAATCTCCTTCGTAATGCAGAAACCTCAGAGTAAAAAGCAAACCCAGAGATGCGTTCACGCATTTTTTGACGCTGTTCATGAAAACGAACAACATTCGGCGTTGAGAACTTGTAAAGTACCTATCTTTATTCCGTATGAACATCGTTCTATTACTGTTCAATTATTCGACACGTCGTGTTTACATTTTGTTTCGATTTGACATTCATAAACTGAATTATTTTACTGATTTGGTAGGTAGCAGTTTATTGATGCTTAAGGGTATTCCGGTATTTGAAATTGTAGAAATGGAAATCTAACCTGTGGTTTACTTCACCCCAGTTCGGCAGAAAAGTGCTGTCCATTTCTTTCTAGAGCTTGGTTGATTACAATGCAGTACTATTCACGCATAGATGCATCTCTATGTTTACTTCTTACTCTGAGGTAGAAACCTTAGACAACAAACTGCCAAATCGTATAAACCGATCCAAGAGTCATTCAGAGTTGTCTCTGTACTGACGACGGCCAAAAGCCAGAACCGTCTGCAGATTTTCTGGATGACAGCCTTATTTCGGTTGAAAACTGCGAAATGGCGGTTCACCATCAGTCCATCGGCTAATAATTAAATTTCGTATTTGTTATCCAAGATTTCTGTATTATGAAGTAGAGTATTCGCAGAATATGATTCAAGATGACGCTTGTTGAACTTTATTCTAAATAGCTAACTGCTAAATTGTATAACCCGAACCAAGATTATTCTCATTTTCCTCAGTACTGATGACGGATACAAGTCAGAAACAGCTCTCTGCAATTTCTTTGAGTGACATTACCTCCATGTTGATTATTTGGACGGTACCTAGGTATGCATGAATAGCTCCGGAATGTGATATCTTATTTGTTGACTTTATCGGCGAATATTATTATCTGCTCAATTATTGTTATCTGGTTGTTTGTTTATGCTTAACCGTGTTAAACTGAGGCACCTTCTGAATATAATTCATCGGCATCAAAGCTTTCGCAAAAGAAATTCTCAACTTTACGATTATATTAAATTTTTGATTGAATCTATGATTTTGATATACAGGGTGTCTACTTCTGAAGTGGACAAACTTCGAAAGGTGATTATACAAGTGATTTGCAACAAAAAATATCATGTACCACATGGTCGAAATGTTGACGGTTATTCTTCAATTTAACATTTTTTGATTTTACGAAAATTGTTTTCTCAAAAAAACATCATTATTCAGTTTTTCTTGTAGTCTCATCAAATTTGACCACATATTCGGAAAGGGCAATAAATTTGCTACAAGATGAGAGAGTCTATGTGCAGAAAACACTCTCATTGCAGTCGTGGTAAGGAGAAGAATATCACGATTCTGATGTTGACGAAATCAGTCCTATTTTCCAATGGTTTTTCGATGAAATATTAATAATTATGCACACGCTTGACCGCTTGCTGATAAGTTACTGATTGCTACCTGACAGATATCTTTGAAACAAATTCATCTGCATTTATAACATCGAAATACTTTCAGGTTCCTACTATGAGATATCATAAATATTGTAAAAATAAAAGAATATTTTTCGACTGAAAAATCTGAATGGCTTCATCATGTTAATGGATATAGATAGCTATCTATCAGGTATAATTGAAATGAAAATATCTCTATTCGTTGAAATTGAAGTCTTTCAGATTTTTCAGTCGGGAAAATATTTGTCCCTTTTGAAATTCTTGATATATACTCAATATCAAAAACCTGAAATTATTCCGATGTTATAAATTCTAATTAATTTAATTCAACGATATCTGTTAGGTAGCTATCAGTAACTCATCAGCAAGTGGTGAAACATTCTTAACCTCCCAGAACCTGAGACGAAGGAACTACCCAATTTAATATGTTGAACTCTAACACTATCCTCCCACTGAGAATAAATTATTTAATCCGAACCTTTTCCGCTCAATTTCCACCAAATGCGACCCGTTTTCTGCACTCCCTCCAATAACAAACACTCCAACTAAAACAACAGCAACTTTAACCAACTAATTTGTTCCAGAGAACTGGATGACAATTATTTGACACACATTCCACTGGCTGTAACAAAATTACCACAACTCCAAGAACTGTAAGTATACACACTCGACTCCCTCGTATTTATCTACAATCCACTTCGACAAACTTCTGGCTAGAAATAGGGCAAGGAAGTTTCAGTTGCGTTGGCCCACCTGACGGAAATTGTATCCTGAAATTGGACATCGGATATACTACTCGAACACTATCAATAATAGATTGTTTAGTCTATAAATAATAGATTGTTTGATTCACCCATATTCTATTTCGAAACATGTTCTGGAAATATATTATGATTTTCGGATATTTAAGGATAAGGATAATATTCAAATCAGGTTGTTCTTCATTTTCTAGACAACTTTTTAGGTTTTCACTCCCAGTCTCTGAAATAGAAATAATTAAAAAGTTTTTAATTAAGATGAAATGCTCCTGCTTAAATCTCTGCTCTAATTTGACAGGAGCAAATTGGTTTTGAAAAAATTGTTGCCTAACAGTAAATCTTTAAAAGCAAATAAATGAAAAGGATAAAGTAACGGTTCGGTGTCTATATCAGACTCTTTCTTTAGACAAACTTGTAAAATCTTTGGAATTGTGTATTTTTTCTCTTGCAGTATAATAATTGACATCGAAAGTTGTGAATATTTGAAGGGCGATTCTTGGAGCCAATTCGAGAAAAAACTTCATGAACGTATTTCGGGATATTGCTTACTTTAGAAATAACAATCATCACAAAGAGGTCGATACGATGGATGAAATTTTGTTTCCAACCTGCTTCAAAAACATTTATCGAAGGCCTTTATGGAAAAGACATCCACGGGTTTTTTCCTCTTTCCGCCTGCAGAACTATATGAGGTCGAAAAAGTTTTCGAATTGAACTGACACAATGCAATATGCATGAATGCTGATTTTCTAATGGGATTTTGATAGAATTTCCTTATTGATTGCGATCCTCGAGAGAAACTTTATTACAGTCACATTGAGCCTTAGGGAATAGGGAAATGGATATCGAGGCCCATAAAAGAAACATAAACTTTAGTCAAAGCAAACTCAATTCACTGTCGATTGTTTACCTGCTTTTTCATGGGTGAGCATATTTTTAGATTGAATTTTTTTATTCTTTTAACTTTATGTCATTCTTGAACCACTAAAAAAAGGAGATGACTAAATCGGTTTACTAATCTTGATGCAATGCCATAGCAAAGGGGGGCTACGAAATTTTTCAGAAGTAGATACAGGATTAGAATATTTTCCTTTGAAAATTTCCATTTGTTATTCAGTGGAAACCCCCTCCCCCTGCCGAAGTTTTTAATTTTCGTTTGTTATTCGGTGTACCCCCTCCCCCGAAATTTTTTTCTGGCTGCGGCCTTGGCTTGATTCAATAATGCCAGCTGCAAGCTACAACTGATAAAAGTATGTTATCAAATTGTAAAATGAAACTGCAGTAGACTAATTTCTAATTGATGTATGAGTAGGTAATAAATAACTTTCCTACATAAATTCTAGACATTTTATGGAGATTAAAAATATTTATTAATTAGGTAATTATGTCTAGTTGAATGACAAATTGGATATTGAAGGAGCGAAATACTGTCTAATAAATTGTTGCAGATTCTCGTTTCCAATTATGTATTTGAAATATGAATATGAAACCATTCCTTAATTATGGAAGGAGTTAATTACTCTTTTCTACAAACGTCAAAAAATGACAAGGTTCGCGCATTAGCAAGAATATGCGAAGTGACCCTTTTTTTCATTTCCTTTGTTACTATGACACCGTGCGCGAAGTAGTGTGCGAAATACTTACCTCGCACACTGCATGTGAAACTATATGGGATTTTTATATTTTAACTTGGTAAATTTCTTGAAATCCACGTTTTCTTTAACATTGAGTGTTTCTTTCAACATAGAATATATTGCCCATAGTTATAATACCTAATTACTTGATTTGGAAAAACAGTTCAAACCAGTTCAATATTTTTTTTCATATTAAGCTAAGCGTTTGTAGAAAAAATTTTGTTTGCATCTCATGCGCGAAATACTTTGGTGATCTCGACTATTTTTTTTAACTCGGCTGCGCCTCGTTAAAAAAATCAGTTCTCGATCACCAAAGTAGCATTTCGCGCACTAGATACAAAAATAACTATTTAGATATTTCTATCGTGTTCAGCAATCGAAAAAAACTTCCGTTGGTTCGATACCAAAAAGAGAAAATATTTTCAATATGTGTAGAATGAAAAATAAAGAATAATGATATTAGAAACTAAAATGCAGAGACCTTGAGAGATGTCATAGTAAGATATTCCTCTTTTGCGTTTTCTACCGAATGATGTATCTCTACTGGTGTCCATTTCATGTTGATACTTTCTGATAAAATTAGAAGAAAAACTGATAATATTGAAAAATGTCTGCAACCTATCCGCAACAGTACAATAAAAAAACAAATTATACAGGGTGTCCGGTAAACCTTGTACAATATTGAAACTGGTGATAGACCAGGTCATGACTGTTCAGAATATCATAATTTCACCTCAGTAAAAATATCACCATTTTCGAGATAATGGGCATTTTCTAAATATCTAGAAAATCGCTACCTCACCTTCGTTTTTTGAGTGCTATGTCTTCAAATTAAGACTAATTCAAATATCGTTGTTGCTGAAGATTAATGATGAATGATGTTTTCAGACGTACAAAACAGTTTTTCAGAAATTGATACATTGTAGACATAGCACTCAAAAAACGGAGGTGAGGTAGTGATTTTCTAGATATTCAGAAAATGCCCATTATCTCGAAAATGGTGATATTTTTACTGAGGTGAAATTCTGATATTCTGAACAGTCATGACCTGGTCTATCACCAGTTTCAATATTGTACAAGGTTTACCGGACACCCTGTATTCAAATCATACTTTAACGATGTTTTTCAATGCTGAGACGATGGTCCTTATTATTGCGAAAAAGTACTCACTAAAAATTCATATTTTTGCTACCGAACTAATTACTTTCCCTATTCAAATTCCTGATAAGGGTTGCAACCCTCTCTAAAGAGTTGCTAGTAGAAACAAGCTTTGTAGCCCAGATCAAATTCTGATTCGTTGTTTGGTTATTGAGGGTGGACACTTTCAAATTTGACAGCCTGTTTATTATATTATGATAAATATCAAATGTGGGTTTCATTGGGGGTTTTTTTTCTTGAAGCAGAACGCTGACATCGACTTTTCCTTATCGCCGTCACATTTCTCCAGTAGTTAAAAAAGAACGAGTACCAATATCCCAACAACCGTGAAATTTCCGCCCTATTCTCATGATGCATCGCTTATTCATTCCAGGGATCAAACTGATTTTCTCTCACGTTTTCTAGGTCTATCTCAGGAAACCGCATCAAGTATATCCCGGGGGGTCTATTACAGCAGACCCCCGCCCTGGCTTTATTGGAGCTTAAAGGAAACTCGCTGGAGGGAGTCGACTTCTACGCTTTTTCCCACCTGCCCCGGCTGCGAAAGCTGCAAGTATTATTTCTGTTTTCTTGTATCATAAACATTGCGCTTTATTGGGGGTAGGAAGTGAGTTCGATCAAACGGAATATGAGATGTTAGGGAGAATTTTTGGAGTGAGAGCCGGGTCACAGAAAAAGGAAATTGGTTATTGGATTTATAATATGGTTATTTATTTTGCTTTCAAAGGTTAAAAGGCGGATGAAAAGCTTACAGAAATGCGGCAGTTGCTTTTTAGCATTCGCTAAATTTTAAATTTCTTCGTATGACAAATAAATCAGTTAAATGTAAAATCAGATTGCTCCGAACGCCATGTCATGCTGGAAATACATCTATTTGAGTTTAAATATCCTTGAATTCACATCATTGTTCGTTTCTGCAACTGCAAGAATTATTTCTGTTTTCTGTATCATAAACATTGCGTTTCAGGGGGGTATTAGATCAGAGGGAATATGAGATGTTGGGGAGAATTTTTGGAGTGAGAGCAGGGATCACAGAAAAAGGAAATTGGTTATTGGATTCATTATGCTTTATTTATTTTGCGTTCAAAGGTTGAAAGGCGGATGAATAGTTGACAGAAATTGAGCAGTTGCTTTTTAGATTTAGCTATATTTTAAATTTCTTCATGTTAGAAATTATCCAGGAAAACGTAAAATCAGATTGCTTCGAGCGCCAGGTCATGCTGGAAATACTATTTAAGTTTGAGTATTCTTAAATTTTTGTCATTGTTCATTTGCGAAGCTTCAAGTAGTATCTCTGTTTTCTGAATTATAAACATTGCGTTTTATTGAGGGTAGGAAGTGAGTCCGATCAAACGGTATCTGAATGGGATATGAGATGTTAGGGAAAATTTTTGGAGTAAAAGTGGGGTCACAGAAAAAGGAAATTGGTTTTAAATTATGTTTATTTATTTTGGGTTCAAAGGTTGTAAGGCAGATGGACCGTTTAGCAGAAATTGAGCAATTGCTTTTCAGAGTTAGCTATATTTTAAAAAATTCAGGAAAACGCTAGCGTTACAGATTGTTTTTAGCGTTGGGTCGTAATGAAAAAATGATCATTCAAGTTGGAATATCCTCAGATTCATATAATTCCACCTTCATTACTTTGAATTCATTGTTAAAACTTCAGACCTGCCTGAAAATGTATACATTTACAGGCTAAATTCATGTATACATAACAAGAACATCTTTTTTGGGTGTTTTTTCCCATTCGACATCGAATCTTTTTCTCTGAATGTCCTAGAACAATTCATTTTTTTTATTATATGGAACGGAATTAATTGTGTGCTCACTTCATTTTAAAAGTTGAAAAAACTTTTTCTTCAGTGAAAGCAAATTTTGAGAAAGGGACCAAATTTGGAATCGTGAATTTTTTTTTAAGGTAGTTTTATAGGTTGCCACCATAAAGTAGTGTTTGAATCACAAAAAAGATCGAAGGATGATCGACATTCGTCGAAATATTTACTACCTATGATCATTTTTCATCTTAATTTAAAATTTTTGATTTTGTCATCAATTACAAAGTTCATCTATTTTCTACCCCCAGGTAGGAACTTGGATTCAAGCCATTCTTCTTTAATGTGCGAAAAAGAATAAAACAGTAAAAGTCTAAAACAAATTTGAATGAAAAGCACTACTGTTTCAGATACACCAGTACATAAATCAAACAGGTTCAATAAATTTGAAGAGAAATGCATGCGAATAGATTTGACAACTAACCATATCGATTACATTGTGACACTATTCTGAATATACAACTTTTGCAGCATTCTGTCTGATGCCAAAACCTCTCAACTTTTCCTAACCTCAACGGTACATCAGCGCTGGAAGTTCTTCGACTGGACAGGGCAAGCCTCAGCGAGGTCCCGGTGAATTTATGCACCTTTTGCCCCAAACTTAAGAGTCTGTAAGTGAATTATTACGATTCAAACGTCCGATAGATCGCAGTGGTCGTTTTGCCGAGTCTGCAAAGTTTGATATCTTTGTTTTGGGAAAACAATATTGCAGTAAGATATGCCAGGAGACTCGAGAAGTTCGGAGTTTTAACGGTAAAAGAATAGCTTGATGAATGGTGGTATTCTTTCGGGTAGGAGATGCCAAGATAATGTGGGTTTGAAGACGTAAATTCACAGAACCCTTTAAATATTGTGCACTTCCTCTTTAGATCTTAAAAACAATTCGTACGCATCTGTTTGAACTAATGCAATTGTAAAAATACACTACCTAGTTAAATAAATGGGTATGCCAAGGTGGGTAGCCTATTAGATTATTATTAACTTTTGATGGTGAAGATTTCAAATTTTGCGGATCGATATTTGGCCATGTAAGGTACCTTTTCAAAATAATAGCATATTTTCAGTGTTGCCGGATGTACGACAATTCGGCAACAACTTTGTTATTTTAAATGGGACATCTGGTATTTCTATTTTCTTATGATACTCCATAAAATATTAAATCTATTCATTCTTACTTTTTGATATATACCTTTGAGTGCGTGTTACGAATATGACTCTAGTTCGCTCAATATTTGAGATACAAGTCAAAAATTTAGCAAGTCATTAGATATTGATCTGATCCATGTCACTGCTTTTGAATTATTGTTGTCAATTATACAGGATGGGCCAAAAAAATCATCATTTGCCAAGTTACAAAATTAGACACTTGATATATTTTTTCAATTTTTGGAATCAGTACAACACACTCTACAATTTTTCTATGCACGTCCCTATACCTAGGATATCAACGATTTTGTAACTTGGGAAATGATGATTTTTTTGGTCCATCCTGTATAACTGACAACTGTTATTCAAAAGCAGTGACATAGATCAGATCAATATCCAATGACTTGCAAAATTTCTAACTTGAATCTCAAATAATGGGTGAACTTGAGTCATTTTCGTAACATGCCAATTTGATCTGAAATTTCGAAAAATAATCAATAACTCAAAAACCGTATAAAATAGGTATGAAAAAGTAAGAGTGAATAGATAAAATATTTTATGGAGTATCATAAAAAAATAGAAATACCGGATGTCTCATTTGAAATAATAAAGTTATTGCCAAATTTTTTTTCAGTCGACCTTAAGATATGAGTATTGAAAAGGATCTAATCGAACGTTCAAAAAAATTTGTCATTAAGTAGGCCACAATCGTCTGTATAAAATAATACAAATATTATATATTACAGGCTACTTGAAGACGAAATTTTTTCAATACACGTAACTTAAAAATATTCTATTCCGCTTCAGATCATCCTTACATAATTTGATATGCGAAACTCTCGAATTTTTTTCATGTTTTACGTAAGCAATGAGTTCTTAACATGCAAACCTTCAACCCAATCGAAAAATTTAGAATGATTAGTGTCACCGTAAATTAATAATTTTCATTGTTCAAAACATACGAATCATTTAGAATAGTTCATCACGAATCCAACCTGAATATTTCCGGTAATATTAATCAACTGTCTGAACGACAGAATTCAAGCACACGTAAGCTCGACAATGTTCTTCCCTCAGAAAGATTAATACACCGGCCTCTAAAAGCCAGTTAGTGACTTATAATTAATGTTGGAGGGCTGGAACAGAAACTATTCGCAGGCACTTTCCGGAATTTGTGGCTTTTTTGGCCCCGAATCAAGGGCGTTCGTAACCTAAATTATTTTCTGGATTAAAGCGGGAAATTGTTCGCATTATCCCTGGTATCACAGAAAATCTCATTCGAATTCTCTCGATTTTTTTCTCTGTTTGCATTGTTATCTGACCTTTCGAATAGCGGGGATGAAATGAACTGTGATAAGGAAACTTAAAGATTTATTTTGTGAGAGGTTCTCAAGGGTTGCTATTTCAATTAACCCACCTAAATACATTTCAATGTTCTAGATAAGTTCGATTTCAGTTGAGTTAGAACGCACTGGAATTCGAAAATTTGGAAATCGACATTTTTTGTTGGAGTCGAAAATTTGGGAATCAATAATTTTCCTTGCATTTTTTAACATCGTGAAAATTTCATTCACCCCTCGTACTCTTCTACTTTTCAGTAGTTTGATGACTTCACTATAATTTTCAGCTATATAGAGTTAATTCAACTCATCAGGTATAGTCCGTTCACGAAAGTTTGAGCCTTCAGTTGGCCATGGAAATTTGGCATATTCCACTGTGTTATTAAAATTTTAGGTTGTGTTGTTTATTTTCTTGTCAGATTGATACGCAATATTGTCAATTTTGCATAGAATTCTCAAATCTCTGATAACTCGCAAGCTCGTCGGACGAGGCCGGGTACTTTCGGCAACGTTGACTTCATTTTACGTTATGACAGCAAATACTGCCAACTTCAGATAAATAAACAAACGCCTACCATGCACTCAAACTTTCGTGAACGGACTATACTCAAATTTTCTCAACAATCTCTTTGTAGTTTATTCATTACGTAACAAGAACATATTATTTGTGATGAATAATGTCATTTGACCTATGGTCGAAATGTTTACTTACATTTCTTCACTTCAAGAAATATTTTTCTAATGATCAATCAATTGTTTCGATATCCTTGTAGCCTAATCAAACTCAACAACAAATTCGAAAAGAGCACTAAATTCTCTTATATTTTCAATAATTTTTCTGATAAAAATTATTAACTTTGGTTGTTTGTTTTCTGACAATACAATCCACATTAGGTGTACTTTCCAATGACTCATCTACTAATAGCTGCTCGTTTTTCCCTATATAATTTTTTATTCCAGCAAAATTGTTGAAAATGTTTGCATACTATTGAAAATTCACAAAACTCAAGAAATTAAAACGATTATTGAATATAATACCGACAAATAAAACAAAATTTCTGTACTCGCTCTATGATGACGTACGAGCAAGCCTAATTAGCTTGAATGAAATGAATACTAATGTGTTTTTTACACTCAACCACCAATTCTGATCGTTTGAATTACCAAGCTACGAAACAAAAAACGGACAATCGTAATGTTTTCTGAGAAACCATTATTTCTGAACTGATTTTTTTTGGAATTTTAAACCTACAGACAACTGATTCGATTGAAAAGTATAAAGACGGGTCTGAAATACACATTCAGATGTTGTAGGTCACAAATAATGAAAAAGCTCTTCCATTACAGGGACCTTAAATCGAATGATTTGCAGAAGATTCCAGAAATCAACGACTGCAAAGAAATGCGGGTATTGTACGTTGAATCCCAGCAAAATTTCCGCCGAACCTGATTTGCATATTTCTTTCAGGGATTTGGCAAATAACAAAATAAGATCAGTGGAGGGAAAAATATTCCGTGGAATGTATCAGATGCATGATCTTCTCCTGTCTCATAACGAAATACAGTACATTCCTCAAGATGCATTCTACAACCTATCCAAACTGCAAGTGCTGTGAGTACAATTTCATGAAATATTAAAGAAGATGAGGTATTTAAGGAATGAACAGTGCAATAATAATTTTAATTATAATATCGTTTTTCGATATTTGTAGTGGAAATCATTAATTGGTAGAACTTCAATATCAACTAGCGTACCTACCTATTCATTCATTTTGTTCCTCAATGCATTACATAAAAATAAAAATCATAACAATCAGTTATGGTCAATAATATACCTAACATTCCATGAATTCAGCTACTTTTATTCTTTTCAATGAGCTTCATATTTAAGTTAAGGTAGACTCCAAAAAAATCTGAATTTCTGTAACGAATTAATTTCAGATTTCTGAAAAATTTCAATTTTAATGAAATTCCCAAGTGACTTTTATCAATGTCTGGAGAAAAAAATTATTTACTCGTTTTTTATGGAGCTATCTAACATTGAAGAATGTCCTGACGTGAAGTCATATGGTTTTGCACTTATGACTTCAATCTTCTCCTTCACTTTTTGAACTCACTTTTCAAATTTCAGAGTACCTGCATTATTAGGTTTGAACAGAAAGAGTTTCATGAATGAATGGAATAAAAGCAAATTTCCTCAGATTATTCAATTTTGAATATTATTTCCAATATTCCGAAGTTGTTCAATGTTTTAAGTCCTTTACAGTTTGAACTGTTTTGATTGATGTCAAAGAACTTAAATCCAAGAAGAATTGTGCCATCTAAATATCAGGTTTATTTTCCGTGTTTCTTGTATACCGCTGGGTTCTATTATGCATTGGATGCGATATGAAGATTTCTCTACTTCTTGGCCAAATTAACCATTTTCGAATGAAAAAACCAAATTTTTCTTCTTACGAACAAGATGACGAACAAAGTTTTTGTTTTCTGCAATGCCAAATTTTTCATTTTGGATCAACACAAGTCTTTGTTTCTTCATTGTGCTAACATGTAAATTCTTACCACAGACTTTTGAAAATACTTAAAAAAAAGGTTTCGAATCTCCTTAAGTCGGAAAGCATTTGACAAATTCAGCCCATGAACCTTATGGAAATATCTCGATAGCACATGTACCCTGAAAATTTCAAGTCTCTATCTGACTTTAGTACAAAGTTGAAATTTTTAGTGATATTCACGAAACTTATTTGTATTCGTATTGAACATTTGAATATAATTTTTGTATTTGGTTGGAATTTAAGCTATGAAATATTTATAAAACATTAGAATACGGAAACATTTTGGTCGTTTTCACCTATCAATACACATAAACCGAATACTTTTTTTCAGAGATCTCGAAAGCAATCAAATATCATTCATCCATCCAGACGCTTTTTTATCGATCTCAAAAATAGAAGACCTGTAAGTATCAAAGAAGAGTATCGAATTGTTGTCCTCAACAAAAATTGTCCATTTCCAGGAACCTCGGAAACAACGTATTTCCTCATCTACCATCAGCTGGCCTTGAACGTCTACTCCATCTCAAAACTTTCAACAACCCGCATTTGAAGGAATTTCCACCACCTGAAGACTTTCCTAGGATTCAGACCTTGGTTCTTTCATATGCTTATCATTGCTGTGCATTTCTGCCTCTTATTCCTTCTAATCCTCCACCAAGAGCAAAAGATATGATTGTTTTTCCAGACATAGATGACATTGATTTGAATATATGGAATTCTAATTCAAGCCCAGTGGATTTATGGCCTTCGCAGCGTAAGTATGAAAATTATACAAAATGAAAATTCAAGCGTTTGAGAGTAACTCAGGTAGAATATAAACAATGAAAGCAGGGAATAATATTAATTGATTAAAATCAACCAATATTAAAACTCATACTTCGGAACTAATCCCACCAATGCACAAAGAACATTCAAGGTGGTTATATCAAGCAGAGCATCCATAGATAGCTATTTCTCTCTATTTGGTGCTGTTCTGTATGGACGAGCTCCGTCTGAAGGCATTCTAGGTTCCCTTATTTGAAGAAATGTCGCCTATTTCTGAGTAAAACAGAAACAAAACGCCATCTCTTGGCATCCTTACGAACACCTACCTCCGATGCGTGAAGCTTGAGCGAAGTAGCGAGATGATTATTATTGTCATACAATACCACCAGTTTCTATGAAAAACGGATATCTCGCCACTTCGTTCAAGTTTCATGCATCGGAGGTAGGTGTTCGTAAGGATACCAAGATATGGCGTTTTGTTTCTGTTTATACTCAGAAATAACGGTACCTGTCAGATAGCTATCAGCAAGTGATGTAACAGGACTTAGAACTATGTTTTTTAAGAAGTGGGGGAAGTTATTTTACTGTTTTTCATTGGACTTGTATAGTTTGTACTTTTGTACCATATAAAATGCAATCTTAAAATGAAAAAAGCAGTTTGTGAGCATCGTATTGTATTTCAATATTACCTTAGTTTAGTTGTGTCGAAATAACGAATAACGAATAATCTGAAAGTTATGCCTTTTCGCCTCAATAAAGCTGAATACTTCAAATTTCTTTGGAGATTGTATGCCATATTTTATTCTCTTGTTCATTAGATAACAGTATTGACTTGACTTCAAGAAAATGTTAATAACTAGGTTGAAATAATATGATTCATTTTTCACGCAGAGAATATCACCCACAAATTCGGCAAGAAATTCGAAGCCATTTGGGAGACCCTAGGATCAGAGTACACATACCCAAACAACTTTCCAGCGTACATGGAAGAGTACGCAGAAGAAGATGGTATGCGTTCTTATAGCAACGAATTTGCTCCAGGAAGAATACAATGCCTTCCTCTACCTGGTCCATTTCTTCCCTGCCAAGATCTGTTCGATTGGTGGACACTGAGGTGCGGAGTTTGGATTGTTTTCTTGTGCGCCATGCTTGGCAATGGTATAGTGGTGTTTGTCTTGATCTTTTCAAGAAGCAAAATGGATGTGCCAAGATTTCTGGTGTGCAATTTGGCAGCAGCAGATTTCTTTATGGGTGTTTATTTGGGTAAGTTTGGGAAATAATAGCTTCATCACAGGTTATCATTATATCCTTGTCATAACTCTTTACCGAATAGATATTATGACAATCGAAAACATAGTGATAATTTTTAGAATCACTTTGAGGGCTGAATTCATTTTAATAAAAAATTCAAGAAAGCCCTGAGCAGGTGTTTTCGAGCGCTCGTTCATTGGTAAAGCAATGAAGTTATTACCTCGAAATTTTGTATAGGACTTGAGATTGATACTGAATATATAAATGCAAAAACTCAGCACGATCGGAATAATATTCTGGAAATTATTCAAAAACTAAAATAGATGGTAACTTGTCAATTAATACTGAATTCTATGGTTCTGATGATGCGATTCTCTTGAAATTTCTGCACGAACATTCAGTATATCAATCTTCATCAATCGTCTTGTTATGGAAATATGAAGTTTCTTCCTTTCAATATTTTAATCTCTATTTTAAAAGAATTTTCTATGGTTCTATTAACACTATGGTCACAAAATTTAGCACAAGACTTTACTATGGGCATCTTGCATATGACCGCATAATGACATTTCGATTGGCTTCGTTTTGTATGAGATATTGAGGAACAAAAATTTTGAATGGCCATATTTTATGAAACACCCTGTACGATGTGGCTGGTTGACGAACTTAACCAAGGCTTTTGGGAACCGAACTCACCCTAAAAATTTCAATTCTCTAGGACAATCCCTTCGAATGTTATCGTGCTAACGGGCGGACAGAACGATACACTGGTTTAGGTAGAACGAGCGCTCAAAAATAACATTCACGATATATTTGATATTCATTTTATTATGTTGTCCGGCTCTGAGAAATTCTCAATGCTTAAAACCTTCCTCGTTTCAGGTTTTCTGGCTTTGGTTGATGCTTCTACTCTTGGCGAGTTCAGGATGTACGCCATCCCTTGGCAGATGTCTGCAGGATGTCAATTGGCCGGATTTCTGGGAGTACTCAGCTCGGAACTGTCAGTCTACACCTTAGCAGTGATAACCTTGGAACGAAATTATGCGATAACCCATGCCATGCATCTCAACAAAAGATTGTCTCTAAAGCACGCTGGTTACATCATGCTTTTGGGATGGAGTTTCGCTATTGTTATGGCCTCCTTACCTCTCTTCAATATATCGGATTACAGAAAATTCGCGGTCTGCCTACCTTTCGAAACTAAAGACACTGCCAGTTTGACTTACGTAGTGTTTCTCATGTTCATAAATGGTGTAGCGTTTTTAATTTTGATGGGTTGTTATTTGAAGATGTACTGTGCTATCCGAGGCTCTCAAGCGTGGAACTCGAATGATTCGAGAATTGCCAAAAGAATGGCACTTTTGGTGTTTACAGACTTTCTTTGCTGGTCCCCAATAGCCTTCTTCTCATTAACTGCAGCTTTCGGACTTCAGCTCATCAGTTTAGAACAAGCCAAAGTTTTCACGGTGTTTGTATTACCCTTAAACTCTTGTTGTAATCCATTTTTGTATGCTATTTTAACCAAACAATTCAAGAAAGACTGCGTGATGATTTGTAAGGCTATAGAGGAGAGTAGAGTAACTAGAGGTATCGGCAGATGTCGCCACAGCTCGAATTTCAGTAACAGGCAAACGCCTGCAAATACAAACAGTCTGGCGGATAGATCATCGAGAGAAAATCAAAACCATCACGTTCCAACGTGCACGTGCAACACAAAACTATTGAGTGATAAAAGTGTCACGCCTATACCAATGAAAAGTGAGGCTAGAAAAAACACTACAAGAGACTGGTGGCTAACAAAAGCTAGGTGGTTATTGTGCGTGCGAAAACAGAAGAGAAACAGACCTAGAAACGACCAGTACACCTACCAGATCGCAGAGATCCAACAAAAGCAACATAAAAGGGCATCGTCTGTGTCCTCTAGTGAAAACTTTAGTTCCTCGCGTTCGGACTCATGGCGGCACAATCACCATTGTGGTATACCGCTCAGACTTTTAGATCCGAAACGTAGAGCGTCTTCGTGGTTGGTTACTAGGAAGACGTCTCAAGACTCTAATTTATCTAGTTCAAGAAATGACTCTAGCGGTTCGGCGACGACCGCTTCCACGTCCACGTGGAGAATTTCGAGGTCAAGTGGTTCGAGCGAGCCCTCCAGGCTTCGCGCAAAGCCTAGGTTGACTCGTCAGGCTGCCGTGCTTGATGACGAGCCACCTGGGTCGCCAGGTAGACTCACGGTTAGGTTCCTGACAACTATTCCTTCTGCTGCGGAAACGAGTATGCAGTTAGATGACGAGCAGCAGTCGGCAATTTTGGTCAGTCCGACAAAGGAGTGTAATGGACCTATTTACGCTATTTTACATGCTCATCCTGTAACTCCCACTAGAAGGCAGAGTATCGTTACTTTGCATCCTATTGAAAGTGAGAAAAATTCGTCGTCTAGTCAGATTGGTGATCCGGGTTCCTCGAGATAATTTAAGATAATATTGTTTGTGTTCGTGTTGTATTTATTAAGAATGTGAGTGTGAATATGTTTCTTGATATAGAGAGCATTTTGAAAATGATGGGTTTTGAGAATACACAAAAGTACAAACGAATTCATACATAAGGAAATTATTTGTCGAGAGAATTTTTCCTGCACTTTGAATACCTAACGAATTCCTCACAGTATACACAAAAGACCTCGACGAAGTATTTACCTATTCCCCTGAGCAATAGATTGAATGAATTGATGCAAAAAGATTTTTAGAAAGAATATGAGTTCCCATCATGATACCAATGGCATTACCTAACTACAAACAGTTTCTTTACTTGATATTTCAAACTATTATGTCGCATAGTCGGAAACTTTACCTAATGAAACTCAGAATCCTTTGAGTGAGTAAAAAATATATTGTATAGAGCTTCATACTTCCATTCTTGTTGAAAATATTCAACTCATTAAAGAATCTTCATTTTGATACTGCCATAGATTTGGTGAGCTTTTCAAGTGTATTCATTTTAATCAATTAAAAATTAGTTGCTTAACGAAGACGTCTTTCCAATATCAATACAAATTGGGCTTTGTTAAAAGAAGCTGTTTCTAATGAAAGCCTTGATGTTGAGATGAACTACTACTCTTCAGTATTCGAAATGGAATTTTCAAAATGCCCTCTGCTATCTCTAAATTTTGTATTTAGTACTTATAAGTAATTTATTTCTACAGACCTATATACATATATTAAAATAAACTGATTTTTTATGTGATTCCCTTCAAAACACTGAAAGATTATTTTCATCAGATATACCTACCCTATGAAAATGTGTTTGTATTTCGATATGAATACACATCAATGTATCATCAAAAAATTACCAGGGAAAATTTTTCGAAGAGCACTGTACTTGACAGAAAGAAGCGTGGCAATTTTCGCATATTGTAACCAACTCAAGGAAACATCCATTGAAAATATATAATATTGTTCATTCATGTTTATTATTCTTTGGGGATTCCATATATCGCAATTAAATAATTTCATGAAAAAGTCTCCAAAAGTAAAAAAACCTATATTATAGTGATTCATGTGCACAAATACCTAAGTCGCTTCAGAAGTTCTTTATCGAATCATTAAGCTTCAAAATGTTTCGATGATGTCTTTAAATATTTGTTCTGGTCCTTCTTTCTCAAAGTTGAAGCTTTTCTTCATGGTCTGAATTCTTCCGAACTTTCAATTCAACTACAAATTTTCAAGGCCCAGCTGAAAATTCGAGCCTAATTTCAGTCCATTGATCGAAAATTCAATAAATTAGAACTGTTATTTTTCAAACCAGGAGCAATTTTCATGAAATGAATCAAATACCATTAAATGGCTCTTGAAGTTGTTGAACACTGTGTTGCAAATTTCAGTAGATAGAACACCCCTGTAAATATTTACTTCAATTCAATTTTTATTGTAGGTAGCTTTTACTCGTAGTGCTATACGGAAAAATTTTCCCATCAGAATTTGTATATTATACCTCCTTTTTTATAAATATTTTTTTCCAATCAAAGTTTTTCTCCACATTTCGAAATAAGAAATCTTAAGACATGAATAACTCAATATAGTTGTTAATGTATATAACAAACTGTGATTCTGTTACTGGCCAATAATATTAAGGTTTTCAAAATAAAGACTTTTTGGACGATAGTCATCGGCGGTGCTATATTTTCATATGAATATCTCGTCTTCTTGTAGTTCAAGGGTAAAATAAATGGTGGAGCAAGAATGTGCATAACGACTGACCGATTTGGAACTTCAAATACAGATGGAATTGTGTGGAACATATTACTTTAAATTGTTTGATTCGACATGCATTTTTATATCGATAGTAAGTGAATAGGGGTTGACCTTTGAAACATCTGCAATTTTAAAAATTTCTATTATACATGAATATAAAATGTTATTTACAATAGAATTATACGTTCCATGTTACTTTTAGGAGATTAAATTACACTCTACCTTGTTGTCTTGTAATTTTTTCATGAAGTGTGACATACCTATTAATCTCTTAATATGCTCAGAAAAATTTCATTGGAAAAGTGAACATACTCTATGGCACGAAATTAAAGGGTTTTTCTCAACGATCTGTAGGCTGCTGAGTTAAGATTGAGAGGGTTACTTATTGTAAGAGAAATTTGTTTGTTTATATTCGATCAATCTAGAAATTCAAGATTCAATTTCGTGCAATAAGTATACTTATTATTTCTTTTACTTTTAGAGTATCTTTTTCACACCATGTCCTATCATGGACTTTACAATCTGGATATTTTCCAAACATTTTCATGATAAATTCATTTCGTTAGAAAGAAATCGTTAATATTTTTCTTAACAAGCAGCAGATGCAATACAGAAAGCACACAGTGGATGGTATAGTAATTGTTTACAGAAAACGGGTACGAAGTTATTGAAAATTTCATGTGTTGGGTAAAAACGAGTGCTCTATCGATTTAAAATATTTTTAGAGCTGGTTATATCGAAAAGTATACCTAATAACAAATTTGAAATTCAATATGTGAAGTATATAATAGTATTTTGAATACTTGTGGCTTCCCGAGTATTTTTATCATATATATTTTACCTATTTCTGGCAGGTTTTGAGCAATTGTTCGATTTTCTCATTTCTTGATCGAAATTACCTTCAATCGAACATTCATTACTTCGGTAAGTAATTACTATCTTAAAAATCTGATATCATTGCCATATTTTAGGTATAATAAAATATGTTTTCAATCATACAGGGTCGTTCAAAATTGGAGGCATTACAGAGGCATACGAAAACCATGAGAAGTGCGTCCTTTTATGGGACTGCATAAGATATACTGAAAGGAAAAATTTAAATAATAGAGTTAATTTCGTATTAGGGAGAAATGAAATACTAGAGCGTGCTCCGTATTAAATTTCCAGGTTGTAACTATGAAAATATTTCAGATCGATGAAGCAGTTGCTCTCGACCAAAAAAAAAAATTTTCCATCACTTCGTACTTCCTATTTTTTATAAACTTCGAGAATACCATCGATCGTGAGTCACCCTGTCAATAAAAACTCTTCATATCAACATTTTTTCACAAAGTTATTTCGAAACGTTTATAACATGATGGATAGTTAAATCGATTTGAATGACCTCACTTCATGCTCATAGAAAAAGTACTGGACACACCATCAAAATTAACAGCAATATATCTACTGTATTATTTAAGAGAATGACTACTCGATACTATAATTCATAAAAAATACTCTTAACCAACTGTACTGCTCGTGAAAAACTATAATAAATGCCGATTTCTGTTTGACCGTAAATAATCTAACTATATTTTATTAGTTGAACGTCCTTCTAAACCGATACTCTACAATAATTCATCAGAATGACGTCCTTGTTGACAGTTTGGTGTTTGGTCTCGTATTCGTTAATATTTTGGCTGCTTCACTTATCCTATCGTCAATATCTGTTTTTTCCGATTTTCCCAGATCCACAGATCGTTTGAACTCTTCGAATTTTTTGTTGAGGAGGTTGAGTTCTATTTCGGATTTAGAGGAACAACATGGCTGTGGCGTAGTGTCCTCGATGTTGTCTTCGTCCACTTCCTGAAAAACACATCTATATCAACAATTCTGTATTGATTTATACGTGTTTCACTGATATGTTAAAAAATTTCAGACTACTCATTTGACTGTTCGGAATTTTTCATTATGGATTTTAATAACAGACATAATAAAGCTATGGCATATAATGCTACTCAAGAACAACAGATATCTTTTACATTAAGAATTCAGTGTTTTTTACTGGGATTTCACTGAATTGTTCAGAAAAAGTTGGAATATATCATTATTTCAGATAGATTAGGATCAACTTGTAGTAGATGGTGTTATGAATTCTAATACCTATGCGTATTCGCAGTTTTGTGCACAAGATAAAAAAAAAGTTAAATCAAGCAAGCATATTTTTTTGACGGATCATATTTCGAGTATTCCACGTTATCCCTTAGAATTTGAGAGTTTTTGAATGAGTTACAGCTATGATGTTTTATTTTCTGAAGAACAAAAAAAGAAAGTGCTAAGTTGAGTTAAGTTCTACAAAAAAAAGCGAGCAAACTTATATACGTATAAGTGCTACCTTTCTTGATCTATCATTTATGATATCATTCCATGATGAATTTGGTTTTTAGAAATCATATTCTCACTTAATCTTCAAATTTCATATAAATAAATAGAAATAGAAAGGAAACCCCCTGCGCGAAATTTTATGTTTCTGAATATTTTATCGATTGGATTATGTAAGTATAGTGGTGTTTCAAAGGATTCCAATTCACGTAATTATAATGGGAAGCAGCCAGATAAATAAAATCTATAGGGAGAGATAGATTACATCCCATATTCCAACAAGGAATACAATATATGAAATTATAAAGCAAATAAAATAAAGGGAACCAGTTTCAAATATTTCCATATGTATTTAAAAATATATTTATCCACGACTTTTGTAAAATCCGTCCTTTTCACTTAATAATACCCATTAATCACAAGGGAATAATGAGATTATAATTCACTGCTGTCAGATGCTTCAAAGATTGAGCTTTGATAAAATATTCTTTGAATTGGTATTTCCTCAGTATTCTAAAGTACTCCAACCAACAAATATGGGCGTAACTGGTCAATTGAGGGCCAAATCTACTTTCATTACATCAATTGAAGCTTTTTAATTACAAAATATACAATGACCAGTTCTCCAAAAACTTCTCATGTGTCAACTTGACTTTTTCCACGGTCGTCATAGAAGGGTCTCGTCGCGGTCGCCAAATGTTATAATCTTCAAGAAATGAACTCAGTAGTCGTGGATAAAGTATAGTATGCTACTCGCGTATAATGGCATGTTATTCACTTGGTGATTTGGGTCACTCGCCTACGGCTCGTAGCCTAAACTTCACCTCTCGAATAATAGCTATCATTATACGCTCGTTGCATAATATACTATTCAATAGTTTTATTAATTACTTAATCCCAAAGAAAATATTGCTGTTTGAAAAAGGTTCATTTCATTAGAAGATAGAAATCGAACCAATTGTTACAAAGAATACAACTAAATTGGTTGAGATATGACCCTTTTATAAGGTGTCATTCGACAACTGAAATTTTGAATTTTTTCTAATATTTCTATTTGTAGAAAACGAATACAACAAGATAAAAGTTCAATACAAACGAATATAACGGTGGATATGGCTTAACTAGAATATTAGGGTATACTAACTTGGATTTCCGAAAACGTAACAGGTTGTGTTCTATATCTGAAGGAACCTCCTCTCCTCTTTTTTGGTATAACTCTCCTATGTAGCCTCGACATTGGCTCTGGATACATGGTGTCCATGGCTGAAAATTTAATTAATAGGAACAAAGGATAATGAAGTGAGTATAAACAAAAGGCCATTGAATCTAAGGTCAGATCTTTTGATAGAATTCGTTAAAATTTATTGATATTATTTTATTGGATCAAATATTTGAAGTGATTTTTTCAACAGAAAAAGAAAAATACTAAATAAGCATCATATATAAAATAAATCATTTGTTTTAATGAAAATGTGAAAAAATCATCACACAATAACTGAACAATCTTGTTCTATCTTCATTAAGGGATTGTATTGAAATTCAATCATTTTCTTAGTGCAAATCATGGAAGATTACTTCTACGAAAGACTTCTTTCTATTCATGACTTTGAATATACCTACTTATTAAAGTTGCTGTTTCAACAATATAATGCCAGTTATTATTCACCCCTCCTTCCACGAAATTTACAGTTGTTAGGTACATAGGTACCATAAAAACACTAAAAAAGAAAACTGAACACATATTCATAAAATGCAGTTTCAAACGAGGTCTTTTCAGTTGAGATGGACGAAAATGAATTGTTTCAATAAGTTTTATTGTCGAATGCCTACAACCAATGGACTTTTATTAGAAAAAAATTTGAAAAGAGAGGTGATGAATTTTTCGTGGATTTTGTGAGGTGTACTTGAGATGTTTGAAAGCACTTTCAGGAATCTCAGCTGCAATACCCCTAATAATGACTGTGATTCCTTCGGAATTTTATCAAGCAAAGACATTTTTCTTCGTATCTTTGGACAGATGTGCAAATGTTTCTATCCAAGATTTCAGTTTAATAATATTTTTTTCAGAATATTATTGTGATTCAGATTATAATTCTGATATGTTGTTCGCTCGAATTTCTATAGTGACCTTGGGACATGCCCTATTTTACTACTTCAATTGAACAATAAATATTTTTTCAAGTGTTTTGTATATTTACTCATTGGTTCTTCGATAAGGTATATAAAAATAATTTTTCTCAACGTAGCGTCTTCGAAAGAATTTTTCAAAACTTGATCAAGTGTAATACTTACTACCATATCATTTGAACTTATGCCCTCTACTTTTGAAGAAACTTGAGGGCATTAGAAGCATATAATATGAGGAATCTTGTGAACAGTAAATGAATTGCTATAATTTTTTTCTCAATTCATTGAAGTAATATTGAAAAGTAGTGAAACATTCCTATCTTTCGGAAATGTGTCATAGCTTGCCTTATATCCGAAAATCGAGAGCCAATAATGTATGAGTAATTTTGTATTCAAGCTTTAGAAATGAGTATAAATTAATTGAAAAGTGTACACCATAGTTTTGATTTCAAACACAAATAAAAAGGTTCAACGAGTAGTAAGATATAATCTCGAAAAAATTCAGTTTACATTGTCAATATAAGGCATTTCCAAATATTCATTCTAATTCAGTTTGAAATAAAATTGTTCCTACCCTGTAAGGCCAATCACATCAATAAATAAAATAAATAAGAGAATCTCAATTTCCTTCAATTCTGATTTTGCCTTTTGTTTTCTGTATTTGCTTGACCTATAAAGCTGATCGTATTTTTCGAATATCGAAGGATTTATTCGCACAGAATTTCGACCTATCAGAATCATATGGAACAAACAAGTTTACATCTGAAACGTAGGTATATCAAAGTTATTTATAATCCAAATGACTTGTGTTTTTCGTCCTACATCACGTTGATCTGAATATCTTCACAATAAATCCTATTGCTTAATCTAAAAATATTATTCCTAATTCACAGACTACTCACACTGTGTTGGAGACGACAAAGAAGGCATAACGAACAAAAACACTTATCAATATATCACAGTTGTACCTGGAACCTTCGGTATTCACCAAGAAAATCGGAACTTTTTGAAGCTTCTTTATTTACAAGATATTTCATGTGAAATTCTAATTTTAAACACCGTTCCGTGGATGCGAACGCGCCGCGCTGTACGTTCTGTTCAACTTTTCAGCATTTCAGGTCGCGTGAATTTTCAGGAGTGTGCGAACTTACGAGCAGTTCCGACGTTTTTCATTCTACGAAATTTCATAGTTGGGAAATACGTTCGCTCGTATTTATAGAGTTTTGTGTACGTTTTGAAATGAAATGGAAAATTTTTATTTGAAAAATATGACCAACGATCGAGTTCGAAGTAACGTTGCTCTTGGAAAAAATGAATGAGATCGTCCTATTCCTGGATGAGTCTCTGAGTGTTTGATTGCCAAACTAATTAAGTCCAGCGTCGAAGGTGAGAGGTACACTCAAAGTGGGAAATTGTCTTTTTGTACTATTTTCTGATTTCAACTGAATGTTTATACGAATTTTCAGTTTTACACTGAATAATATTGTGATTTTTGCCTATCGGGGAAATAGTTTTTTCCTAACAAATTGAAGTGAAGTTTAAAAAGGGGTTACAGTTCACTGAGACCTCAAGGTCTATTGTGTCCCCTTAGAGCGTTGTTATGGCACCACCATTCATAGTTCGCCTTCTAGTTCCAGAAATCTAATGAAATCTGATATCTTTGAAGGCTTCAACGAGGCTAGTTCCTCACTCTTACAAGTTTCTCGTCCAAGGCATTCTCTCCTTAGGCTCGCAATGCCAAAGCATTCCGTGACTAGGCGAATGAGGGTTTCTTCCTCCTCCCCACAGAACCTACACTCGTCAGTGTCCGATAATCCCATCCTCAACAGGTGCTTCCTTAGGTGACAGTGTCCTGTAAGAAAGCCAGTGAGGAGGTGTAATTGCTTCTTACCAAGATACAGATATCTTTTGGATCCCGCTGTCTCAAAGTTCCGAAGGAACTCAGTGGGAGATTCCGCCAGTGTTTTTCCCTCTCGGCTTTCTCCTTCTTCACAAACTCATTCTTATAGGTACATTTACCTTTACCACAGAATGGATCTGAGCCAATGAGTGACATTCGTGCGCCCTCTTTGGCAAGTGTATTGGCTTATCCGTTTCCCAGATTTTAAAGACCCTATTTTTCTTGCCTACCTCATTGAGGTTGTTCCGGTACTCTCAGATCATCTTTGAGTCGATGATTTAGGAGTTCATACTGTAATAGCAGCTTGACTATCTGAGTGTATGGCTATATCGCACTTCTGGTAGTTTCTTTCTAGATTTATATCTAGAAATCTTTCAATAGCTAAGATTTCCGCTAGAAAGACGCGTTGATAGATGAAAAATTCAAAATTTGTATGTTCAAAAATAATAAATTCCGCCATAGGTCAAAAACGCCCTTTCACTGTATCTACGTGGGCTATTGTGGTTCACTAAGGCCGGGCGCACACCGGAGTCGACAGACAAGACAGTCTTCGACGAAAGGAGAGAAAAGAGAAGAGAGAAAGAGAGTTTGTAGGGGTTCCACAACGTAGCTTGGTTCCATTTACAACAATGCTATTTTACGGCTACATCGTCGAGCCCTGGCAAACTCTCTCTTTTCTCTTTTATCAGAGAAGACTCTCTGTCGACTCTGGTGTAAGCACGGAAAATGTTATATTTCAGTCGAGTCTCTACTTTCAACCAAAAGAATGCGTCAAAAGAGGTCTTTTCAGCCAGAAGCATCTAATGAAATATTCAATATGAACATCCCAACAAAACATTGAAACATTGTTCCTAAAATTATTCTCTCAAATACGCCAGGGAAGTCGGTTTATCGGCGTGAACTTCAGATTTAAGATGACCCTATAGGAAGAAGCCGATAGAGGGTTCAATCCAGACTCTTTTGTAGATCAATAAGCTTGAAGAAATTTTCGAATTCTTGACAGAGGCTTATTGGATGTGTGTGTCGTTGCTGAGTTATATTGGGACCATGTCTTTTGGTTATAACGCATATAACCAAGAAAGTTCTGCAGTTCAGGCGCCCAGAAGTCCTCGACCATTTCTGAATAATAGCTCTGAATTCACTACTTCTTCCTTTCGTCTTGAAAATTTCTCACGTCTACATTGCAGCACTTTGTCGAATAACGAGGTTTCTAATGCTTGTTGCATTCCAGTAGCACCAATTCTGCTTTTTTTCGGGGTCCATTAGGATGAAACTGAGCTTCATCCGAAAACAAGATGTTGGTATACCAAGTTTGGAAATTCACATCGGAAACATACGAATTACAATGCATCAGACAGATTATTTTCCTGACCATTAGAGCAGTTGTATATTCGAGAGATTAACTGACTGAATCCAGTTGTCGGATTGCGATAATGTAGTGTTGTCTCTCTCTTATCGTTGGGAGTGGCTTAATTCAAGTAGTATGGTAGACAACGGAAAGTACTTGAATCAAGTGTTATGCGGTTAGCCTAACACATCAAGTTGTCATTTTCTTAAGTGACAACGCTATCTTATTACAATCGAACAACTGGATTCGGTCAATTACGTAGTACGTAAATCACTCGAAAATACAACTGTTCAACTGTCGGCAAAATTCTCTGTCTGATGCATTGCATATCGTATGCTTCCGATGTGAATTTCCAAACCCGTAAAACGTTGAAAGATCCTCAATAGGCTAATTAACGAAGCTAAGCCTCGGAATGGCAACGTAGGGTTTTCGCATCAATGGAATGTTGTAGTTCTGTAGCTTTAGGTCTATGTGATGTCAATGTAATAATTATCTATGTACATTCATAACAAAAGTATTGGATCGCCACGAACAGACTGACAGTTTCTGATTTTTTAATATTCTTGATTACTTTGGTCGATCGAATTTTTATTTTTTTCAGCGTTATACCGGTTTTTTTGGACTTTCTTGACGAATGCTTGGCGCCTCACTTAGGTGAAGAAAACCTCGGATACTGCAGGTGCCGTATTCCCGAGAAGTGATATTCGAAAACGTATACGAACTTCATTGCGCGTTGTGCATTTTTGTAGGTAAAACAGGGACTCGCGCAATGAAGTTCGTATACGTGTTCGAATATCACTTCTCGAGAATACGGCACCAGATTCTTTCACGCACTTCAGTTTGCACTCATAACGTGCGGTCTGCTATCGAGAAACTACATTCAGTGAAATTCCCGAGAGGCAGGCTACCTGCTTATTTTACCCCGCGCCCCTCGGTGAAGTTACGTTCACGCAGATAGCTGAATAAATATAAAGTGTTTTTGAGACACCTTGTATTTTCAAGGAAAATAATGAATTTGTTCCGATGTATCACTTTCTTGTGAGTGAGAATCTTTTTAAAGATTATGTGAGGTTAGGTAGGAAGTTAACCATTTTGAAGGGAATCCGAATTGAATTGTAGTGAATAAAAAAACAAATATAAATTGGCATTTATTCGAATAAATTATTAATGTCTATAAAACATCATATGATAAAAATAAACAAATTATATCACTCATTGAATCTAATTCAATATGATCTACTATGTAACATAAAAAATGTTTCTCCAAATTAAATGAAATTCTTATTGTGGTAACTATTGTCAAAACATGCATACATTACAAAATATGGACTAGATGGTGTTTTTTTCATTTCGTACAAAAATTCAATCGAACATCAATTATCAGATTCCTTATAGAGAAGATCGCATGATATTATTAATTAAATATTAATAAGATGCTCATTATCTATTTGATATTCCTTCAAATCTTCTTTTGTTCATTCAATTCATTTTGAAAACACTGGCTTCAGATGGTTTAGTATAGCTGTCGCAGGCAATTCCCAGAAGTTATCATTTATAAAAACTTATATTCATCTACATACTGAATACATTTATCCCATCAGTGATAATATAAAAAATTTCAATGACATTCTAAATTATTAATTGGAAAATATTAGGAACCCCTTGGAATCAACTGTACTTACATTTTATATATACATTTGTGGTTATTCATTATGTACAATATCGACAGCTTCAATATTCTGTTAGAAATATCAAGCAGGGTGAATTTTCAGACCAGTATGGATTTATAATTTGATACAGGAGTGTTTATATCATGCTAAACCAGAATCAACATGAGTACGCCTCTTCGAGTCAGTTCTCTGCAGTCCACCATGATCTGGAGTAGATTTTAGGATATCAGGTTGACTGTGATTGGCAATGGTTTGGCTTATGACAGATTGATTGACAATGGATTGGTTGACAGATACTATGGTGCCTCTACTCAGAGTTCCAAGCAAGGGAGTACCAGGATTATTGATCAGTAAATTCATATAATCAGCTATTAGAAGAGTAAGCTCTAATATCTTAGGTTTGCTCAAGTTGAAAATAAGTTTTTGAGAGGGTTGTTGGTCGTTTTGTGTAACAACAAGCATGAAGTCTTCTTGGCAACCTCCAAAAGTGAGAACATTCGTATACGGATATCGAGTACGTTGCTGCATAGTTGCCAAGTCTAGAATCGTAATGGAGTCCTCATTGACAGCCATCCACGTCATAGGAGCATCAGGTTGTTTTAGTTTTGCCTGGAACGAAAATCAACCATCACTACCTTCGTACCAAAGTTTATCTTATATCCCTGTAATTTTTTTGTTTCAAAATGTATGAAATCGCGCAACTAATAAGGATGAAATTTGTTCTTATGGATAATACAAAACACTGCAACACACACAAAATTAAGTGAAAATCATATCACCGAGCTGTGAGCAAGAATTTATATGTCATGGAAATCCCAATATAAATGATTTGAGCTATTATTTTATAAAAAAGAACTGAAATTTTGCGAGTAGGTACATATATGGCCCGAAGAGTGAAGTTCAATAATGGCTCAAATTGATCAAATGGTTTCCGAGTTATGAAGTTCAGAAGTTTTATTTCTTGAATATTTTCAGAACTTGAAGGAAGACTTACCTGGAAGAGTGTCGCTCCAAAGAACGGCCATTTTCTCGTGCAAGTCAAAAATATTCTGACACAATCCAGCTGGGTTCTTCCCTTGAGTCCCCTCCATTTCTCCAAGAGTTTAGCTTGCAACTCCGTCAGACCTTCTTGATTCAGCTGGTCCCTATACCGGTACGGATAAAATTTGTCTATGGCAGTTAGTGCTTGGTTAGAATGCGCTGTGAGGATGCTCTGAACATTGCTCAAAGCGTTTAAAGTATTCGAGCAAGTATTTTGAGGGCTGAAAGTTCCACGAACAGATTTTGGGCTCTGATGTTTATTGGAAGTTGTTCCAGGGTGACTTTGAGAAACATTAGCACTTAAATGTTTGGTGCCAAGGGAACACTCTCCTAAATCTAATTGAGCCATTAGTGCCGCCAACTCAAGAGCCAGTTCTCTACTCAATGGGAATCTTCCTGCTACAATCTGTTTGTTTACTTGGTAACAGAGTAATAATCTCTCTTTGTCAGTTTCCAATCTTGCACTGTTTTTCCACCATAACCTATTTTTGTACGTCAAACGTATAACTTTGGTATTCTCGAACTTTCCTAGACCCTTTTCTCTCAACGCTATTTCCCATTTCGATATAATATCACATAATTTTGCATTGAAGTCCAATGTGTGCTCCAGGTCTTTCTCTATAGGATCATCGCTGAATATCGCGAAGCCGTTATTCATCCTACAGCCTATTTCTGTAGCTAAACTGTCTTGGAATTCCTTTATTGTTGTTGAACCATCGAAACTGGTGATGTGGTAAGTGCCATTCAGGAGGTGAATTGGCATAGAATGAGGAAGTGAGTGGTGCTGTGGGTTCTTGAGTAGTATACTGAGGACCTCCATCCGTGACGGTTTGAGCTCTCTACCTCCTGGATATGAGAAAACAATTGTTTATGAAACTATTGAAAAATCCACATAAAATTAATGAGCGATTTTTTCCGGGATATCTTCTCAAAATAAGAAATAAACATAGAGATGCCCCAACGCGTGAATGTGCATTGTAATCAATCGAGCTCTAGAGTGAGATGGAAAGCATTTCACTGCCGCACTGGGCGAAGTAAATAATTGGTTAGATTTTCATTCCTTCAATTCCAGAACAATAAACTGCTACCAAATCAGTAGAATAATTCAGTTTATGAACGTCAAATCGAAATGAAAATGTATACACATCGTATCGAGAAAGTAAACACTATAAACGATGTTGCCAAACTGACAGAATTTTCTGTAACAGACGCAAGCCGTCAATATCAATGTAGGGAAGCGATATTTCACTTGGCTGCATAACAAATGAGTGAAGGCATCTCTAGGTTAACTTTTTACTCTGAGGATAGAATTAATAACCCAAGATCAAGATGTCAGAAAGCACAAGATTTAACTTAAAAAGAAGCGGTGTCTGATCTGATTATAAGTTTCAGAATTCACTTCTCATTGATATACTCATAAAGTTGCCTGTCTTTTTGAAATATAGAGTGTTATTTGAAACACAAACCTGTCAAAATGGTCCTTTCCAACGCTCTTTCACAGTATGCCGCATACTTTCCGCACTCGGACCGATTATCGGAATTCTTTTGCAGATGCTGCTTCAAAAACCACAGCAGTCTGGAAGACTTTGGCACGAACAAACTAACCGCCAGGGCAAGCAATTGCCAGCCTTGTAGGAAGGTAAAGCTGGGTGGTCCTTTGGTGTCTTTGTGCTCTTTGAAGCACTCTTTGTGCTCCTTGTACTTTTCTTCTTGCGAAGCCTGTATTGCGGAAGATGCAATTTGTTGGTCAGAAGTGCTATTTATACTGGGCGTAGTTTCACAAGTGAATAGGCTTTGCGTAGCGCAAAGGAGCAATTGCTGAAAAGAATTTTGGTGTTTCCATGTACAGTTCAACATTCTTAATGACTAGCAAGATAATTCAAGCAGATTTTGTTCTTAGAAAGGTGCTAGAATATATGTAGTAGTGTGTCTGTGTGATGTGCATATGATTGTTATTGATACTTTTGTTATCCCTTCATAAATAATATTATGAGTTTCAAATGATTCGCTGATATGAGAGCTATGCTTTCTATTCTGAAGAATCTATTCTAGAGAATCTGTAATAGACTTCTACAAATGGGAAACTTAAAAATTATATATCGTTAACTGTTGAGTAATATGACTAAATTGAAGAATTTCATCTAAACGTTGAGTACAAGTCTAAATCTAAAGAGCATCAGTATTGCTATAGTTTTCATTGAGGGTGTATTCAATGATGAAACCTAATAAAGTGTAGAGTGTGTCTAATTATGAATACTATGGTATAAGTAAAAAAGTATTAGCTTTGTGGAGACATAGGATCTCAACAGACAACACATATGTACAGGCAATCTATTCTAGATCTGAGAACGTAACATAAAAGAAATAGATGAAAGAAAACAAGAGAAACACCAACATTCTTGAAAATGAATAAACTCCACTCTATAGCGGAGAAACAATGGAATTTATTCTACATCTAACTGTAGATATAATAAATATGCAGCGGCATGCTTCATAAGAAATAAATATAAAGAACTAAATGTTTGATTTCTAGCTATGAATATCTGATATAGTTTTTCTAGAGATCTGGCTCTACTTGACTAAGAATTGTGAAATGAACAAAGTTATATTTTCTAACTAAGAAAGACATTTTGGAGTGTTGAGATTGTTATTCGGCTATAAAACTTATTGAACCTTGTATAGTTGTTATGTGGTCACAAATTCATGGAGTAAAACAAACTTTTCCGCAAAATTGATCGCGTTACCTAATGTAAATGTCGATAAATCTTTTTCCATTTTCGATTGAACTCTTTTAGGCCTTCTTTCAGTCGAAAACTTCGTCAAAATATATCTATGTTGCGGAAACCTCAACAGAGCTAATGTTTAATTTCGATACGTAAAAAAATTAATGGTATAAAAATGTTAAACGATATAAATTAAAAAAAAAACATTAATCAAATAAAACTAAAAAAGAAGAAACCTTTTGAACGAAAATCTGATGAAGCTCCTGCTATTTCAAGATTTACTGCGTGGAGAAATAACGCAAAAAATTTGTTGATATTGAATGTGACACCTAGAATGACGCGTTTTCACGATTGAAAAAATATTTTCAGAAAACGAAGTCATATCGAATGTTATAAACAAAACCTTGTTATCTCGTTTATCTTATGGTCAGAATTTCAGTCAATTCTTAGTCTCCATATAAATCAACTTCCATGAATACATCTTGAGTGAAATGAGAAATATGGGCATAAAGCAAAGCATGAAAATGAAATGCACGAATTGGAGATGATTTACCTTGAACTGTAGTTGAAATATTTTACCCAAAGTTTCAAAGAAGACCGTTACCCAATAAATGAAATAATAATAATAAAAACTAAATATAAAAAGCACACTTACACTTTTTTTAAGCAACTTAGAAGTTGATACCTGCACTCCGAGTTTTGGAAGAGGGGAACTTTTGCTCGTTTGTTTGATAAGGGCACAAATCAGTTCTGCTTGTAATTCTGGCATATCCAAGCATTGTTGAAGGGCGTTTTGAGCTAAAATAACGTGGTAATCTATGCCTGCTTGATCCACCTGAGCGGACATGAACAACTGAAGACATTTGAATAATTTGATAGCTTCCGCCTGCGGAAATAAATATATTTGTTAGGTTATTGAGGTACATAAGCTTCCAATCTTCTGTGAGAGCATTGATTTCTAATTTTACCCACCTGTAAAGCTTCTGTGGGTAACTTTGTGAGTGGAAAGTATGAAGGAATTGCTCCATCTTTTGTACAAGGCACATGTAGAAGAACTGGATGTCTCCAGAGAACGCAGTTAGGATCTCCATCAACTTCCATTAGTTTGTGAATGAGCTGCTCGTATTGTGTACCTGTACTAGGTCCTCCTCCACTTGCTACAGTTAGGTGATACAACCAAGAATCTTTCTCCTAAAGGCGATATAAACTTTTAGCATTGTATTCATGATCATTTAGAAAAAAAGTATGATTTTAATATTCCTAATTCTAAACACAATACCACAAGAGAACGCAGAAAGAACATGATCTAGATTGCGACAATACATGTAAACAGAAGCGATTATTCCGACATTTCTATTTGACGTTGCATCACTTCGTGTCATTCAATTTGTCAAAGCATAAATAATCGATTAGTTTAACACCCGATTTCGAATTATTATTGAAGCTGGTAAAATTATTTTGTGATTGTTTTAGTATGTTTGTTATTGATTCTTTGATTTCAAGGCCATTGTATGTGTTCTTTTTAATCTGGGTTCCCAACCATTCGGGCATCAAAGGAAACGAAGAGGCCAATACACTTGCCAAAGAGGGCGCACTAATGTCACTCCTTGACCCAGAACCATTCTGTGGTACAGGTAAATGTACCTATAAAAAGGAGTTTCTGGAGAAGGAGAAAGCCGAGAGTGAAAAACTCTGGCGGAATCTCCCAGGGATGGATCATTCCACTAAGTTCTTTCGGAACTTTGAAACAGCAAGATCCAAAAGATATCTGGATCTTCATAAGAAACAATTACAAATCCTCACTGGCTTTCTACCATGACACTGTCGCCTTAGGATGCACCTGTTGAGGATGGAACTGTCGGACACTGACAAGTGTAGGTTCTGTGGGGAGGAGGAAAAAACCCCCACTCACCTAGTCACGGAATGCTTTGGCATTGCGAGCCTAAGGAGAGAATGCCTTGGGCGAGAAACTTGTAAGAGTGAGGAACAACAGACCTTAAGGTCTCAGTGAACTGTAACCGCTTTTTAAACTTAACTAAACTAACTAATGATCATTCTTCTTTATCAACGGTTTGTGTCGCATTTAGTCTTATTGTGTACATTTGCGCTATTTGTATATTTTTGAATTTTCTTTGTAGTTTCAAGAAAATAATAGTATTCTTGAAACATCACTTTGTAAATGAGTTTTGCATATAAGTTGTTCATTGAAAGCGAAAACCACATGCCAGTATTTATGATTATGAAATTATTATTATTAATTTTTTTATTTTTCTTCTTTTATTTTTTATTATCGAATAACTTCATTTATTCAACTTTTGAGTGATATTTGTTGAGAATTAAGAAATCATCATATTCTCTACAAATATATCATAAAATTATCACTCAACTGATACTGCTTTTATTTTGTTGGTGAACTTTTGAGAATGAACCATTCTTTTCATTTTGGATATTAACAGACTTACTTGTTTTCCAGGACAGAGCAGATATGTAGGCCCTTGGTTCGTCGGGAATATACCAATGGTTAGATCTGGTTGTTCTTGATCTTTCTCTTCAGAATCCGAATCAGACAAATGTTCAACTTCTTCCACTCTAGCATCTCTCATGTTTATCTGGCCAGCTGGGGTTTGATCTGTTGGCGCTTTGAAATATAGAAACATTTTTCCTATCAACACACACCAGCATTTTTTCGCATGTCCGTTTTTAACTTTGGTCAGCCAACCTTGAACTGCTGGTTTGTTTTCTTCCCTACTGAGGAGTATCTTTGTTGCGTTTCTCCTTTGTACGTTTTGGAGTACTCTCACCTGAAGATAAAAGTTACCAATGAATTCTAATCAAATAAAATGAATTCTAATCAAATATAATATACCCTCAAAAAATTGAACTTTTCAATATAATCATAATTATCCAATAAGAGGTGTTATTTTGAATAGCCCGCTATTTCGGTAGATGTCACGTTTGAAGCTGTCATTTTTTGACATTTGACAAGTAGAAACTACGCCATTAATAAAAATGGAACGATATACGCTTCAAGAACGCATTGAATTTATTAAAATTCACTATAAAAATGGTGAAAATTTGTCGGAGACGGTTCGTAAAACTCGAACATTTTTAGGTCGTCGTGAAGCACCTTGTCATGCCGCAAAAAAAAATTTGATGAAAAATTCGAGCTGTTGGGAAAAGTTAGTGATTTGAAGAATAAAACCAGTGCACGTCACACAAGAACAGCCGAGAATATTACTGCTGTAGCCGAAAGTGTTGAAGAAATCCCAGGTTTGTCCAGTCCTAGTCGTTCTTTGGAATTCAGCATTCCACAAACGTGATTACACCGTATTTTGCATAAATATTTGGGTCTTAACGCTTATAAAGTTCAGTTAACACAAGAACTCAAGCCGGTCGATCATCAACAACTTTGCTGATTGGGGCGTTGAAATGCATTAAAATGATCTGTCAATTTCCACCTCGGTGGCTTCGTCAACAAGCAAAATTGTCGCATCTGGGTTCGGAAAACCCAAGCGTTATTGTTGAAAAGCCTCTCTATCCTCAACGTGTGACTGTTTGGTGCGGTTTATGTCCGGCGGTGTCATTGGACATTGAATTTTCATAGCCGAAATTGGATAGTATTGATCTGGACAACGTTTACTTTCAACAAGACGGCGCTACGTACCGAACAAGCAATGAAACCATTGATCTTTTGCGGGAAAAGTTTCCGGACTGTGTTATCTCTCGAAGAGGTGATCACAATTGGCCACCGAGATCTTGTGATTTAATACCTTGCGACTTCTTCCTTTTTGGCCAGGTGAAAGAGACGGTCTACGCCAATAGCCCAGCGTCGATTCAAGACCTCAAAGATGGAATTCGTGATGCTATAGAGAACATAGGGCAGCCACTTTGGTATTTGGTTATGTAAAATTTCATAAAAAGGATATGGTCCTGTAAGCGTAGTCGTGGTAGTCATTTGCCTGATGTTATTTTCCACTAGTAACGGCATAGCTTCTTCTTTATGATTAAATAAACATCCGATCATTTATATTGAAAAATGGCATTATTCTTTGAATATCAAAAAAACACCTCTTCTTGGAAAACCCTTCATAATGAATCCCGAAAAAAATTGTACTTTTCAATATAATCATATGAGTAACCTCTTATCGTAGGAAAAAAACTTTTTCTACGTAATTCAATAACTGTTTTGCCAAACACTCACCCAGTCTTCCATTGCTGTCAAAGAATCTGCTGTCAAGTAATACGTTTTCTTGCCAGTATCAATTTCGAAAGTGTTCGAACCTTCTGCTCTCGTGATTTTACAGATATCATCTAGGATAATTTGTCCCTGGGGTTTTCTGTTGGTGTCATTTTGTCCTTTGTAATATGTCAACGTTCCATTTTTCAGCACAAACCATCTCTTTCGCCACGTTTTCAATTTTCCACCTGAAATTTGTTCTATTTGTACAAGAACTGTAAAAATAGAGGGTGGGTTAGTTTTACCTAACTTCGCCAAAGATCCCGATTTTTCTAAACTTTCTAACCTCTTCGGACTATCCAAGTACGAAGTCCTGAGTAACATAGACGATTCCAAACTAGCAGTATCACAGCTCAACGCGTCTGGAGGCACAGCATAGTCATCTGACATTCCAGATTCGAAGGAGGTATCTGAAACACCTTTGTGTGAAGGTTGATTAAATGAAAAGCTAAGCGAAGCGAAATAAAAAATGATATAGATGTTCAAGGCGCATGCCTTCAAATAAAAAATCTATAGGGTTGTGGGTTTTACCTCTTGTTTTACTTTTGCTTGGTGATCCACTACTACTTGAAGCCGTTCTTTTGCCGGGACTCGAGCCTGAGGTATCACCCGAGCTTCTGCTGTTTGTGTTAGTGCCATCCACAGCCTGTAGAATAGTTCAAATGAGTTTATTCAAAAAACCACCATAAAGACTCAAAATAAAAATGTTTTCTGCATCCCACCCAGATAAATTTGTGTCCAGTGTGCAACGAGGTTCAAAAACCAGATCCTATTATACTTTTTTGCCGTTACAAATAGAAGAAGTCATTTTCTTTTGTGAAACGCTCTATTATTGCTAGAAGTCGTTAAAAATGATCTTGAATTTTGAATTTGAAATAGAACCTCTTAATTCACTGTAAAGTATTTTAGATTGCAAAGCTAATGTACGCCATGTGCGGAATAACGCTTTCGTAGTATTCATGCAATAGTAACTCTTTAGATCGGTAGTTTTACTAAACAATATAGAGTGCTTGTTGTTGCACAAGGCCAATACTAGTTTAAGAACCAAACCGTAGGCGACCGAGGGTGCGAAAAGCGAAAAAAATTGAAAAAAGTGTTCTAACAAGCCGTTTTTGCATTTGCTAGAGTAGGTATAGTTGAAGTTCAATATAGACATAATCGACTAACCGTTGTATTGTTGCCTTCGCCGTCACTGGAATCATCTGAAGAATCTCCAGTGAACGGCATTGAGCGAATTTGACTAGCCCTCCCTTTGACTGTAGCATATACTGGAACAGGTATGTCTTGGTAACCAGCTTGTTCTGGCCCCAGATCACTTGGAGTTGTGCCTGTGAGAGTAAGTCCATCTGCTGCCACCTGAAATGAAGAAATCTCCAATTAATTTCGCACAATTGTGTAAGGATCTTATATTACACATAAACAGACCAATAAAGAAGATACAAGGTATGATGTTATGATGTTATGAATTCAGGAAACGAAGAGCAACATCTATAAAAATGTTTGTGAATGGCATAGATGATTTCGAGTCTCAACGCACAATGTGAAGCAATCCGAGAGGTTGTCGGTGTTTCTACGGACTCAAAGGAGTCCCTGTCTCTTTTATGAATCCGCAAGTTGTGTTTAAAAGAGTGTGTACTCGCGAAAAGATGCAACACAAATCTAATCGAACATAATTGTTATTATATTACAACAACATGCGTGATATTTAAGTAACAACGCCTGCAGCTTCAGGTACGAGTCGTGTCCGATTCACTCAATAGCCGTTTCCGAAAACTAACTCAAGGTTACTAACTCGATCCATTGGGTCACGTGACGGATCTAATCGGATCAAGGACCTGGGTTCTAAGTTTACGAACACGAAACCAAATACTTTATGGATTTATTTTTCAGTCCCACTTTATTTTCGGATTGTCTTCGGCTTTGCTTGCATTTATTGGCTGTTGTAAAATATTTCTTATAATTTCTGGTGTGCCCTTCAATGTTTAATGTTATATTTGAGTACCTATATTAAAGAAGTAGAGAATTTATTTTTTCAGTTCCAGTTCATTTCCTGATTGTCCTTAGCTTTGCTTGGATTTATTGGCCTCTGTAAATTATTTCTTATAATTTCTGGTGTGCTCTCGCATGTTCAATGTTACCTTTGAGTACCCCTATGTTAAATAAGTAAAAGAGGCTTTAGCTTTAACGCAGAAAGATCTGCATACAAAGTTATGAAGAAGATGTTTTCATATTATTTTGTCGGCTCATGGAACCACACATTTTATACTGAGCTAAATTCTCTTCTCTTTCCATAATTTTTAGGAATAGAATATATGAAATTACAAAGAAAAGTGTAGAAGACTTATTCACGCCTTTTTCAAATTCAAAATCTCTACGACCCTGCTCTTGTGTAGGGTTACGATAGACCAACCTGAATCAGTAATCGAGTTAATAGCACCGTACTTTCCGAACACGGGTTGTATGTTCGGGTTAGGTAAACGAACGCGAAGGTAAGGGATCGGGTTAACCCGAGTAAGTATCCGAAAACACCAATGAGTTCCCGGCATTAGATATATAGATATGTATTTAAAATTCATTTACCTGATAGATCCTATCCTCCCAACTTGGAAACCTATGTAATGGTGGAGTTGGAGCTCTGGGCCATGGAACTTTTTCTCTACTTGGGGTGTATATTTCGGCGTAATCGTGGGCTAGATCGGGATCCGAAGCACTACTACTTGGTACTCTGCCTAAACTAAGGTTATCTACAGCTGCTCGAAGATCGTCTGTGAGGGGATCCATGCTGGAAGTACTTGTTCCAAAATTAACACTAGTGACTAGGGTACTTTGAACTGTTGGTTCGAAGTTACTGGATAGGCAGACAGATTGGTGTCTTCTGTGTTTGGTGCTCCTGTAATAAGTAAAGATTATAGAGTGTTATTGCAGAGTGTATTTGGCCATTTTTACTAATTTATTAAGAGTTTTAAGCTGTCATAGATTTCTCTAGGGTGAAGAATTTTCTCACAATTGAAAGTACAAATCCTTAAACTTCAAAAAGTTTTATTGCATTCAAGCCCGACGCTGTCTCTGTCTCGTTTTTCTTGTGTATATTAATGTGTAGATGACACTACATATATTGCTTCTGATTGTTCATTGTTGATCATAAGATGGGATGAAAGAAAAACGTTAATCCATGTCTTTGATTCACGAGATAATTTTAATTGTGTACTTATCATTGTGCCGTATATATTTTAAAGACTTTATGTGACAATTTTGTGTTTTGATATGTGAATATTATTTTTTATTCAGAATCTTGACATCAACTTACAGTTTTGCCGTTGAAGATGGTTTTGATATAACGGAAACGCGTCGGGCTTGAATGCAATAAAATTTTGTGAAGTTTAAGGACTTTTACTTTCAATTATGATTAAGAGTTAGAGTTAGTGATAATAACATGGTTTACTGAATTGACAGGATTAATAACTGTAAATGATAAAGGTTACAGTTTAAAGGCAAGAGAGGTTTGGTCCATTATGACAACAGTGAGGTACTCGAAACAAATCCTAGTATTCTAAGTGAACTACGTAACACCTGTGACACTGTCATCTAGCTCTTAGGCTAGAAATCATTGTTGCACTTCAAAAGTGTGTAGAGTTCTCATAAAAGCCATACTTCTTAGAAGAGTCTTGTGAGAGTTGTGTTCTGTGTAGACTATTACTTTGTACTTCTCAAGATTGAGACTCTGAATACAGTAGAAAAACGTTTCTAGAGAATGTCCTCGTAAAGGTTTCAGGCTCAGGATTTGAGGACAAAGGAATTAAAAAACGACATCGTCATCAGGGTAGTTTAGTGAATTCAAAAACACAGTTGCGATAGTGTTTTTTAGCGGCGAATTTATCAAAGTTACTGCAAAAACCAAAGAAGGCTTCGACTAATTTCTTTGTTATCCTGCTCATTTTTCTAGAGCGCGATATTTAAGGAGGGAACTAACGACCATATTACAATTTCAAACATAACAAACATGGTTGTGTCACTTACATGGTCGATGGGTGAAACTTATCTTCATTATCAAATAAACTTACTTGTTACTGAGATTCGTTGTTGGCAACTTATGTCTATCTGGTGAGCAACTCTCAGACCTTCTTCTGTCCGCTGAAGCTAGGTGGTTTCTGAGCAGTTCTAGCTGTTGGTTGCACTTAATATTTTGTTCTTTTAAGGTTTGGTTCTGCTGTTCTAACTCTCTAAGTTTGTTCGTCACCCATTCTTTGATTCGAGCTGCCTTTGCCTCCACCTGTCGAGCGTCGTGGAGCCTCAATTGCCGTTGCTCCTCGACTTCTCCTTCTAATCGGTGGATCTGCACACTATTGGGGTCGCTTTTCTGTGACCATGCCAGTTTCTGTTCCATTATTCGGACCTGAAACGGAAGAAAAATTGAAGAGCTGTTGATCTATTGTCGAAAATTTAATTTTCTGGGAGAATCATTGTTTAGAGTGAAGAGCATGTTAGTGAAAAACCATCATGAACTTTTTCAATCTCCTAAACTTGGTTTTTTACAAAGTAGGGTAGAAATTCAATTAAACAAAAACGAATGCTTATATCAATTCAATTTCACCGAGTACAACATTTAAAGTTATGTTTGGACACTTTTCAAGATGATATCTGGCAAGTGGCGTCCGTTATTATCATATATATGCTTTAATCGATTTCGGAAATGTCGGACAACTTTGTCATGCATTTCGTTGGATATGTTGACGATAGACAAACGAATGTTGTTCTTCAAGTGAAAGGGGAAGATCGATATGAATATGACTTAAGACATCCCCAAAACAGAAATATGCAAGGGGCTAAATCAGGCGAACGTGATTTCAACAGAGAGGGGGCTCAACTGAAGTACACTTTCTCTCGTTTGCTTTTTCTATTAAGATAGAACTACTCTTAGTATACTCCTTCACCACTTCAACGAGTTTAACTGCACTTCCATTATTTCATCTCGTATGGAAGGGTCTTGACTATCTCGTAAAAGGAAATTATTCACTCTAGAGTTTTCGAAGAATGATGGAAAAAGAAACGTAACAAAAGAAGACACTCGAAAAAACTTTGAAGCACCCTCAAAAGCTTACGTATCTTAAATTACTGCCAAAAAATAATCGATTCTTTGAGTGCTGTATTATTCTGTGAAAATAAATATTAGAATAATAATGCAAGAAGTATATGTAGTGTCATTATTCCCATAGCTATGAGTGCATTATCATTTTGACCAGCGACAAAAAAATCTGCAAAGATTCAAGGTTGAAATTTATTTAGTTCTTTCCTCACAGTTTGAATTTTTTTCTTAATTGTTATGAAATACGATACAAAGGCATAACTTCAAATGAAATATTATTCATTATGATGTGCAGTTGCTCTGTGGGTTTTAGTGAAGGATTAGTAATCGAAAGGTTTTGAGTTCGATAGCGGATAAGGAAAGGAAATTTCTAACTGGAAGCGGCTACCATCATGTTTTTACAGTGAACCGCAATTACTGAGTTAACTGCCGTAATGGATTTCAAATAATATTTCATTCAATGTATGTTTCGTTCTTGCAGAAAATTGTTGCCTTCATTTCGATTTTGATCATGATAAGAAGACTTTTGAACACATTTTTTTACAGCGATATTGGATCCAGGCATTTTTGATCACATTATTCAAATTGCCTTGGGGTTGCCCATATTGACATTTTAACACTGCAAATTTCAATTTAAAAAATCATTTGCTTGTACAAATTATGTGTCAAATATTCAAATGGAATTTTTTCCATAAAATTTTAATCATTGATATGATTCCATGATCGTATGGACTGTCGGAAATATAATTCGGAGGAATGAAATTACTTTGAAAATCATGACGGTTATCTATTGATAGTATTGGGCTTGATCAAATGTTTACAAACCATCGAACATTCATCATTTTTAAGAGTCACCACCCAATAATTCTACAGAAGAAAAGGAAAATGTTTCAGTCTATTCAACACAGTGTTTACTCTTAAATATTCATATTCAGATGATGACTCACACGCACACTCATTGTTCACAAACACAGAGGGCATTCGGTATGTAAGTCAATATATTCACTTGCAAGAGCTTTGTCGGCTCCACGATGAATTAAGAATATTAATTTCAGTATAAACAAAACAAGCAGACAGCTCGAGAGCAATCAATTGACAATGAATGTACATGCAATGATATGTAAAAAGACGATGTTGAAATTTCATCTGACCAATAAAGCTAGGAACGTGAAAATTCAAATAAATTACCCATTTTGAAGAGCGTTCAGGACACCACCAAACGTAGAATAAAACTGAATCAGTCCTTCCGTCGATTCACAGACACCAAGTGAAGAATACCGCGTCGTCTGAAGAGATTTTAGATTTCTAAAATTAAATGTCACGCACTACAATTTTAGCCGCCCATTACACCTTACCGCGCGACCAAACAAAACGAATCCACATTGACAAGACTCACAACATCCTCACCAATTAATACCAACACTTTCAGTCAACATATTATTTATATGTTATATATTTATATACATCGAATTATACCACTGAATGGAATCCGATAACTTCCAATTTAACACTGATGTTAGATCCGAAGTTTCTGCACAAGAAGCTTCCTATTTCTTGCTCTTACTGTGGCCGATGAGTAATAAAAACAACGAGTGCAGATCGGGGCGCCTGGGCGTCCCGACGTTCAATTGTTTGGCTCACAGAACTTCCCCAAACGTCGGCAGTACGTTGTTTCATGCAGGGGTAAGTTTTCCACTGCTTGCTTGGATACACTGCAACCACTGGTTTCGAAGGGTGACAGTTGGGATGTTAGTTTATGTGGTGGGAGGTACATAATGGATGGATTTGCGATTGTGGTGAATTGGGAATTGTGTTGAAGGCAATTATTTTTAGTCGGCTAAGACAAAAGTTCGAGAAAACGACTGAGTCAGGAATAATGTTGTTCTTGTTCATACTGGGAAAAGAGAATTCAAACGAAAATTACTACCTATAGATCAAATTCATTACGAATTCGACTTTTGTGTCAAAGGCTACCATAAGGCATCGTTTTGGTGCACGACCTATGCATATTCAATTGTTTGATTTACTCGGTGTCAACAAGTGAAATAGACATTGAGTTTGATTGATTCAAACATTATGCGACAATATGACAAGACTTTAATGTCATTGTCATAAACCAAATGGGTGTCTTCACATCATATAAGTAAAAAATATTTTTGCAAGTTCATAATGGAGAAATGATCATTCAAATTGAATAGCCTGAGAGCTATTGATTCCATTTATGAACCCAACTCTCCTGTTCAAGTCTTAGACCTTTTATGGAAATTTCAAGTTTAGAAGTTGTTCCATTAAGAAGTTATCGTGACCGTTAACACGTTTTTTAAACCAAAAGTGCTTTTTATAATGTTGTCAACACATAATTAATTTATAATTTTCGAAAACTTTTTCGTTAGATATTCATGAGGCATTTTCAGGTTGAATTTATTTTTGGTTATACAGTGTGTTTGTTCATGAATTAGCGATAATTCAAGGGCAAATCTTATCGACAGAAAGTTTTGGAGTGGCTTCCATTTTAAATTTACTTTTTTATTTTAGTTGACCCTTCCAAATAATATCGATTTCTTTGGACATAAAGGTCCTACAGATGTGAAAAAAATGTTTTTTGAAAGATGATACTGCCACCTTTTATTGAAGTGGAAAAAGCAATATGAAAACATTTATCTCAGAACTGTCATAAAAAATTTTAGTAAAAAATGTACTGATTTTCTAAGTTAATACGCAATAGTAAGAGAACTAGCACATTGAAGTATAATATTTTTCCAATGAGCTAACACGCAAGGATATTAGTTACAAAACGATACCAACATAATTTCTGTAAGTTACATAATTATAAAGTAATTGCTGTTCGAACATGACCTTTATGAAAATTGATAAAATAAAATACTGTACAGTACTGTACTTTCGATAATTTTTAATGATCAAACCAAAAATTAACCATAAAAATTGCTCCAAATGGCTGCCTCTGCTTTGTCAGATCTGAAAGGCAGCGGCCTTAGCAACAAAAAATATGTTCGAACAGCAATAATGAGATTACATATGTAACTTACAGAAATGATGTAGATGTTGTTTTTGTAGCTAATATCCTTGCGTGTTAAATCATTAAAAAAAATATACTTCAATGTGCTAGTTCTTGTACTATTGCGCATTTACTAAGAAAATCAGTAAATTTTTTTACTAAAATTTTTTTCAAGAATTTTTTATGGCATTTTCAAGTTGAATGTTTTCATATTGTTCTCTTTCAATGAAGGGTTGTAGTATCATCATTCAAAAAATATTTTTTTGACATCTGTAGGACCTTTATGTCCAAAGAAATCGATATTATTTGGAAGGGTCAGTGAAAATAAAAAAGTGAATTCAAAATGGGAGCTACTCCAAAACTGAGGGGGTAAACTTTCCAATGTGAGTGTTTACGTCGATAATATTTTAGGTATATTTGATGCCCATAAATTATCCCTAAGTCATGACCAAACACACTATAAAAATTTCTTGCTTCTTGGCAATTTCGTTCATGTTTCCTTTCCAAAATCATTCTATTTATACATACAAATGTCATTCACGAAATTTTAAAGCAAAAAACCCATATTTGGATCGAATTCATCGCGAATTCTATATCTAGTGGTACAACATATGACAATTATTATTGAATTTTAACATGATTTCTGCATCCACGTTCTTGGATGGGTTCTACATTCGAGTTGCATTTCACGTTATATCTATGTATAAAATTCGTGGATAACTCCTGGAATTCGATGTCACGAACAGTGATAAAGGGCGGCGACCTCTTTGAAACATTGTCAGGATTTATGTGGCGATTTCCTGTCAAATACTGACTTGGGCGCCGAAAAAAGATAAATTATAAGTCCGACGTCGTTAGGGGGCGTTAGAGCAGATTTCTTTTTATGCTCTCGTAGTTTCCGAGATGTTTTCATAACTCGCTTGAGACTGGATTCTTTTATTATCAATTCGTGCCAGATTTACGGAAGCTGTGGATAGAAATTGTGCACAGGAAAGTGCTTTTCCATACTTCACTGTCCTTTTGTTTTGATTGTCTTAATGCCATTTTAAAGGAAGACTTATTGAATGGAGAATCGGAAAGTTTGATTCATAACTCATAGTTTCCGGAAGAAAACAAATCTATTTTTCAGCTGTCTAGACTGTGTTAGTCTGGATGGTGTTTTCTGTTTTTGAGCCCAGATCATAACCGCATATCACTTAGCGATATGTTCGAAGATTCATGGTTCCCACTGAAATATATATGTGCATTTGCAAAATGAAACTACAAAAGGTCTAATTAAGTACGGGGTCTTTATAAATGATTGTTACATCGTAGGTTGCTTTGGAAATTTTTTATATCATGATTTCCTATGAAAAGTCTACAAATTTATAATTCCAGTCACATTATTCAATTTCTTTGGGAATGACCAGCATAATCTTACAGTATCGTTTGTTTAAATTAAAGAGTTCATCAGAATATTAATATTTATAATAGTTCAACGTCAACTGCGCTGTTATAATCATTTATAGAGACCCTGTATTATTTCTTATGAATTCACGTCATTTCATTTCAATCAAAGCGACAAACGAATATTTGCTCACTCCAAACAGACCAATTCAATGTTTAAGAAGAGTACAGTTCAAATGAAGTTTTTGATACTCATAAATAATAATATGAAAACTAGTGAATCGATTTCATTTTCCTACATAAACAATTCTTGAACTTATTAGAATGCATAGAAGTTAAATTCATAAATTAGTTTTCTGTCGACCTCAAAATGACGGCTCAGTTTAACGTACTCGAAATTGATCGATAATGACCCATTGTAATGCATGATTTCTCCGATTTTAATGTATGATTGTCTTGAACAACCGAACAGGAAGTATTCAGAAGCAATACGAAAATGTTACAACTTCACTGAAACCTAGAAATTCATATTATCTCAAATGTATTCTTTGTGCGAAATAATAGTTTATCCCAATCAAGAATCATACTCTTCCATGTGGTCGAATGAAAATTTTTTAAGCAAGTCGTTTATCAATCTAGCGAAAGGTCTCGTACTCTCGTTCCGATCGCGCCTTTTAATATCTCAACAATTAATCGCTGTCCATAAGTTGCTAGTTGATTAATAGTTAGCCTAGTTAATTAATCGCTAGATTAAGGAAATACTGATTTTTCTTTAGAATTTTTTCATTCTCTTCCTTTTGAAAAGAACTTTTGCCGTTGACTTCAATATAAAGGTGGGTTCAACTTATACGAAATTGAACAATAATGACCCATTTTAATGTTCAATTCATACTTGTTCAATGCGCAATTGACATGGACAACTCGTATTCAGAAGCAATACGAATAATGTTACACCTTTCTGAAACATAAAACGTCATATTATGTCAAATGTATGTCTTTTGCAACATAAGAATGTATTTCTCAATTTATAATACGGTAGAAGGAAAAACTTTTATCAATCTAGCGAATAATGAACAATATGATTAAATGAACCTTATTCACTTGGAGGCATCAACAAGTATCAAAATAATACATTTACTCATTTTGACCGATTGCAAAAAAACTCGAATGTTCTTTTTCACAAACAAGTTGAAAGATTGAGTTTTTGTATACCATATTTAATCGACGCGCGTAGATAGGGTCGAATAGTATCCTGCATAAGTTTTTTCCAATTTGGAAAAATAGGAACTTACTGGGTAAATATTTCATGGTTCATCGGAAGCACTTGTGTAAATTCCGAGTTCCATTGAGAATTTGCTGCTCTAGACTGGCATTGAATGCAACCATTCTGCAGTTTTCAAAACGGCTGAAATCTCGGCTAGTATATTACAAACGATTTATGCGCGCAATCAGCTCAACAAAGAATAATCCTTGAATCAGTCGAACAGATGATCGAGAAATCCGTCAAGTATTCTCATGTTGCATGGAAATGAACTGTATCCAATGGAAATCGCCAAAAATGTCAGCAATATATGTCGAATAATTTCTGAAGAATGATATTTTCACGATGAAATTATTGTTTCAGTTTTCCATTCCAAGGATCTTCACAAAGTTATGTCCAAATTTTTGTACTCTTGTTGAGCAGCTAAACACAAAACATCAATTCAATTTGAATCTCCATAATACCTCTGAAACCATTAGACCGATTTGTTTCATTAACAAACTTAAACTTCAAATTATTTTATAGGAGAAGTATTCATTAAATTTTTGAGCACTCGTTCTACTTAAACGAGTGGTATATTGTTTTGCCAAATGTCTACAATTTTCGAATTTTGAGCCGAACAATGGTCTCAAACGATAGGGTTCGACTCCCTGATGACGAATTCGTGTTCAAATTCAATACTGTCCGTGGGGCCGTCCGTCCGGACGTTAGCACGATAACTTTCGAACGGATTGCTCTAGAAACTTGAAATTTTCAGGGTGTGTTCGGATTCTACATGCCGTGGTTAGGTTCGTTAACCAGCCAAATCATACAAATAAAATATGGTAATTCAAAATTGTTTTTTGGTGCTCATATCCTTGACAAAACGAAACCAATCGAAATGAAATTTGACGGCCACATACAAGATATTCGTGATAAGTCTCGAGCAAAATTTTGCGTTAACCGAACCATAAAAAATTCAAGTGGAATATTGAAAAGAAGACTCTTCATATTTCCATACCAAGACATTCCTTTCGATTGAAAATTATTTTGTGAATGAAGATTGATATACTGAAGAATGTTCATGCAAAATTTCAAGAGGATCGCATCATCAGAACCACAGAATTTTTTTAATTGTCAAGTTTTTACATATATCAGTTTTTGAATAATTTCTTGAATATTGTTCCGATATGGTGATGAGATTATGCGTTTATATATTTAGTATCATTCTCAAGTCCCATACAAAATTTTGAGTTAATAGCCTTATTGCTCGACCAATGAACGAGCGCACTAAAGCCATAGATATATATATATAATACTAACTAGATGGCTACCCTGTCAAAAATTTTGAGGCAAACGGCGGCCATTTGCAGTTTGGGTTGAATTTGAGAGGTGTCAATTTTCAACGAATTGAAATATTAGAATTATCGACATTACACCGTGTTTGAGGGAACTATAGTGTATAATCATCATAATGGTACATTATTTTAATAATTAATCACACGAATCGAAAATATTTATTATTTGAAATGTCAGTGTTCACAGAACACTAATATACAGAGTTCGTTTTTCCTCATTGCTTTCAAAGGAACGTCTATGTTTCAATCAAAATTCGAGCACAAATGGCATAGAGCATCAAAATATTCGAGTTTCATCCCAAACTGCAAATGGCGGCCCTTGCCTTCTACGTGACAGTTAGGACGTTCGACGTCCAGTTAGTATTATAGGTTCATGACTAAAGCACCTGCTCAAGGCTATCTTCAATTTTTTATGAATGAACTATCACTGGCTGATCTACAATTATCCCTATTTTCAGCTAGTGAACAAGACTTCAGAATAAATCTGCTCTAACGCTCCCATAACGACGTCGTACTCATAATTTATCTTTTTTCAGCGTCGAAGTCAGTGTTCGGTAGAAAATCGCCACATAAATTCTCGCAATATTTCAAGGAGTTCGCTGCCCTCCGTTTATCACAGTTTGCGACATCGAATTCTCTGGACGTTCGCCAATCTGACATTATGGGGTGAGGAATGAATGCACCACCCCTGATGAACAACCAGGGGATGGTCTAGCTCTTCTGGCGCGGTGTAATCATCGCTGTGGATGTAGGAAGTAGGAACCCCTGCGCTAAATCTGAGATTGTGTAGTTGGAGCTTGGAATTGATAAAAGGGGCTTAGTCACAAGTGCAGCTTTTTCTTGCTGAAGTTGATAGCTTTTTCGCGAGTTGACGGATGTCTGTTAGTTGATGATAGTTGAAATATTAGAGAGTTTCAAGGACATGATCTTGAAGATTGAGTTTCAGAACGAAAAACGTATAAATCGACATTTCCAGGGTTTCTGTGAACAAATGCGAAGGACTTTGGGGGATGATTCCTCGATGAAAATAAGTAAGGGTAATTCATATAAATTTTTTTCGAAATTGTCCCCCCTTCCAAGATACAGCCTTTGGAAGGCAATAACGAGGTGACGGTTTCTTAAAACCACTGAGTCATAAAACTATAAATAATATCAAGCACTAAGAAGATGTTACTCACACAATTTTTTAGATCCCGTAACTTAATTATTAGGGGTTCAGAATAACAAGCCCCTAGGATTTTCGGTCAAAAATTGTTTTCGTGGGAAAGTTTTTCGAAAAATAAAATTCGCTTATGATTTTCCATTTAATTCTGGAGAAAAAAGTCTCTTGCAAAATTTCCATATAGTCGATAATTTTCCCGGAAAAAATAAAAACTTACAAGCAGTTATGAGATCACTGTCCATTCCATTTCATCGTATGAGTCTTCCATAAAATGGCTAACTGGTCATTCAGTTTAAATTTTTGCACGAGCTGTATTTTATAAGCACGTCAGCCAAGATTCTCAAGGAAAATAATTTTAATTAGGCTAAGGACAAAGGCCCACAAGTTGAAAATGGTGACGAATTCAACACTCCTCGCTACAGCAGCAGTTCTCCCTTGTATATATAGATACATATATTAGATCCCGCGGCTCTGCGAGACACATCTTTGACATTGTGGCAGGTGTCAAATCATGCGTATGAGCCCAAAAAATTAGTGTATAGATCTTCATGGGTAATATTTTGAAGAACAAGAAAACGATTATTGAAGATTTAGTACTTGATTTTGAAATTCTGATCCTGAAATATAGTAGCCCTCGTTTATCTCATTTTATAATTTTCGGTAATATCATTGAGTTTAAAAATTTTTATTTTTTTTAAACTCAATGGTAATATACAACGTACCCCAGAATAACGTCATCAAACGCCAAAGGGAGATTTCCCAGGTTATTTTGAGCTTATTTAATATCTCCTAATTGAATATTGCTCATGAATTGAAATTTGGTATACGCTAAACCCAATCAGAGTGCTTTGTAAAAATTTATGGATTAAAAATTTCAATTCAGGTTCGTGGAATTTAGGAGTCTCTAAGCGGGTTTTCACCTCTTTTTCTTGACGGGCTAGCTTTATTAATCATTTAGTAGCACCAATGAAAAACCAAAGTTTTTGGCAAACTTTATTCTCGAGAAACGCTCAAAATTGATGGAAATATGAATTAAATTTTTTATCTCTTCGCAATTATTACAAAGCATTTTGAGTGGGGTTCAACAAATTTCAAATCAATATCAATGATATATTTCGGAATAATAAATCAACTTTTATGAACCTAGACGTCCCTTACCTTGATAACGAAGTCGTTTTTGACCTATGTTAAATGAACTCTTCTTCTCAAAATAAGCTGGAAAATTTTTCTTTTGAGGTTTATGACGTTCTTCTGAAACAACTTGTAAATTTCAAAAGTTCGCATTCGGCGGTATTTATAATTAGTAGGAAAAGCACTCACTCATAATATTTTCCTGTAAATTTATAAATTAGGTCCGACCTATAATAGTAGTGGGTTATACACCCAGGTCGTTAAATCTATAAAACAGCTTAATTTCTCGTGAAGGGTTACGTAGTACTCATATCGCAATGAATCATATGGTCGCCCTACTCTCGCTGAAATCCCTTCCGATGATACACGTCAATTATGCGTGCACCCCTGTTTTAATTAAAAGTAAAAGGGAGACCCTCTTACGCACTGAAAATACACATGAGCCGGCCAACTGGGGACCAGCAATTTGAAAGTGATAATTTTAATGTTTATGTTCGCAGAATGAGATTTTGGTTCGAAATATTTAAGCTACCCTTAATGGCCATTTTCAGTGATTTACAGACAGAATAATATTCGAAATATTTCAACCTGAGGATATCGCGGAAATGTTACCTTTTCCTTTTAAAAATGGATAAAGCCTTGACGTGATATCAGTAACTTTTGAGCGCGTGTTCATATTGGGAAAACAATATTATGTGAACTTCTGCCATCATCCATTCATTCATGAATTCAAGTTTTCTATTCAAATCTTAAACCAACACTCTGGCATACGGTCGACTGTAAATATGAAAGCTTCTGGAATTTCCAGGGTAGAATTTTAACCGAACAGTTGAATTCATAAATGTAAAGAAAACAGGTTATTCAAATTAGAATCATCGTTTTTCCCATAATAAAATAAAAAGCGTACAAGAGCCCGACTACGAACTGCAGTATGAGAATAATACTTTTGCTCTTTTCGACAAAATTGAGTATTGCTGAATCCAAATAACCCAAATATATTTTCATGCTAATGAGCTGAAGAGTTATATGTTTGCGGTCGAAAAGATTTCTAGGTACCTATCGGATATTTAGATTTTTTTCAATGATCCTGAATGTTTGCATAATGTCCATAATGAATAAGGAATTTTGCTCATATCGCATTTCAGGTTTTGAAAGTATTCGAAAATATTATTGAAATCTCTACTCAAGAACTATTTCACTATGAACAATCACGTAAAAATGACGATGAGTTGTTGCGTTGTCATTTGATTGGTTTTGATATAACCATCTATTTATTCATCTTATCAATATCTTATTTAACCAGTCTACGTCAATAGTGAGAATTTTTTTGAAGCACGATAACTTATTTTGTCAATAGTGAGTAGTGTGACTATAAAAATAATATCCATTATATTAGTGCTGAGATTGGAAATATATCTGTATCTTTAATTTTTTATGCACATGCATAAAAATATTATTTGTATTGTCGGGCTCATTCTGATCACTCAAAATTTAACATTTCTCAACAATTATTATTCCGAACAGGGATGTCAAAAGAAAATAGGAGAGATCATGACATTATTTGAAAAAACAAACAGTAATTACACGTGGACTAATTTAGAAAAAAACAACTGAAAGTTTATGTTTAGTTTTCTATTTTTTAAGACAATCGAAAAGTGGTAATAATATGAATAATAATAAAATATTATTACTCCATGCCATACAAAAGGAGCGCGAAGTTTGAATTAACAGCTGATGCAATTGGATATAAACTTTTCTGAGTAAAGGGGCCCACTCACTAAGAAGGAAGAATGCGCAGTTAAGTATCTGCACGTTTGCTGTAAAGCAAACGTGTGCATTCATATTTCCCACACACATACACTTTTGCGTGTTGGTTTGGATGTGCGACACGCGTGAGATGACGTCGAAAAAAAAACTGATGTTAATGGCAGTGGCGTGTGTTGTTATTTAGGAAAAAATGTCGAATGTATAAATAGGGAACCCGATACTGTATTGCTAAAAATATGAAACGTGCACAGACTTGTTGCCCATACACGGTCGTTTTTGGTCATTCTTCCACGTACGGTGAACAATGCACACGCCAAAAATCAAAACTATCTTGATTCCGACGGAGATAATTGCGCATTCCAAATTTACACCATACACACACTGTTTTAACTGTACCCCGTACAACGCGCATTCAAGTCTTCGCGCTTCCCTCTTAGTGAGTGGGCCCTTTAATACGTGATTTACATTTCTAGGTATTTGATGAAACGATTTATATCTTTATGATTCAAAACAGGTGCTGTTTATTGTGGATATTTAGCTTACGTTAAGGTTTTAAAATGCCGTCTTTAAAATAATTAGCAAAGGAAAAACCTAAAAACAACAAATAAAAAAAGAAAAAAGACTTTCTAATATTAGTAAATTAGTAAAAGATTTGAGTATTATCCTATGAAGGAATACAATTCACAAGGGAATTTCGATTTTTTTTAGAAAATTTTGGGACTGAAATCGAATTAGTTGAAAATATCAATTTCAGTCCATTGTCCTGTCAGGCGATGCATTTGATTGACTATTATTACTTATTCGTTTATCTTCCTCAAAGTTTGTTTTTATTACTTTTACAGAAATCACCTGGAATTGTCAATACATGCAATTTTAAATAATTTATACAACCTGCTGTTGGTTAGAGGAGCTGAAATATGAGTAGTCAAAAATAACTCAAACTTAGATGAATGTATAACGGTACATTAGACCGATCGAAATTATTTCAACCAATCCCTTGGCAAATCATATACATTGAATTTCATTAAATATTCAACGTAATGTAATCGATGTTCATCGATTTTTTTGCAATGGATTAAAAACTAGTTTTCGAATAGAAAATCTTGAATGCGTGTTGTTTGGAATTGCGTATAAAAAATGAATCTCTGAAGTACCTAACAAAAGGGCTTCGGAACGATTTCAAAACTCTCAGATATGGCAGTGCAGAACTTTACAAATAAAATCCTGCAAACCATCTAGTCAACCTTGACCTAAATCAGGCAACGTGCTTATGACACAAAACATTTACCTTGATTCGCAGCTGTCAATCCAATTATTCCTTATATAAAAATACTTAAAGTGACAACAGGATAATCTTTCAACTCGAATTCAATTCTATTTATAAGTACAAATGATCTAAAGTGTATGAATAAGTTAAACCATCGTAGAAAATCGAATCATTCGCGCATACACGAAATGAAAACGTCAACTGTCAAACGTCAAAATTGGCAATAAAAAGAATAAACAACGAAGAAATGCAAATATATTTGAGAAACGTAACATAACAACCAACATAATAAATAAAAAGAGGACAACAAAACAGAAGATTTTTGAGGGACATTCGAATGGAATGGGAAATAGGGTAGGTCATGGGAAAACCCATCGATTACTTCTTAGCACAAAAATTCATCAACGTATAAAATGTGTGGAGTTAAATGGGTGAATAGAAACAAACAAACTGAATAGGTTGCAGGAACAATTGACATCAATGCGATGCACTACGAATCTTTCAGCACACCGGTAAAAAACTACAGGCACAAAATCTAGTCTACTCGATGGACTTACATTTTTTCGTTACGTTTCTCTCATCTGATTCTGTTGTAGGCGTTGTGACACTCACAAAGTAACAAAACCAAAACAAAAAACCGACCGGCAACAAAAACCGTCCTCGTTATTCCTGTGTTGTTCTGTCAGCTGAAGACGCCATAACGGAGAGCGCCCCGACGGAAAATAATCAATATACTTATGATAGCGAAAGTAACGTGGTTGCCATGCAACGGGTGGGAAAACTTGTCTCTCTCGGATTGTGTGTGGTACATCGGGAAGCAGTGACGGAGACGGGGATGGGGTGAAAAGGGCTTAGTTTGTTAGCACCCTATTTTTAAAAACTATTTATTGAGTAGGAACTTTGGAAAAAATATAGTGCAGGGAAAGGGGCTTTGATTGAAATAATTTTGGAAATAATTGACCCTGAAAAAAGTCTAGTTTTGGTGGAAAAAATTATTGAAATCACAGAAATAAGCTAGCGAATTCAAATAATCAGAATTTACGGATGAGTGTGGAGTACGCTTAAGCATTCATTTCATTGGTAGAATATTGAATCCACAGTTTACAACGATACCAACTGACCTCTCTGTTGTGAATCGTGATCTCCACTTATTATTCTTGCTCGTATGTCATCATGGCGCGATGTTTGATCTTACGATTATAGAAATCGCATTTTCAATATTGAATTAAAATGAATTAGGTACTTAAAATTTTAAGTAAATAATTAGATAGTGTATATTCAACGCTACTATCTATTAATGCTGCCACATGGAAAACATCCCTATTCTTACTTGAAATGCCCTGCATTTTTATTGGAAAAAATGACGAAACTTAAAGTAAGAGTACGCAGGTTTCATATCGTTCTTCCAACAATAGTGCACACGATAACTTCCGAAACGAGCAAAGAAAGTAAATTGCCATAAAGCAATAAAATATAAAAATTTTTCAAAATTACAAAGCAACCGATAGTGTACTCCAAATAAAATCATTAAAAAATTTAAAGTCTGATGTCCGGCTCAAATTCTGAAACATATGGGTACGTCACGTCGTTTTTTCTGAGAACAAACTCGCCAAAGGTAGGTTATAGCTCCTCCTAATTATGGAGATTGGACAAATGTAAAATATAAACGCGAGTTTTTAATTTAATCAGAAATAGGTATGTTTATTGATATGAAAGAAACTTGGCGCTTTTTGGAAGCATTATTATTAATCGTTTGAAAAAAAATTTTTACTTACATACTTCGTACAACTATTACAAGAGCCCCAGATAGTCAAACGTAATTTTGACCGTACTCGAGTAATCGTGGATTTTGCAGATGACAGGTGATAAAGGTTTATTAAATTGACTTTCAAGTTGTTTATAGAATGAGTTTCGGTATTTTCTTGGTATAAACGTATCTTTGAATTATGCCGTATATGCTCTGGTATCATAAGTCGAATTTGTGGTACCCCGTTTTGCACCAACCTAAGCAAGAGACTTTTTTTGTTTCATATATTGTATTTTGTTAGCTCTCAATTAAAAAGAATATATATTAGTTGTTATCTGCAAAGCCACCGCCCTAGTTTCTCATCCTCATCCTAAACTAGTTTTGATTACATCTTTAAAAATCTTCAGCTTTCATGAAATACCTAACGAAGACAGAACTCTTGCTCTGATAGTTCGAAACCGTAGACATAATAAATTATTAAAACATGAACACTCATGATATTTGAGTTAGGTTAACCAAATTTTCTTTGATTGGATTAGAAAACGCATCAGCTGTAGTTTATCATTCATGTCTATCGAAATAATTTATGCCCACCCAATTATTGATTTTTTGATGAATAAACATGTAATTTCCTCACTTTGTAAAGATCAGTGGCAACACCAGCTTTTGAAAACAGGGGACCAAAGAGGGGTCAGGATTTTCCAGTGGGGCTAATAATGAATGAATGTATACAATTTTTATAAGCATAGGCCATACTTCAGGAAGAGGGCAGCGAATATTTCAAAATGCAAGATTGAAGACTGCATAACTAAATTCAATCACATAGACTAGAATTATAATGAAAAACTTTTTAAAGTCTGTTTAGAGGAGTCTACAAGAGTGCCTCTTAGTGCAAAATTTCAAATAACACCCTGTAGGTATCTAAGAGGCTGAAAAATCCTGTCGTCAACATCGCAACCGTATGTAAGGGAGATGCAAAGGGTGCTCAAAGTGGGATATCCCGTACGTTCTTCTCAACACTGTTCCTTCCAAGCCAAAAATCAATCTGCAATATTAACCTACCTTATCTTCGGCCTCTTCTGCGCGTCCCTCCGCCTCCAACACCCTCTGCTCCAGTTCGGAAAGCTGTAACAAAAAATTTCATTAGTTTCGTGTCAAAAACCAATACGCTTCAGATATCAAACATTTGGTTTCAAAGAAATCGTTCGAAATTGAACGGCTGGGCATTCGCTACAGCAGTCATCTAGTTGCCACTTCTGTAATTACGCAGTTCGCCGTTTGGGGGCCAGATGGCGCAACTACCTGAGAATTCCCGGAATATTCTGAGTTACTCGATTCACGTACAGATGGCACTCCAATAACCAGTGGGGATGTGCAAGGGCGAAGTGGAAATTTGCTTACTTCCAGTTATTTTTATGAGTTGTTCAATATACAGGATTGGGCATAAGTCTGGAGTGAAATTAATATTTTTTCTATATAAAAGTTGAGATGACAATGTTGGGTCAATTGCTTTTCATTCACGCATATTTTCTGGAAATCAGGGTGTTTTCCTTCAACCCTTAACCCTATGTATGTGCTCGTTGGAATGCTCACGAAAAATGGAATCTTGCCATTACTATTGTTCTTCTTGTAATTGCGTGGTATTAGTAAAAAATAAGAAATGTAATGAATCATTTTTGAACCCAAAACTTAAAATGAAATAACTTGAAAGATGTGAATTGAGTTTCGACTGTATACCTACTTATTTTTTGAAAATCAAAATCTATATTTTCCTCGGCCGCAACTTTTTCCAATAAATTCAAGGATGGAGAATTTTCATTATATTTCTTATTGAAAGACTTTTTTCAACTACAAGAAAAACAACTATTAAGTATTTCTTCGAGTCCATACAATATTAATTTAACTGACAAGAATTGAGTGAAATCGAAACGCAACTGAAATTTTCACCGTTTTCAGCTCAAGTTATTCTATTCTATGAAAAGCTATACAACGAGTCCCATATGGTATAGGGTTTCTGCTTAGGGGTTGAAGAAAAATACTCAATTTCATTACCAGTAAATATTGATTGTCATAAAATAAATCGACGGATTTCAGCGTTTATGTTGTTGGATGAAGAAATATGAATTTTATTCCAGACTTACGTCCAGCCCTGTATATTTCAGATGAATGGAATTGAATATTTATTGTTTAAATTCATACTGTTATTATCCTAGCGTTATATTTGCCTGAATATTTCCAAAATCACTTCAGTTGGAAGTGAAGTGATTTTGACAAATAAAACATGACTTTTTCGGATGACAATCAACGAAACCATACGGTTGATTACTCATTAATCACAAACAATCAAAACCGAGGATAAAAATTCACTTTCTGTGATGTTTAGAAATAAATTGTAAACTTTCACTTTCTTCGTGAATACGGAAATTAAACCGATTTTGTCAAGAAGCAACATCAGTTGGAAGTGATGCGCATCAGTTCAAAATCACACCAATGTCAAATAGAACACGCATTTACTGATTTTGCATCAGTTTGGAAGTAAAGCACCGTCAAATTGAAAGAGCCCAATGTATTTATAATATTGGAAAAAATGAATTTTAAAGAGAGTTCAAGGGTTATAGATAAAAAAATGTTATATCAACATTTCGATCAATTCAACCTCATATTTAATCCACATATTTGATGTAAATTCAATCTGAGTAAAATACGTAGAGCACATATTAATAATATTCAGTTTACCTTTAATGTTTATCTTCCAGTAACAACAATATTCATATTCTGATATAATTGATTCACAGTCATAATAAACAGGGTTGCACCCTTGTAACCTGAGGCAACTACAAGAGAAAATTAAATCTGTCGCTGTCTATATGGAAAATATGTTATCCTTTAGAGAGTTATGCGAGATGAATTGAATGCCTCAGGTGCAGATGAATTTTAAATGTTCTATAGAAATTTCCAAATCACGTACAGGAACATTTGAAATTTCAGTAGATCCTGATTTTCTACTCTGGAAGAACACAATGGTGCGAAAATACAATGGTGTTATTGAGATAAACGCAGTAGAAAGGACAAGAAAGCTTCAGAGTTTTTTTCATTTATTTGATATAATTAGTTCATAGTTCACTTTATTTTGGCGATTAATGAAACTTGTTTCGTAAAGAATAATCATAATAAAGGTCGAAGAATACAGTGCATCCACTTATTTTCTCTTTCACACTAAAATATATTAATTTGGTCCTTTATCGTTTTGCCCAAACGTCTGTAATTTTTGAATTTTGAGCCGAAAATGGTCTCCAACTATAGTGATGACGAATATGTGGTCAAATTCAATTTTGTCCGTGGGGCCATAAAATATGGTCTTTAAAATTCTTGTTCCTCAATATCTCAGACAAAACGAAACCAATCGTAATGAAATTGTGCGTCCGCATGCAAGATGCTCATAATGAGCCTCATAATTTTGTGACCATGGTGTGAACAGAAACCATAAAAAATATTCAAGTGGTATATTGAAAAGAAGAAACTTCATATTTTCATAACAAGAAATCCCATTCGAGTGAAATTTATTTTGTGAATGAAGATTGATTTATACTGAATGTTAGTGCAGAATTTCAATAGGATCGCATTATCAGAACCATAGAATTATTTTTTTTTAATATAGATTTTTACATGCAGTGAAACTTCCCTATAACGATCGTCTGTATAACGAATTTCGTATGAGAATCCAAATTCCATGTTAAAAACGCCCTCTAAGCAAATTCTCTCTATAACGGAATTCAATTCAAAGAACTCTTTGAATGGGTATTGGTAAGAAGATATAAGGAAGGGATTTTTCCGAAATTTTTCCGGGCGTACGTAATAAATCCCGACCTTAAACTAGTAATCATTATGGCGGACAGAGAGATCCTTCTGAAACAGTTTTAATTACATCCCTAGCTGTGGTTTCAATCTAACCATTACGCTAGGTGAAAGTTGTGCAAAAATGTCGAAAATTAAGTGCTTAAGTTTGAATGATTTTCTGTATAACGAAGTTTCTTCATAACGAATTTTTTGTTTGGATTTAGCCCTTTGTTATAGGTGAGTTTCACTTCATTTCAATTTTTAATAATTTTCAGAAAATAATTCCGATCGTGCTGAGATTTTGCATTCATATACCTAGTATAAATCTTAAGTCCTATGCAAATTTTGAGGTAATAGCATTATTGCTCCACCAATGAACGACTACCTATTCAGTGCTTCTTTTTTTTTTCAATTTTTATGGCTTTATTCAGACGATTCGTTCACGTGTCAATCATCAACAGAATAGTTTATGCAAAATTTATTTATTCCCAAAAATCTAATTGTCATACTTGTTTAACTTATATAAATATATGCAGTTTCACTCTTAAAGGTACCGGAAAAAACCAATACATAATGAAAATTAATCAAGGGCTTTTGAGACACAAATCATACTCTATATGAAGTTTGGATACGAATGCTCTACATAACGATAAAACCAGCTCCAAAATTTTCATTATTTCATTTTCAACATGAAATTCAATAACCTAAAATTTCAATTCATAAATCATAACTTTGTTGTACGCTTTCTACGTTATTATATAAAATCTATTGGAACCTACATTAAATTTGAATGACCTCGGCACAATTGCTTTATCCCAGGAATTAAATTACCGATGAATTCCGAAAACTCATTTTATTTGTTCACCCCCAGAGTACCAATATCGATGCCAGATTTACATAATTGGTATATTTCGCAGGGTAAACGATTTTGGCCAATGTTTATTTTAATCAAACCCGGTAACTTCTTTTGTTTATGCGTGCATAAAGGCTAAATGGCTGATTTGGTTACTCGCATGTAAAATTCACTATTAGCAAGCTTTTGAGTCCATAACGGACGGTTTTGATTAAACTACAACTCACACAATGGGGCAGCTTCATTTATTATTTAATTAAGTTAGGTGTGCTTTTGGGTCGGTTTAGGTTCCTACATATTCTATGTTTTTAATTAAAAATGCAGGTTTCTTATTAATTAGTATACTTAATGAACCGTATTCTCGAGGATCTTTCTTCAGCTATAACTGAGTCATAGAAAAAAACAATTTATATTTTAAAGATGAATCATATAATAGAATTCTTCAATGAAATCTATTGTTTTTCAAGGATTATTTTCGATGCAATTCAATCGTGAGTCGACATTATTTTTGTTATTTTTTATTCAGTTGTATTGTATTTGTAGATTAGGTGTTAAACCAAGGGACAAACCAAAAATACGAAAAAATGTCTGAACTCTTTCATAACAAAAAAACAACATAAGAAATACTGAGACAATCTAGAATATTCAAAGTCTCTAGAAAGTGCAATTTCAGATTCAGGATTTACCAACATTCCATTCAAAAACGAAATAACCTATCGCAATCCCAATATTTCGTTCTATTTTTCGAGGCTTAGAAATATACGTAAATTATCCTCTTGTTACAGATATCGTGTTGTTGGCGTCTTCACAAACGTTTTCACCAAGAACATGTTCTATATCACGCAAATTCCTATGAAATTGATTGCCATTATAATTCATACGTTCATTTTATATCGGAATTTTTCCTTCAACTTGAAATAAATTCAAATTATTTCTTTTGATTCTTGAGAAGAGTCTTTGAAACCGAACACAATCAAAGTTCTTTATTCATGAACGTATGCAAAAGATCATAATATGGTGAACGTATTCTTGGTGGTTTCCCGAACGTTTACCCCAATTGAAATGTTGTATATTACGCAAATACTATGAAATTGTTAGCTATAGCAGTCATGAAAATATTCGTAAATCCGCATTTTGTTCTTCACAAATAAGTTGAATGAACCAACCATATATAAGAACATAAGACAATCTAGTTCTACAATATTCAAAGTCCCCTAAAAGTGCATGTTTAGATTGATGATTTAACAACACCCTATTCTATATATACTTCAATCGCCATTTTGTTCTTAATTCATGTATGTATGCGGAAGATTATATATCGTGAACGTATTCTTGATGGTTTCCCGAACGGTTTCACCAATTGACATGTTCTATATCATGCAAATCCCTATGAAATTGTCGAAGTTTCAGAGCTTTATATGAATAGAAAAAATTTTAAGATATTCCCTATGGAGTTGTTTGAATTGCTATATATTTTGTTCCATTCTTCTGCTTCAGGCATAAAAATATTCGTCAATCGTCATCTTGTTCTTTATTCATGTACGTATGGAGAAGACCATAATATATCGTGAACGTGTTCTTGGTGGTTTCTCGAATGTTTTCACCCATTGAGATAAGTCGCAAAAACCAAACATCCTCGAAGTTTCGCAGCTTTGCAGTAATAGGAAACGCATGTAGGTGTGTAATCTTTTAAGCAGAAATCTGAGTTGAATTACGATCATCAAAGAATCAAAGACCACGAAAGAAAACGAAGACAATCTGGAATATTCAAAGTTCCCGAAAGTGCATCTTTAGATTGAGGATTTACCAACACCACATTCAGAAAAGATATAACCTATCGAAACCTCGTATTTCCTTCCATTCTTAAGCCCCATATTTCGACCCATTCTTCGGCTTCAGGTATTCTAACAGGCATAAAAATATACGTCAATCGTCATCTTGTTCTTTATTCATGTACGTATGCAGAAGATTATATATCATGAACTTGTTCTTGGCGGTTTCCCGAACGTTTTCACCAATTCACATGCTCTATATCACGCAAAGCCATACGGCATTGTTTGCAAACCTAATTGAACACGTTCCTTTAACCCCAATATTTTTTCTTTGAAATGAATTCCAACTTAATATAACAGTTTCAAAGTGATTTTTTCAGATGGGGAAAAAAGTCTCTGGAACCAAACATCATCAAAATTTCGAAGCGTTGTATAAATTGGAAACTCATTTAAGTGAGCAATCTTTTCAGCAGGAATCTAATTCGAATTACGATCCCCAAACAACCCAAGATCATGAAAGAAACGCAGACAATTCAGAGTATCCAAAGCCCCCAAAAGTGCACACTTAGATTGAGGATTTACCAATACCCCATTCAGAAAAGATATAACCTATCGCCAAGCTCGTATTTCCTTCCATTCTGAAGTCCCATATTTCGTTCCATTCTTTGGCTTCAGGTATTCCAACAGGCATAAAAATATACGTCAATCGTCATCTTGCTCTTTATTCATGTACGTATGCAGAAGATCATATATCGTGAACGTGTTCTTGGCGGTCTCCCGAACGTTTTCACCAATTGACATGTTCTATATCAAGCAAATCTCTATGGAATTATCGCTTGCCACGATTATTTATGGTTCATCGTGTACAAATACACGCACAATTATAGGACGGACACGAAAACTTTAATTCCAATTGAATTTTGTACTTCGAATTTCCTTTCATTTTGAAACTCCATAATTCGTTCCATTCTTCGGCTTCATTTATTCCAACAAGCATAAAAATATACGTCAATAGTCATCTTGTTCTTTATTCATGTTCGTATGTAGAAGATCATATCTCGTGAACGTGTTCTTGGTGGTTTCCCGAAAGTTTTCACACCAATTGACATGCTCTATATTACGCAAATCCCTATGGAATTATTTGCAAACTTAATCGAATACGTTCCTTTCACCTCAACATTTTTCTTTGAAATGAATTTCAACTTAATATAACAGTTTCAAAGTGGTTTTTTCAGATGAAGAAAGAAGTCTCTAGAACCAATACCATCAAAGTTTCGAAGCGTTGTATAAATAGGAAACGCATTTGAGTGAGCAATCCTTTCAGGAGAAATCTGATTTGAATTACGATCCCCAAACAACCCAAGATCATGAAGAAAACGCAGAGTAATCCAAAGTCCCCAAAAAGTGCAGGTTGAGATTGAGGATTTACCAACACCCCATTCAGAAAAGATATAACCTATCGCCAAGCTCGTATTTCCTTCCATTCTGAAGCCCCATATTTCGTTCCATTCTTCGGCTTCAGGTATTCCAACAGGCATAAAAATATACGTCAATCGTCATCTTGTTCTTTATTCATGTACGTATGCAGAGATCATATATCGTGAACGTGTTCTTGGCGGTTTCCCGAACGTTTTCACCAATTGACATGTTCTATATCACGCAAATCCCTATGGAATTGTCGCTTGCCACGATTATTTATGGTCCGTCGTGAATACAAATACACGCACAAATATTGGACGGACACGGAAACTTGACGAGGGTGCGAATGGCAAAAACGGAATATATTTCGGACCTCTTGGTGCGTTCGGAGTCGGAGTCAGATTGTTCTTCATTTCGTGGAAATTGCTGAGTGACAGCGGGGTGAGATTTTTATGGGGAGAAAGCGAAACGGTTCCGTCTGTTTTCTAGAATTTCGGTTGGTTGAATTCGTTGGAAAATGCCGGAGAGATTTCTCAATTTGAATTTTCCGTTTGAAAATATTCTATGATGAAAATGTTTTGGCGGGAGTTTGAGTAGGTGATGTGTATAATTATTGTTATAGTTAATTTGATAATTATCTCCAAACTTGTCGGGCAAAGGAACAATGATTGGTCCAATTATATTTATACGTAGATGGCATTATTCATTGTTCGTTCGACGATAAAAAGAGGAGTACCTTTTCTCGTCGACTATCACTTTGCAAACCGCATCGTTACCATAAAAAGTGCGTTACGCCATTGTGGTAAAAGTCAGTCTTGGTGTTATTTTGCCCATTGCCGACGGGTATTTCTATGTCCATGTGATAGCTGAGCTACTCTTCAAGGACTTCTTGCCCCTTGAATTCGAGTAATGCAATCATCTCTTTATGGTACTGGTTGAGACAAATCGACTAAAGAAACAAAGTACACACGATAAATTGTCATGTTTTCATTGATTTTTGGCGATGTGTGATGTGATAGCTGAGATACTCTTCAAGGACTTCTTGCCCCTTGAATTCGAGTAATGCAATCATCTCTTTATGGTACTGGTTGAGACAAATCGACTGAAGAAACAAAGTACACACAATAAATTGTCATGTTTTCATTGATTTTGGTGATGTGTGCATATCCAGATGAAGCATCTGAAGATGAACCGTTGTTTTGAGGCCAATGATGAATCGTTGTACAGAACAAATATCGAAGTATAAAATAAGTTTATTTGGTACTTTGAGATTGAAATGATTCAACGAAGTTGAGCTGATTGTGAAAACATGGAAGAAATTACGTTGGTGAATAAAAAGATTTCTGCTAAAGATAATTTGTTTCATGTTTTCATTATGGTATTAGCACGCACATGCTTGTAAACATTTATCTGCTCTAAGTAATATCCAGTTCCTCCTGATTCAATATGGGAATGATGAAACGGCTACATTAGGTACACATGAATAAACAAGATTCGAATCATGTTAAACAGTAGCTCAAGGACATTATAGAGCGCAATAACTCCCTCAATAGTCAATTGAATTTATAGTCGGTGTGCAGTCCCATAGTGCAAACAGTTTCATACTTGGAATTGTAAACAATCATCTGCTCTTGACAGAGCCGTCCTATTGACCATCAGGTCGTAGTTCACAAACGCCACTCGGTGCTGTGGTAAATCTTGAATCTGCTCGGGACGGAGTAATATCTAGTTTACCCCGATTCAGTAGTGAAAGAATGAAGTGACTTCATTCCTTACAGATGAATGAATGAAGACACAGCAGAAATTACAATGAAAAGTATACCTATTATGCAACGAGCGTATAATGATTGACATGATTCACAAAGGTACGAGCCGCAGGCGAGTGGACTAAATCCACTACTTTTGAACATTTTTTTTGAAACTTTCAACATTTCTATTACCAAGGTGGAAAAAGTTAAGTTGACATTTATGAGAAATTTTTTAAGAACTATTTTGTAATCAAAATTGCTTCAATTGATGTGATAAAAGTAGATTTGGCCCTCGAAGGACAAGGTTTACCATATTTGTTAGTTGGAGTACTTAAGAATACTGAAGAAATATCAATTTAATAGTTATTTATTATACAAGGGAAAAAGTATTAGATTTTAGCTCGAGGTTATGACAAAAGCCGAGAGATAAAATCTAATATTTTTCCCGTGTATAATACACTATTTTTTTCTGTGACAGAAAAAACGACCATTTAATAGTGAAAGAAATATAACTGTTCACGAAAGTGAGTACTTTTTCCCGGCTACATAGAGAATCATTTTTTTGACAGGGAAAAAAGTAATTTCGTAAAGAGTCATATTTTATGACCTGTCAAGAGATATAAAATGTCACATTTTTTTCCCGTCACAGAAAAATAGTATATTATTCGATGAGCGGTAATGAAGGTCAAAACACACGCAGATGAATTTTGCACCACGAGCCGTCAGGCGAGTGGTATAATTCATCAAGTGTGTTTTGAGCATTACAGCGAATTAAATACTATACCTACTTTATCCACGACTTCTTCAGTAAAATTCGAATTAATCTGCATTTAAAAAATTTCTCAGTTGTCGAAAGCGTTGAAAACAACAACAATTTTTGTATGCTTCTTTGTACCTGTTTACTGATTTTTCAGGCAATAGATTATGTAATGTTATATTCGCTGCTTCTCTTATCTCCGGAGGTGTACAGGGTATCCCATTTTGGGCACTTTTACGGGATATCTCCGTTATTTTTAACGTTAGCGGGATGCGGTTTTCGCGACAGTGTGCTACTTTTTTGTGAAACTAAAGATGGCGCAATCAGTTTTGCATAGCCCTCTTAGTTTTTGCTATACAGGGAGGAAATGAAAAGTATCAGTTTTTAATTACCCCCCGTATCTCAGTTGTGCTTAAACTTGGAGAAATGGTTGGAACGCATTCCTATAGATTTTTTTCCGTAGAATCCAGTGGCGTAGTCAGTTTTTCAATTAAACTTTCCGTTTTTGAGTTATTGAGCAAATATATGTTTTTTCAAATTGGACACCCTATATATTATTTTTTATTCTTATTAAGCACAATCTGAGCTTTTCAAAAACATATTATTTTATGCATTTATTTACAAAATCAAGCTCAGAATTCAAAATTTTGGATTTCAATTGTCAATAAATAAGTAGTAGGCTTTATGACTGTTAATTAAAACAAAAAAAAATGTCAAAGCTTTGTCGGTTGGTTTGAAAGTTACAGTTCTTTCAGTTTTTATTATTTATTATATTATATTAATGATTCAGTTTTAAGTTTTTCTCATTATGGCTGCTTACGAAATCACGAGAAATATGACATGCTTGTTTGTGATGTAGATATTATGTTAACATTATTTTCGATTACTAACGAAATCTTGACATTTATTTTTTTGTTTTTAATAAACAGTCATAGCCTACTACTTAGTTATTGACAATTGAGATACAAAATCTTGAATTCTGAGCTTGGTTTTGAAAATAAATGCATAAAATAATAGGTTTTTGAAAAGCTGAGATTGTGCTTAATAAGAATAAAAAAATAATAACAGGGTGTCCAATTTGAAAAAACATATATTGCTCAATAACTCAAAAACGGAAAGTTTAATTGAGAAACTGACTACGCCATTGGATTCTACGGAAAAAAATCTATAGGAATGCGTTCCAACCATTTCTCCAAGTTTAAGCAAAACTGAGATACGGGGGGTGATTAAAAGTGATACTTTCATTTCCGCCCTGTATAGCAAAAACTAAGAGGGCTATGCAAAAACTGATTGCGCCATCTTTAGTTTCACAAAAAAGTAGCACACTGTCGCGAAAACCGCATCCCGCTAACGTTAAAAATAACGGAGATATCCCGTAAAAGTGCCCAAATGGGATACCCTGTACATAACATATGATCTTCACTATCTGCAATTATTTCTTCTTTCAAACCATCCATAATAATTATCAAGTGACAACTCGTGCTCGCCTACTTTCGTCCAACCGTCAAACCTCTGTACTCTGTGGTCGGGAATCAAATCAGAGTCTCTAATCAAATCAAGTACTTTCGCAACTTCAAAAATTTACGTTTTCCAAAAATAAATCTGAATGAATCGCTAGAACGTTATCTTGATGCTGAAATAGAGTTCCCGATCGATCCTACTTTTATTCATTTTTTTAAGCAATTAATTTTTCTTAGGTATTTTTTATTAGCGGGTGTTATGGGCGGGTGTTATTATAACACTAGCTTTTCGGTATCAAAGACATGTCTTCGGTTGTGTTATAGCTACTATTACACATAGAAATTAGTTTAATAATTGACATATTACTCTATAGGAGTGGATAAAGAATATTATTATATTAAAGCTAAATCTATGAAGCATCTGACAGCAGTGAATAATAAACTCATAATTCACATGTGTGTATTATTACGCCAGAGTAAACAGACGTATAATGGATGGATTATAGTAGTGGATAAAACAATCTTACTGGATGATATAAGAGAACGCAATACCTCTTACAATAATTAGTGGAATAAGTATTCAATGTGTCTCATATTTCAGATATTTTAATGAGTTTTCACCTGAATTGCTTGTATTGCGTTGAAGGAGTGCACATTGAGAGGCTTATCAAACCAAAAAAAATTAAAATGACTCGTTTTCCACCCAACAACAAAAACCATTCCTAAAAACATCGAATATTTTTGCCTAAGTGGAGATTCCGTGCAGTTAAGCGATATTTCACATTATTCACAAAAAACTTAAACGATAACGAATAAAACGATACCCTTTTCACGCCACGATGATAAAAACAATGCGTTCCAGAGAAATGTTCAAATCAAGGAAAAACATATCGGAAAATGAACTACGTGTCAGGTGGAATGTCACGCAGCCAATTATACCACCACTAGTTTATTATCCAGGTGTTTTTATCTCAACCTGTTTAGACTTTAAAGCTGGATACATACTGAAAGCATCTATAGTCCGTTCACGAAAGGTTGAGCCGTCGGTTGGCCATGATAGTTTGACTATTCCACTGTGTATATTAAAATTTTAGGTTACGTTGTTTATTTTCTTGTCAGATGATACGCAATGTTGTCAATATTGCATAGAGTTGTCTGATAAGTCTTATGCTCGTCGGACGAGGGCCGGGTACATTCGGCAACATTGAATTTATTTTACGTTATGACAGCAAATACTGCCAACTTCAGATAAATAAAGAAAACGCCTACTATGTGCTCAACCTTTCGTGAACGGAGTATATGAACGTTTTGAACCATGCAAAGTTGACAGTAAGTTTCGATTCGAAAGTCATCTCAAACGGCTATGTTAGACTCACTGATCTAGGGCAGAAATAAATTCTAACTTTCGAAAGCTTAAGTTGATAAATGAACCAAATAGAACCCGACTTATAATTTGAGTCAATTTCGGATATTTTTTTTTTGAGCATTTGTCAAACTGAAAATTCAAAAGAATATCGAAAACATATATTAAGAATGTGAACGTGGCACGTAAATGAAACCAGTTGTACATAAGTGCAATAATATTTTCTGATGGTTCAGTTGCTGTTTCAGAAACCGAATTCGGAAATTGTTGATTTCATATCGTATCAAATAATGTTGATTTTCATAGAGAAGCACTTTTGATTTTGGAAGAAAAATCACTTCAACCCTAAATTTATTGACCTTATTATTTTTGAAACAAAACTTGTTTTCAACTTTGTACGAAAAATTTATAGAAGAAGAAGGTACAAAAAAACGCAGCATAACGCACAAGCCAATTCCTGAGCGAACCTTCATAGGGACCAGGAAATTGTTTTGAAAAACACCGAATAAAAATCGAATCGACAAAATTATCCTGGAGTTTTGATGAAATAATAATAACCTCAAACTAGTAATACAGACTGAACATCGAAAAATCCTCAATTCATGGAAGCTTTAGCAATTCATCACTAAGTTCGTATAGTAATTCCCTTTTATAATGAGTTCGTGATCATGAAACATGTTTTTGCTTCTTCCATTCGTAATTCGACATTTTCACTTAACATGCGATCGAAATTCGAGGGCAATAGAGACGTAGAATTGAAAATTTATATTTTCATTACCTACAACCATTTTCTACAGAGCTACATAAGAATAGAATCGTATTTCACATGTAAGAAATGAAAGATATATTGAGAATGAGGAAAAGGCATCTAGAATAAATTTTTCGTCGAAAAAAATATGCATATGGAAGGAAATTATTAGCGAAACAAGGTATGTAATTGGCTTTTTCTATCCGCTAAATGCATAGATCTATAATTACTATGATTGCAGAATCACGTGACTTAACAGAAGATCGACGACTTGGATACATAAGAGAGAGAAAGACATATGCGATCTTATCGAGAAGAAAAGAGATGAAGAAAGTTTGTGGGCAACTTGTCAAAATCATATGGAAGATGTAAACAAATATTTATGTGACCACAGACATTGCTGTGCCCACAAGGAGTTGATGCGTTGAATATAATTCAACTGACATTGCCCATAGAACAAGTAAGACCTTGCCCACAATAGCTCCATCACATTCAACCAAGTGACCTCTCTTTCTCATGCGGTGTCCATTCTTATAAGGTCTATGGCTAAATGGTACTTATAATAATAAATTTTTTCAAAAAGATGCAATATACAATCATAGAAACAAGTGAACAAATCGGTAAAGGTCTACAAGGCCGTAGGCCGGATTTTTGGATTGAATAAGAAATTTGATAATTAATAATAAGAAGAGTTAACGCGTAACATCGCCATGAATATCAAAATAGTGAACCAATATTGAACTTATACTTCCTGCGAAAGTGTCGGTCAATGCGACAAGTGGTAAACATCTCGCTACTTCGTTCAAGGTTCATGCTATGGAAGAAGGTTTTCGTATGGAACTAGAGATGGCGTCTTCGATATATTCATACCTTAAAGAAGATGCCATTCCGCTGTAAGTTCTAAGAAATATCTTGTATCATTCAGAGCTATTTTGTGCTGATGAGTCCTAAGAGGGACGACTTCCTTGCATTTTGTCTCAAACGAGGACAAGCTTAGCTCCGAAGTATGAGTTTAATATTGGTTGATTTCAATCGATTAATATTATTCTCTGCTTTCACTTTTTTAATAATTACTGTTTGGCTCTTTAGAGAGGGCTGTAACGTAGTAAGAAGGGCTCAAATAAGTTGATACTTCATTTCCAAAATAAGGAAGCAGCTTTAAACTTTCCATATACCCTGTATATCTCCAATCTCATATACCGAAATTTGTTAAATTCAGTGTAATAATATGCATTCACTCAAACAGTCCAGCTGTCAGTTATGATCGATCGATGTTTTCAGAAACGTCCACAAGTTCACCGAATAAATCTGAAATGCACCAATTATCGATCATACTCAATTGAGTATGCTTCGGGCGATATTTCCTTTGAGCACCATCGAAACTTCGTCCATTTCCGGATAAAGCATATTCCATTTCCTATCTCTCTATCTGTTGCAGCATGGCCATGCACAGCCATGCAACCTCGAAATTGAAAACAATTTACATTGCAACGTTAATGGATTCGATTCTGCAATTGTATTTTGTGGCGGATTCGGTTATTACGAGTGTACGTGATAAAATGGCCCTGTACAATATTTCGGAATCGATAGTTTGCTGCGATTCAGTTCAGGTGTGCACACTCCAAGTTAGTGGGTTATATTATTGGACAAGAGAGATATTTTTCGATTTATCTGTCGGTTATTATTATTTTACAATATTATATCTAAAGCCCATCAAATTCAGTTTTCAAGTTCACAATAATTGATTAAGACAATATGTATTGATACCTCCAGAGAGAGAGACGTTCTTGTATAAACTGCATGGTATGGAAACCCACATATCTAGTTATTTCTATTAAAATTGAATCAAATATACTCATTCAATTCTTTCAAAATTTTCGCATGAGTCAGAACTGAATTTGGTAGAACTTTATCTCATGAGAATATTTATACAGTGGGAAACAGTCAACTGGAATAAATTCGATAATTAATAAATGAGAGCGTGTTGGGAAAAACGCTTGGACACGTTGATTTGTATTTTCAGATGCGCATTTTTTTCCAAAACAGTCAATTATATAGGGTGTGTCATGTGACAGTGGCCGATGCCAACTTCTGATTTTGAATACAAACCCCCTATATATTCAGTTTTTTGGATTGCGCAGAATATTCTAGACATAATTCATGTACAAACGTCCTACAGCTATCTTTAACTGTTTCGGAATATTAAGTGTTTTCAGATATATTACAAAAAGTAACATTGAAAAAAGAAAATTATTTTATTTCACAAGACGTTGGCGGCGATGATTTTGAACATGTCTCACATTGAAATTAATATTTTTTTGTTTTATTTCACATTATTTGTGAAATAAATATTTTTTTTTAACTGAAAACACTTAATATTTCCGAAACAGTTGAAGATAGGTATGGGACATTGTACTAGAATTATGTCTAGAATTTTCTGAAGAATCCAAAAAAGTAATATAATATACAGGGGGTGTATTTAAAATAAGAAAGTTGGTATCGGTTTTTATTTTTTTATTTCATTTGGCTGTCCCACACTGTATATTACTGACATAGATAGAGATATAACGTTACTTCTAGTCGATAGTATTTACCGAACAAAGGGTTTTAGCATTAGCTGATAAGTTATTGATAGCTAGCTATTTGACAGATATCGTTGAACATCGAAATACCTTCAGGTTTTAAGTATTCAATATCATCGATTTCATAACAGAAAAGGAATATTTCCAGACTGCAAATCTGGAAGCTTCAATTTTAATGAATATAGATAATATATTCATTCGAATGATAACTCCTAGATGGCTATCAGTAACTGATCAGCAAGTTATGAAACAGGATCTAAACTACACTAAACTGTTGTAGTTGAATTATCTCAGAAACAGATAAACAGTCGAATATGCCATATGCGCCAAGTAGGGTTGTCGGATTCCTCCAGATATGATTCCCTTACATTCATTCAGTCATGAAAACAGCAGACCAATTTCAAGTTTTAGTACTAGCCATGTTCTTACATTGTTTCTGACCTACAACACTCTCGTAACCTTCATTTTACTCCTTCAGTAAAACCTCTCAAGTTTTTACTATCCAGAGTTATACGAGCGTTCTCAAGGAGGAACGTGTAGGATAAGGTAACGACTTCCTGAAGCAGATGCAACATGTGTTTTACACAGAAAGGTAACCAAGAGCGAATAAAAAGTCACAGTTTTCCTGTCTCTTACTGATTCCAGTTATTCATTTTTTTTTTGATTTTCTTTTAAATTTGAATAAATTTAAAAAATATGAAATAACGATATGAGATTTTAGATCTTCAGGGTACATTTGTTGATGGGTCAAATCCGTCGGAGATTTTGTAGTTCGAATATTTTCGAAACCAAGGATTCCCACCGTAGATATCGAAATTCCATTTTTAGAGGCTCAATAAAAACAAGCAATGAGCAGTGCAAAACTTTGTGAGGATAGCCAAAATAGAAAACTTCGATATTTCAGACTATTCGGCACAATATATCGCAGAAGCTGGTTTTGATATACGAAGCGTACATAGAATGAAATGAACAAAAAGTCAATGCAATGAAATTAAATACTACAAAGTTATTGAAAACATTTCCCGGAACATGTCGAATGCTCTTGTTTGAGGGACATCTTCTGACGTATTTTTTGATGATAATTTTGATAGTTGAATAGGAAAGAGGAGTTGAGTTACACTACGTTTGCGAGGTCTGGTAAACCTTTTTACAGATGTACTGATCTTTCATATCGCTTCATGAGAAAATAACTTAATTTTGTCCGTAACATTTTTCATTAGCATTTAAAGGAAAGAATAGAAAGATTTCTCTGTGAAATTACTTCTCATCGTACAATCTTAAACATTTTCCGAGTTTTTGTGTTCCGTCCACTTGACGAAACCAATCAATATTTCCATCAAACGATTATTATAATTATTGTACTGATCTTTCATATCGCTTCATGAGGAAAGAACTTAATCTTGTCATAATATTTTTCATTCGCATTTAAAGGAAAGAATAGAAAGATTCCTCTGTGAAATTACTTCTTATCGAACAACCTTAAACATTTTCCGAGTTTTTGTATTCCGTCCACTTGAGGAACCAATCAATATTTCCATCAAACCGATTATTATAATTGTACTGATCTTTCATATCGCTTCAGGAGGAAAGAACTTAATTTTGTCATGATATTTTTCATTCGCATTTAAAGGAAAGAATAGACAGATTCCTCTGTAAAATTACTTCTTATCGAACAATCTTAAACATTTTCCGAGTATTTGTATTCCGTCCACTTGACGAAACCAATCAATATTTCCATCAAATCGATTATTATAATTGTACTGATCTTTCATATCGCTTCATGAGGAAAGAACTTTAATTTGTCAAAATATTTTTCATTCGCATTTAAAGGAAAGAATAGAAAGATTCATCTGGAAAATTACTTCTTATCGAACAATCTTAAACATTCTCCGAGTTTTTGTATTCCGTCCACTTGACGAAACCAATCAATATTTCCATCAAACCGATTATTATAATTGTACTGATCTTTCATATCGCTTCATGAGGAAAGAACTTAATTTTGTCATAATATTTTTCATTCGCATTTAAAGGAAAGAATAGAAAGATTCCTCTGTGAAATTACTTCTTATCGAACAATCTTAAACATTTTCCGAGTTTTTGTATTCCGTCCACTTGACGAAACCAATCAATATTTCCATCAAACCGATTATTATAATTGTACTGATCTTTCATATCGCTTAATGAGGAAAGAACATAATTTTGTCATAATATTTTTCATTCGCATTTAAAGGAAAGAATAGAAAGATTCCTCTGTGAAATTACTTCTTATCGAACAATCTTAAACATTTTCCGAGTTTTTGTATTCCGTCCACTTGACGAAACCAATCAATATTTCCATCAAACCGATTATTATAATTGTACTGATCTTTCATATCGCTTCATGAGGAAAGAACTTAATTTTGTCATAATATTTTTCATTCGCATTTAAAGGAAAGAATAGAAAAATTCCTCTGGAAAATTACTTCTTATCGAACATTCTTAAACATTTTCGAGTTTTTGTATTCCGTCCACTTGACGAAACCAATCAATATTTCCATCAAATCGATTATTATAATTGTACTGATCTTTCATATCGCTTCATGAGGAAAGAACGTAATTTTGTCGAAATTTTTTTCATTCGCATTTAAAGGAAGTATTAGAAAGATTCCTCTGTAGAATTACTTCTTATCGAACTAACATTTTCCGAATTGTTGTATTCCGTCCACTTGACGAAACCAATCACAATTTCCATCAAACCGATTATTATAATTGTACTGATCTTTCATATCGCTTCATGAGGACAGAACTTAATTTTGTCCGTAATAATTTTCATTCGCATTCAAAGGAAAGAATAGAAAGATTCCTCTGTGAAATTACTTCTTATCGAACAATCTTAAACATTTTCCGAGTTTTTGTATTTCGTCCACTTGACGAAACCAATCAATATTTCCATCAAACCGATTAATATAATTATACTGATCTTTCATATCGCTTCATGAGGAAAGAACTTAATTTTGTCCGTAATATTTTCATTCGCATTTAAAGGAAAGAATAGAAAGATTCCTCTGTAAAATTACTTCTTATCGAACAATCTTAAACATTTTCCGAGTTTTTGTATTCCGTCCACTTGACGAGACCAATCAATATTTCCATCAAATCGATTATTATAATTGTACTCATCTTTCATATCGCTTCATGAGGAAAGAACTTAATTTTGTCATAATATTTTTCATTCGCATTTAAAGGAAATATTAGAAAGATTCCTCTGTAGAATTACTTCTTATCGAACAAACATTTTCCGAGTTTTTGTATTCCGTATTCCGTCCACTTGACGAAACCAATCAATATTTCCATCAAACCGATTATTATAATTGTATTGATCTTTCATATCGCTTCATGAGGAAAGAACTTAATTTTGTCATAATATTTTTCATTCGCATTTAAAGGAAAGAATAGAAAGATTCCTCTGGAAAATTACTTCTTATCGAACAATCTTAAACATTTTCCGAGTATTTGTATTCCGTCCACTTGACGAAACCAATCAATTGCTTCCATCAAACCGATAATTATAATTGTACTGATCTTACATATCGCTTCATGAGGAAAGAGGAAAGAACTTGATTTTGGAAAATTACTTCTTATCAACAATCTCAAACATTTTTCCAATTTAGTAGTCCGTCCACTTGACCAAAACAACCAATATTACCAACAAGTCGCCTATTAAATTTCTTTTCAGAAACATGAGATGCCAAAACCGGAAATGATGAAGATACAAAAGCATGACAGAAAACATCAGCAAGAAGATGAACGGTAACAAGTATCGACGACCTTTCAGGGAACACTAACTAATGAGATTCTTTTGTCTGTTTCAGATCTAAAGAAGACAACCCAAGAAGAGAATGACGAAACGAATTAATAATTATAAAAACTGGCGAATTTTTCAAAATTTTAACTTGTAGTAGAAAGAAGGTAAAACGAGACGTGGGGTGAATGGAATCTAACTCCGATCCCCTAATAAAACTTAAGATCACAGATCGCCTATTAAAGTTGTAAAGAGGGAAGCACGTCCCACCTGTCATCGAAGTGGACATTCGTGATTGATACCTAACAACATTATCAATATACTGCATTACCTTTCTGAGCATGTCCTCCAGGGAGTCTATGTCGGAGATTCCTTTGTTGTTGTTGCTACTCTGTTGAATCACAGAAAATAATATTTCCGCATGTGATATTCCGTCCACTTGACGAAAACAATCAATTTTTCCATCAAACCGATTATTATAATTGTATTGATCTTTCATATCGCTTCTTTAGGAACACACCTAATTTTGTAACAATATTTTTCATTTGAAACCAAAAGGAATGAATGGAAATATTCCTCAGGATATTACTCCTCATCGAATAATATAAACATTTTCCGCAATCAGTATTCCGTCCACTTGACGAAAATCATGTAGTATTCCGTCTACTTGACGAAAACAATCAATATTTTCATCAATCCGATTATTATAATTGTACTGATCTTTCATAACGCTTCATGAGGATCACACTTAATTTTGTCATAATATTTTTCTCTTGAAATCAAAAGGGAAGACTGAATATGAACATTTTCCGCATTTAGTATTCCGTCCACTTGACGAAAACAATCAATATTTCCATTATTATAATTGTACTGATCTTTCATAACCCTTCATGAGGAACACATTTAATTTTGTAATAATTTTTTTCATTTGAAATCAAAAAGAAATAATGAAAATGTTCCACAAGAAATTTCTTCTCATCCAACAATATGAACATTTTCCGAATTTTAGTATTCCGTCCACTTGACGAAAACAATCAATATTACCAACAAATCGCCTATTATAATTGTAAGGAGGGAAGCACGTCCCACCTGTCATCAAAGTGGACATTCGTGATTGATGCCTAACAACATTATCAATATTCTGCATTACCTTCCTGAGCATGTCCTCCAGCGAGTCCATGTCGGAGCTTCCGTTGTTGTTGTTGCTGCTCGGTTGAACCATGGAAAATTGTGTTGACGGTGCCAAGGATCGTCACACGTCACGGCTGATTTCGTATTCCGTAGACGAGGCGACTCTCGATCACATAGCACAAATTTGATGCACCCTAGGAGTTCACTTTCCTGCACTCGCACTTCTTATTCACGGTATCTGGTCGGATTTTTTGGTCGGAACACTTGAGTTTTTTTAGGATGGAAAACTACGATTTATTATGATTTGGGGATTCGCTTCCCTCTTGTATTTCATTTGGGTGATGATGGAAAGATCTATGTGTTCAGAAATTATAAATATATGGGAAAATATGGTCTATATAGAAGTATTACAGATTTGTGGATATTCTATGAATTTAACGAAGATGGAATTCAGAATGCTAATTTCTTTTCTATGCCAGTGACACTAAATTAGCATGCGATCTGTGATGATTGAACTTCTCATTTGACACTACTTACTACTAGATGTCACCATCTGTAAGATACTACTCGATAGAGTCTTACAAGTAGTCTTAAATGTAGAAGTTTTTCAATAGGATGTTGTCTCTGAGGGATATGGGACACTGACGAGGCCTAATGAGGCCGAAACCGGTCTGTCTTTTCCCTCATTGACAATATCTTGAATAAATCATCCCAGTTCGCATGAAGAAGGTTCTGTGAGCCTATAAATTGAAGATTGTATTCATTTCGATGATTACTATTTTCAATTTATCTATGTTTCAAAAAACACTAAATACAGTTTTAATAATTCGTTATTAAATGCCAGACTACATTAAAAGGAGCGGATTTTGAACCAATCAGAGAGCAGTAGGGATTTTTAAATTTGACAGACGAAATCTGTTTACATTTTCGTCAGATGTCATCTTGACATTTGACAACATTCCGGATTTTACTTATTTTAAACGTTATTTGGATTTTGGAGCTTGAATTTATGGAATTCTTAATTATAACTCAAGTAAGAGGAGATTGTTGTACGCATTTGTGTTAGCTGGAATTATTTCATTTTCGATGATGGTATGAAAATAATGAAAATGGGCAATGATGACTTTACTGTTCGAAGGTAACTTTATCCCTAATATTCATTATTGATAATATTTTCAAGTATTCATTTGATTTTCAGATTTCATCTTATTTGTCCAGTATGCCAGGAAAAATGTGCCATCATTACGAATATAATAGAATGATGTACTTTGAAACTTGTTTGAGCCATCAAATTGGTTTGAAAATGTATTCTTATATTCCAATTATCAATAAAGAAGGAGAGAAATCAATGTATCAAGACAAAATTCAATTGATGGACTTATATCTACATGATTCACAAATAGAGAAAATAGTTCGATGAGGGCTGAAGAACTTCGGTCAATGGTCATTTGACTCGGTCAATCTTATCATTATTGAAGTTGGATGTGAATAAATCGTTGTGTTATTATAAGAAGCATTTGATATGTCAAGTTTTTTTTCAGTATGTGTAAAAGTATAATCTAGTGGAAATTGAATTAACTTGATTCTTACTCTTTGCCCAGAATACAAGTATTTGGTTAGTAGTTAACTTGTGATATCTAATTCTAATCATGTGCTGATCTTACAAGATAAATGAATAAGTTTTGATGATGGATTTGTTTGTGGTTAATTTTTACTGAATTGGGTATAATGTTAGCAGAGACTATGAATGTAATTAAGCACATAAAGTTCTATTTTCATAAATAAGTGAACGATTGAAGGTGTTACTGCATAAAATTTCTATCAGGTTTAATTGAAGTGAATGAACGAGAAAACTGATGTATCTAAACAAAAAAAACACATTATTTGAACCACTATCTAATATTTATTCAAAAAGAAAGAACCGTATCACTTTTCAAATTCACTTTCTTGTCCTTTACTTATATGTAGGTATTTCAATTATGTGCACTCTCACAATTGAACAGGAATATGGAAATCAATTATTCATATTGAAAGATTTGATGAATGATTACCTTTAGTGCCTGATCAATGCTTTCATTAATTTTGGCCTGGGATCTTGATGAACAGGTACTAGATATTTTGATGTTCTTTTCGGAAAGAGGATTGAAATCGATAACAATATTTTCATTTCAACCCACAGCGAATAAGTTGAGCATAATTGTTTCAGAAAAGTGTAAATTGTTTAAACCTGATTCTGAGTCTGCGTTTAACATGAAACTTCAGTTCGATACTAACCATGCTTTCATTAGTCAAACTTGATTTTTGTATAATTCAATGGTAAACAATAATTCTTTGTATGGTATATTCTTTTAGTGCTCTCGATTATTGAAAATATTAATGTTGGGAAGTGCAATATGTGTTTAATCAGTAAAAAATTTCTGAATATGATCAAAGGTACTATTGCACAAATGCTGAAGGACTTCACTGAAACAAATAGAAAATAAAACAGGGTAAACTGATATAGGACAAAACTAGTAATTGTTGTTGGAATCATAATAAAACAAGAGGAAATATGGATCACAATTCATGGCATAATATTTTTCTGGTATAATAAGTAGTTCTGTCGTAGAGAAACTTCATTTGATCTTGATTTTTTTTTTATCTAACTGAAAAATGCAAGATAAAATTAAAACGATTATAATAATAGATGCTGAATGAAGTCTATGTTATGTAGACCGTTAGAAAATATCAATTGATTCGTGTGCATGTTCTTTTCATCTTGAGAGTCATTGTTCAGGCTCTTAATTGATGGCACATTTTCCCTGGCTTGCTGAATAAGATGAAACCTGAAATAATATCAATAGTCAAAGGGATTCTCAATAATGAAAATTAGGGATCAAGTTTACCTCTAAGTAGCAAAGTCATTGCCCATTTTCATATCAACATCGAAAATGAAATAATTTCATCTAACGGAAATGCGTACAACAATCTCCTCTTTCTTGAGTTTTTATTGAGAATCCCATTATTTCAAGCTCTAAATAACGTTTAAAATAGGTAAAAACCGTAATGTTTTCAAAAGTCAAGCTGACATCTGACGAAAATGTAAACAGATTTCGTCTGCCAAATTTGAAAATCCCTACTGCTCTCTGATTGGTTCAAAATCCGCTCCATTTAATGTAGTCTATTAAATGCCTATTCTCAGTTTCTATCAGAAGAATACCAGGAAATAACAGCAATATTGTTGATAAGACTTCAAGTATAATTTTTCAGCGACTATTTCCCTCGTCGTAATTTGCACCAATCCGAAACGCGCAATTTTGAATTACAAATGGTTTCTAGGTGGAAAAACTGTTTGGCAGGACCTGTCAGCAGTTTATTCGCGTTTCCCGCGGCAAAACTTGACAGTTATTGTCAAATCAATACCTAAACTTAATGCATGCAGAATAATTTGTCTCTCATGAAATAGTCTTGTCAAATATTATTCGGGCATCTAATTTTTCCTGTGAAAAAAATCGAAAAAACACATTGCAAGGAAATATTTTTTGACAAAAAGCATTCGTGCAGGTGAAGAAATCCTTTTGTTGCCACCAGCACTCATGCTTCTTGTCAAAATATTACTTAGCAACGTGTTTTTTCGATTCTTTTCGGAAAAATTAGATGCCCTTATGATATTACTTACGAATATCACATTTGAAACCTGCTAATTCAGAGGTAATTTTCAAAAGCTCAAGTACAAGGAACATTTTGCACAATACTACATCCTGTAAATGTTCGTTTTATATTTGAATGATCCCAATGAAATAATTGAACAACCTTGCGCTGAAAATAGCTCGTTCGCTCAAAAATGGGAGATCGTTTGCCGAAATGTCTGTAATTTTCGAATTGCGAGCCGAAATAGTCTCAACAGATAGGGTTCGACTACCCGATGACGAATCCGTGGTCAAATTAAATTCTGTCCGTCAGCCGGACGGCCGTAAGCGCGATAACTTTCGAAGAGATTGTCCTAGAGACTTGAAATTTTTAGGGTGAGTTCGATTCTCAAATGAAGTGGTAGAGTTCGTCAAATCATACAGGGTGTTCCATGAAATATGGCCATTCAAAATTTATTTTCCTCAATATCTCAGGCAAAATGAAACCAATCGAAATGAAATTTTGCGGGCACATGCAGGATGTTCAGAGTAAGCCTCATGCAAAATTTTGTGGCCATAGTGTTAACAGAACCATAGAAAATTCATTTCGAATAAATATTTATCTTCACCTCGGAAATTTCCATTCGTTCTAAAAACCTGTTCTGGGAAATTCACGGACTATAACAATCCCCCATTATAATCTCAATTTCCTAGACAAAACAAGGGTCGAATCCTCCACTCCAGATGTTTCATATCCCCTCCGAATTCAATTAAAAGCAACAAGTAGCTTGGTCGATTTCATTTTACGGTATTCAGTGAACGAATAATGGATGTAAATGCTCTTGAAGAAGGTCGGTAAACAATGTTCAGCAAAATATTGCACCTATAAAGATGCTACTGCTATCCGTGATTTGGCACTCCTCCAAGACATAGGACGAATTGCCTCCAACAAATTAAAAACCGTCCGATAACGAGGCTTGTTATCTTTTCATAAGACCCCATAAATTTATAGGGGGTGCTTTCAGACGTCTGCAGCCACCAGATTTATACCCCGCATGAATTTTTCATATTTTTTCCTCAATTTGTTCAAGAAAATTCTGGTTGGGAAAACAAAAAATCGAAAGTTACCTTCGGATTGACCGGCTGTGGCTGTAACTTCTTTATTTCGAACAGTACTATTAATGTTTCATGCAATTTTCGAAATCTATTCAAAATTACCTTTCCAATGAAGTGTCACACTTCTTATTTCAAATTTTATTTGATGGAGCAAACCATTGAACCAGTGAAATATCAAATTGAAAGTATTGCAGTAAGCTATCTACTCAATTTTGTCAGCGGTAGCGTTCGGCCGCCCGTTAGCACAATAACTTTCGAAGGAATTGTCCTAGAGACTTGAAATTTTCAGGTTGAGTTCGGTTCCCAAATGCCTCTGTTGAATTCGTTACCCAACCAAATCGTTAATTCCATAAAATATGGCCATTCAAAATTTTTGTTCCTCAACATCACAGACAAAACGAAACCCATCGAAATAAAATGTTGCTGTCATATGCAAGATGCTCATAATGAGCTTCATGCAAAATTTGTGGACATAATGTAAAGAGAACCATGCAGAATTCAATTGGAATATTGAAAAAAGAAATTTTATATTTTCATAGAAAAATATCCGATTAGAATGAAATTTATTTCATAAACAAAGAGTGATACACTAAGGGACCCCGCAGACTGCAGACTTTTAATCGGCCGATAGTTTAGTCAGGTTGGGCTGAAAATGCGCATACCGAGCCAACTTAACAAGTTTGCTCGGTGTGCGCACTTTCAGACCAACATAACTATACTATCGGCCGATAAAAAGTCTGCAGTCTGCGGTGTCTCTTAATGTTCATGCAAAATTATTTTATGACCATAGTGTTAATAGAACCAAAGAAAATTCAATTGGAATATTGAAAAGAAGAATCTCTATATTTCCATAACCGATTAAAATGAAATTTATTTTGTGGATAGAGACTGATATACTGAATTTTCATGCAAAATTTCAAGAGGATTGCGTCATCAGAACCATAGAATTTAATTTTTGTGATTTAATCCTTACAATACATATTTCATTTTTTGAATAATTTCCAGAATAGTCCGATTGTGCTGAGATTCTGCATTTTTATATTTGGTATCAATCTCAAATCCCATATGAAATTTTGAGGTAATAAATAGTCTAATTGCTCCATCAAAGAACGAGCGCACAAAAGATCCCGTTCAGGGCTTTTCTTAAATTTTTGTCCATTGAATTGAATTTACAATATAGTTATTTTTATATTAAGTGCGTAAAATGAGTGTTTTTTTCATGGCACATGAGAGTGTCAATTCACTCGAATGTGTCATAAAACATGAATTTTACACGCACGAAATACAAACAACATTTTTTGTACAACTGTGAATGTGAATTTACATCGTCTGAAATACGTATAATTCTGAAGATAATGCTTCCAGTACAATATTTAAATGAATCCAGTGATCTTTCTGTGTCGTAACTAAAGATTCAAACAGTTTCAACAAACCTTTTGAATCTTTGACAGTATTTGCTCGTAGTTGCTTCAATTTCGAATTATTTTAAAGAAGATGGATGTTGAACATGATAGTAGTGGTGATACCCCCGCAGATATGGCTGAAAAAGCAAATACAATTGTATCTCATATGTAACCAGCCAAATCAAAGCTAATATATGAGAAAACATATAACCAATTTCGAGAATGGTGCAACAAGTACAACGTAAAAAAGGTTTCTGAAAATGTGCTCATATGCTATTTCGAGAAAAAATAAAAAATTTTGAAACCTTCCACGTTATGGAGCTCAATGTTAAAAAAAAACATTGAATGTCAAGGAAAATATTGATATAAGGAATTTTTCAAAATTGGTCCCGCTTATTAAGAACAAAAGCGTCGGATACCGAGGAAATAAATCTAAAGTGTTATCGAGGGATGATATCAATAAATTTCTCAGAGATGCTGATGACGAAACTAATATACTTTATAAGGTATAGATACAATCATAATTTTGTGAAATTAGTTGTAATTAAAATATTCATTATTTGTAGGTTGTCCTAATTTTGGGTATCAGCGGTGAAAAAAAGACTTTTTTCAACGGTGAAAAAAAGTAATATTTTACGCATCCATAGTGATGAAGAAAAGTCAAGTTTTTTTGACAGTTGTACAAAAAAATTTTTGGATGGTAATTTTTGGTAGAAATCGACTATTGCAGGAATATAAAGGATGCTTTTTGAAAAGAGTGAGTGAAAGTCAATGTTGGTTTTACGCAATTGAAGGTTCCTTAAACTAATGAGAGATCGTGAAATTTAAAAATTTCAATCTTTAGAATGAGATTAATCCATTGAAACAGATATACTAGGACTTCCGAATGTCGTTAAACAATTATTGCAAATATTGCACCTATAAAAATGATACTGCGTTCCGTGTTTCAGCAGTCCTCCAAGACAGAGGACGAATTGCCTCCAACAAATTAAAAACAGTCCGATAACGAGGTTTGTTATCTTTTCATAAGACCCCATAAATTTATGAGGGGTGCTTTCAGACGTCTGCAGCCACCAGATTTATACCCCGCATGAATTTTTTCGATGAGCGGATTTTTGTCATAACGTATAGTTGCCGGAATTTATATTTCATTAGTGCCTTTATTACGTTGTTAATGAAATTCTTCTCATGGTCGGATCTGTCCCTACTGAATAACCTGGAACCGTAAATTTTTTGCGAACTCACGGCAACATAACATCTGTAACGTGGAATTGTTGTCCCTAATAGTTGAGTTGGGAGACAGCGAGATTTATTATGGCTTTCGGGGAGAAAGTGGTATCGCAGTTTCTTGGAAATTCTGCTCGAGTCTCCTTGACCCCTTTTTCATGCTCTAAATTTAGGGGATCCATTAAATTGGGATAGAATTCCTGCTCAGATTATATTTCATCCAAGGATTCCATTAATTTGGTGTTCTTTTATGGTGGAAGGATTATTCCGATTGAGTCGTTTCATTATGAAAAATTATTCGACTTTGGGTTATATGTCTGTGAACAAATGCGAGGCACTTAGGAAGATGATTCCTCGATGAAAATAAGCAGGGGTAATTCATATAAATTTTTTTCGAAATCGACCTCCCTTCCAAGATACAGTAGACAGTTTTAATTTTTTTTAGAGGTCCTATAAAACACTGAGTCATAAAACTACTTATACATAATATGATTCATTAAGTAGATGTTACTCTCACATTTTTTTTGGATCCCATAACTTTATTGTAAGGAGTTCAAATAACAACCCCTTATGACTTTCATTAAAAATTTGTTTTCGTGGGATAGATTTTCGAAAAATAATATTCTCTCATGGTTTCCCATTCAATTCGGAAGAAAAAAAGTCTCCTGCAAATTTCGATACTGTCGATGCCTTTCTCGGAAAAATAAAAAACTTACAAGCAGTTATGATCACTGATGTTCATTCTATTTCATCGTATGTTCCACAGAATGAATATTCTAAGATATTGTTTATGCTCAAAATTGGTTTTGTTATATATGCTTATTAATAGAAAGAAAGTTCTATTTGTGAAATTGAAATATTACGGATATAATTTTCTTCCGGAAATAAGTAATTAAATCTTCAGAAAGATTTATAGAACATCTTTATCTCCTGCCATAGACATAGAACATCTCAGAATATTCATTCTATGGAACACTTATACGATGAAATGGAATGAACAGTGATCATAACTATCTCTGAGTTTTTATTTTTTTCGAGAAAAGTATCGACTGTATCGAAATTTTACAAAAGTCTTTTTTGCTCCAGAATTGAATGAAAAACCACAAAAGGATTTTATTTCTCGAAAATCTATCACACGAAAACAATTTTTGAACGAAATCATAAGGGTTTGTTATTTTCAACCCCTAATAATAAAGTTATGAGATCTATAAAATTGGTATGAGTAACATCTACTTAAAACTTCATTCGATGTATCTTAATTCAAGAAGCATAAATTGCTTCTGAAATTAATAATCGACGGGTGCGAGGAATTTCCTCAATAATTCTTCGTACAAGAACAATTGATGAGTTACGTTACTTTTTTGGAACGCTGTATAACTTTAAGTAAGGCTCAAAATTCAAAACGAACAAACAATTTTGTAGAAATCTTTCTCTGGGAATAAGCACGCAAAAAAGATCAAACAACTAAGCACTCTGCACTAGTGGAGATAAACCTGGATAGATGCCCCATTTTCAAAATACCTAACTACGGAAACAAGTAACAAAAATTAATTTTTTTCTGTGACGGGAAAAAAATGTGACATTTTATGTCTCTTGACAGGTCACAAAGTATGACTTTTTACGAAATTCCTTTTTTCCGTGTCAAAAAAATGATTCTCTATGTAGCCGGGAAAAAGTACTCACTTTTTTCCCGGGAAAAAAGTAATTTCGTAGACAGTTATATTTCTTTCACTATTAAATGGTCGTTTTTCCTGTCACAGAAAAAAATAGTGTATTATACACGGGAAAAATATTAGATTTTAGCTCTCGGCTTTTTGTCTCCCTCCGCTACGCGTCGGGAGACAACACAACCTCGAGCTAAAATCTGATACTTTTTTCCCTTGTATAATAAATAACTATTATTAGTAGATGCTACAGTCACCCTGGACCTTAGTTTTGTAAGGGTTATTGTAAAGTGAGGTCGTTTTTCGCTATTGTGTGCGATCATTTCCGCAGCGGGTATTTGCGCTGAACTTTGGAAGTGGTAATAAATTCAGTTATTTTTTTATTACGTCAAAACCGTGTTTCATTTAGTGCCCCTTGGGGCATCTAAGCTAAAACCTCATCTTCTGATTTTCGATTGCAATTTCGAACTTGATTCTTGATTATTTTTGTCGGGACTTAATATTTTATTAATTTATCATGAATGTGTGGAATTATGCTATATGTTAATAAGAAGAATTGTCGTTTCGTTTAATATATGCTTTTGAAATTCAATTGAAAATGAACAATAATTGTTGTTAATTCGATCCATGTTGCGTAGATAAAGTTGCTGTTTTAGGCATGGAAAATCTCAATGTATTTAGTTGGGTTTTTGGTTCACATAGTATGAAGGGCATCTATTCGTCCCAATATTTTCATGGTGAGGCAACTATCCATACTTGTAGGCATCTATCCCCAAAGAAAGGGTTCCACAAAAATCAAATTTTTGGGAAATTTGGGATTGCTATGTCAGAGAAAAGTCTCAGTATTTCAGATCAAATAATGGGGCTACCTACATTCATAGAAATTACTCATATAAAATCCATATTTTCAAAAATATGAGGCAATTTCAAAAAGCGGGACATCTATCCGGGTTTTTCCCTACTCCACAAACTTCTTAATTTGTCGAAAACCCAAAATCGACCCACCCCATTTCTCTTCGGGACGATGGAATCACCCTCAAACCATGTCAGGAAAAATAAGACCCTACCGCTGGCGTATCATCTTTCCATCCAGGAAATTGCGTTCGTCGTTATTCGGTTAGTTTGATGGAAATGACAAGATACGATTTTCACGATTTCCCCTTTTCTGTATCGTACGCGCTCTCCGCAAGATGTCTAAACGTAACTCATAATTCTATCGGTTATCTGAAGGAGATGTTATATATATCGACTCAGTGACAGCCTCTTGAAGGGCAATTATATCGGAATCAGCAGCAGTATTTATTTTCATTTCTGGCTGATCGCTGTTATGGATGTGTTTTTCTTCGGCAATAAGTCCGAAGGGTTCGAAAGAATAATATGTTACGGCGGTCGACAGCTTTTAATTGCCTTCTTAGGGAGGGTGTGTACATGCGTAGACATGGTACGAATATACACATACATAATAATAACACAAAATTCCCCTTTTATTCACAGATTTATTTTCAGGTATATTCTGCTGTTCAGAAATTGAATTTTGACTTTTTATGGAGAAAAGCACTTTTTCGGTTGCTAAAGGTTTTAACGTGAATGTTAACACTAAATGTGTCAATATTGCGTTTGTTGCGATGGTAACAACCTTTATTTTATACATTGGAAAAGACACGGCAAACTGATATGTAATTTCTAGAATTATTTGAAGCTCGCTTGCAATGATATCTATGACATATAAAGAGTTTTCCAATAAGAGGTGTTATTTTGATATTCAAAGAAAAAGTCCATTCTTCAATATAGAAGATCAGATGTTCATTTCATTAAAAAGAAGAAGCTATGCCGTTAATAGTGGAAAATAATATCAGGCAAATGACCACCACGACCACGGCTACAGGACCATATCCTTTCAATGAAATTTTTCATAACCAAATCGCAAAGTGGCTGCCCTATGTCCTCTATTGCCTCACGAATTCCATCTTTGAAGTCTTGAATCGACGCTGGGCTATTGGCGTAGACCTTCTCTTTCACGTGGCCCCAAAGGAAGAAGTCGCAAGGTGTTAAATCACAAGATCTCGGTGGCTAATTGTGATTACCTCTTCGAGAGATAACACGGTCCGGAAACTATTCCCTCAAAAGATCAATGACACGACGTTGTTTATGATCGGCCGGCTTGAGTTCTTGTGTAAACTGAACTTTATAACCAAAATCTTTATGCAAAATACGGTGTAATGAGGTTTGTGGAATGCCTAATTCCAAAGAACGACGAGGAATGGACACACATGGGTTTTTTCAACACTTTCGGCTACAGCAGCAATATTCTCGGCTGTTCTTGAGCGACGTGCACGGGTTTTATTCTTCACGTCACTAACTTGTACCAACAGTTCGAATTTTTCCACCAATTTCTTCATTGCGGTCCGACAAGGTGCTTCACGACTTTCCAAAAATGTTCGGGTTTTACGAACCGCCTCTGCCAAATTTTCACCAGTTTTATAGTGAATTTTAATAATTTCAATGCGTTCTTGAAGCGTGTATCGTTTCATTTTTATTAATGGCGTAGTTTCTAATTGTCAAATGTCAAAAAATGACAGCTTCAAACGTGACTTCTACCGAAATAGGGAGCTATTCGAAATAACACCTCTTATTGGAAAACCCTTCAAAACATGTTCATGATGAAATGATATACAATTTACAAGGCTCACTTTCATTCGAACAATAGCAATATCTTGATGTATTCATAAATTATTCCCCAAAGAGAACTTGAAATTGTTTTTAAAAAAACGCAAACCATTTGAGGTATTTCGAAAACTGTATTATCAGTTTGACATAAGTTTATCACACGTTTTTACTATTACTCCGAAATTGAATTCGATATTTAGGATGAAATACCACTATTTGAATATATGGGAGATGATTACCCTTCAATAGGGTCCTGTAGCGGTCTTAGAAGAACAGGAGATTCGAAAAATCATTACATGACTGACCTATTTTAAAACACCCTCCTGTCTCAAGAGCATGCATTAAGTATTTTGTATCGGAATATTGAAGATATTTATTCGAAAAGTTTTAAGTTTCAATTTTGTAGAAACGGTGAGACAGGGTTTTTTCTACTGGGGTTTTTCCTTGTGCTTTTCTGTTTGATGATAAGTGAAAAAGTGTGTTCACAAATTGAATTCAAAGTTGTCAACTCCTCACTGAAAAACCATATTGTATTTAGCTTGTTGTTGTAACTTAGGTAGTATTTTATTCCCATTTAATTTTTGTACCTATTTTAGAATCATCACGTGCGTCACTTTTATATATAGTGAGTAGGCTCGTAGTTTTAAAAAATTGATTTGACAGATTGAAATATTAGAAAAGTCATTCCTAGTTTTGGTAGTATTGCGCTGTGCTGTATATTTTCATTGCTGCAACAACATTTGTTTTCCCTCCACACTCACAACCAACATAACATTCCCTCAAATTCACCCCAGTATTCGTGATTCGTTTCAATTCCTACCGAAAAACCAACCATTTCCTAAATATCCGGCTATCATCATCTCTCACCGGGGACCTCTCAGGCCATACCTTTCTCTCCTAGCGCGCCATACCTCCAATCTTGCCATCATTCCCGAAATAGCGATACAGGGGCCGTTTGGAGGCTCGCCGGCACCGTCTCCGTCGTGTCGGCTGCGATGCCCCACGTGACGAGGTGGCCAAATATTGATTAAAACACGACGAACGACCGACCCACATTCTGTCATCGCTTCTGTGTTTCAGATCCGCCTTTCGGTGGTTTCTTCCTTCCGATACTGAGTCGAGAAACGCTGGAAATGCTGTCTTTTCTTTTAGGTAGAACAATGAGTAAACCTCCATTGGATCTTTGGTTGAGAAAATTGAGCTTTAATTATGACTGACTCGATTGTTTTCTGGTGATACGGTATCACAGACTACGAGAGCAATTTTCTAGGATGTAGCTGCTACCATTTTCTGCTGGATCAGCAATTAGCAGAGCTGTGCCTATGTAGTAGACACAGTTAATCAAAGAAAATAAGGATCAACGCGGTAGTCCTCATATTGGATATTGACTACCACTTCTGGTTTGTTGACTACTGAAGGTTGATTGTCTGAATTCGCGGAATTCCTCATTTTGAATGACCACGGAAGAACATCCCGCCACTTTCCCTTCAAGCTTCAAGCAGTAGGGGTAGGTTATTTGTAAGGATTCTCACAGATGGCGGTATTAATTAAATAATACCCGGAAAGGTATGCCAGATCTAAGTTAAGGTCTAACAATGCCTCTATCTTTCAGAGCTATTCTCCATACTATTGAGCCCCGATATGACAAAATAGCTATCTATGAATTTATTCATAAGGAAAAATATCATTCTTTCATTGCAGTATTACATGTTTACTTCTGTGATAGTTTATTACCATTGTCCATTTAAACCTTCAGTTGAAACAAGTGTTTATTCGCCTGTCAGTTCTGTATGTTTTAATTTTGTATCACTGTAATGTATGAAGTTTATTTTGGAATGTAATATTGTATTATCTTTCTTTCTTGAACAAACCCATTAATAATAATATTATGGATCTCTGAATGATATAACCTCCCTCTTTTTCTCGACGTTAACGAGATAAGCCTAGAAGATTGAGTTTAATATTGGTTGATTTTAGTCGATTAATAAAATTTACAGTTGTGTTTGTATATCTTAAGTTTAGAGTTTATAGGTTATGTAACATCAACTCTGTTATCTGGTATAATAATAATATAAGTCTCTGATTTTTTATTTATATTCTCCTTTGCATTATCCTCCTCATGTAAAAATACAAATTATTATGAGAATTTAGTATGTAAGCTGTGATGATAAAATTCATTATTTTATTGGCATATCAAATGGTGTGAACTCTCAATTGTAATATCTATGGCAAAGTTCAGTTGAATATCTTGTGATTTGTAGATACTATAAAACTTTGGGATTTTAACCTTCCGTATCACGAAAAGGAAATATTTACCTCTTTTGAGGTATGGATTTTCGCATCACGAAATTTCTCTTATATCGTACAACACAGCATGGTTTTTGTAGTATTAGCAGAGGACATCTAAACAAACGAGAAATCTCAGTGAAAACCTCATTTGTCTTTCCGTATGAGTGTAGTACTTGTATGATTTGATTAGTTTGAAGATCAAGCAAAAATATTCTTATCAAAGACTTTTTTCATCTGAAAACTTTTTTCCTTTCATCTGGTTTGATATCTTGAAAATGCATCAGAAAAACAAACCGAAAGAAACAGAAAAAACGAGATGAAGTAATATGAATATCACTTCTGTGTCGCAAATTACAGTCACATTCATACTATTACTCGAAATTTTTTCGATACTCAAAAATAGCTGCTCTTCATCCATGTCGGGCTCTCCAAGAGACGATCTTCCAGAACCTCAGATGTTAAGCAACTGTTTACAGACCCATTGTCATCTCCAATAGATTCAATCAGCGATAGTACCCCTGAATATCAAAATGATTTTTGGAACGATGATACAAAAACTTGTGTCGAACAATATTAACGACAAGGAAAAAATTCAATATACAAATCGTGCGAATATACATGTATGAAATAAATCGAATAACATTCCTTCAATAGAATATTGCATAATTCGAAAAAGTATTGACATAAAGTGAAAAAACTTGCCTGGTTTCTTCATATCATCCAAGCCTGAAAATAACTTCGAAAGTATTCAGTTATTAGCTCCGGTCAATATCCGAGAATCTTCAACCCCTCAATTCAACGAGAAAATTAGCCGAATATCCCTCGAAAATCTGCGTATATGACTGATTTCCCTTTCAGCCAATAAAATATTTCCGGTTTCAAACGAGGTCTGCAGCCCTAATTAATAAAATTGTCTATAAATCTGCCTTAGGGCTATGTCCCTGTCCACGCAAAGAACTCAATTACAGAAGCCAATTAGGGAGGGCAATAATTTCCGCTTTATTATACGAATTCTAGTCGCGGAAAATACTCCATGTTGGTGGGCCTGACCTTTCAATTAATGTACCAATTTTACCGGAAACTTGTGTTCTTGACAGTATTATTGCGCCAAGTTGAATAGTTATTAAGACTTTGGGCGTTATAGAAGAATTAATCGGTCGAACTTTCTGAATGGGCCTCATTTTATGAAGTACCCAGAATTAATTAAGTACGGGTAAATTCAATATTGGTACAGACGAGTAATTAGCAACTTTTACACAAACGACCATTTCCTAATTTTCAATTTCCAAATTTTTCTGATGCCTCACTGTACCTAAATCTGAGGTCAATAGTGAAGCGTGCTTTGAACGGGCCTTCTATCAAGATGAGATAGGGGGTCCGAATTGACGTTAAATTATAGAAGAAACGAAGATGTATGCGAAGATTTGCAAAAATTTTATGAGATCATTTATGGGATAATTTTTGTTTCAATTTCAGATTGATTTTACATCAATCAATTGTTCACCGAGATGAACTGAGATGTTCTAACAGTATTAAGCCGACGTTTTCTTTTATTTCATCATTTCGTTTGAGGATGGAAGTTTCTCCAATTTGAATGATTCGATCATTCAACTTATTCTGAAATCTTTTATACAGCAACAGTTTACATCGACTTATTATAATTTATGCTGTAGACTGAAGAACTTCAGCAACAGGATTAATGCTTTCAAATAGAGTGGAAAAAATGTGGCAAGCACTAAGATATACGTTCACCAATATTTGAAATTTTCTCGTTCATTTTTAGCGAGAATTGAATAGGTTTGGAACAAAGTTTTCACGATTAACGAATAGCTTTCTCTATGAAGATTATTCATGAAAAAAAAATATAAAGTGAGGGCAAAGATACTTGCGGATTTAGAAATTCAATTGAACAAAAACTCAAGCAAATATCCATTTATAATTTTTTTCATAATTGAGTAATACATTCAATGTAGGTTTCGACAGTTTTAAAGATGATATCTAGGAAAATGGTGTCCATAATTGTCAATACACCGCGCTGAAAACACCAGAGAACATCAAGAAAGAAAACCCTCTATAATCATGTGGACATAACGGTCTGAAGCTCACAGTAAGAATTAAACATAGAGGTGCCCCTACGCGTGAATAGTACCGTATTGTAATCAACCAAGCATTAGAGTGAGATGGAGAGCATTTCACTGCAGCACTGAGGTAAAGTAAACAATGAGTTAGATTCTCATTTCTACGATTCCTGAATATAATACAACATTTTCGTAATTTTGCCTTAGTTTACCAAAATACTCTTAAGCAACAATGAACTGCCACCAAATCAGTAAAATATTTCAGTTTATAAACGTCAAATCGAAATGAAAATGTTAACCCAATCGCATCTCAAAACTAAACACTAACAGACGATTTTGCCAAACTGACAGAATTGTCTGTAACAGACGCAAGCCGTTAGTATCAAAGTAGCCGTAGGCCAATTATCCCAATACGGAATAAAGATACGGCACGAGTTCGCAATGCCGGAATATTGTTCGCGTGATAAACAGATTCCAGTTGGCTGTATAACAAATGCGTGAAGGCAAGAAAATGTGCCACTCATTTCGTTCTAGCTCCTCGGGTTTCTGAGATCCCCTCACTAGACAACGAATTTAGGACACCTGGTACATCATTTGACAACTGTCATCTTTGAAACTATCTGAACATAAACATTTGAGTTGTACTTGATTATGTAAAAATAGATAAATTGATATTTGTGTAAGTTTTTTTCACCCCCTTTTTCAACATAAGACATTATATGGAAAAGTTTTAAATCAATCACAAATCAATACCATCGCGTCTCTATGATCATTGCAGCTTCTGATCCGATCCTGTACATATGATAACCGTTCTTCCACATCTCACCCTTGCATACGTTATCAGCTAAATATATTGAAGGGTGCTAAAACAAATTGGAAGCAGATGTGGCGCTGAGATATGGGGACAGTCCTCCATATTAATGATGCTGACCACCAGTTCTTCCATGGGCTGGATGAGGTATTCAATTACAGACCGGTATATGCACACACAAATGTACTGTTTCGAGCACAGCGCTGCTTTTGAAGAAGGTTGGGTGTTTTTCATTCAGTAAAAAATAATGGCAATTCATGTGACGTGGATTAATTCAATTCTGTCAACAGCAGGTTTCGATTTTTCGAGGATATAAATCGCCACAGGGTTGGTTTGAGGGGTTAGATAATGGCGGAGATGGTGGAAGAACGATTAATTTAGTTTTTTTCTGTTTCAGATTTTTCTTTTCGAGTAGGTGGAAATGAAAAATCTTCATAGGGTAAGTAATTTAGGATGGTTTCTTATACCTGGGATGTATGTCAAGAGGTTGTGTGATGTAGAGGAGTGAAGAGTGATTGATTGTCCACACTTTTAGCCTCTTGAGGTCCATAATGAAGAATTACTTTTTTATAGGAACACATATTTTATACAAAGAGAGAAAATGTATGATAATTGATTCAGCTGAAAAAGATAGGGATCGATTTTTCGAGGATATAAATCAGCACAGCGGTGGTTTTGGGTTAGATAAAGGCGGAGATGGTGGAAAAACGATTCATTCAGTTTCTCTTTTAATTTTTTTTGCTATACTGTTTCATGATTTTTCCTCCGATTCTAGTGGATATAAAAAAATTTCGTAGGGTAGGTAATTTAGGATGGTTTCTTGTACCTGGGATGTATGTCAAGAGGTTGAGTGATTTATACAGGGGTGAAGAGCAATTGATTATCCAAACTTTCAGCATCGTTGGATCCTCAAAATTACAATGTTGTGTTATTTAACGAAGACTACTGTATTGTGTATTGGTTTTCGGAATACACATTTTATCTAGCCATGGAAAATATATGAGAATTGTTTCAACTGAAAAAAATATAAAAATCTCGAAAATGATTTGAGAAAGCCCTGAGCATGGTATGGGTTTCTTCAGAATATACCACTCAAGACTCTGACTGACGCTTGAAAGTTTTTCTCTTTTTATTTGATACTCTTCATCTTTTTCTTGGCCGATTCTCAACTCGACAGCATTTTAATAATCCTATCGTCAATTGAATATTTAAAATCAAGAAAAGCCCTGAGCGCTCGTTCATTGGTGGAGCAATGATGCTATTACTTCAAAATTTTGTATAGGACTTGAATTTGATACAAAATATATAAATGCAAAATTTCAGCACGATCATAATAAAATTCTTAAAATAACTCAAAAACTGAAATATATTAAAAGTTGACTATAGAAAAAATTGAATTCTATGGTTCTGATTATGTGATACTCTTGAAATTTTTCATGAACATTCAGTTTGTCAATCTTCATTCACAAAATGTATTTCATTCGAGTCAGATATCTTGTTATAGAAATATAAAGATTCTTCTTTCAAATATTCCAGTTGAATTTGCTTTGATTCTGATGATGCGATCCTCTTGAAATTCTGCACGAACATTCAATATATCAATCTTCATTCACAACGAATTTTACTCGAGTCGCATATCTTGTTATGGAAATATTTAGATTCTTCTTTTCAATATTGCAATTAAATTTTCTACGGTTCTGTTAACACAATGGACACAAAATTCTGCATAAGGCTTATTATGAGTATTTTGCGTGTGACCAAAACATTTCAATTCGATTGGTTTCGTTTTGTCTGAGATATTGAGGAACAAAAATCTTGAATGGCCATATTTTATGGAACACCCAGTCAATATGGCTGATGAACGATAGTTTCCAACATCTTGCAGCCTATTTTCATGAGGTTAAGGTTCATCCTAAACAAGACACGAATTGTTTCAACTCTAACACAATAATTTCGCATGGCGTTCTGCATGTTAGCACGATCGAACGCTTGATCCCTCTTGGCACACAAAATTTCACAATCACCATCAAATATTCAATTAGACTGATAATAAGGTTTCCACCAACGAATATGAGTTTGCATATATAATGCACTAACTAGATGGGGGGTTGTCGAAATCGTGTCATCAGGGTGGCGTTAAAGAGAATTACTAACGTTAATAACTTCAACTAGGGTATGAATAATAAGGCCTCACTTGAGGCAATTTCACATCCATCTGTCTGATCCAAAATAAGATTCACTTGGGGTTTGTTCACATCACATGGAAGATATAGTACATCATCGTGGTTCATTACACTGAATTGCTTCAATTTATCTTTGGGTGAAGTGATACTCAGCATTGACTGATCAAGATGATTGAAAGTGTATTTACGAATTGTTAAAAGAATTAACTTTTTTGAGCGCTCGTTATACTTCAACGAGTGCTATATCGCCCTCATAGTCTGTTATTTTCGAATATTGAGCCGGAAATGGTCTTAAACGATAGGGTTAGACTTCCTGATGACGAATTCGTGGTCAAATTCAATTCTTTCCGTGGGGCCGTCCGGCAGTCCGTTGGCACAATAACTTTCGAAGGGATTGTCCCAAATGGCTTGGTTAATTTCGTTAACCAGCCAAATCGTACAGGGTGTTCCATGAAATATTACCATTCAAAATTATTGTCCCACAATATCAAAAAAAAAAAATACAAAACCAATCGGAATGATTGGCCATAGTGTGAACAGAACCATATAAAAATAATTGGAATATTGAAAAAAAGAAACTTTATATTTCCATAAAAAGATATTCGTTTCGAGTGAAATTTTTTTGAGGAAGGGGATCGTTACTCTGAATGTCTTCTCTTCTCACTTTTCTCGCCCTCATTGTATGTGTGAATTATTTAGTTGATAATAGTAGATTTCCCTTTGAGTTTGTTTTTATTCTTTCTTGAGGGCTGGCGACGTAAAACAGGCATTAAGCTGCCTAGATGTCTCCGCCCCTTGAGATTGATGTTTCATTTCATTATTCTAAGGTATAGGGGATAATTTGTAATAGAAATGTGTGTGAATAAAGTTGATTTGATTTGATTTGAATGTTCATCCAAAATTTTGTGGCCATAGTGTTAACAGAACCATAGACAATTCAAATTGTGATTGAGTAATTGTGTAATTGGAATATTGAAAGAAGAATCTTTATAATTCCATAACAGAATATCCGATTTGAGTGAAGAGCATCATCAGACCATAGAATTTGATTTTTGTAATTATTTATCTTTCACATATTTCATTTTCTGAATAATTTTCAGAATATAATTCCGATTGTGCGCAGATTCTTTATTTATATATTTGATATCTATCTCAAATCCAATATAACATTTTGAGGTGATAGACTTATCACTCAATTATAAGCTCCTGCTTAGGGCTTTTCTAATTTTTTTCGAACTAAGGTTAATTATTACACAAATTTGAAATAGACAAACTATGTAGAAAGATTCAACTTCTTCAACCTTCTCAAAGCTTTTTTTCCTCGGCATTCAGCATTTATGAAAATAGAAATAGAAGCGAGTCCAAAAATTTCACATTATGGAGCTCAATAAAAATATAAAGGGTTGAGCAAAATTGAATGAAGAAGGTGTTCTAAATTCGTTGTCTAGTGAGGGAATCTCAGGAACTCTATATGAGCTAGAACAAAATGTAATAAAGACAAATTGGTTTCTTCAATAAATTCTACTGAAAAAAGTACCTGTGTAATGTTTTAGTTTCGTGTTTATAACTTAAGTAATAAAAAAGTTATGAGAACTTTTCATTTGACGCCATTTTCCAAGTTTCTCCTATTGCTCGAAAGCGGTTTGACTTAGGAGGTTGCGGTTTTCACCAAATGAATTCTCTCAAAAATCGAGCCCGAAAATGTGCCACTCATTTTGCTCTAGCTCATCGGTTTTCTGAGATCCCCTCACTAAACAACGAACGAATTTAGGACACCCGGTACATACATGAAGTGTGTCGATCAAATTAGGTGTTTCAAAATTCAACCCTTCACCATGTTTGCAAATTAACATATTCGGGTTCTTCTTCAATTCTACATTTCTACATTTGGCCAAAGAGAACAAAATAAGTAATTTTAATTGGTATCCAGTGCTTGAGAATTGTAAAATAATACTTCTCCTAAGTATTATTTTCAAGTTGTGAAGTTGCTCCTTTCGTAAGTTCTCGGTTGGAAGCACACAATTTCATCCGTTTTCATTCTACTTCCAGATCAACCGAATCAGTCATAAACCAAATTTTTGCAATGTGACTGAGACATTGCCAGTTCATGTTATGTTCTGAACTCAACAACATTTTAAACCCCTATGCAGCTTTTAATGCTTTCAATCAGTGGCTTGCCAAGAATTTGCATATATGGAAAAGCGAAAATCCATCCAGAGCAGATCAATCAGTTCATCCGCGATATGATTCAAAATCACAGGTCATTTCATGCATATTGATAGGTTGAATTGTCGACCAATACAATTCAAATCACCAATCAGTTGTGAACAATTCTCATGTGGCCCATCTCGAAGCTCATTTGTTTGGAATTGGTTTTATATTCATGATTAGATGATGGGCGAAGGGTAAAAATAGACAGCAGACAATGGTGGATGTAATAACGAACAAATATTGATAGTAATGTGCATTTAAAGTCGATGCATTTCGATCTCTACCGACATAAACAGGTATGACATTGCAGTTGGTTATGCTCATATGGAATATGAGATAAGAGTAATAAAGAGCATTATTACAAATCAACATAAAAATATCCATTCAATCAAAATGCAATGTAACTACGTCTATTGAGTTTTGTATGTTCATTTCAGTGGATATAAATACTGTAGTGAATGTTATAGGAATCTATTCACAACATGCTCCACAGTTAATTTTTGGCATTGTTGGTTCCAATATTGGAATTTTATTCTGCTCTCTTTTGTTCATATTTAACTCTCTCTATAATACGAAAAGTATTCGTTATCCTGATTGGGTTTCAAATTGAACACTCGTTGAAAAGTGTCTATAGTTTTCGAATATGTGAGCTATATGTTGCATTATACGTGGACTCTCTACTACAGTGTGTTACGAATATATTATCGAAAAGTTATGAATATTTATGTGTTGTGGTGAAATTTTGACCAAAAAATATTTCAAAACTGAACTTTTTGCTGATTGAATTATCTAGTAACTATAAACGAATGCAGTCGATAAGTAACTCGAATCGTTCTCTGACAAGAATTTGAGTTATCGATTTCATTTAAAAAATGGCGAATAACGTGTCGCTATTTGGAATATTTTACGTTGTTTACATTGGAGAACGCGATATTCTCAACTTTCGAAGGAAACAACTTCAAAATTTAAAAGTTTATAAATTAATACGATTTGAATGTGCATTTAAAGTTGATGCCTCTCGATCTCATTCGACACAAAGAGATATGACATTGCAGTTGGTTATGCTCATATGGATTATGAGATAAGAGTGATAATAGTATATTATTCGATGAGCGGTAATGCAGGTCAAAACACACGCAGATGAATTTTGCACCACGAGCAGTCAGGCGAGTGGTGTAATTCATCAAGTGTGTTTTGAGCATTACCGCGAATTGAATACTATACTTTATCCACGACTTCTTCGGTAAAATTCGAATTAATCTGCATTTAAAAAATTTGAACAGTTGTCAAAAGCGTTGACAACATTTCGTCCAACCATCAAACCTCTGTACTCTATGGTCGGGAATCAAATCGGAGTCTCTAACTAATCAAATATATAGACTAACTAAATTGTTAGTTTGTCTATGATCAAATCAAGTACTTTCGCAACTTCAAAAATTTACGTTTTCCAAAAATAAATCTGGAATGAATCGCTAGAACGTTATCTTGATGGCTGAAATAGATTTCCGGATCGATCCTACTTTTTATTCATTTTTTTGTAAGCAATTTCATTTTTCCTAGGTATTTTTATTAGCGGGTGTTATGGGCGGGTGTTATTATAACACTCGCTTTTCGGTTCATAGACATGTCCACGGTTGTGTTATAGCTACTATTACACAAAGAAATTAGTTTAATAATTGACATATTACTCTATAGGAGTGGATAAAGAGTATTATTACAAATCAACATAAAATATATCCATTCAACAAGAATGCAATGTAACTATGTCTATTAAGTTTTGTATGTATGAATAGGATGAAACCAGTAGCTCTGAGTATATGTACTTAAATTAGAATTATCGGTTTCCAATAATAAGCAATCTTGCCAAATCTTCGGACTTGTATGGTGTTCAAAATAGAAATCAAACCACGTAATCAGTGCGATTCTGTTTGCGCATTACCATATTGCTAAGATAAAAATATTGCTATCATAGCAAGATCCGCAATTTTCTGTATTCTGATCGACGATTCTGTGGCAATATGCCATTGCCATAATCTTGCTATCCGCATTGCTATCTTAGCAAGGTCGAAATAGTACTTGCCCACACAGATAACAATTTTTTTTTTAATTTCATAATAAAACCCAAAAAAGTAGATCAAATATCATATATTACAATGTTGCAACCTCTTGGATTGCCGATTCTTGAAGCAATATTGCTAAGACGAAATTCATAACCAACACTGCTATAACAATCGAAACAGAATACGTAATACTGCAGTCATATTGCTATGAATTTGGGAGATAGCAATATTGCTTGGATCAGATTCATTGCAATATGCGAACAGAATCGCACCGAATGTTCCGTCTTTCCAACATTTACTAAAATTCTCACTTCATCTCAATTGTAATGCACAAGCCATTATTGATATTCCTTCACGTCGTTAACTGAGTATAACTTTACCTACCTGAGCGTTTGACTGCGCCTACTCAAACAAACAACGGATATTTCTACCAGTTTAATCTAACTTCATTACATCCGCCCAATAGAACGATTCCAAATCACAATCCCATGTCAATACGCCCTGAATGAACCACATCCCCTCTTATATAAGTGGCAAAATAATGTAATTAAATTATTTGGCGAAGGAGAAGCCATTAAAATCCCTTCGGAAGGCCATAGAAAACCGTCGAGGTCTGACGAAGTTTGAGCAAAGCGAAACCGAGTAAACATCATTAATAAAAGCAATTTCGTGCGTGTCTTTCACTCCCCCACGAATTTCTTTAAATTGCGGAGAAAAGATTTCGCCCAGTTAGGAAGTTTCCAATCCAATTTTCATGATCCGACTGAAAGAAAAGAACGGGTTGAAGGTTTCATTTTCATTTATGTCATTCTGAGGTTGTTTCCGGACTTTTTTTCGGCTACGCTGCCCCTGATCTCGGAACTTGGGATCGAGTTGGTCTGGGAAAAGTTTGCGCCTTACGCTTCGCGTTGAAAAGCGATAAGAGAATCGCAGGAAATAATTTTGTGTTTTACGATTTTTTCGGATTGCTTGGGAGATAAGAAGAACTTTCTCAGTTATTTTCTATGATGAATTAACAGTAATTTTCTGAACTGGAATTGGTTAGCTGGAAAAATTTTGTGCAGAAAAAAAAGCAACAAAATTGAGAAACTTGAGCTGACCATAGCCGCACCTTGATTAATAGTACAAAGGAAACATTTTTTCAAGATCTGCGCGTTTGTTCCTGAAAGGATACGCGTGCCATAGTTTTGCTCAACTGTCTGTAAGTTTTGAATTCTGAACCGGTAGTGGTTCGACTCTCTGATGGAAATTCGCAAACGCTTTTACGTTTTAATTTCCTCAAACCAAATTGATGATCACATTCGAAAAAATCGCGAAATGCAATAAAAATTTAGGTGAAGCCCTGAGCAGGAGCTTTTGAGCGCTCGTTCTTTGGTGGAGCAATAAAACTATTACCTCAAAGTTTTATTTGAGATTGATACCTGATATACAAATGCAGAATCTTAGCACAATCAGAATTATTTTTCGAAAATTATTCGAAAAAAAAATGTGTAAAAAAATTGTATGTATAAATTAAATTCTATGGTTCTGATGATGCTTGCAATTTTGCAAGAACATTCAGTATAGCAGTTTTCATTCTCAAAATAAATTTCACTCGAATCGGATATTCTGTTATGAAAATATAAAGATTCTTCTTTCAATATTCCAAATGAATTTTCTATAGTTCTGTTAACACTATGGCCACAATATTTTCCATGAGGCTTGTTATCAGCATCTTTCATTTTCCGTAACATTTCATTCCTATTGCTTTTTTATTTTCAGAGATATTGAGGAACAAAAATGTTGAATGGCCATGTTTTATGGAACACTCCATACGATTTGGCTGGTTAACGAACTTAACCGAGCCATTTGCGACCCGAACGCATCCTGAAAATTTCAAGTCTCTAGGACAATTCCAATTAGATATTTTCTCAGTTCTCCTATTTTGTCTCATCCTGCATAAATCAAAGAGTGAAAAACGAAAGATTTATCATCAAATATATTACAGTTGAAACAGAGTAGAATATTCATCTCATTTCTGTTCATTTCTTGAAAAACTTAGGTTGCGCCATAACTTTTGACGAGTGTGTATATTTTCATAAACCTATATCAAAAAATTGAGGGAATCATTATTTTATTTTATTCATCTGAAACAGAGGGGGAACAATAATGCTGATATATAATTTCGATAACTGCACATATGACGGACCAAAATACAGCTCGCTGATCACATCAGTCAAATCAAAAATTCCACCACCCCATGGCACGTAATGTACAAGCGGCCATCAATCTGCTCTCTCGCGTACAAACATCCAAAACGTTAACGTTCGATTCGAATGAGATTTCGCTAGTTGACTAATGGACTCATAATGCGTTCAGAAAAACATGAATATAAATCAGCCCGATGTTGTGAAATGTTTGAAATTAATATCAAAAACGGACGGGTTTTTCGCGGTTCCGCGGTGTAATTGGGTTTTGATGAAACAGAGTGAGCGAATGCGGTTCATTATTCAGTTTTGGATATTTTGAAAAGAATATTTGATGATGAGCGAACAGAGGGTTGGTTTTTGTTATCTGTTGCTTGAATGATGGTTTGGTTACAACTTGTAATTTAAAATTTTTCGCTGTGAGAGTTGCTTCACTCAAAATTTTATATGTGGTGAACGAAACTCCTGACCATTACAAATAAACAGGGGGTGGTTACGAACTCATGGCGAAGAATTAAGGGACATGTACAGATTGTTTTTTGTGTTTTTCAGGCAGAAATACTTGCAATCGAAAGATGCATAGATAGGAACCTGGAAAGAAACTGAAGGGTTTTTCAATAAGAGGTGTTATTTTGATATTCAAATAGAAAGCCATTTTTCGATATAAATGATCGGATGTTTATTTCATTTCGAAGAAGAAGCTATGCCGTTAATAGTGGAAAATAACATCAGGCAAATGACCACCACGACCACGCTTACAGGACCATATCCTTTTAATGAAATTTCAATAACCAAATCGCAAAGTGGTTGCCCTATGTCCTCGGTAGCCTTACGAATTCCATATTTGAGGTCTTGAATTGACGCTGGGCTATTAGCGTAGACCTTTTCTTTCACGTGGCCCCAAAGGAAGAAGTCGCAAGGTGTTAAATCACAAGATCTCGGTGGCCAATTGTGATCACCACTTCGAGAGATAACACGGTCCGGAAACTTTTCCCGCAAAAGATCAATAGTTTCGTTGCTTCTGTGGCACGTAGCACCGTCTTGTTGAAAGTAAACGTTGTCCAGATCAATACTATCCAATTTCGACCATAAAAAATTATCAATCATCTCTCCATAGCGCCATCTATTCACCGTAACTATTGCTTCCGCCTCATTTTCGAAAAAGTAAGGTCCAATGACTCCGCCGGACCATAAACCACACCAAACATCCCTAACTTATCCCGACCCAAAAATGTTCGAGTTTTACTGCCAAATTTTCACCATTTTTATAGTGAATTTTAATGATTTCAATGCGTTCTTGAAGCGTGTAAGGTTCCATTTTTATTAATGGCGTTGTTTCTACTTGTAAAATGTCAAAAAATGACAGCTTCAAATGTGACATCTACCGAAATAGCTGGCTATTAAAAATAACACCTATTATTGGAAAACCCTTTATCAAGGGTGTGATATAGTGATCCATTCTGATATTCAAGCTGCTATAAAATCTCCTTTGTCATCGATCCAAAGCTAATATGGGAGCTCCAAAGAATACTTGAAGAAGTTTAGCCTGGGTTCCTGGGAGGCTAACACTCTAGCCAGAAAGAGAGCACAAACGCCATTTACTGAAACATAACCCTTCTGTGAGGTAGGCAAATTAATCTATAAAAAAGATTTTTCAGAGAAGGAATAAACTGAAAGACTCCAGAGGAATCTCCCGGTAATGGATCATTCCAATAAGCTTCTTCGGACTTTTTAAAACTGCAAGGTCTAAAAAATATTCTGATATCAATAAAAATCAGTTACACCTCCTCGCTGGCAGGAAATTGTCGCCTTAGAAAGTATATGATGATATTGGCCTAACAGAAACTGACGAGTGTAGATTCTGTGAGAAAGAGGAGGCTACAGAATGCCTAGCCATTGCGAGCCTTCGCAAAGAATGTCTTGAACAGGAGAATTAAAGAAGAAGCGCGGATCTTGCCTCCTTGAACCCTCTCTGATACTAGATTTCATTAAATCTCCAATAAATAAGATGAAAATTTCTCTTGCGCTTCATCAAAAACATAAGTCTTCATATATCCCTCCATTTGTCGTTTCGGGTTTCGAACCACTCTGTATAGTGAATGGTAAAAATAGTGTGCTCTAATCGACTAGTCTCAAAAATTTCATCTAAACCATTCAAACTAAAATTATATACCTCATTGTTACCCTTGGAATTTCGCCGGAATAGACCATTAATGAACGCAGCTATTCAACTGTATATTTAGAGCTATCGCCTCTCCTACTAATGAGTGAAACATTCTAATGAGATACAAATAACGAAAACAAACATACAACAAGTATATCAGCGGTTAACAATGCAGTCAAGCTTGAGGGATCATGATCGACCTTTCAATTAGCCGGTTGATAAGGCTTAGACATTGTCTGCTCCGGACATGAATCGGTTTGCCTTATATCGAGATGTGTAATTGCTACTACCCGAAAGCAGAAAGATAGTTAGCAAACATGCAGTCCAGTTTATAACGGATGTGTTTCAGAAAATAAGAGTTCGAGTTGAAGAAACTAAAAAGTCGAATATACTAGACCAGGAGTCTTCAAACTTTTCAGCCCAAGGGTCACAATGTTTACTCCAGCAAATGCGAAGGGCCAAATATTCAACCCCATTTGATTTAGTCGCACAAAATAGGTGATAAGTGTTCATTTTAAAATAAAGTAATGCGTATATTGTGTATCATTTAGTTATATGGAAAAAATAAAAGATCACTGGAACTTTTAATATTTCGCGATTGACTCCAATAATAAGGCGCTGTGTTTGATTTGCAATGATAACATAGCTGTTATGAAAGAATACAACATAAGACCTAAGATGATAAGCTTTCGCGGACCGGATTCTTCAAACTGGGGTGCCAATTTTGGCCCGCGGGCCGTAGTTTGGAGACCCTTGTACTAGACAATATTTCGACAACAAAATGTAACCATTGTTTTGAAAGTTATGAATTTCTTGAGTATCTTGAAAGAACTGTGGATGCTGTATTGAACGTTAGTTTGTTTGTATCCCTCCATGTTCAATAAATAAATAAATGAATAAATAAAAGTCACAAATTTCCGATTTTTGTCGCTATTCTTCCACGACATGATATAAGTATTTGTTTGTGTGTTTATAAGTCTACCTTATGAAATTTTAATTTGGATGACTACAGCAAAACTGCCGAAAGAATATCCTTTCACGGGTTCAAAATTGACGAATGTTGGAATTACACTTCTCTTCAGAAAGTATTATACATTATTTTGTCTAATGCACTGAATTTTCGTTGAGATTAATGAAATATTTTCGTGATCAGGTATCGTTCAGTTATGCTTTGCATTGAGAAATGTTTTTATTTCTAGAAAACATTTAAGGTTTTCACTCCCAGTCTTTGAAACAGAAATTCAAAATTTTCAATTAATGTCGATTAGACTCTAAACGGAAAAATACACGATTCCAAAGATTCTACAAGTTTATCTGAAGAAGGAGTCTGATATAGACACCGAAACGTTACATTATCCTTTTCATTTATTTCCTTTTTCAGTTTTACTGTTAGACAACAATTTTTCAAACCAGTTTTGCTCCTGACAAATTAGTGCAAAGATTTAAGCAGGAACATTTCATCTTAATTGAAATTTTTCAATTATTTCTGTTTCAGAGACTGGAAGTGAAAACTAAAAAAAAGTTTTTCAGAAATGCAGAATCCTCCCAGATTAATTTCAATCGATAAATGTAATGTTTTTATCACTTTGTGTTCTGTTGTTGCAGTCAAAACGAAATCAATCGGAATGAAATTTTGCGGCAACATACAAGAAAAATTTTGTGGTCATAATGTTAACGGAACCATAAAAATTCGATTAGAATATTGAAAATAGGAATGTTTATACTTCTATAAAAGATATCCGATTCTATTGAAATTCACTTTGTGAATGAAAAAAAAATGATATACTGAATGTTCCTGCAAAACTTCGGGAGGATCGCATAATCTGCACCATAGAAAACTCAATAGGAATATTGAAAAGAAGAATACCTATATTTCAATTACAAGGTGTCTGATTCGATGGAAATTTATATCATGAATGAAGATTGATAAGCTGAATTTGCATGCAAAATTTCAAGAAGATCGCATAATCATAATCATAGAATTTGAGTTTTTAATTGCCAAATTTTTACATATTTTAGTTTTTGAAAATTTACAGAATATTATTCTTATCTTGCTCTACAAAATTTTGAGGTAACAGCCTCATTTCTCCGCTAACGAACGAGAGCTTAAAAGCTCCTGTTCAGGGCTTTCTCAAATTTTTCAATGCTAACTGACCTCACTCAATGATGGTTATGGAAATATTCAATTGATTTCAATTCGGTTGAATGGATTGACTGATGAACTGTTTTGTACAATCAAGCATAAAATTTCAGCGCTAAACCATCTTCAATCAAACGTAAAATTCTCTTGCTGCCCTTTCAATTTGTAGCCGATAGCCAATAGGGTAAAGAGATCATCTGTATCTGACGGATTATTGATAGAAAATCAGCAGGGCGTAGAAAGGTAGCTGGTTAGTTCAACTCCCTGTATTTCATAGGTTTGATGTAAATTGAATGTGGGTTCAACGAGGAAGTAGAAAATGGTTTCGAAAAGCAGGAAACGGAAACGTTGAAAGAGATGTGAATGGATTGACGGAAGGACGGTTCCACAAATTGGAAGGTTCTGAATGGAGTCTAATTAGGAATGATCAGAATTAATCAGTTTATAATTATTCCGCTGGTTTGGTTTCCTACATTCGGTTTCGTGTTTGTATCTTTCTATACATTCGGTTAATGGATGCTCAGAGTACGGGAACTTTTTTGATTCTTCGTGTATCATTCGTTTGACTGCTTTTGTAATCCGATTCAAACTTCCAGAGGTATATGACACGAAGAGGCCAACGTACTTGCGAAAGAGGGCACACGAATGTCACTCATTGGCCGAGAACCCTTCTGTGGTATAGGTAAATGTACCTATAAGAAGGAGTTTCTGGAGAAGGATAAAGCCGAGAGGGAATCACTCTGGCGGAATTTCCCAGAGATAGATCATTTCTCTAAGTTTCTTCAGATCTTTGAAACAGCAAGATAAAATAGATATCTGGATCTTGGTAAGAAACAATTACACCTCCTTACTGGCTTTCTCACAGGATACTGTCGCTCCAGGAAGCACCAATTGAGGATGGGTTCTGTGGGGAGGAGGAAGAAACCCCAATTCACCTAGTCACGGAATGCTACGGCATTGCGAGCTTAAGAAGAGAATGCCTTGGGCAAGAAACTTGTAAGAGTGTGGAACTAGCCTCGTTGAAGCCTTCACAGATATTGGATTTCATTAGATCTCTGGAAATGGAAGGCGAGCTGTGAAGGGTGTGGCCAGAACAGGGGGCACAATAGACCTCGAGGTCGCAGTGAACTGTAACCCCTTTTATACTAACTAACTAGGTATATGACAATATCATGATTTGCATGATTTTTGTTCACTTAATATCAACATGACGTCCTATTATTGGCACAGTGATTTTCAAATCGTTGAATTATCAGTTGTAATTTAACTAGTGCAATGAAAATTATCGATAATTTTTGGGAAATATGCTCGAATGCAAGTTAAGTTGAAAAAGAGCACGAGTGCGCGGAGCGCTCGAGTGCCTTTTACAGTTTAACTTGCATGAGAGCAGATTTGTCAAAATTATCGATTCATTTTCATTGCAAGAGTTAAATTTAATAAAAAAAATTTGTGAATCCTTCAAATCGTATTGTATCGCTGTAAGTTGCTGTCAGTTTCATGTTACTCTAATAAGTAATAAACGTTCATAATTACGTCTGCATTTATTTTAAAGGACCTGATAATTTTGCACAAGTGCGAATTATCGATAATTTGCACTAATGCAAAATGATCGCCTAATTGTATGCTCATTGGCTAAAACAACAATAAAAAATCAGTCGGAACATTGTTGTCTGTCGAATTTGACAGATGAATAAAATTTCACACAAATATCAAACTCTGGCCCATTTTCAACTTGATTTCTGGCAAATCTATGCAAATTATTGATATGTCTTTGAAACTATTCATTCCATCTTTTTCGATATGTACTATCACGAAGTAGATACAAATTATAGATCAAGAACTGTTAGAATTATCGTCCTAGAATAATGTCAACGAGAGTTTGAACTAATCAAACAGTTACCTGATTATCAAATTGTTCGCTCAGAAATTATACTTCTGCTTTAACTAATAATTGTATAGAAATTATGAATATATTTCTGATTTATGTATTGTTTTCTTTCTAATGCGGAAGATCACTCATACTACTGGCTAAGAAATAATCGAATGATTTTGGTACGATAATATTATGACTTTTTACAAGACTTTTCGTTATTGAGCAGACAATGAAGATTTTGAGTCTATAGGATTTCTAGTTTCCAACATACATAGGTTCGAGTAATAAATTTCAAACCATTATAACTCAAAAGCTAATCGATCAATTTGGCCCACTTGCTGATAGCAATGTAGCAATTATCATAAATTTTGTCAGAAGCAAAGATTATTTTCCCGACCGATTTCATCAGGAAGTACACTTCAAAACGAGAATTGAATTCGATCAACATATTGCTCAGTCCAAGTTAAGACTTCTAGAAGGAAGTGTACATAATAAAATAGATTCAGACCATATTCCTTTTTTGAACTGGAAAAATATTAGTCATGGTTATTTATTGAGAAAGTAAAAGTTTTGTGATATTTTATAATGGAAATTTGCTCAACTTACACTTACAAAATGTTTCATCCAATTTGTTCACTTACTTTTCTAATAAAAATTACTATACACCAATTTCTGGCATTTCCCATAGGTTACCTACCAATATTATATTAAATCGATTTATAACTGATAAGTAATTCTTTCCATTCCTGTATATTGCCTGCCCCCATATCCGCACATTTGGTAATGTAATAATAAGTAGTCCCTCTTCGGAATAGGTTTTCAATTGATTGATCATTCATAATGCATCAGTGACTGATAACCACCTACGCCTCGTTTTCCATTCACATCGTGTTATCATCAACTATTCATCAATTCATCACTTGGCTATGCTCGATTGAAAGTCAATTTGAACTGGCAACACACTCGGTGAGCATTACTACATCCAATTGATAGAATGCGCGTACTAAAAGATACTATAGAATTAATCTTATGATATTTACATTTTCTCGAAAACCAGCTACAACCTTAGGTATGTAGATGACTATAACGCAGTTATAAGTAATACAATTTAGATTACTAAGGGATTGAATGCTTGACAGAATTGAAAAAAATCATATAGAGTCAAAAGACCATAGATTAATGTATGTATATATGCATAAAGTCAGAACTACCAGACCAATTTCGGTCTCTTCCTTAGTCTTCCAGTTCCTTTGGAAAGTTATTGTTCTCACTGCCAAACCAGATACATTCCTTTTGCCCACAACTCCATCTGAATAACTAGTAATTCTCGATGTACAAGAGTTTTGAAAATGATTTAGTATCTTTTCACAGAAATATCTACCATTCCACTGAAGTGCTTCAATCGATATGAACCATTTCCTGTGAAAGTGTGAAAATATATCCTCGGTTTTAAGTACAGCAGTCCGGAATGAAAACCGTTCTTTCCAAGAAATCACTTCACTCCAAAAACAACAAACGCCAAACTTTTTTTTTCCAAAACCCAGTACCCTCAAAACTGAAAACCGCTCACCAGAAAACTCATTGAGCCTCGAGAACTGGCGAAGATCCAAACGCTCTCGACTGAAAACATCCCACAACTCTTTTCCCTAATCGAAATCGGACAAAATCCTTGGCGCACACAAGTTTGAAGATATAATTGTTATCTTTTCACTGAAATACGAGTATCTACATTTTCAGCTGAAGCTCTTCAATAGATATAAACCAGTTTCAGTGAAAGTCTGGAAAAAACATTGTCTCATTTGATGTTAGATTTTAATATGTAAGATAGCCTAACAAACTCGAAGGCGATGACAAATTAAAAAAAATGTTCACACAAAATTAAACCTGGTTAACCAGTCATTAATAAGCTATGTTGATTTCAATACTTATCTGAACTTCTCCAGTTGTTTTTTACAATGGACAGAATTTCACGGTTTTTATCATGAGAGAATACCAAAATATAGCAACCTTCTAACTGAATAAACTGATCCAACACACCCTTTCTTCCATATGACAGATCATTAGTTCCGGAGATATAATCGAAGCTTTCCACTTGAACCATTTTCTGCAGAATTGTGTCATATACTGCAGTGCGGAATGAACAGTATTAACTTCAAAGAATCATTCCATTTCAAGAACAACTAACGGCCAAACTATTTTCCTCAAAACTTCAGTACCCAGAAAGATGAAAACAGCTCTTCTAAGTAACCTGTGAGCCTCAAGAACTCGAGAAGAACAAAACGCTTTCGAATGAAACACCCAACAACTCCTTCTCCTAATTAAAATCGTATAAAATCCTCAGCGAACACAAGTTCTGAATATATGAATGTAGCTGTTCACTGAAATATCTACCTTTTTGGATGAAGCATTTTCCAAAAGACTGTAAATAGCTCTTCCCTTCTTTCCCATGTTTTCTAAGAAATAACTTCACAGCTGCAAATCACACAAATAGAACATGTTCGTAATATGAAGGATGAAGGTAGGTATCACTAAACTCCGATCACGATGATTATTGAAATATCACTGAATCTTCACATTTCCTAAAGCAGAAAAATCAATATCTTGTAATTTAAATCCCAAAAAAAGATTTAATCTTGGACTGGTGCTATAGAAAGACATCAAAATTCTAATAGGATGAAACCACAATGATCACATATGGGCTAATCGAACACGAAAACATCGAACCGAACTCATGCATGATAAAAATCCAAATCCAGATTGTAACAAATCGTTACATCCGCCAGATCTTTCCTTTTATCCCCTTACGTTTCAGCACCTATCCAGAATCTTCGTCAATTGTCCCGAATTGATTCTACCGCAATTTTCCGAATGTTCCTTGCGGATTACGAAGGAGTCCTCGGCTCTCATCTGGCACCAGGCCAGCGTGGACCAAGAATATTATGTTTCGGGAGGAAGTTCCTTGTGACTTATGGACTGGAAGCTTGGCGCGAATCTGCAATGGAAATACTTCATACCAGCCTTTACCTTACGAGGCAGAAACTTTCGTGTGATTTATCTTCGGTGCGCCGAGGCTTTTGTACGATTTCAATTAGGGGAAGGAGTTGTGGGATGTTTTCAGTCGAGAGCGTTTTGATCTTCGCCAGTTCTCGAGGCTCAACGAGTTATTCAGATGAGCGGTTTTCAGTTTTGAGGGTACTGGGGTTTCGGGGAAAAAAGTTTGGTCGTTTGTTGTTTTTGGAAAGAAGTGATTTCTTTGAAAGAATGGTGTTCATTCCGACTGCTGTTCTGAAAGCAGGGAAGGTTTTTCCAGAGTTTCACGGAAACTAGTTTATATCTATCGAAGCGCTTCAGCTGAAAATGTAGATACTCGTATTTCAATGAAAAGATAACAATTACATCTTCAGAACTTGTGTGCGCCGAGGAGTTTACTTGATTTCGATTAGGGAAAGGAGTTATGGCATGTTTTCAGTCCCTAGCGTTTTGATCTTCGCCAGTTCTCGAGGCTCAACGAGTTGTTCAGATGAGCGGTTTTCAGTTTTGAGGGGACTGGGGTTTTTGGGAAAAAAGTTTGGCCGTTTGTTGTTTTTGGAGTGAAGTGATTTCTTTGAAAGAATGGTGTTCATTCCGAATGCTGTTCTGAAAACAGGAAAGAGCTTTTAACAGTTTATGTCTATTGAAGCGCTTAAGCTATTTGAGAAATCAGCTACAATTATCTTGCATATTAAAATCTGACATCGAATCAGACAATGTTCTCATATTTTGAAAAACGATTACTCTTCTCAAAACTGCGATTTGAGAGACATGTCTAAAATTTCCGTTTTCTATTTCACCACTGGGATATAACTTGCCAATATTTCCTTATCCGAAATTAAAACAAATATTCAAGAGAAAAAGTTATTTTACGAGATCAGTCTGCGGATGCATAACTCTGTATTCTAGAAAGATTTCTCCGAATTAAATTTCTCAATAAAGTCCAACTACGAAATTCAGTAGATAAAGTGATCACTCAAAAAAACCGAATACTTTCACATTCAGTGCATGCTGACAATGTTCTGATATTTTGAAAAAACTATTACACTTTTCTCAAAGCTGTGATTCGAGTGTCTAGAATTTCCTTGTTCTACTGGGATATAATTTCTTGACAAAATTTCCTTATTCGAAATAAAAACAAATATTCAAGAGAAAATTTTATTTTACGAGATCGGTCTATTATATGTATGTATCACTCACTGTATTCTAGAAAGATTTCTCCGATTTAAATTTCTTAATAAAGTCCACCTCCGAAATTCAGTAGACAAAGTGATCACTTAAGAGAACCGAATACTTTCACAATCAGTATATGCTGACTATTTGAATCCTGCAACTACACTTCTAACAAAAGAAGAAGACTTAAATGAGGTTTCTTTATTGGTGCACCATAAAAGTGAATCATCTATTTCAGTTTGAACCTCGAAATTTATCTCATTGATTCCAACCATCTGTCTGGATATTCACGTGAAAAACTACCGAAATAAAAAGTATCCACGAAACTCTATTTCACTCGGGAAATTGACGAGTTTCGCCTCCGAACTTTTAACATTCATCTACACAATTTATCTGCTAACCTACCAGAACAGTTTCAAATCTCTACCGAAAGTTGCTTGCAATTGAGAACATGTTCTTGTTATTTGAAACAAATTGGATTTTACATAAAACCTTTCTATGATATGGTAACTAAGACTAATTTGTATCCAATTCCGTCAGAATCATATCATAGGAAGACTTTCCAACAAAAATTGAAATTAGATTAGAAAAGGGATCTAAAAATCTCATTTTAATACGTTGGCAGGTCGAATAGGTTGAGTGGTTGCGAAGTTATTAGCACTGCAATATCCCTGAACAAAGTGCTCTTATGAAACCTCAAAGCAATACTGTGAATTTATTATTATTATTATCAAACTTCGATTATTATAAACTCAAAATCACGGGAGAACTCACCCTGAGAGGAATGTATGTTAGATGTAGAATTCGAGGAACCAAAATTATTTACAGAGCTATGATTCATCTGGGGAATGAATTAGTCTCAATAGCAAGCTGAAGACTGAACTTTTAACATCAATCCTCTTCACCTGAGGGAAAACTTTTTACAGCACGTTCAATTCATCCTGAGAACTGAATGAGATTAATGTAGCTAATTATTCGGGATTGCGAAGACATTCGATTAATTTGCCCTAATAGTCTTTTTGGATCGCGCATTTTCAATATTTTTTCAGCAGGCTCATTACTTATCTCGTTCACAATTGATTTGATTTCGTGCAATTTCTTCTGCACTTGTATTTATGATGGAAATATTCTTAAAAAAGACAGATCTGATTAAATGCAGACAGAATTTACTTTTTTATAAAAAATTCAAGAAAAGCCCTTAGCAGGACCTTTTGAGCACTAGTTCTTCTTTACAATATTTCAATTGAATTTTCTATGGTTCTGTTGATACTGTGGCCATGAAATTTGGGATGAACATTCAGTATATCGATCTCCATTCACAAAAAAAATTCATTCGAATCGGATATATTTTTTATGGAAATATGAAGTTTCTTTTTCAATATTCCAATTGAATTTTCTATGGTTCTGCTCACACTATGGCCACAAAATTTTGCGTGATGCTAGTCATGAGCATCTTGCATATGGATATAACATTTCATTTCGATTGGTTTCGTTTTTTCTGAGATATTTTGAATGGCCATATTTTATGGAACCGCCTGTACGATTTGGCTGGTTAAGGAACTCAACAGAGGCATTTGGAACCCGAACTCATCCTGAAAATTCCAAGTCTATAGAACAATCCCTTCGAATGTTATCGTGCTAACAATTCGAAAATTAGAGACATTTTTGCAAAACGATATAGCACTCGTTTAAGTAGAACGAGAGCTCAATAAGTTTTTGAAAATGTCCTACACTTTATTCACGAACAAAGGCCTGAGACTGAAATTTGTTTTAAAGTTTTTTCTCGAAAGAACGATTGTAGTACTTAGAAATATATATCAAGTTTTATTCAGAAAAACCCATTATTCTTTTCAATGTAGTTTTCAATTCCAGAAGATTCGAAAAAGAACAGATTTGAATGGAGACCATTGAAGTAAATTTTGTTCCGTTTCACACCCTGCAATCAATCTTATTGAATCTAGCCATTCGTCTGGATATCCCCATAAAATAAGAAATAAAAATTATCCGTAACTCCATTTCAGGGGAAAAATTGGAGAAATTCAATGCCGAACTTCAAAGGTTACTTTCAACGTCCATCTATACAATTTATCTCCCAACCTGACAAAATAGTTTGAGTCTTTGTGAGAGTTTGAATTCATCTTTAGATCCAGATGAATAGGGTCGAATTGCTTTAGATTGAGCAGATCAATTCGATCAATTCAGAACAAGTTAGCAGTACATGACAGTTTGAACTTGAATCAACGTGAATTTTTCACCCCAGACATCTTGATGATTGTAATGGCTGGAACATTTTTTCTGGGAACATTACTGAATTTGGCCGAAATCGATGATTCTTTCGTGTAGCACAATATGAATAAATATTTGTTGAATATGATGAGTGCGACGTATGGATACACTCATTATTAGTATTCCATTATGCGAAGATAGTTTTTTAACCATTTCGAAATTGTTATGTTTAAAAATCACATTTGGCATTTTTCTTTCAAACAGTAAAAAATTTCTAACTCAAATGAAACAGTACAAAATCGAAAAATTTACGCAATTATGTGCAGTCGCAATCCTTATGTAAATTCTAACATATACACTTATGGACACTACTTCAGAATGTCTCACCAAATATCTAATGATGGTGTTTTCAGAGGGATAACTTGAGGAAATTGAACTTGACCTTGATAGAAATAAAACATTCTGAAATATGTAGACATATGAAAAAACCCAAGATAGCACCGATAGTTTATACATTGGTATGGAAATTCATATCTGAAACATACGATATACAATGCATCAGACAGAGGATTCTTCCGTCCAGTTGCACAGATGAATAGTCGAGAGAATCACGTGCTGAAACACACTAAATTCCGTTGTCTTATAGAAATATTCTAGTCTTGTCTCTCTCTTATCGTTGGGAGGAGCATAATTCATTTAGTATGGTAGGCAACAGTAAATACTTGAATATAGTATTATTGGCAGCCTGACAAATTAAATAATTCTATACGTGTACTGCAGGTTCCCTACCATACTGCGATAAGAGAGAGACAAGACTAGGTTATTGCAATAAGTCAACGGAATTCATTCAGTTACAGCACGTGATTATGTCGACTATTCATCTATGCAACTGGACGGAAGAATTCTCTGCCTGATGCATAGAATATCGTATGTTTCAGATGTGAATTTCCAAATCTGTATATGTGCACAGTGTCAATCAATATCCGGGTGTCAACAACTGAACCCTCTCACCCTAAGATATTAAGAATTAATATGTAAGATTTTTTAAGAACTTCAAAGCATAGGCATAAAGGAAGGTCTGCTTCTCTGTAAATCAATATTTCATATACTAGAGTTCTATAAAATTCACTGAAAGCCAATTTTGCTCCGATGGGGAGAGAAGAAAGATCTTAATGCGAGCGGTGAAATATTTACAAGACCGTTATTCTAGCTCTCCTGGGGAGCAACAAGATAAACTGTGGGCTGTCCACATCTGCTGTGTTACGTGTGAGAATTTCATACTGAATGGACACCGATTTCTTCTGAAACACCTACGATGTGAATAAATCATGTGGAGATACGATTTGGTGGTTTCGGAAATCTACATTACCGTTCTATGTACAAATTTTGTAGCATGAATATTGTGCTATACTGTGAAAGGTGTGGATCGAATGTAAGTGTTGTTTACTGGATTCTCGATGAGCAAAGGAAATAATCATTTCAATCTCAATTTAGGGAAATTAATTGCTGATAGAAATCTTCTCGAATAAAAATTCCATTTCAAAAAGCCGAAACCGAGGCTGAAACACATGAATCAATTTCGAATCAAACGCCTTTTTTGGTCATAAAATGAAATTAATTTGTTTCTTTTATCCCCCTGCTGTAACTCTACCTTACTTGATTTTTAAAATGCAAACATATGTGAATGTTGTCGAATAATTTTTTTGATTCACTTTTGTTTTTATCAGAAAATAAGACCCAATTTTTATTTGAAGGTAAATGGATTGGACGGCAAGTTACCATTGAATTGACACTAAGATCTCCCTACTCAAGGCCACAAGTTTACTTTCTCCGGGATGTCTTAAAGTCGAAGTTCATCAAAACAGGCCTATTACAATTGAAGGTATAAGCAAAAGATTGGATTGAAAAAAAATAACATACCAGCTGAGACCAAGTAGAGGAGGGCATTTTCAGCGTCTACTACGTTGAATTCACTGCTAGATGGTACTAAAACGGTATTGAAATTTTTGGTTTTGTCTTACTTCCTATTAACCACATAAGTGGAATGAAAAAAATGGTGGTAAGATTTCATTTGTCACAAGATATTCAACGAGCCTACACACGACACATGTTTGAGGCTGGGGCGCCGAAAAAAATATTTTATTACCAAGAATACGTTCAATAAAAATCGATTTGTGCTTCAGCAGTCTGATTTAAAGCTATCAATTCTATTAGGTTGTTTCGCCCATCTCAGTGTATTATGACAAAATACAAAATTGAAATTCTCAAAAAAACTGAGGTTTTCACAGAAGCCATCATCTGAATCCAAAATTTATCGAACGTTATATTTCACTGATAAAACTAATGGTGGTATTCTACTTTTCATCTGTAAGTTACGATACTGTAGCATACGATTGATCTGTAACTGGCCGACTTACAGATTCGTAAATCCTTCAATCGTAAGATTTAATTGTGGAACTTTATGTATTATGAGAAAATGGTTTTGATATGAATTTGAAAAAAATTCTTGGTTAAAATTGCTGTAGAGCATTTATTAAGTTTATAGTACACTGGTTCTTCGATCTGAACATGTTCAGAAACTGGCCATTCGGTATTTCTTCAATCTGAACATTTTCTGTGCATCCGAAATTTCAAATGGATTCATTTGATCACGTAACCTTTTCCTTCCGATTCTTTTAAAGTTCCTACTTTGAAAGAAGAAAGAAGAATGATTATTGAACAATGATTTAACTGTTATGATTTTCTTCCGATAACAATCCAATAAACAAAACCATATTATTTTTATTCATCATGAATTTCTTATATTAAAACGTTGGTGTTCGTCCTAAAATAAACAAACCATTCAACGTAACCTCACAATATGTCATTCGATTATGCTCCAATCACCCGTCGAGTACTCGTAAATATTTAACGATTTCTGTGAGCTACACATCCATTTAAAGAGGTCCAGAATTACGATTTTCCTGTAAACTTATGAAAAGTTACAGATTGGCTTACAGATGAAAGCAGAATACCACCATAAGTTTGATTGAAACTGACGATTTCACGATTTTATTTCGAGGAAAAATTTGCAACAACAAATTTGTACTTATGGTTGGAAAAATAAAAACTTTTTCTATCGTATACAGAGCAAAATTTTGAATACATTATAGAGATACAGCAAGTTTCAGAATTGTAAGAAATATGCAGCCACTACAAATTTCATGTAAACCGAAAATTTTGTCATTTCAAATTAATCTGGGAAAGGATCAGATTATCAGCTAACCGTACGGTCCACTTAATTCAGAACAGAGCTCGAACAAGTAGATAGTGGTTTTTTGCTTCATCTACTTGGGGGTTCTGACATGATAGCCTCCTGAAGAGGTTTGGATACAATGTCAATGGTCGAATTTCAGCGATAGTCATCAGCGGATGTCGGTCAGATTACTTCATGAGTAGGTACTTCAAGTGTTCTAAAGGGTTACGTTTGAGAGCTCTGATATTGAATATCAACAACGGTTATTCGCGAGTGCTTCCGTAATAGCACCTTTATTGTGTGCTAAATTCCTGAATGTTCGTGCATCCCAGGCATCCGGTTAAATTATTCAAATGAATTCTGATTTGTTTGAAGCAAATGAAATGAGATCATATGTTTTGTTCGGATTTCCGAATTATAATATTTTTTATTTATTATTGGAAAAAGTCGAGAATTCGCCACGATTCTGAATGGTTACGGAAGAATGATACTTCGATGTGATGAATTCAAGATCGGTAAAGGAAGAAAACTGGATTACCAGAAGAAAAAATAAACAATGGTCGATAAATACCACTATTGCTAATTCAGAGATTCATTATCACCAAAGCCTTGTGAAGTTTCTTTCGACAAAGAATGATAGAAAGAATTGGCATTTCTTCAGCCCCTTTCGTAAAAAAAGTTTCGATATAAGCCACGGAAAAAGTCAATATATTTGAAATGAAGGTGAATATTTCGTTTTTTTTGGCGTATACAAGTTCAATGCGGCGAAATATATCTGTTTATATTTTTTCTTTAAACAATGTAGTCTTGGCGTTGAAAGTAAACACTTAAAAATAACATTAACTGGAGAAAGGAGAAAGCATTTTATGCATTATTTTGGTCTAACTGATCGTTCAAGGAAATCTTTAGCTGTTATCCGAATGCCTAAAATTTCGTAGTTTTAATCGCATTAAATGGTCACATCTCATGTACACCCTCTTGAATGTTATATAGGCAGCGTCATTAGAAAAGAAGAGTGCTGAAAAAATTGCTGAATATTATGATTGAAGCCTGGACATCATGAGTAAAGTTTCACTACCTTCTGAATTTCCAAGATCTTTTTATTCACATCCTAACTACCCTCAAGTATCTGCGCTCAAACGAAAGAGCTTCAACAAGGCACAATATTAATGAATACAAATTTCCATAACTGCAATAATTTGCCTGAATAATCAGGTCTTTGCCTGGGAGAGTTTTTATACGAAGAACCGAACGAATGTTGCTTTCAAAGGCTTTTATAGGTCAGTATAACCAATTGCGGAATACCAGGATTAATATACAGTGGAACTTCCCTATAACGAAAGTGCTAAATCCGCAAAAATTCGTTGTAAAGAAATTTCGTTATACAGAAATTTATTTTTATAGTCGGCAATGTTGCAGTCGACTTCACTGATAAATTTGAGTTTATTATTCAAACTTAAGCACTTCCTTTTCGACATTTTCGCACAACTTTCACACTAGCGTAATAGTTTTATTGAAACCGAAGAGCTAGGGGTATAATAAAAACTGTTTCAGACGGATCTCTCTGCCGTAATTATTTAATTTAGGTCGGGATTTATTAATACGACCGGAAAAATTTCGGAAAAACCCACCCTTATACCTTCCTACTATACCTTCCTACTGATGCCCATTCAAGGAGTGATGTTCTTTGAATATTTCGTTATAAAGAGAATTTGCTTCGTTTTCATCATGGAATTTGATTCAAAGTACAATGTCTTGTACGAATTCGTTATACAGACGTTCGTTTATAGGGCAGTTCCACTGTATTTGCAATTTGATGAAATTGCATATCCATAAACTATTAAGATTACTTTCACAATATATGATGTGTTCCTTTTAATTATTTCAACGCGTACTTCTTAAGAATATCAAGATCTATAACATTTAAAAAAATGAACAGTTGTCTTGAAAAAAATCGTAGGTAACTTTCGGTTTAATATATTGCGAACAATAACTGCACCAGTTTTAGAAGTCATTGATTTCTTTCCTTTCATTTCAATCAAATCGACATTGTTCCATACAATGAAATTTAAAAAATAAACAAATGGTCAAATCTTTATCCAATCATCACCCATATCAAATCCAGTAATCCCAACGACTTCCTCGAAAATAACCCATCATCAAATCAACCATCCGTGTGCACGGAAAACAAACTAACGTGTCACGTCTCGGAAAACCAGCGTTTCACCGGTGGAAAAACACCGCGGCGAAGATGAAAAACGGTCGACGGAGGCAGTGGCGTACTCCTGTCACATCCCGTCCTCAGCGGACAGACCCGGCCAGAAGACTGAAACGCTGAAAGCTGCCGTAAAATCGTAACTTGGTGTGCTCCAGTCCGCCGGCCGTGCGCTTAGCATGCGCGATCGCAATATCTAATCTATAATGTTACAGACATCCCTTATTATTGGGAGAGATAAAGTGTTACCGGAGTGCAGAACATTGATTCTCCATAATTTTGAGGAGATCAGTGTGAGGCGGCGATGTGAGATGGAAATTTACATGGAAATCTTTGTGAGATAACATAGTTGGAGGACTTCGATTGCTGGTTAGGCGTCGTATAAGAAAGTTGGAAATAGTCTGTTTAATTTTTCAACTACCTGTCACTAGAGTAGACTGAAGCATTAAGATGATGCACTGAATTAACAAAACTGCAAGTGATACATACAGATGTGGAAGAAACGGATGGAAACACAGGAGTTTCAGTGTTAAATTCACGCTGGTTCGGAGTCCAGTGGAACAGTGGAAGAATCGAAACCTCGGAGCGATGCGATGTTGAATAAGCGGCTGGTCTGTTGGAATGGCAGTCTGTAGTGAGTGGGGAAGCGCGCAAGCAACGATCTAGGATCGAATATTCGAATATCTAATCAGTAACACTCCAAACGGGAGATGGATAACATCGCATGACTATTGAAAATGAATACGACAAATTTTCTCCACTCTTATGGGCGCCATGGGCGGAAGTTATTTGCCTCAATGAATGAAACAAATAATTTCCTGTGAAATTAATATTCAGGTTCTTTTTCGTCATAACTGGTTTGAAAATAAAATAAATTCTACGAAAAACAAAAATAAATTCAACGAAAATAAAATATGAAAAAAAACAGAAATTAATCTGTTATAAAGATTTAATCTCATATCTCGGAGAAGATTCGGCGTACTTGCTATTTGGAACAAAGTTGGATTATTTTGGACCTTAATTCAATAATGTTTGTCGCTCTTTCAATTTCTTGCCAATACACCATATTTTTGAGATATCCCCAAAGAAAGAAATCATTGGGAAATAAATCTGGAGATCTGGGGAGCCATTTGATGGTTCCGTTTGTGGTCAGAAAAAGTCGTTCTTAGATATTGTGTGACTACGCTTGCGTTATGATTGGGTATTTTATCTGTAATAGATCCAAATATTTTGCAGCGTTTAGGTTACCATCGATGAAAAATGGCCCTATCATGTAATTACCCAGCATTCCTGTCCAAACATTAAGTTTTTCAGGATACTGGGTACGCACAGGAATACTCAGGTGCTTATTCTCCTTAGACCAATATCTTACTACGGATGGTTATGTTTTCTATGCAATGAAAACGATGACTCATTCGTGAATAAGATATTGCTCAGAAAAGAACTAATCTCATTCTCTTTTTCCATCATCTTTTCCCAGAATTCCATCTTTTGAAATGGTCTTCTGGAAAAATTTCCTGAAAGGTTTGCACCTTATAACATTTGTAACCATTTATTTTCAAAATATTCCGAACAGTTCTATCGCCCAAATCGACTTGCTGGGCAATTTTTCTGCTAGAACAAGGTGCACTGGTTTCAACAGCAGCACACACATCCACTTCTCTTGCCAAACGAATGCGGATAATTACATGATAGGGCCAGTTTTCATCGATGGTAACCTAAACGCTACAAAATATTTGGATCTATTACAGAATCAAATTATTCCGACAGTTCGACAGCTACCAATTAATTAATTATTTCATTTTCAAACCAGTTATGACGAAAAAAGAACCTGAATATTAATTTTCACAGGAAATTATTTGTTTCATTCATTGAGGCAAATAACTTTCGCCCATGGCGCCCATAAGAGTGGAGAAAATTTGTCGTATTCATTTTCAATAGTCATGCGATGTTATCCATCTCCTGTTTGGAGTGTTACTGATTCGATATTCGAATATTCGATCCTAGATCGTTGCTTGCGCGCTCCCCACTCACTACAGACTGCCATTCCAACAGACCAACCGCTTATTCAACATCGCATCACTCCGAGGTTTCGATTCTTCCACTGCTCCACTGCCTCCACTGGACTCCGAACCAGCGTGAATTTAACACTGAAACTCCTGTGTTTCCATCCGTTTCTTCCACATCTGTATAGGCTACTTCAGAGCCGACCTGGGAATACTTGAACAGTTGCAATGATTTAGTGAGGCGCAATAGAGTCTCCTTGATTTAAATTCAAGAATGAGGGAAACGGAAAGGCAGAAGATCTCGCCAGTAAGGGGTCATCAACTCGACAACCGTCACCTTTCTGTGGCATAGGGAAAATCACCTCATCAGAAAGAAATAACGAGAAGAGACCAAAAGACACTCTGGCAGAGCCTTCCGGGTCTGGAAAACTCCGAAAAATTTCGGAACGTTCAATACAAGAAGATCCCGAACTTCTTGAGATTCAATATGAAAAGGGGCACATCCACACATGTTTTTCACGGACCACTGCCATCTAAGCAAACTCTGATGAGATTGGGTGTAGCTGTAAACGATGAATTAAGATTCTGTGTAAAAGACGGGGAAACTCCAAAACATCTCGACAATGATTGTTAAGCCTTCGGTTCCCAACGAAAAGGAGTGCTTGAGTGAGGGAAACCACTCCAGTTTTGAGATGCATCAAGACTCTGCGAGCTATAGGGTCAGCCCGCCAGACAGCTCAAGTTATGGGGGCACAATATATCATTAGGTGGAGTATTATTGAACTCACAAATATCTAAGGGGAAATAAGATTCCTCTCTGCTCTGAATTTCAAGGATTATTTTGAAGACTTCAACACATGAAGTTAAAATAGAGACTAATATTCATTCCACTGATGGCACCATTAGCTCCGATTCTTTCTACTTTCGAGTATCGTTGTGCAGTCTGGTTTAACAATGTCAATACAATTGATACACAACTCCATGCTGCCATGAAAACAACATTGGTTACCAGTTGTAACTTGTGTGATCCAATATCTATTCTATAATGTTACAGACATCCCTTATTATTGGGAGAGATAAAGTGTTACTGGAGTGCAGAACATTGATTCTCCATAATTTTGAGGAGATCAGTGTGAGGCGACGATGTGAGATGGAAATTTACATGGAAATCTTTGTGGTTAGGACGAGATAACATTAAGTGTCGTAGAAGGAAAAATATAGTTAATTTTATTTCTCAAATATACTCCCAAAGCTGACTGAAGCATTAGGATGATGTACTTGAAGAATTGAAGAACTTAGAAATAATCTTGAACCTAATACATCATCGCCAACTTCAAAGATTAGCTGGGAATGCTTAGGAAAACTTAATGCTCTAAAAAAGCACGATAAAATCTCTTCCATTTGGGTTGAAGAACATTTAGGTATTGAAGGACACAAGGAAGTTGACTATTTGGTAGGAAAAGGTCATCAGCTCCTAATATAGGAAAGAAATCCTCTTCATTTTTTATAGACTGTTTTATGGAAAAAATTTATACATAATTCTGCAAAACCAAGAGACGCCTTCATAAGAAGAAGAAGTAATCAAACCATTTGTCTGTTTTGATCATATTGATACAATAATTAGAGGGTGATATTTTGATTAGAACTCAAGTAGTCGATATTCCCCTACTCTCCCCTATGCACGACTCTATGTGTCAGTTGCAGGAACGTCCATTAAAATTTAATGGTCCATTAAACTCTTAATCCTCCATTATTACAAGGAACTAATGGAGGATTAAGGGTTTAATGGACCTTTAAATTTTAATGGACGTTCCTGCAACTGAGCATATATCTCTCATTGATACTGCACTTTCGTAATTGACTCAGAAAGAGGATCTTCTGAAACGTTTTTTGAGTAGTAAAGGGTAGTAAGAAGGGTTATTTTGATATTCAAAGAAAAATGCCATTTTTCAATATAAATGATCGGATGTTCATTTCATTATAAAGAAGAAGCTATGCTGTTAATAGAGGAAGATACATCAGGCAAATGACCGCCACGACCACGCTCACAGGACCATATCCTTTGAATGAAATTTTCCATAATCAAATCGCAAAGTGGCTGCCCTAAGTCCTCGATAGCCTCACGAATTCCATCTTTGAGGTCTTGATCGACGCTGGCCTATTGGCGTTGACCTTCTCTCTCACTAGGCCCAAAAGGAAGAAGTTGCAAGGTGTTAAATCATAAGATCTCGGTGGCCAATTGTGATCACCTCTTTGATAGATAACACGGTCCGGAAACTTTTTCAGCAAAAATTGAGTTGTTGTGTTAACTGAACTTTATAAGCCTTAAGACCCAAATGTTTATGCAAAATACGGTGTAATGACGTTTGTGGAATGCCTTATTCCAAAGAACGATGAGGAATGGACAAACCTGGATTTTCTTCAACACTTTCGGCTACGTGCACGTGTTTTATTCTTCACGTCAATGACTTGTCCCAACAGCTCGAATTTTCCACCAATTTCTTTATTGCGGCCCGACGAAGTTGCTTCACAACGACCCAAAAATGTTCGAGTTTTACGAACCGTCTCTGCCAAATTTTCACCATTTTTATGGTGAATTTAATGATTTTAATGCGTTCTTGAAGCGGTGTATCGTTCCATTTTTTTAATGGCGTAGTTTCTACTTGTCAAATATCAAAAAATGACAGCTTCAAACGTGACATCTACCGAAATAGCAGGCTATTCAAAATAACACCTCTTATTGGAAACCCTTTAGTACTTATCAATCACCTCATATATGTAATATCAGAAACATAAGTCAGCCGAATGAACGTATATCAAAGACCATAATAATTGCCACAAGGAGTATGCAAAACGAAGTGAATTCCTCCCTCGATACAAATCGCCTTGTATAGGCCGGCCCTTCATTATTCAAATCATAAGCAATGACCTATGCAAATGGCCTGATCAACTCATAAGCTGTCAAGTGTCCAAATTATAGCCTCATTAAATCTTTATTCCTGTGCATATTTCAACGGAGCTTACCCATTAGTAATGCCTACACTGCCTTAGCAAGATCGCAGATTAAATTTTCTGACACAAGAGCAGTTTGTTTCACCTGTCAGATCTTTCGTTTTTCATAGCCGTGACATATCAAATGCGTCCAGTTATCGAACGTTATGATCTGGTGTTATAATTCAGACTGACTTACACGAAGGTGGTATTATTGTATGCCCAGCTTTCTGGCTGTTATGTGGAGTGATATAAACTCGGTCAAATGTAGGAAAGGGGTCAGATTTTATTGTTCATATGAAAGACTAGTTGAAGATATCACGGGATATCATAGGGGATGTGGTGGAATACGTATTTTCCCTCATCATACTACCAATAAAAATTCATAATGAATATTGAAACCAATCAATGGCATTTTCAGTGATTTGCATGAAAAATTCTTTCAGAATTGATGGACCCCTCCAGAAACTTTTTTTTTCAAAACCAAATTGCTCTTGACAAATTTTGCTAAGATTTACGCAGGAGCATTTTATCTCAATTAAAGAATTTTTTTGTTCCGTAGTCAAGTTCTCGAGAAGAAAATCATTGAATTTACTGAAATGAACTTGCAAATCCAAGCGATCAAAATTGGCGGTCGAGTGTGACGTACGCGTTAGCATTCATTTCATTGTATGATTTTAAATCAGAGTTTACAAAGATGGCAACCGGTCACTCTGAGGTGAATCGTAATACCTACAAACTATTTTGTACTATTGTGTAACTACCCATTACACGTCTGGCTGCTCGGCCATTATGATACCCTTTAACTAGTTTTTCACGCGGTTTTTATAATTATTCCGAAATTGAATTCGATATTCAGGATGAAATACCACTGTGTATTAAACTATGGGAGATGATAACCCTTCATAATGGTCCTGTAAAACGGTCTTAGAATAACACAAGATTCGAAAAATCATCACTTGGAAGGCCAGACCTGGTTTTAAAACCCTCCTGGCCAAAGAGCAAGAATTAAGTATTTTGTTTCTGAATATTGAAGTATTTATTCAAATAGTTTTAAGTTTCAATTTCGTAAAGACGTCAGGACAGGGTTTTTTCTACTGAGGGTTTCCCTGATCTCTGGTATCATACTCAGTAGTATGGTACCCCGTTTTGCACCCACCTCAGCTAGAGATTTTTTGTTTCATGTTTTGTATTATGTTAGCTCTCAATTCAAACACCAATATATATACTAGTGAATAATGAAGCGTTATTCACTGCTGTCAGTGTTTCCTTGATTTAGCTTCAATATTATATGGAAAAATTGATATTTTTTCAGTCCCCTACTAACAAATATAGGTATACCTTTTGAATCGAGGGCCAAACCTACATTCATAAAATCAATTGAATCAACTTTATTACAAATGTATAATGACAAGTTCTCCAAAAGTTCTCATATGTCAACTGACTTTTTCCACTTTTGAGATAGAAAGGTCCTGACGGTCGAAAAATGTTAAAAACTTCCAGAAATATATATTCATTACCCGTAGTCGTGGAATGTGGATAAAGTATATTATGTATGCTACTCGCGTGTAATGGCTGTTATTCACTCGGCAAATTAGGCCACTCGTCTACGGCTCGTAGTCACATCGTGAATAATAGCTATCATTATACGCTCGTTGCATATTAGGTATACTATTGCTCGTACGTCATTATGGCGCGATGTTTGAACGAGCACAGAAGTCGCATTTTCAATATTCAATGACGAGACTAGCTCCAAAGTATGGGTTTGATATTAATGGATCAATATTATTCTCTATTTCCAAAGTTAATATACTCACTTACAGCCCAGAATTAATCAGTGCTAGCGCAATTCATGTTTATCTTTTTCGTATTGATTTTATCCACATGCTGTTCCGTTTCAATCAATTGGATTAATTTTCACTAACCCCAAAAATTTCTCTAGAATAAACAACCAGGGCAGAATCCCATACAACTGCTCCAAAATCACAGAAAATCCTCTCTTTATTTTTCCACTTCATACAAACTCCCCTAATTTGGCCGCGGTAGGTAAAACTTCCTTCCGCACCAAAAACAACACAACCAGAATTATCATGTGATCTTTTCCCGTCGCAAATTTTCATTCAGGACGGAGTTATCACCGCTTTTCCCCCAAGCGCTCAGTATGGGAAATTTGGGCGGTTCAGAAAACACAGGAATGTCCGTTGAAGCAATAAATAATTGAGTTTTCCCTCTGAATTTCTACAGGAATAACTCCGAGTTATAATCTGGAATAACATCGTATTTCGCCGCTGTTCCTTTCGAGGGTTTTCACCAGGTTTTCGGGTTATCCTGTTTCGTTTTCACGAGGTGTGTGCGACTGACTACGTTTAGGCGCACGTTTTTGGATCTTTCAACACACAACATGTCTATAATATGATTATGTTCTTGACGTGAAATTTTGGAAGATGGAGCATTTATTGAATTATTATTCGGACTATTTCTATCATAACTAGGTTTCTATTTGCCTGAATAATTTCCGAAATCACTTCAGTCGGAAGTGAAATGATTTTGACAAATAGAACATGACTTTTTCGGATGATTCTCAACGAAAAGATAAGGTTTGAAATCAAAGTACCAAATCAGAATATTGACGATAATTCCGAAGGGAATTCTAAATTATTATGACTTATTCATTACTAGCAATGAAAACCGAGAAAGATTATTCACTTTCTGTTACTTTGTGAAGTAAATTGTAAACTTTCACCAAATGTTAGGTTATGTTATTGTTATGAAGATGTGATCTCGGATATTAAACTGATTTTGTCGAAAAGCAGCATCAGTTGGAAGTGATGCGCATAAGTTCAAAAGCACAACAATGTCAAATAGAACGCGGATCAACTGATTTTGTATCAGTTTGGAAGTGATGCAGCATCAAATATAAAGAGCCTATTTTTGCTTGTTGGATTCAACGTTTCCGCCAGCATTTACATACCGTCATCAGGGAAACACTTTAGACTTGTAGCATTTAGATAAACAACTTTCGTTTCCATTCGAAAATGTTTGTCATTTTTGACAGTTCTCAGGAAACAGTCATCCAAGACTTTGATCTATTTTTGATTGAATTGACATGAATAAGGCGATAAGTCAAGTATTGGTCAACAAGTTTCAATGAAAAACATGAAATTTTATGGGTTGAATCTTTTTTAATATCAGAAGAAGTAGAACGAAACGTGGAAAATTAAAGGGACATGCTTTCATGTAATTGAAAGGAAATAAAATGACTTGTTTGACCAACATGACTGTTTTCTGAAAACTGTAGAAAACGACAAACATTATCAGAGAGATACAAAAGTTACTTTTTTGAAAGTTAGTTTTGAGTGTTTTCCTGACGACGCGACGGCTTTCCGAAACGTTGGATTCAAAAAGAAAAAAATATGCAAATAGCCTATACCTAATATTTCAATATTGGTCAGAGCTTTTGTATCAAGCTTCAATAGATATTTTTTAAAGAAAATAATCGTTGTGGTAACTGTAATTCATTAGTTTTAGGGTCTGCCTTGGTTTGTGTTAGAAATTAAAAGAAAAAAACGCCATAGAGACACACTTTTAAGATCGCTGTCCAGCGGTGAAAAGGGATTATTCTTGTAATGGGTCTCCCTGTTGAGCTCAAAAATTCCAAGTTCGTTATTTTTTTATAAAACAACAGTTTGTTATAACTCATAAAAAATCATGAGTTGTTTCTGTCCCAAAAATATATTAAAATATACTAACAAAACTATGAATCATAGCTTGAAAGGAAATCCTTAAACAAATCCGAGAACACTATTGTGAAGCAATGAAAAGTGTTTGTACTATGTCTTCCTTGATGAAAGTTTCTGGATCAAACAGGTGCGCTGAAATTCAATAAAATCGAAATTGCCAACATGTTAGTGGTGGCTTGAAAGTCGAATACAGAGAAGATACTTTAGTCAGATGACAGGGTCAAAATGTTGAAAATGAGGAAAAACCAAGTTTGCGGAACATGTACAATTCACAGCACCTATTTACTGATGGGACAACTTAAAGTTTTCAATGAAAATTCTCTCATTATTTCGTTTCTGGTGGGAAAACTCATATTCTGTGGAAAATTTTTGAAAATATTTTCAAATAATCTTAATCTAAAAAGAAATTCTGCTACAAGCCCTGATTTGCATCAGAATCTTAAAATCACTCACTCAGCTTATTTTCTCTGAATTATTCACAGATTTGTGGTGGTATTCTGTTTTCATCTGTAAGCCAATCTATAACTTTTCATAAGCTTACAGGAAAACTGTAATTCTGGACCTCTTTAAGGCATCTGTACCTTACAGAAAGCGTTAAATATTTACGAGTACACGACGGGTGATCGGAAGCATTATCGAATGACATTTATTGTGAGGTTACTTTGAATAGTTTTTTATTTTTGAATGAACACCAACGTTTAAATATAAAAAATTCTTGATGAATAATAATAAGGCTTTATTTATTGGATTGTTATTGGAAGAAAATCATAACAGGTAAATACCATTGTTCATTATTATAAATGACCTAAAAATCATTTTTCCTCATAATAGGAACTTTATGAAAACTGGAAGGGAAATGTTGCGTGATCAAATGAGTCCATTTGAAATGCCGAAGTTGTGAAAATGTTCAGATTGAAGAAGCAGTGTACCTAATATGAACTTAATTAATGCTCTACAGCAATTTTACCAAGAATTTTTTCTTTCCTATTTTCAATTTACTCGATGAAATGGACAAACGCAAACTACATAAAAAGAAATGTATTTTCAAATTAAAATCATAACCATTTACTCATAAGACATAAGTTCCATGATCAAAACTCAGGATTTAAGGTTATGTTCATCGATGGGTAGTTAAAAAGTAACACTGTAAGATAGTTACAGAGACAACTTAAAATGGTATTATTTACGAATCTAAAAGTCGGCCAGTTACAGACTAATCGTACGCGACAGTATCGTAACTTACACATGAAAAGCAGAATACCACAATTGAGTTATAAAATCATCATTTCTAAATAAATGTTTCAATTCTGAATCGTACATCAACTCAAATTGTGTTTTTCTGAGAAATTCCTTTACAACCCACACATCAAATACTCGCCCATGAACTCAGTAAAAGGTATGCCACAAGAAACACGTAGGGACCTTCCACCTTCCAGGTTGATTTATTCCTTCCCTTGGAGGAACGCGGCCTTTCACTTTTCCTTCTTTCTCATTTCCAGTCATTTCTCACAATAATCACATCGCCCGAAAAAGTCGGTCAAACGACGTAGATTTGGGGTTCGGTAAGAAAAGCGAAAAGGCCAAATGTTGGTTTGTATTTCGGGGAAATTTGGGGCCATTTGTATCAAAGGAACAGAATTGTTACTGCTCTTTTATTAAATTCAGTCGGAAGGAAAAACGACCTCACGAGATGTTGAATATGTCCGTTGCGTCACAGGATATATGGTTGTGTGAAAATATATTCTTGGAAATATTTTACCACTGATTATGGCGGAAAGGCAGAGATATTATTAGCTGAATGAAGAGTCGAATCTCCTAAAAGTTTGTATGCATTAGTTCCATGTGAAAAGATTTAGTTCCTCAGAGAATTGTAAAGTAAAACAACGACCGAAAACGTAACACCCCCATGTTGAATTATTCATGACTATACCTGATAGGTTATGAAATCAGTACCATCAACAACCTTCTTTACAGGCAGATCAGCATCCACTAATCAAAAGAAAAAGCTTCATTAAAGCATAATAAATATCTAACATACACAAAAAAAACAAAATGGTTACTTTTACAAAATAATAAAAGAACATACTACACAGTCAGAGAAGCTAAAACATACAACCTACCATATGTGATGAAATTTCATAAATGAAAGAAAATCAAAGATAAAACTAATGAATGAAAACTGTTAGATGCTAACAACAAAGACACAATGAAAAAGTTTGAGAAAAGCCCTGAGCAGGAGCTTTTGAGCGCTCGTTCTTTGGTGGAGCAATAAGACTATTACTTCAAAATTTTATATGGATCTTGAGATTGATACCCAATATATAAATGGAGAATCTCAGCACAATCGGAATAATATTCTGAGCCTATAAATAATAAACTCAATCAATTAAAATAGGCCGTTTTATTCGATTTGCTGTGATACCGAGTTATTTCTTGAATTTGTGAGATTATTTTCATTCGGTCGTTTTGCCCGAATTATATTGATTTTTTTTTTATTTTTTGAAATGTACCTAATGCTGAAGACCACGAATCATCGCTTAACATATTAAAATTAATTCGAAAATGTATATCGTTCTCGCTCCAAGTCTCATGATATCCAATTTTCATAAAAGCTATTTTATTAAATATCTCCATATTCCATCTCCGTCAAAATGTCGAATGCAGCAAACAAAAGTCTCAGCAATTTCTAAACAAGCATTACTTTCTTGTTTTCCATCTAGGGGCTCAGCGAAAACGGCAATAGATATTAAATTTTAATTTCAAGATATGTCCTGAGACCATCTCCAACTTGAAGTGAGGTATTCCCAGCAGAAAAGGAAGCTTTACACTTTCTTCTGGATAACATAGAAACTTTCCGAGGGTATAAATATCTTTTGATGAAAAGGGGGGAAGCCGTTCTTGTTCTCTTTCCTGCATTCATTTGAATATTGCTTTCGAATGATTTCAGTTTTCCCTTTTTCCCAGTTGAATAAATTAAACTCGATACTCTTTGATCGTTGAATTTGGCAGGGGGGCTTAATTGAATAGGAAATAATTTGTTTTGGAGCGAAAATTGGAATTAGATTGCGAATAAAAGAGTCCATCTTGACTTGGAATTGAATTTCGCGTTGAAAAAACACCGGATTAGTGACAAAGGAAAAATGGGGTAGTGGTGGAACAGGATAAATCGACATTGTTTTCAGATGAATTTTTCTATTATAGGAATGAAGCCTTTGAAGTGTTTACGGGGAAGCATCTGACCTTTCACGAGGGTGCCACATTCGCCACATATCTTTCAAAAAGACTCATTTGAGGGGTTATAAAGGGTTTTTCAATAAGAGGTGTTATTTTGAATATCCCGCTTTCGGTAGGTTAACGTTTAAAGCTGTAATTTTTTGACATTTGACACGTAGAAACTACGCCATTAATAAAAATGGAACGCATTGAGTTCATTAAAATTCACTATGAAAATAGTGAAAATTTGACAGAGACGGTTCGTAAAACTCGAACATTTTTGGGTTTTTGGGTCGTCGTGAAGCACCTTGTCGGACCGCAATAAAGAAATTGGTGGAAAAATTCAAACTGTTGGGACAAGTTAGTGATTTGAAGAATAAAACACGTGCGGCGGAGTCATTGGACCTTACTTTTTCGAGAATGAGGCTGGAGCAACAGTAACAGTAAATGGATTGCGCTATAGGGAGATGATTAATGATTTTTTATGGCCGAAATTGTATAGTATTGATCTGGACAACGTTTACTTTCAACAAGACGGCGCCACGTGCCACACAAGCAACGAAACCATTGATCATTTGTGGTAAAAGTTTCCGGGCTCTCGAAGAGGTGATCACAATTGGCCACCGAGATCTTATGATTTAAAACCTTGTTACTTCTTTCTTTCGGGCCACGTGAAAGAGAAGGTTTACGCCAATAGCCCAGCGTCGATTCAAGACCTCAAAGATGGAATTCGTGAGGTTATCGAGGACATAGGGCAGCCACTTCGCGATTTGGTTATGGAAATTTTCATTAAAAGGATATGGTCCTGTAAGCGTGGTCGTGGTGGTCATTTGCCTGATGTTATTTTCCAGTATATACGGCATATCTTCTTCTTTATAATCAAATCCTGTCATTTATATTGAAAAATAGCATTTTTCTATGCATATCAAAAAAAAACACCTCTTATTGGAAAACTCTTCAGAAGAAGATTACTCAATCGTATACATTAGATTACTTTAAAATAGGAGAGGACAGCTTCATTCGACAAGATTAAAGCCTTCTGTGAAAAAAATGTGGCTGTGACTTACTCAAAAACTAAAACAAATTATGATATTGCAAAATAAATGAAGACTTTATAACATTGTTCTGTGTGGGTACCTCAGTCTGTACCTTCCTTAAGATGTAGCACCATCTACGTAGAACTTAGTGGAATTGGGGATGAACTCACTCTGTCACTTGACTGGACGAAGCCAAATGATAATGATGAAAATATAAAAAATATTGATAATGATAATGCTCATTATTATCTCACATAACTTTGAGAGCGATTTCCCGATTACTAATCACGAGGACCATTCAAGGAAGCAATCCACAAATTTTCAGCTTATATTGGACATTCTATAGAAATAACACATTCTTTATACAATTCGAGATATTTGAAAAAGAGGAATTTTTTCATATTTCATCTGGATTTCATGAAAAAAATTCGTGAGCATTACCCTATGTTTCTCATACCAAGAACTCAATTATATACTGAAAAATAAAAAAATAAAATTCAAAACCATTTCAACCTCACCACCAAAACAATGATTTTCAAAAGTTTGGAATCAACGATAAGAAAAAGCATGTTTTATACTTCTGAATCGTATTCGCTAACTACATCCTCTTTCATCAAAACTGTACCCGAAAAACTCCGCTACATTGCCTAAAAATAAAACCAATCTAAAACCAATTTCCTATTTCGGAACAAAAATGTGAGTCGTAAATAGAAAACCGGCCGTTATTATTTTCGTTGAGCCACTTGATCGCATTTCACTGATCGGTCCATATCAGTTCAGCTCATCATGATCGGTATTTCCGGTACATCCTGGTCTCTTTATAATCCCTTAAATACTTCTTCCAACAAAACGAAACATAAACGAAGAGGGTGAAATGCTCCTGTCCAATCCAGCGTGATGTCGTTTCTTAAGAAGTTTTCCAGACTTTCTGTGGAGAAGACCAGTGGTTGGCTCAACAACTTCATCTTTCTGATTAATACAGAAATAGGGAGGAATTGAATGATATGTCAGTTTTGGAGTTGGAGGAAAGTTCGACTCGGAGGATCTGAAGATAATGGTTGATGAAGTTGTAGAGGGTCCAATTTCTTTATGGATCATTCTTCGCAAAATTATAATTTAACTAAATCTTCATTTACTTTGTTAATTTCATAATTCGAATTTTATTTGGATGATAATAATTGCTCAGTTCATTCAAAAGATAATCAATAGAAACAAGGTCGATTACTGTTGAATAAAATGTCATATGTGTTCCTTTTTCTTCAGCATATGTTCGGTTAACAACGAAAAATATATTAAACAAAGGAATAATTCATGAATAACCTGGAGTATTTACTATGTTGCGTGTGCAAAAATTTCAGAAGTACAATAAGAATAATATAAGTACCTTTTGAAAATCCTTGAAAGCTTCAAATAATCAATTCAATCAATCATTTATTTCTATTCGATTTGCAGTACCGATTAATTTCTTGTATTTCGTAAAGTTATTTTCATTCTGTTGTTTTTTCTAAAATGTATTGATCTCTGTTTTGTTCTTTCAAAATGTTCTTGATCGCGTTTCACTGGTCGGTCCATATCAGTTCACTTCGTCATGATCGGTATTTCCGGTACATCCTGGTTTCTTTATAATCCCTTAAATACTTCTTCCAACAAAACGAAACATAAACGAAGAGGGTGAAATACTCCCGTCCAATCCATCGTGATGTCGTTTCTTAAGAAGTTTTCCAGACTTTCTGTGGAGAAGACCAGTGGTTGGCTCAACAACTTCATCTTTCTGATTAATACAGAAATAGGGAGGAATTGAATGAGATGTCAGTTTTGGAGTTGGAGGAAAGTTCGACTCAGAGGATCTGAAGATAATGGTTGATAAAGTTGTCGAGGGTCCAATTTCTTTATGAATCATTCTTAAAAAATTATAATTTAACGAAGCTTCATTCACTTTGTTAATTTAATAATTCGAGTTGTATTTGGATCATAATAATTGTTCAGCTATTCAAAAGATAATCTACAGAAAAAAGGTCGATAATATTGAATTAAATATCACATGTGTTCCTTTTTCTTCAGCATATGTTCGATTAACAACGAGACATATAATAAACAAAGGAATATTTCATGAATAATCTGGAGTATTTACGGAGTGTCAATGTTGCGTGTGCAAAAGACTTTAGAAGTAAAATAAGGAGAATATAAGTAACTTTTAAAAATCCCTGAAAGCTTCAAATAATCAATTCAATCAATTATTTATTTCTATTCGATTTGCAGTACCGATTCGTTTCTTGTATTTTGTAAAGTTATTTTCATTCTGTAGTTTTTTCTAAAATGTATTGATCTCTGTTTGTTCTTTCAAAATGTTCTTGATCGCGTTTCACTGGTCGGTCCATATCAGTTCACTTCGTCATGATCGGTATTTCCGGTACACCCTGGTCTCTTTATAATAACTTAAATACTTCTTCCAACAAAACGAAACATAAACGAAGAGGGTGAAATGCTCCCGTCCAATCCAGCGTGATGTCGTTTCTTAAGAAGTTTTCCAGACTTTCCGTGGGAAGACCAGTGGTTTTCTCAACATCTTCATCTTTCTGATTAATACAGAAATAGGGGGTAATTGAATGAGATGTCAGTTTTGGAGTTAGAGGAAAGTTCCGCTGAAAGGATCTGACGACAATGGTTGATGAAGTTGCAGAGGGTCCAATTTCTTTATGGATCATTCTTCGCAAAATTATAATTTAACGAATCTTCATTCACTTTGTTAATTTCATAATAGGAGTTGTATTTGGATGAAAATAATTGCTCAGTTTATTCAAAAGATAATCTGAAAAAACAAGGTCGGTTACTATTGAATTAAATAGCATATCTGATCCTATTTCTTCAGCATACGTTCGATTCACAACGAAAAATATATTGGACGAAGGAATATTCCATGAAAATTCTGGAGCATTTATGGAGTTTCAATGTTGCGTTGTACAAAAAACTTAAGAAGTACAATAAGAAGAATATGAGTAACTTTTGAAAATCCTTGAAAGCTTCAAATAATCAATTCAATCAATTAAAATAGGGTGTTTCTATTCGACTTGCTATACCGATTTATTTTTGTATTTTGTAAGGTTATTTTCATTCTGTTGTTTTTTGTTTTGCCGAGTTGTTTTGATCTCTGTTTTGCTTTTTTTGAATGTTCTTGATCGCATTTCACTGGTCGGTCCAAACCAGTTCACTTCGTCATGATCGGTATTTCCGGTACATTCTGGTCTCCTTATAATCCCCTAAATACTTCTTCGAACAAATGGAACATAAACGAAGAGGGTGAAATGCTCCCGTCCAATCCATCGTGATGTCGTTTCTTAAGAAGTTTTCCAGACTTTCTGTAGAGAAGACCAGTGGTTGGCTCAACAACTTCATCTTTCTGATTAATACAGAAATAGGGAGGAATTGAATGAGATGTCAGTTTTGGAGTTGGAGGAAACTTCGACTCAGAGGATCTAAAGATAATGGTTGATGAAGTTGTCGAGGGTCCAATTTCTTTATGGATCATTCTTAAAAAATTATAATTTAACGAAGCTTCATTCACTTAAATTAATAATTCGAGTTGTATTTGGATCATAATAATTGTTCAGCTATTCAAAAGATAATCTACAGAAACAAGGTCGATTACTATTGAATTAAATATCATATGTGTTCCTTTTCTTCAGCATATGTTCGATTAACAACGAAAAATATATTAAACAAAGGAATATTTCATGAATAATCTGGAGTTTTTACGGAGTGTCAATGTTGCCTGTGCAAAAAACTTTAGAAGTACAATAAGGAGAATACAAGTAACTTTTGAAAATCCTTGAAAGCTTCAAACAATCAATTCAATCAATTAAAATAGGCTATTTCTACTCGATTTGCTGTAGATACCGATTTATTTCTTGTATTCTGTGAAGTATTTTCATTCTGTTGTTTTGCCGAGTTGTATTGATCTCTGTTTTGTTTTTTTTTTAAATGTTCTTGATCGCATTTCATTGGTCGGTCCATATCAGTTCACTTCGTCATGATCGGTATTTCCGGAACATACTGATCCCTTTATAGTTCCTTAAATACTTCTTCGAACAAACTAAACATAAACGGAGAGGGGAAAATGCTCCCGTCCAATCCACCGTGATGTCGTTTCTTAAGAAGTTTTCCAGACTTTCTGTGGAGAAGACCAGTGGTTGGCTCAACAACTTCATCTTTCTGATTAATACAGAAATAGGGAGGAATTGAATGAGATGTCAGTTTTGGAGTTGGAGGAAAGTTCGGCTGAGAGGATCTGACGATAATGCTTGATGAAGTTCTCGAGGGTATAATTTCTTTATGGATCATTCTTCGCAAAATTATAATTTAACGAATCTTCATTCACTTTGTTAATTTCATAATTTGTGTTGTATTTGGATGATAATAATTGCTCAGTTTATTCAAAAGATAATCTACAGAAACAAGATCGATTACTATTGAATTAAATATCACATGTGTTACTATTTCTTCAGCATACGTTCGATTGTATTGAAATTTATAACAACGAAAAATATATCAAACAAAGGAATATCTCATGAATAATCTGAAGCATTTATAGAGTGTCAATGTTGCGTTGTGCAAAAAACTCTAGAAGTTCAATAAGAAAAATATGGGTAACTTTTGAAAATTCTTGAAAGCTTCAAATAATCAATTCAATCAATTAAAATAGACTATTTATATTCGATTTGCTGTACTGATTTATTTCTTGTCTTTTGTAAAGTTTTTTTCATTCTATTGTTTTGCCGAATTTTTTTGATCAGTGTTATGCTTTTTAAAATGTTCTTGATCACATTTCACTGGTAAGTTCATATCAGTTCATTTAGTCATGATCGGTATTTCCGGTACAGCCTGGTCTCTTTATAATCCCTTAAATACTTCTTCCAACAAAACGAAACATAAACGAAGAGGGTGAAATGCTCCCGTCCAATCCAGCGTGATGTCGTTTCTTAAGAAGTTTTCCAGACTTTCTGTGGAGAAGACCAGTGGTTGGCTCAACAACTTCATCGTTCTGATTAATACAGAAATAGGGAGAAATTGAATGAGATGTCAGTTTTGGAGTGGGAGGAAAGTTCGACTGAGAGGATCTGACGATAATGGTTGATGAAATTGTTGAGGGTCCAATTTCTTTATGGATCATTCTTCGCAAAATTATAATTTAACGAAATCTTCATTCACTTTGTTAATTACATTATTCGAGTTGTATTTGGGTGATAATAATTGCTCGGTTTATTCAGAAGAAGAAACAAGCTCGATTACTATTGAATTAAATATCACATGTGTTCGTATTTCTTCAGCATACGTTCGATTGTCTTAAAATGAATACGACGAAAAATATATTTAACAAAAGAATATTCCATGAAAAATCTGGAGCATTTATGGAGTGTCAATGTTGATTTGTGCAAAAAACTTATAAAGACAAGTACAATAAGAACAATTTAAGTAACTTTTGAAAATCCTTGAAAGCTTCTAATAATCAATTCAATCAATCAAATAGGCTTTTTTCTATTCGATCTGCTGTACCGGTTTATTTCTCGTATTTTGTAGAGTTATTTTCATTCTGTTATTTTGCCGAATTGTTTTGATCTCTGTTTTGCTTGATAACTCCATTTATTCAGGAGTAAATCTATATAAACACAGTCCTGTTGAGTTATTCGAGTATTTTAGGTTGCCTACCATACTACTTGAATACGGACACAGTCAACGATATGCTAAAGATAACAACATTATTTGCAGTTTGCTATTCATTTCTTCATAAACACTACTGTTCAACTGAACGGCAAAGTTCTCTCTCTGATGCACTGAAAAATGTATTTTTCCGATGTGAATTTCCAAAGCGGTATATCCTCCAAATTGCTTCAGAAGGTGTTTAATTAATCAACTAATTAATAATCAGATCGACAAAATTTAGCTGTCATATCATGCGATTGACAAATAAATAAGGAAATTTGAATTATTTGAAAAATCATACCAATTCCTGAGATCATCGGGAACACCTCACCTGAAAATAAATTGTATTTAGTTGGTCATAATGATTTTTTACAGGATTATTAATACAAACAAATGAAACATTAATAGTTCTGAAAGAACTTCTGTAGATATTACCAAGCAGCAGTATTGAGTCTTTTGCTCTTTTCTTAGTAATTTAATAAATTCTATTCCTCAAAATCATGGAAAGAGAAGAGTATTTGGCTCAGTGTAAAATGTGTGGTTCCATGAGCCGAGAAAATAATGTGAAACATCTTTATAACTTTGCAAGCAGATCTTTCTGCGTTGAAACTAAAGCCTTCTTTACTTCTTTAACATAGGTACTCAAAGATAACATTGAACATGCGAGGACACACAAGAAATTATAAAAATATTCAACAGAAGCCAATAAATCCAAGCAAAGCTAGAGAAAATGAGTAAACAAACTGGAATTGAAAAAATTAATTCTCTACTTCTTTAACTCAAAATGAAAATTAACATGGAGGGGCACACCAGAAATTATAAAAAATATTTAACAAAAGCCATTGCATGCAAGCAAAGCTAGAGACAATCCGAAGGGACTGAAAAAATAAATCCATAAAATATTTCGTTATGTTATTGAAACGATTGACACTTAAAATCCCAAATCTGATGTATTCGTAAACTGAGAACACGGGTCCGTGATCCGTCAAGTGATCCAATGGATCGATTCAGTAACCCTGAGTAATTTTCTGAAAACTCCTAATGAGTAATCATATCCTAATAACATTGAAAATATTACGAATCTGTCACATTGTTTTCCTATTTTGCTCTACAGGAAGTGTCAAAATTGAAAGATTTATAACAGAATAAAAAAATATTCCTATGCTATTGTAGTGCCCAAAAACTTCACCTGTGAAAATTCTCGACGTACATGGTCATCCCTCAAGAAAAACGAAACAACATCAATTTCAATTCGCGTGTTACATCCGTCCATATTCAAGACGAACCCCATTCCTAAATCCTCAGAGGAAGAATCCAATCACACTAACAGATTTCCAGTTTTATTAGGGAAAAGTCATGAGGTGTTTTCCGGCGAAAATTCATCCAATATTTATCAGATGAGTCCGCAGCGAGCAATACACTCTTATCTCAGCCTCCATTTGAATAATGTAGTGTGCCACCACCTCGTCTTTACGTCGGGAAATCTTTCTTCAGTTTTCCCCGTTTTTCCTTTCGAATCCATTCGGCCCTGAGAAGGCAGCCGGAAAAGTTTGAATCTAATTTAAGTTTGCTGGGACCAAGTTATTGGCCAATTTTTCAATTTCAAACGGTCGGAAAAGGATGAACCGCTTTATGGAATCGCTCAGATGTCACGCTTATAAGTTTACTCTGCTGATGATTCTGGAAGGGTAATTTTGCCGAAATTGGGGATGAGTGTCAAGTCGGGAAGAGAGGGAAGTTCTGAAATACGGACTGGTTTTTCAGTTCCAGCAATATTCTGTACGGACAAGTTTTTGTTTCGCTAGTCTTGGGAGTTTTCAATTATTTCAGTTTCACCATAAATAAAAAAAACGTGCGAGGGTTTCAAAATGATTTTGAATATAATAAGAATCTAATTCAAGTTTGCTGGGACCAAGTTATTGGCCAATTTTTCAATTTCAAGCGGTCAAAAAAGGATGAACCACTTTATAGAATCGCTCAGATGTCACGCTTATGATTTTACTCTGCTGATGTTTCTGGCAAGACAGTTTTGCCGAAATTGGGGATGATTTTCAAGGCGGGAAGAGAAGGAAGTTTTGAAATACGGAAAGGTTTTTCAGTTCCAGCAATATTTTGTACGGACAAGTTCTTATGTAGCTAATCTTGGAAATTGTCAATTATTTCAGTTTCATCATAAATTGAAAATGTGCAAGGTTTCAAAATGATTTTAAACATAAAATATATTTTGAATCTAATTTAAGTTAGCTGGAAACAAGTTATTGGCCAATTTTTCAATTTCAAACGGTCGGAAAAGGATGAACCGCTTTATGGAATCGCTCAGATGTCACGCTTATGAGTTTACTGTGCTGATGATTCTGGAAGGGTAATTTTGCCGAAATTGGGGATGATTGTCTAGTCGGAAAGAGAAAAAATTTTTGAAATACGGAAAGGTTTTTCAGTTCCAGCAATATTTTGGACAGACGAGTTCTTGTTTCGCTAATCTTGGGAATTTTCAATTATTTCTGTTTCATCATAAATTTAAAATGTGCAAGGTTTCAGAATGATTTTGAATATAATGTATATTTTAAATCTAATTTAAGTTTGCTGGGAACAAGTTATTGGCCAATTTTTCAATTTCAGACGGTCGGAAAAGGATGAACCGCTTTATGGAATCGCTCAGATGTCACGCTTATAAGTTTACTCTGCTGATGATTCTGGAAGGGTAATTTTGCCGAAATTGGGGATGAGTGTCAAGTCAGGAAGAGAAGGAAGTTTTGAAATACGGAATGGTTTTTCAGTTCCAGCAATATTTTGTACGGACAAGTTTTTGTTTCGCTAATCTTGGGAATTTTCAATTATTTCAGTTTCACCATAAATGGAAAATGTGCGAGGGTTTCAAAATGATTTTTTTAATAATATATATTTTGAATCTAATTTAAATTTGCTGGGAACGAGTTATTGGGCAATTTTTCAATTTCAAACGGTCGGAAAAGGTTGAACCGCTTTATGGAATCGCTCAGATGTCACGCTTATAAGTTTACTCTGCTGATGATTCTGGAAGGGTAATTTTGCCGAAATTGGGGATGAGTGTCAAGTCGGGACGAGAAGGAAGTTTTGAAATACGGAAAGGTTTTTCAGTTCCAGCAATATTTTGTACGGACAAGTTTTTGTTTCGCTAGTCTTGGGAGTTTTCAATTATTTCAGTTTCACCATAAATAAAAAAACGTGCGAGGGTTTCAAAATGATTTTGAATATAATAAGAATCTAATTCAAGTTTGCTGGGACCAAGTTATTGGCCAATTTTTCAATTTCAAGCGGTCAAAAAAGGATGAACCACTTTATAGAATCGCTCAGATGTCACGCTTATGATTTTACTCTCCTGATGTTTCTGGCAAGGCAGTTTTGCCGAAATTGGGGATGATTTTCAAGGCGGAAAGAGAAGGAAGTTTTGAAATACGGAAAGGTTTTTCAGTTCCAGCAATATTTTGTACGGACAAGTTCTTGTGTCGCTAATATTGGAAATTGTCAATTATTTCAGTTTCATCATAAATTGAAAATGTGCAAGGTTTCAAAATGATTTTAAATATAACATATACATTTTGAATCTAATTTAAGTTTGCTGGAAACAAGTTATTGGCCAATTTTTCAATTTCAAACGGTCGGCAAAGGATGAACCGTTTTATGGAATCGCTCAGATGTCACGCTTATGAGTTTACTCTGCTGATGATTCTGGAATGAATTTTGCCGAAATTGGGGATGAGTGTCAAGCCGGGAAGAGAAGGAAGTTTTGAAAAAAGGAAAGGTTTTTCAGTTTCAGCAATAATTTGTACGGACATGTTATTGTTTCGCTAATCTTGGAAATTTTCAATTATTTCAGTTACACCATAAATGGAAAATGTGCGAGGTTTGAGAATGATTTTGAATATGATATATATTTTGAATCTAATTTAAGTTTGCTGGGAACAAGTTATTGGTCAATTTCTCATTATCAAACGGTCGGAAAAGGATGAACCGCTTTATGGAATCGCTCAGATGTCACGCTTATAAGCTTACTCTGCTGATGATTCTGGAAGGGTAATTTTGCCGAAATTGGGGATGAGTGTCAAGTCGGGATGAGAAGGAAGTTTTGAAATACGGAAAGGTTTTTCAGTTCCAGCAATATTTTGTACGGACAAGTTTCTGTTTCGCTAATCTTGGGAATTTTCAATTATTTCAGTTTCAACATAAATGGAAAATGTGCGTGGGTTTCAAAATGATTTTTAATATAACATATATTTTGAATCAAACTTAAGTTTGCTGGGAACAAGTTATTGGCCAATTTCTCATTTTCAAACGGTCGGAAAAGGATGAACCGCTTTATGGAATCGCTCAGATGTCACGCTTATAAGTTTACTCTGCTGATGATTCTGGAAGGGTAATTTTGCTGAAATTGGGGATGAGTGTCTAGTTGGGAACAGAGGGATGTTTTGAAATACGGAAAGGTTTTTCAGTTTCAGCAATATTTTGTACGGATAAGTTTTGTTTCGCTAATCTTGGGAATTTTCAATTATTTCAGTTTCACCATAAATGAAAAATGTGCGTGGGCTTCAAAATGATTTTTAATATAATATATATCTTGAATCTAATTTAAGTTTGCTGGGAACAAGTTATTGGCCAATTTCTCATTTTCAAACGGTCGGAAAAGGATGAACCGCTTTATGGAATCGCTCAGATGTCACGATTATAAGTTTACTCTGCTGATAATTCTGGAAGGGAAATTTTGCCGAAATTGGGGATGAGTGTAATATTTTGTTCGAACAAGTTTCTGTTTCGCTAATCTTGTGAATTTTCTACGTTTCAGTTTCTCGTTTATCGATATTATTATTATTAGTCCTATGGTCTTCATTTAAATCATGTTAGGCAAGTATTGACCTATCAGTCTCTTCCTGTTGAGCTTATTTCCGATGTCTTTAATGAATTTTCTATATTTATAAGGTATTTCTTTCACTGCAGATGAAAATGGAATGTAGATCAGAAATGATCCATCTTACAGTTCTCGAAAAGTTTAATGTTTCATGAAATTGTAATTTTTTTTCACCTCAAATACTCTTTGTTATATAATAAGAACAATTAAATACGTTTCGTATCAGTTCTCACCTTGTCAGTTGCATTCTTTGAATTCACTCTAGGAGAAGGAGTTTTTCGCACCGATTTCGATCTGACGTGGTATAAAAAAACACTACATAGTACATATTACAGCATATCATTACGTTAAAAAGTTACCAGTTCTGTGACAATTTCTACAACGGAATTTATAGTACAGTAGTTCGATCTAAATAACCTTTCTCGGAAAAAAAATATTCAAATGTGCGTCGAAAATGGAACATTTCTGTGAAACCTAATTTGGTCAAAAAATGGCTATAAAACCGCTAGTAGTTTCCTGACAAATATTGAAATGGATGTAAAGATGTTATTGTAATTTTCATATTCTCCCAATTATGGTCTATTTATGAAATGCACTCGTGCTTACTATACGTCTGAGATCCTTGAAGAAAATTTCAGTAGTTTGATCCAAAGAATACGATGTCCTACCAATAACATTCATTTCAAAACCGAAAGAGAATTCTTAAATGAATGTTAGGATTGTTCATGTCCAGTATTATATATAATGTAAAAAATGCTGTGGTTATGTTGTGAATAAAAGGAAAAATTGAACCCAGATGAACGTTGTCGACGTTTCGGACATTTTTTTTTTGATAAACAGAATTTTGTTGGCCTTCATCATGACTAAAAAATAAAAAAGCAGCATGTGGTGATATGATAACTTACAAATTAAAACAAAAATTAACCTTATTCATTAAATTGCTTGAAAATATAGAACATACGATGAAAAAACTAAGTCTACTTGTACAGATTTAAAAAATATCATAAATTCCTCGGAATTCTCCTCCTCATGGTGTTATCTCAACATACAGTCCACAAACTAAAATACAACGATATTCAACGTATGACAACTGTCAAGATGAAATAAATTTTATTTTAAGTCATGATGAAGGACAACAAAATTCTGTTTATCAGAAAATAAAATTTCCGAAACGTCGACAACGTTCACCTGGGTTCAAATTTTTCCTTTTATTCCCAATTAAGATCCAACATAGCCACGACATTTATTACATTATCTAAAATTATTCTCAATATTTCTCTTTGCTATCAGATTCACTTCATTCAAGCTTACGAAAGTCTACAGACGAAAATAATATTTCTTTTCACAACCGAGCCAGTAACTCAACAGAAAATTCCAAGCTATTCTCAAAACATAAAACAAAACCACAAAATTAATTTTCCCAGTTTCTTAAACTCACGACATCCTCGAATCTCATTACTTCATACCAAAGTATACCCTGAAACTTTCCTTGAAGCGCTCTGAAAGAATTTCATAATCAACAAAAAACCGCGTTTCATGTATGACTTGCGGCTAAGAGTTGATTAGAGAGAGAAAAGAATTATTCCAGCCTGCACCGGCGTTGTTTTGAAGACATTCGGGAGAAGCACGGAAAGTAAGTCGGAGGTATTCAGTTTCTTGAAATCAGTCTGGAAAATGATACATTCAACTTTATTTGATGAAAAATTTAAAAAAAACCTTGTCGTTATGTCTGAAGCATTGCGTGCTTGTTCGTATTGGAAAAACGATCATTAAAATTTGTGTAAGTACATTGGGACGTTCAATTCTGATCATTCATGAATTCAACTTTCCTATACGTTACATTTTGAGTATGAGCTTCATTTTAAAGTCGAATAAAATATCGCTTCATAGCTTCCTAACCGATACATGTACATAAATATATAAATTTCAGTTTAATGAATTCGTGATGAGTTACAACTGTGTCGATAAAAGAAGTGATAATTTTTCGAAGAAACTAATATATTGGAATATGTTTTAATACTGATAGGAATCGTAAAGTAACTCTTTACTACCTATCACTTGGCTTAAGCCAGGGCAACTACAATTTCATAGTTTGTTCTTTTCCATATTGGGCTCTATGAAATTAAACATTTGATGACTCATAGAATTCCACAATAATTTTCCATCATATTAATGTGAAAACCATATCAAAAAAGTCAAAAAAGTCCTTACAATATTCACTCATTATCTCTTATTTTCCCATAACGGTCACATCGAATGCCTGCTTCGCTTTGAGACTTAAAAATTACACAACATTAAACGTCCCATGGACCGAAGATAATTGCTACTTGTTTTTTCAGTTCCCAACGGCGAGTAAATTTTGCGAGTGCAAAAATAAAAAGTCAGATTATTCCGACTAAGCCATGCGAGATTGCGAATTCGGAATGAATTATCAAAGTAATCTCCTTCCTTAATCCTCTAATTCCCCTATTAACATTATTCTTCCGTAGACTCATTTTTGCCATCGAGAAAATAGGAAAACTTCTAGATAAATGCCAAGAATAGACTCTTTCCGAGGTCAGGAATGTAAATGGAATTAAATGTTGGGAAAATGGGGGACATTCCACGTAGTTCGATATCGTTTTACTTACTTAATCTAATATCGAGTTATTGGGTCAGGGTATGAGAAAAGCAGTGGCAGCAGTATGACAATTTAAGAACAGCTCTGAGCAGGTGCTTTTGAACGCTCGTTCATTGGTGGAGCAATAAGGCTAATACCTAAAAATTTCGCATGATTATTCACTTGGCCAATTCACATCCTCAAACTTCAAACTCGATTTAATTTCAATCGAAAGATATTTCATGGCAAGATTTATTTTTATTTAATGATATACTCTTCTATGGTTGTATTAACGCGACTTCGACCAATTTTCGCTTACTGCTTTGAATTGGCATTGAACATTGTACTGAAAAATTTCATTTCGATAGAATTGACAAACTCGGAGTTTTTCGAAAAATTTCCCAATTTAAAAAAAAATAAAATCCTATGTTTCTGATGATGCGAATTTTTTGGATATCTGCATGAACATTCAGTACCTATACATATTAATCTTCATTCACAAAATAAATTTCACTCGAATCGGATATCTTTTCATGGAAATATAAAAGATTTTCCTTTTCAATATTCCCACTGGTTTTTCTATGGTTCTGTTAATACAATGGCCACAAAATTTTGCATGAGGCTTATTATAAGCATCTTGCAAGTGGCAGTGAAATTTCATTTCGTTTGTTTTTTTTGCCTGAGATATTGGGGAAGAAAAATTTCTAATGGACATATTTTATGCAACAGCCTGTAGGAATTGACTGTTTAACGTTAAGTTAACTGCCTCTTCTAGAAACCGAACACGGATTCGTCATCAGGGAGCAGTTGAACCCTATCGTTTTTTCGTATCAAATTTTGAAACATTTGGGCAATATCACTCTTTTGAGTTGGACGAGCACTCAAAAACACGCTTTTGACTAACCTCATCATGGACTTTCTTGATTTAGGTAAACACTCGAATACTGCATTTTATAAATTTATGAAAGAAATATAGGTGTATGAACAAGCATTCTTTTCTGAAACTCTCAAGAAATGCTCTTGCGAAAACATTCAAAACCTTGATACACAAAAAACCTAGAATTATTCAGAAAGATTGCGAAAAAGCCGTGCGTTTTTCATATGTTGTGCAAGAAGTTCAATTTCTTTTGTAACATTATCCACGCCAATTGTGTCATCTAATAATACCCATTAATCACTAGAGAATAATGAGTTATTATTCACTGCTGTCAGATGCTTCGTAGATTTAGGTTTAATATCATACTCCTCAAATTGATATTTCTTCAGTATTCTTAAGTACTCCAACTAACAAATATATGTCGGAGATTTGAGTTTAACCAGGTTATTAGTTGGCTAGGCGACGTATTGTGTGTTGCCTGACGTGGCCGTAGACCAGGCGTCAAGTTTTAGGGAACAAAGAGGTTGGGGATTCCCCGTACATAATGCGTAGATGCGTATTGCGTAGTTGAATTAATGCTGAAATGCATAAAGGCAGAAAGTGTGAAGCTATTGAAAAGAAGGAATAAAAGAAGGCAGTCTGATTTTAGAGGTGACATGAGCTTGGTCTACGGACTCGTCGGCCAGTAATTTCGTATCGCAGTATAAAAGTTCCGTTTGAGTCCTTTTGTAGTTAATTTCATTGATTTAAATCTAACTATTCGACATATACAAATATGGGAATGCTCTGTTAATCGAGGGCCAAATCTACCCTTATTACAACAATTAAAGCAATTTTAATCACAAAATATACAATGACAGATTCTCCAAAAATTTCTTATGCGTCAACTTGACTCTTTCCACACTTGTAATACAAAGGTCTTGTTACGGTCACCAAATGTTGAAACCTCTCAGAAATATATTCAGTAGACATTGATAAAGTATAGTGGCTGTTATTCACTCGGTGATTTGGGCCACTTGGCTACGGCTCGTAGCCTAAACTTCACCTCGTGAATAATAGCTATCATCATACGATCGTTGCATAATATACTACTTTGAAGTTTAACTGTTAACACACGTTACCTTTTAATTGAAATAAGTCGGTAATCAAAAGTTTCTGATTCTACGTTTGTATGTAAATAGCATAAATACAGAAAACGACGCAATCTCATTGATTTTTCAGCTAGAAAACACTCAAGTTGCAGTTGTTAGCATCTAACAGCGTAAAACGCCAGCACCCTCGGAACGCATAAGACTTGAAAAAACACGAAAAGACGCCTTCCCCCTTGTAGTCTTTTCTACAAGCAGAGTCGACACAATAGATAATCAGAGTGGACACATGCGGCCAGCACATTTTAAAGCAAACGCGATTATCTCCCCCAATGGCGGGAGTGTGTGAAAATCTGAAAGAACTGAAAGCTCGCATGACTTTCCGGAAAATTCGAACGGATGGAAGATACATTTTCGGGACTACGGCCGGTCACGTAGGCTGTGTAAGTTATGAGATTACATTTTCGCGTGGCCACACTAGATTTCATTGGCCACGTCTCCTATCAGATTGTATTAATTCTATTTAATTTGGGATTCGATTCAGGCAGGTCCTGCTCCTTTATTTCCTGCTGAACTGCTATCTTCAAGATAAGGGAGGCGTTGCTTGTTCTGGGAGAGCTATGGAAAGTGTGGTGACAATTTATCTGAAGGACCCGAATGTCCACTAGGTTGGTTTTTATGAGAAAGGGAAATTGTCACTCCATTACGGTTTTCCCAGAGAAAGAGATGTTCCCTGTAATAGAAAATGGTAAACTGATTTTGAGTTTTGAAGTAAAGGATATCTCAATCCTCACATCATATGGAGCGTCCGAAAGGAATAAGGTTTAAAAACTTTGAGAAAAGCCCTGAGAAGGTGCTTTTGGGCGTTCGTTCTTTGGTAAAATAATAATAACCTCAAAATTTCGTATAAGACATAGGTAATAAAATTCCAATGAATCTATGTTCTAGTAGAGTTTTGATATTTCTGGTAGGGCTTCTGAATTATACTCTGTGAATGGTTGCCGTGAGGATTGCACATTAACATCACCTTTTATTTTGAGATCTACGGAAATAGTATTTAAAAAATTGGTTCAATAAGTTTTTCTGCCAACTCATAATGAAAATGTACTAGCCTATTCACCTAGAGCTACTATTGCTCTTCGTCACCCCTACCAATTAGTGTTATGGTTACTTCCCCATATTACAAGTAGAAAGTTTGGAGTGCACACATTTCCCTAGAATTCTGAAATGTAGGTAACTAGCTCTTCCGAGTTTCTACGTATTTGCGGTTATTCACCCTTGAATGGTTAACCCCCTGGACTCATATTTCAGAGGGGGACTTCTTCCGAATTTCAGCCTGCGGCTATGGGTTCTGTTTGACCTCCGAATGGAAACGCGGGGGCGAGACAAAGGAAATTCTCCCCGTTTCTCAAGTATTCAGTTCCGTCTGCAGTTAGAAGACTTTTTCTTTTCGCTCCTCAGCAGTGATATCGTCTTAACCCAATATCAGTTTAGCTGTATTTTGTCCCGAATAGACAGACGCAGAAAGATGTGAAATGTGGAATACTGGCGCAGATGATTCTGCCAAATGTGGGGCTGATCATATTGATAAAATGTTGAATACGAAGATTTCTTATCATATCTCTATCATTATTCGAACTGGAATACGAGGATGTATTGATTAATATGGTGGTATTCCGCTTTTCATCTATAAGTTACGATACTGTAGAGTACGATTGATTTGTAACTGGCCGACTTACAGATTCGTGAATAATGAAATTCTGGAATGGTTTATGTAACTTTCTTATTTACAGTGTCACTTTTGAACTACTCATCGAAAAACATAACTTTCAATCGTGAGATTTGAAAATGGAACTTTATGTATTATGAGTGAATGGTTTTGATTTGAATTTAAAATACATTTATCTGCATGTAGTTTGCGTTTGTTTCATTCATCTTATAAATTAAAAACAGGAAGGAAAAAAATTTCTTGGTTAAAATTGCTGTAGAGCATTTATTAAGTTTATAGTACACTGGTTCTTCAATCTGAACATGTTCACAAACTGAGCGTTCGGCATTTCTTCAATCTAAACATTTTCTGGGCATCCGGCCTTTCAAATGGATTAGATTAGATTAGATTAGATAGTGGTCGATCGGCACGTTGATTACCCTTCTGCACTGCGACCAATAAGGTCTTTTGTGCGTTACCATACTAAAACTACGTTTTTCCCAGGAATCTAACCTCCTTAGCAAAGCTGGTTACTTCCTTAGGAGACTTCGCTCTTATGTCGGCTGGCGTTAATAACGCGCCACCTAGTAGAGTAAGTCTGGCATGCGCCAGCGCAGCGCATTGGCATAGTATGTGCTCGGTGGTTTCAGTGGCCGATTCACATAACCTACAAATGTCGGAGTTTTCTTTACCGATCTTGTGTAGGTGGTATCTCACGGGACAATGCCCTGTGAGAAGGCCGATTAGCAGCCTTAACTCGTTTTTCGACAACGATAGAGCTTGTTGAGCCTTCTCTCTGGAAGGTTCGATTAGTCTCTATGCTTTCAAATGGATTCATTTGATCACGAAATCTTTTCCTTCCAATTCTTATAAATTCTTACTTTAAAAAAAATCAGGTCATGTATATTATTGAACAATGTTTAACCTGTTGTGATTTTCTCCCGATAACATTTCAATAAACAAAAGCATATTATTTTTATTCATCATGCATTTCTCATATTGAAACGTTGGTGTTCGTCCTAAAATAAACAAAGCATTCAACGTAACCTCACAATATGTCATTCGATAATGCTTCCGATCGGGTAATCGTAAATATTTAACGATGCAAGCTAGACCAGAGTATTCAAGAAGCTCTCAAGATTTACTTTAGAACTAAATTAAAAACATACGGAATAAATAGGAAATATCTTAGTTATATTTTATTTCTGGAGGCATCACGTTGAAAATCAATTGGAGAAAAAGTAACATAAAATGATTACGGAGGCAAATGATTACCAGCCACGTTATGAAATGAATAGATTAATTCAGAATTCACAAAATTTCGTAACTTGCGATCTCAAAATCATCACTTCGAAAAAGGTCCTTTCAATTACTCAAATGTATATTTCGAATGATTCCCTATTGCAATGAAACGAATTGACATTGTAATTTACGGTAGTTAATATATGTAATAATTAAGGAGTATGAATAAATTATCTATATTGAAGACTAATATTGAAAATAATTACAGTGTAATTATTCAACTGAAGAGCTGTGTTCGCCAGAAAATGAATTAATCATATGAACTAGTGTCGCTATTATAAGATTTATTGAATTTCATCGATGATTTAAATAATTCCGAGCATAATTCATCATTTCCGGGATTCGCTTAATAATATACAAATACTGTATCGTTCAGTTGAACATTAATTTCAACCAGGTTCCCCCCTCCATTACCCTTTTACAAATTCTAAATTTATATTATTGGACGAGTTGCTAATATTATGACCACATCGAGTCGTGAATTAATTAATGTTCATCAGGAGGAAGTCAATCAAATCTAAAGAAATCATCAAATTATACAATTATGTACTTCTGAAAATGAACGCAAAAAATTTTTTCAGGGTCATCCCTTGAACTAAATAAAGAAAGATGTCTTTACATCTGCAACTCTGTCATTAAAAATTGTAAGGTAACTGTAATTGAACAAGGTTGAGAATTTCGAATTCAACTTGAATGAAAAAAATTATCAATATTGTAGAAATATCCCTGATTTCAATGAGAATATGTGATAGTATAAGAGCAAATATGAACATTAGATTTTCAAAATTGATTGATCTTTAACGGTTTGTGAGTTATTAATTATTTTTCGAAATTTTAGCTCAGATCGGCGTGTTACGAAAATGACTCTAGTTTGCTCAATATTCGAGATTAATGTCAACAATTTAGCCATTCATTAGATATTTATCTGATCTATGTCATTGCTTTTGAATTAAAGCTGTCAAGATGGATCAAAAAAATTATCATTTGCGAAGTTACAAAATCGCAAAAAAGACTTTTTTTTCAAATTAGACACCTAGCATATTTTTCGATCATTGGAATGAGTACAACACACTCTAAAATTCTTCTATTCACGTCCCTATACTTATCTCAACGATTTTGTAACTGTGCAAATGATGATTTTTTTTGGTCCATCCTGTATAACTGATAACTATAATTCAAAAGCAGAGACATAGATCAGATCAATATCTAATGACTTGCTCAATTTTTGTCATTTTCGTAACACCCCAATTCGATCTAAAATTTCGAAGAATAATAATTAATACCTCAAAAACCGTTAAAGACATGTATGAAAATGTAAGAGTAAATAGATTCAATATTTTATGAAGTATTTAAAAAAATAGAAATACCAGAGGTCCCATTTGAAATAACAAAAGTAGATGTGCAACACGGGTTCCAGCCGGAATAGGGGTAGTTTTACATGTAAATTCCCATAAGAGAGAAAGCCACTCGATTTTGCAAGGAATGGTCAATTTTGGAAATTTTTCTAAGTCCCACAGGGGTGTAGACGTGTACGGTCAATTTTGGAATTTTTCTAAGTTCCACAGGGATGCTGAGTGGTCCAGGAGGGTAAGGAGTCAAAGTTGGAATTTTTCTAAGTTCCACAGGGATGCTGAGTGGTCCAGGAGGGTGGAGTCAAAGTTGGAATTTTTCTAAGTTCCACAGGGATGCTGAGGGGTAGGAGTCGATTTTGTCAATTTTTCTAAGTCCCATTTCGACGTAGACGTGTTGGATGCTGAGTGGTCCAGGGTAGGGGTGAGAGGGTAAGAGAGTTGGAAGGTGGAGATGACGTCACACTTTTGTTCACAGTAACACTAACATAAATTTTTTCACTTTCACTAGCATAAATTTTTACACTTCATCAGGATTCGAACCTGAGACCTATGGATTATGAATCACACGTCTTAACCGCTAAGCTACCGGATCAGTTGAGTAGAGAGTGGAATAAGTGGTATAGTTGATACAGGGATACTTTATTATTTGAGTCATGCATCGTCGGACATTTTGAGTTGGGGGGTAATGGGTAGTGAGAACGTAAAAATTTTTCCCATTCAAGGTTATTTATGTGGTTCATAGAAAAGATCCGAACGTAAAAATTTTTCCAAGTCCGATTCAGGGTTGAACGCGGAAGGGGTTAGACATGTTCTACTCTTCAACGAAAATTTTTCCAAGTCCCATTCAAGGTTGAACGAGAATGAGGTTAGACATGAGAATATAAATTTTTTCCAAGTCCCATTCAAGGTTGAACGTGAATGGGGTTAGACATGAGAATATAAATTTTTTCCAAGTCCCATTCAAGGTTGAATTGAATGGGGTTAGACATGTTCTACTCTTCAACGAAAATTTTACAAGTCCGATTCAAGGTTGAATGTGAGACATGTTCTACTCTTCAACGAAATTTTTACAAGTTCCATTCAAGGTCTTCATTATCCTCTTGAACGCGAAAATTGTACGATTCAGAGGGAGGTGTTGAACAAGAAATTGGGTTGAACGCGAATATTTCATTCAAGGTTAATTATGTGGTTTATAGAAAAAATCTGAACGCGAAAATTTTTCCAAGTCCCATTCAAGGTTGAACGTGAGACATGAGAATATCTGAAAAGATCCGTAAAAAAATTTTCCAAGTCCGATTCAAGGTTGACCGTGAGACATGTTCTACTCTTCAACGAAATTTTTACAAGTTCCATTCAAGGTCTTCATTATCCTCTTTAACGCGAAAATTGTACGATTCAGAGGGAGGTGTTGAACATGAAATTGGGTTGAACGCGAAAATTTCATTCAAGGTTATTTATGTGGTTCATAGAAAAGATCCGAACGTAAAAATTTTTCCAAGTCCGATTCAGGGTTGAACGTTAGATAAGTTCTACTCTTCAACGAAAATTTTTACAAGTCCCATTCAAGGTTGAACGTGAATGAGGTTAGACATGAGAATATAAATTTTTTCCAAGTCCGATTCAAGGTTGAACGTGAGACATGAGAACATCTGAAAAGATCTGTAAAAATTGTACAAGTTCGATTCAAGGTTGAACGTGAATGGGGTTAGATAAGTTCTACTCTTCGTTGAAAAAATCCGAACGCGAAAATTGTACAAGTCATATAAACAGCAGTACCCGCGATCTGTCATTTTGAGTTGGGGGAGTTATGCATAGTAGCGTCGTTGAACATTTTGAGTTGGGGGTAATGGGTAATAGGGAGTGAGAACGGGGAAGCGATGACAGGGTTGAACGTGAATATTTAATTCAAGGTTATTTATACGGTTCATAGGAAAGATTTGAACGCTAAAATTTTTCCAAGTCCGATTCAAGGTTGAACGTTAGATAAGTTCTACTCTTCAACGAAATTTTTACAAGTTCCATTCAAGGTCTTCGTTATCCTGTTGAACGCGAAAATTGTACGATTCAGAGGGAGGTGTTGAACATGAAATTGGGTTGAACGCGAATATTTCATTCAAGGTTAATTATGTGGTTCATAGAAAAGATCCGAATGTGAAAATTTTTCCAAGTTCCATTCAAGGTTGAACGCGAATGAGGTTAGACATGAGAATATAAATTTTTTCCAAGTCCCATTCAAGGTTGAACGTGAATGGGGTTAGACATGAGAACATCTGAAAAGATCCGTAAAAAATTTTTCCAAGTCCGATTCAAGGTTGAACGTGAGAGCATTTATTCCAAGATTTCATATCTTCGTTGAAAAAATCCGAACGTGAAAATTTTTCCAAGTCCCATTCAAAGTGCACGTAGCCACGTGTCATTGAGCGCGGCGCCTGAAAATATTGATAAGAGGTTAGTGATAAGAGTAGTGACCGCAGCATTGGACATTAATTAGAATAGATTTGAGTTTTCAATCTAGAGATAAGGATTAGACAGGTTGTTGACAAGTCTGGACTCGCAAAATTCCACTAATTAGAATAGATAAGATTCGAGCAGGTAACCACAAAAAATGGAGAAAAATGTTCCCATGATGGGATCAACAGGAATTGTAACCACAGAATAGTACCTATAAATGAAAATGCAATTCCGTGTTAGATCAGTTGACTACAAATACTCAATCATCATCTTCGAATACAGGTATGTTTTGAATATATTGAAAAATCAACCATTCTTGATTAATTGTTGTTTAGATACTAACAATGGATCTTCATAAAGTCAATAAGTCAATTGAGTTCAATGTCAAACCTTTGAGGAAGCTTAGAGATCTTCCATTAGGATCAGAGTACCCAATCCAAAAAGCAAAAATCGTGAAAGGGAAATTCAACAACAACTGCATACTTATTGAGACGAGCGAATTTATGGTATTTCTCCCAGGACGAATGACTCAACACTTAGAGGAACATATAGAAGACTTGAGGAACTACAAATTGAAGTACCTGGGTGTTAAAGTTAAGGGTGAAAATTCATTCCAAGAAATTGTATTCATTTAAGATAATGAATAAATCGAAAAATTTTATAAATATTAATAAGGTGTCATATGTCTGTGTTCCTACAAGCATTCGATGAATACTGTTCCATAGGGATTCTTCTCATACTTAAATGATTTGTAATATTATGTGTGATAAATAAAAAACAATTTATATCAATACATGTTTTATTATCCTATAACCATACAATTCTTCAAAATATTCATAATGATCATGATAATGGCCTCTTCTGACTGGAAATTGTCAATTTCTCAAAATTTCTTATCACCTTCTGTTTGACTTCATATTCATAGATTTGCTTCTTCAGTTCTCGAATATTTTGTATGTGCTTATTCAATGCATCCATCTCCAATTAAAGTATATTAGACTTATCAATCCAAGAGTCGTGCGACTTGTCTAACCCCAACCATCGAATTAAAGCTTTATTTCCTTTATGACGGAGAATTTTCTCTACTAAATAAACGTCTGTATATTTCACCTTCTGTAACTCATACTCATAAAAAGCGCCCCCTATCGGACGATTATTCAAATCCTCAAGAAGATATGTTACAGGATTGGTTATTTGAACTTTTTTTATTTTAAAAATCTCTGTGGTCCAGTTGGGTGTGTAACCTTTTGAAAATACTTGTTTGGCTTTGCTGATCCTCACCATATCATTAACCTTGAATTTCCCCTTTCCAGCGATCTTGATATGATTGAATTTAGTTTTCAATAAACTTTGTTCATTTTTCACGCTTACATCACATGGTTTCATTCCAATAGTACGATGTCTGGTTTGATTATATTCATCAACAATACTTGATAAGCTATCGATCCATTTGTATGTTCCATGTAAACTAAAGTATTTAAACAATTTTTCCTTGATAGTTCTTATAACCCTTTCAGCCATAGAAGCTTTGGTTTTGGAATAAGTACAATAATGTTTTATATTATTTTCATTCATCAGAGATTGAAAATTGACATTGAAGAATTCCTTTCCTTGATCTGTTTGAAGATTTTTCGGTGTAACTCTGCTATCAGTTAGAATTTTCTTGAATGCTTTCGATACTTCTATACCAGTCTTTGTCTTAAGTGGCATCACTCGAACATATTTACTAAAACAATCTATAACTACTAATATATATTTGAAATTTTTATTCTGTTTTGCATAAAGATCCATTTGTGCTAAATCAGCTTGCCACAGATCATTTAATCCTTTAATTATTGTTCTTCTGCGGGGGAAGTGTTTTCGAATTGGTTTGTGTAGCTCTCGAACCACCTGTATTTTCTCCTTCGTATGCATGATAGGAAAATTTTTCATCTAATTGTTTGATTTTATTATTTAATTTATTTAATGCTTCTTTTACCTTATCTTGAAGTGTTATCAATTTATCCACATGAGACTTTAGATATACATCAAGTTCTTGTTTATTATAGTATTCATTCAGAAGTGTTTGATCGATTCGTGATAATTCTTGTTTTAAATATTCAATTCTCTCTGTCACCTTTCCATTCAATTTATCTGCTTTAGTATGATAATTATCCAACCTATTGATAACTCCATCCTTAAATCTATAGAAACTTGATCCTAACTTTCCAAATTCGATAGTATTTAATTTGATTTTATCATTCACATCATTGATTTGAATATCCACATATTCCTTATTTGTGCAGTCAGAATTAGATAAAGGTTTACCCACATTACATAATTTCCGGTTACTGAAATCAAAGTCTCCGTCTACGGTTCGTGGGAAGATAGGAGTAGTTGATTGAATATTTTTCAATTTACTTCTGTGAGAAGAACGACCAAACTTATCAAGAGACATTTTTGAATATTATTGATTTTCCACTTTTTATGATTCAATATATGACTTTCTCTTCTCGAAGCTCATCGACTATTGACTCTATTTCATTATCAACAGACGTATTTCCAGCAACTTTGGAGGCATAGAGTAATCGAAGTCTATTGACAAGTTCATTAACATCATTCCAATATATATATTCAATGGGTTTTTCATTGAATGACATTAATCCTTGACCAATTGATGGTTTTATGATATTAAGATATTTAAATCCTTTGTTCGCTTTTATTGGTTGATTAAAATCGAATTTTCTCCTGTGAACATTAGTCATTCTCAATATTTTATGATAATTTTCTAAGTCAGAATTATTATAAGATTCAGGTTTATTCTTGAAAATCAAATTATAAAGACCATCTGTACCTTTGAACCTCTCATTCCCAACCAGCAAGTCCCCAGATTTCTGATGAAATTCTATAGCCGTTTTACCTAATGTCCATTTGGAAAGTTTATAATCATATTTAGGTCCATAAGCATAGTCATAGTTATCTTTCTCTGTTAATGCTGAATAGACATAATCTCTAACTTTTTCTGGATATTGTTCCAAATACGTTTCTGCATTATGATAATCTTTCAACTCAGTAACAAACTGTTCAGATTCATTATTATCACCATCAATAAAAATTGAATCATTCCCATTATCATTATCATCGTCATTCTTTTTTGATGTAGCAACATCTGTTGTAGGTAAAAATTTTACAAATTGACGTTTCAACAAAGATTTTTGAGGTTTATCGAATTTCAGTATCGGAGTAAATGGTGATGGACGTTTTTCTTCTTCTTCTCCTTCTTCTTCTTCCTCTTCTTCTTCTTCAGGTCTCTTGATGGAGCTTATTCTTTGTTGAATTCTTGGAAATTTTCTATTATCTGGTGTCGATGAAAATTGTGGTTTTGAAATCTTTTCAGGTATTTTCAGATTCTTCAAATCAATAGTTTTGTAATCTATATCCTTTTTACCAAGTTCATCTTCTATACGTTTGAGTTGTTTTGTGATTGGTGTATATAGTCTTTCCAGTGTTTCATCACCTTCCAGTTTCCCAAGTTTAAGTGCAGCATATTTCTTTTTAATATTCTGTATGAGTTGTTGAATAACGATTTTTCTATTTCTAGCTGATTTGGTCTTCATATTGCCATGTATTATATTCAAATGACCATTAATCGTCTAGTGTTATATATTTATCGAAACCTAATCGATAACGTCCCTTGTTCAAATCAAAGTCTTTAACAATTACCAAAAATCCAAAATTGTCATTCCAACATATTCTACAAATTTTTTTGAACGTTTCATAAGTCATGTCAGGTGATACGTGCTCATCGAATATATGTTTAAGATTCACATCATCTTGTTTGAATATTACTAATATATTGGCATTATCTCTAATGATATGTTTTTTCGCTGCAACATATGTCTGGCATAAAAATGCTACATCAATCGATTTATGTCTACCCATAGCATAGTATGATTTAATTTTATCTTGTTTTTCACCTATGACATCATCAAAAATAAAAATTGAGTTGGATTTTGCATTGTTTGGTTCATCAATTTCAGCATTCTCCTTGAATGGAAAATACCCCACACCATCCACTTTACTTAAAATATGTTCAAGAATTTGATATTTCGGTTGGTATAGACTTTTCGAGTAAATGTAAACATTTTCAAAGTGTAATCCGTTTAAATTGAAAATTAAACTCATTATGGCGTTGGTCTTGCCACAGCCAGAAGGTCCAGCAAATATAAATCTACAGCTATTTGGAAACAGATCGCCATGTTTTCTACTTTTTTCAAATTCATGTTTATCATTTAGATAATCTAAATTCACTACTGGTAACACAACATGATGTTGTTCAATTCGTATCTTCTCCATAACTAAACTTAAATCCATCTAACGAATTATAAATACTGAGTTCTTTATATAATCTCGGCATTATTATGTTATCATTCGAAGGAGGAGGTCTATTGAATTCGATAATCAATAAATTACCGTTCGAGTTACATTTACCAGGATATAGATTTTGCGGGCCAGGTACTAAACTCTCAGAACGGCTTGCTAGAAACGATTCTGGAATAAATAAACTTGATGAGGCCTGCAAAGAGCATGATATTGCTTATTCCAAACATAAGGAATTAACTGACAGACACGCCGCAGACCAAATATTAGAAAATAAAGCCTGGGAACGTGTAAAGTCCAAAGACGCCACATTAAAGGAGAAAAGTGCCGCATTGTTAGTCACCGGAGCAATGAAAATGAAGCGGAAGATGGGTATGGGGAAGAAGAGATCTTTTAGGAGTTCGATTTTGAAGCCGACCCATAAAACTCTACTTAAATCAGGAGTCAACGATTTGAGAAAATCATCGTTGTTAGCTCTCAAGACGGCTCGAACAGCAATTAAGAAAGCAGGTGGCAAGAAAAATATTATAATCCCCCGCATCATTCCATTTGAATCAAAATCTGGTGGTATTTTACCATTGGTACCAATATTCGCTGGACTCTCTGCTTTGGGGATGTTGTTGGGTGGGGGAGTTCTGTTGCTAAAACCATAATTGATGCTAATAATGCTAAGAAGAAGTTGGAAGAAGATCACCGACACAACAAAGCAATGGAGTCTATAGGCCACGGACTATTCATAAGAAAAACCAAGCGGGGATTTGGTCTATATATAAGAAAACAGTCAAAAAACTAGATAAGCTACCCAAACGTGCCCTTTATGATTATGAAATTGAATCTTGCGCAAGAAAAATGAGAATAAAAAATTTCAGAGGTGTTTTCATGAGAAATACATTACCTCAATTTCCAAAAAAGAATGAATGCGCAATACTCAATTTAGATTCAATTGAAGGTCCTGGGACGCATTGGGTTGCATATAAGAAGTGCGGTAACGAAGTTGAATACTTTGATAGTTTCGGAAATCTCAAACCCCCCAAAGAACTTATTGATTATCTAAAATCATGTAATGTGAAGTACAATAGAGATACTTATCAACGTTTCAATACATACAATTGTGGTCATTTATGTTTAAGATTTCTAATGCAATAAATTAATGATACTCGATAGATTTTCTCAGTATATCAATCATGTCGATGTTGTTCACACTGAAAAATCGATCATCAATTTTATCAATTGATTTCGCTGTTCCTATAGAGTTGAATAGTAATTTCAACTATGGTCTAGCATTGATAGGATTCTATACATATAATACTATCCCAAATGTTGAGAAATATAATAAATTATATTTTTCTTCAAATGGAGAGAAAAAAGTTGTAACATTTCCGATTGGAACTTATGAAATATCAGATATGGAGCACTTCATTAGAAGAAAGCTTGAATTAAGTGATGGAGAGGTGGAGAAACAGAACTTCTTCTTGAGACCTAATAACAATACCTTGAAATGTGAAATATTTCATGATCGCTATAACATTGATTTTAGACCGAAGGATTCTATTGGTGCTCTATTAGGATTTTCATCTAGAATTCTTAAAGCGGGTCAAGTTCATGAGTCTGATTTACCGGTGGATATTATCAAAGTACGAACAATAAATATTGATTGTAACTTGATAGAGGGTTCATTCATTAATGAACGCCCATCTCATTCACTTTACGAATTTGCTATTAATAGCGATCCTGGTTACGGAGTGAACGAGATTCCCAACAAAGTGGTATACCTACCTATAACAACATATCGAATACATAATATTACAGTGAAAATTCTCGATCAAGACGGCGAATTGGTAAATTTTCAAGGTGAAGAGATAATTTTGAGATTACAATTGAAACGATGGTCTTAGTAGTTCCATATAAATATCAGAGCATATATATCAATCAATCAGTTGATAAACAACTACCACACAAACGTCTTTCTCACGAAAATTGGATATTTCTACAATCTATTGGTCATGTTGTCCAACCACGTTTTCAACCTCTATCAACCCATAAACACAGATGAATCTATAGTAAAAATTGAAAGTCGAACTTATTTACCGTTCGTGAAATCATTCAATCATTCTGATGTTATTGAAATCACTATAAATCGACAGATTGTTGGCTATTAATGTATGATGCTGCTATTATTATAAAAGGAAAATTACAAAAGACAAAAGGTAATGCTGATGTTAAACTAGTTCAAAATGCTGGAACGTTTCTTTTCGATTCAATTATTTATGAACTCTGCGGTACGGAGATTGAAAATGTTCGAGATCCTGGTATTGTATCAACGATGCGAGGGTACCTAGTTTATGAAGAAGATGATTCAAAACAATTCGAAATAGGAGGATGGAACTATCCGAATACACCAACTTTGAACACAGATGGAAGTTTTTTATTCAGAATACCAGTTCATCACATATTCAACTTTTTCAAAGATTATCAAATGGCTATGTGTGGTAAACAAACGTTTCGATTCTTCAGAGCACAAAATGATTTTAATGCAATCAAAATAACAGCTGACCCTAAGGATCCAACAGAAGCAAAAATCATTATTGAGAGTATGGAATTGAAAGTAAAACATATTTATCCGAATGATATTATCAAGATGGATTTGTTAAATGCTATAAGGTCTAATAAACCTATTTTAATGCCATTCAGAAAGTGGGAAATTCATGAATTACCATTATTACCACAAGGAGGTAATAAGGAGATTTGGGCTGTTAAAACATCTACAGAAATCGAGTGTCCAAGATTCATAATTTGTGCTTTTCAAACTGATAAGAAAAATAATAGTTCTGAGGACCCAACTAACTTTGATCATATAAACATAACAGATGTACGTGTATTATTAAATTCAGACATCATCCCACAAGAAAATTTACGTTTGAATTTCGATAAGAATGAATATGCTGAAGCTTATCAGAATTATACTCAGTTTACACAAAGCTATGGAATATTCAAAAAATCCCCACTCCTAACCTTTAGTGAATTTAAAGAAAAGACGATTTTCGTATTGGACTGTTCCAGAAGAGATCAAACATTTAAAGCGACAACAATTGATGTGAAACTAGAAGTGGAGTCCTCGAAGGGATTTCCAAATAATACAAGAGTTTTGTGTATTATAGTGCATGATTGTATTGTAGAATTCAAACCATTAACAGAAGAAGTTAAGAAAATTACAGATATCTAGAGGAAAAATGCGTATAATCATATGTGATATCCAAGGGTTTACGATAGATAATGAATTTTGTGTTAAGGAACTATCATTTGTAATAGGAAGTAAAATATCACATTTCATTATGATGCCACCGAAGAAATTTTCATCTCTAAGTAATGACGATAAGAAATCTGTAAGATTTTTGGAAAATCAACATCATGGCTTAAGATATACGTCAGGATACATTGAATATGAAAAATTATCTGGAATTCTAAATGATATTTTACAAAATGGAGATGTCATTTATGTGAATGGCCATCAAAAGTATGATTTTTTGAAAAAAAACGTGGTTAAAGAAGTACAAGTGCTCAATGTGGAAAATTATGGATGGACTCCACCAAAATTTGAGAAGAAGTCATCAAAGTGTATGAGTCACCTACATGATCGGTGTATGTGCACCCTCAGTAATTGTGATGATCTATATCGATGGGTGTGTATGTACTTACCAAAAGTGAACACATTAGTTAGTAGACATCTGCTGTACGATGAACACAACAATGGATAAACCAGAAGCTGTGAAAGTGAATTTGGACAAATGGAATGATGTTTTCAATAATATTGATAGATTTAAGAATTTGAAATGTAAACCTAGATATATTCATCTTGTAAAACTTTAGATTTTTTTCATGAATTATGCATCTGAATAAAACACTTATTAAAAAATGATTTTTTTATTGAAAAATACCTCTCCTCTTCATCTGATTACATTCAACCTCATTAGATCTAAGAACTTGAAGTTTATGAATTATATTATAGTGCATATTGAAAGGAGAATGAGTCGAAATATAAGATTCATGAAGGAAATTATCATATTTTGATAAATTCTATTGCCTAGTATTGTTTATATGAAATCGCATCATAATTGCATAACAACGCAATGTGGTATCATATCTAATCGCATTTCGATAATATGGTGAGATGACGTAACACCTGAAGTTGAACAGTGCTGGTTTGATAATGAGTTTCCATCAGGTCGCGGAACGATTATTCATCATGATTTTCCTTAAAAACACTTGATGAAAACCCCAAGGATCAGTATTATAGTGTTCATTGAAGTATTTATTGATATATTATGATGAATTTAGAAGAAGTGAACAGACGATATGATAGAGATAAGAAAGTTAAGTTTGCTGAAGGAGCTAAATTGTGTACAATTCATCACATGGTTAAATGGTCGTTTGCTTATCGGCAGGCAAGAAAAGGTCTTTGGGGGCAATTTGCTAGGGATAATGAACGTTTTAAATTGAGAGCTTTAGCCGTTGGAGATAAACTAGATAAGTTTCTTCAACCTGAACATCGTCAAAAAATTTATGAAGAAAGATTCTCAAATGTTTAAATACATTGAGATTCTAATATACTAATCAGTATAGAGTTTAATTTCATTGAGACAAGATGTTTCTTACAGTAGCTTTTCTGTTAGTTTCATTTCATTTCTCATCATCGAATGATGATATGGAAATTGCTAAATCATATTTAACAAAGTATGGATATTTAATACCAAATAATAATTCAGAAACAGAGTTATCTGAGAAATTATCTGAATCGATTTTGAAATTTCAAGAGTATTTCAAACTTTCAGAAACTGGTAGCTTGAATAGTGAAACTATTGAATTAATGAAAAAGCCGAGATGTGGCGTTTCTGATTTCGGCCAATCTTACATAGCTAGGAGTAAATGGACGAAAAAACAAATTACATGGAAATTCCTAAGAGCTAATCAGGATGATGAACACATAGCATCTAAATCATTTGAAATTTGGGGTGTAAATTCTGGATTAAAATTTTCCAAAAATGATAAAAACCCCGATATTCTCATCAAATATAGTTCGGGTAAACATAACAGGACTAAAACTTGTGATGGTAATCGTGAATGTATATCTTCATTTGATGGTCCTGGAACAGTATTGGGACATGCATATTTTCCTGAAAACGATCGGTGTGTTGAAATTCATATTGATAGTGATGAAAAATGGTTCAAAAAACTTGGTCCTCCAACTTCAGGATTCACCTCTTTATATTTAGTTTTAGTTCATGAAATAGGTCATGCACTTGGATTAGCTCATTCCGCAGACAATAAAGCTATTATGAGTTCTTATTATTCAGAAGATAAAATAAAAAATAATATATTACCACAAGATGATTTGAATGCAATACAATCCCTATATGGACCCCCACCAACAACTCAATCTACAACCAGAACAACTCAACCCACAATGAAAACCTCTCAAACAACAGAGAAATCTGATCCAACTACAGAGAATTCTATTGAAAATTATTCTCAACCTAATTTATGTGAAGTGAAGAACAAAATTAAAACGATTGTTATTATCAATAATCATATTTATCTACTATATAATGGTTGGGTATGGGCAATTTCACTCGTAGATAAGATTATACATCCTCCATTGAGAACCCTTGAGTATATACCCTTAGGTCATATAGATTTCAAGAAGGATTCAATCAATTTATATCAAAGACCAAATGGTGAAATTGGAGTATTTCATCATAATTATTTTTATAGAATTGATTCAAACAGTTTTGCTGTGATAAAACGTGATCATTTGTCATGGTTAGGACTCCCCCATAATGCCAAAATTCAAGGTGTTTTCAATAGTTATACAGGGAAAACATATGTCTTTTACGATAACATTTATTGTGCTGAAATTGATGAATGTTCATTACGAAGGAAATCAATTAAATATATAAGTGAGATATTTCCTGGAATACCAAGTAATATTTCATCAGTGTTTAGATATGTTGATGGATTGATATATTTCATTAAGGATGATATGGTTCATGAATTCAATGAATTTCTAAACAGAGCAACTGGATCATATAAATTTGAAATGGAATCACTATTAAATATACCATGTCAGTCTGATGGATTACTACAACAATTGAAAAATATTTTGAGTATGATTATATCAAATCAAGTAATTATTAGTAATACTAATTAGGTGGGGGTGGTGATATATATAACTAAAATGAAATCAACTTGAATCAGTCATACATCAATATGGAAGTGTACGAATTTAATACATCTAAAGTATTTTATAACCATCTATGTGATGAACTAGATTTTGCTTTAATTATCATGATGAGAAAAAGTGTTCAAAAGTTCTATCTGATTTAGCTATATTTACGCCAAACAAAACATTTTTTGATTTGGTTCAATATAATACTCCACGAGAAATTATCAAGATGGTGTTCAAACATAAGAAGAAAAACGATTTATTCATCAAGAATATTCAAAAATTAATATCAAAAAAGGAACTGTCAATGAATGAGGTGAAAAAAATGTTGAATAGCAAGTATAAAAATCTCACTAGATATGATGTTGTAAATATTCAAATACTGCTCAATGGATCCAACAAGGAAATATATTCGGAAGAAGAATTCAACAAATGCTATCCCAACCATAATATTTGGAATAATTACAAACCCCTTCATTCATTTATGGATGAGATGATTAGCATAGCTTCATATTATGGAAAATACTCCTTAGTACGTAATATTCTAGATGAATTTCAGAATCATGGAATCAATTTCAAATTCGATCCTGAGAACAATGGAAACCATAAGAAGATTCTAAGTATGGTGGATAAAGGAATATCAAGAGATTTGATGGATGACGATCATGCTGGGAATATAGGACCTTGTAATGATACTACTGAATATGAACATATAAAGAAAATTCTTGTATCGAATATGATTAAGTGAATATAATAGGTATAATAGAATTGATTTTTGATTGAATAATTTTCCTCCACCATCTTCATGATAGTGCCATATATATATATATATATATATAATGCAATAGGAACGTTCTAGCTTCATTTGTGAGTTTTAATCCGAGTGGACAAGATGTGTGAATTTCATTTTATGAACTCTGCTAATTCATTACTGGACATGGAAAAATCATTTATCTTAAATATACAAATTCCAATAGACGAACATACTATTGATTTTGGTCTCAGCAGCCTGAGAAATTTCGAACCATCAGTGAAGCTGTCAACAAACCAAAAATGTCTTCGTCATAATCAAAAACTTTCAATATCCTTCGATAATCTACAATGGATGATGTTTATAGAAATTCTCAACATGAATGAAGACAATGATGTCAGATTTATAGATGATATATCAATAACAACAGCATCTGTGAATGGATTTAAATTAACACACATATGTAGGAGTGATAATCATATATATTTATCTAGTAACGATGTTGCTATGATAAAAGAAATCAATGAAAATTCAATAAAAAAACGTTTTGAGATGTTATTGAAACTTAATTTTTCTTCTTATTATAAGAATTTTTTGTACTTCATCAATACTATTGATTGTTTTGAGTCAATTGAAAAATTTTGTAATCTCAATCCATCAATTGAGAATGTAATACTGAATGAATGTTTAATTTTATGTAGAGATAAAATACTCTATGATTTGGGTAGACATTGATTTGATGATAAAATAAAAAGTCAATTATTCAATATGTATTTTTATTCACCACAACTCAAACTCATAACCTTCTGTTTCACTAGCTACAATTTGTTCAATAGAGGCAAATATTTGTGAGCATATCTTACATTTTTTCATATATCTTTCCATCATGAATTTCAACTCTTCATCACGTGATATAATCATTTCTATATGAAATTTGTTAATTGGTTCATGATTCAGATGCCCAAATTTCTTCACCATGCAATCGATACATATAATATTATATTCAAAAAATTCCATCTCCTTTCCATTAACATAATGAGCTAATTGATTCTTATATACAATTTGAGAAATTAGAGTTGCTCCAATACATTTAAATTTTGCGAGTCCAGACTTGTCAACAACCTGTCTAATCCTTATCTCTAGATTGAAAAACTCAAATCTTATCATCTTATTCTAATTAATGTCCAATGCTGCGGTCACTACTCTTATCACTAACCTCTTATCAATATTTTCAGGCGCCGCGCTCAATGACACGTGGCTACGTGCACTTTGAATGGGACTTGGAAAAATTTTCACGTTCGGATTTTTTCAACGAAGATATGAAATCTTGGAATAAATGCTCTCACGTTCAACCTTGAATCGGACTTGGAAAATTTTTTACGGATCTTTTCAGATGTTCTCATGTCTAACCCCATTCACGTTCAACCTTGAATGGGACTTGGAAAAAATTTATATTCTCATGTCTAACCTCATTCGCGTTCAACCTTGAATGGAACTTGGAAAAATTTTCACATTCGGATCTTTTCTATGAACCACATAATTAACCTTGAATGAAATATTCGCGTTCAACCCAATTTCATGTTCAACACCTCCCTCTGAATCGTACAATTTTCGCGTTCAACAGGATAACGAAGACCTTGAATGGAACTTGTAAAAATTTCGTTGAAGAGTAGAACTTATCTAACGTTCAACCTTGAATCGGACTTGGAAAAATTTTAGCGTTCAGATCTTTCCTATGAACCGTATAAATAACCTTGAATTAAATATTCACGTTCAACCCTGTCATCGCTTCCCCGTTCTCACTCCCTATTACCCATTACCCCCAACTCAAAATGTTCAACGACGCTACTATGCATAACTCCCCCGACTCAAAATGACAGATCGCGGGTACTGCTGTTTATATGACTTGTACAATTTTCGCGTTCAACAGGATAACGAAGAGTAGAACTTATCTCACATTCAACCTTGAATCGGACTTGTACAATTTTTACGGATCTTTTCAGATGTTCTCATGTCTCACGTTCAACCTTGAATGGGACTTGGAAAAAATTTATATTCTCATGTCTAACCTCATTCACGTTCAACCTTGAATGGGACTTGTAAAAATTTTCGTTGAAGAGTAGAACTTATCTAACGTTCAACCCTGAATCGGACTTGGAAAAATTTTTACGTTCGGATCTTTTCTATGAACCACATAAATAACCTTGAATGAAATTTTCGCGTTCAACCCAATTTCATGTTCAACACCTCCCTCTGAATCGTACAATTTTCGCGTTAAAGAGGATAATGAAGACCTTGAATGGAACTTGTAAAAATTTCGTTGAAGAGTAGAACATGTCTCACGGTCAACCTTGAATCGGACTTGGAAAATTTTTTACGGATCTTTTCAGATATTCTCATGTCTCACGTTCAACCTTGAATGGGACTTGGAAAAATTTTCGCGTTCAGATCTTTTCTATAAACCACATAATTAACCTTGAATGAAATATTCGCGTTCAACCCAATTTCTGTTCAACACCTCCCTCTGAATCGTACAATTTTCGCGTTCAAGAGGATAATGAAGACCTTGAATGGAACTTGTAAAAATTTCGTTGAAGAGTAGAACATGTCTCACATTCAACCTTGAATCGGACTTGTAAAAATTTTCGTTGAAGAGTAGAACATGTCTAACCCCATTCAATTCAACCTTGAATGGGACTTGGAAAAAATTTATATTCTCATGTCTAACCCCATTCACGTTCAACCTTGAATGGGACTTGGAAAAAATTTATATTCTCATGTCTAACCTCATTCTCGTTCAACCTTGAATGGGACTTGGAAAAATTTTCGTTGAAGAGTAGAACATGTCTAACCCCTTCCGCGTTCAACCCTGAATCGGACTTGGAAAAATTTTTACGTTCGGATCTTTTCTATGAACCACATAAATAACCTTGAATGGGAAAAATTTTTACGTTCTCACTACCCATTACCCCCCAACTCAAAATGTCCGACGATGCATGACTCAAATAATAAAGTATCCCTGTATCAACTATACCACTTATTCCACTCTCTACTCAACTGATCCGGTAGCTTAGCGGTTAAGACGTGTGATTCATAATCCATAGGTCTCAGGTTCGAATCCTGATGAAGTGTAAAAATTTATGCTAGTGAAAGTGAAAAAATTTATGTTAGTGTTACTGTGAAGAAAAGTGTGACGTCATCTCCACCTTCCAACTCTCTTACCCTCTAACTTCCTCACCCCTACCCTGGACCACTCAACATCCAACACGTCTACGTCGAAATGGGACTTTGAAAAATTGACAAAATCGACTCCTACCCCTCAGCATCCCTGTGGAACTTAGAAAAATTCCAAATTTGACTCCAACCCCTGGACCACTCAACATCCCTGTGGAACTTAGAAAAATTCCAACTTTGACTCCTACCCCTTAGCATCCCTGTGGAACTTAGAAAAATTCCAAAATTGACTGTACACGTCTACACCCCTGTGGGACTTAGAAAAATTTCCAAAATTGACCATTCCTTGCAAAATCGAGTGGCTTTCTCTCTTATGGGAATTTACATGTAAAACTACCCCTATTCCGGCTGGAACCCGTGTTGCACATCTACTAACAAAGTTGTTGCCAAATTATCGTACATCCAGAAATGTGAAATTACTTTAAAAATGTACCTTACATGGCCAAATATCGATCCACAAACTTTGAAATCTCCACTATCAATAGTTTCCATAATAATCTAATAGACCACTCACCTTGGGACACTCGATATATGTATAATCAAAAAAATAATATACATCTGAGACTATTCTTCTCCGACAATAATTACTGAATTTTCTTCAAATATTGTCGTTATAAAAAATGACGATTCCATATTCCTGATTTGTGAACATGGATCGAAAATATACATGAAGAGTGTACAGAAACACTTCCATCCACTTTCCCTATGCAGCAGTGATCTGTTTCAGGAAAATCCATTTAATCTATTGAAACTTTCCTGACGAAGTTTTCATAAGCTGATGTAATTTTAATTACTGTTCGAAACCGAAGTGTGTTTCCTATTCACAGCGTAATTCTGACATCGTACAGCTTCCTGCTATATAATATTATTATGGTCTGTAGTGTTCGATCCAACTCTGCATTAATAGACTGCTAAAGTTCGTTTTAAATTCTCGAATATGCTCTCACTGGCTAATTATGAAGTGAGTTAAATATTTGAGAGAATAACTTTCGTTTTAGTTGCCGAGGAGTTCTCTGTCTGAAATTTTACTCGAGGTATTGTAAGTGAATTAAATGTAAATTTGCCCGTAAAACCATCTCCATTGACGTTCCATCTTTATATTTATCGAAGTATGAAATATTTGATGGTTCTTGAAAAGGAGAACGAAATATTCATCGAGAGTTGTTTGCGGAGAAAATGAAGGGAATAAATTTTTAAAACTTGAATTTGTTTAGGTCGGATCAGAAAAAGAGGTCTTGATATTCAGGATCATGATTACAGTTTTATTTGGATTTGAAATATGAGGGGTTTATAAAAGGAGAAGGAATCTCGTAACAATTAATAGCGTAACATCTGCAATATCTGAAAACTAGAATTGAATTAAAAGAACAGGATTTCTGGAAAAACTTTTAAGGTTTTCACTTCTAGTCTGAAATGCTCCAGCGAAAATCTTTGCACTGATTTGTCAGGGGCAAATAGGTATTGGAAGAAATTGTTGCCTAACAGTAAAACTGAAAAAAATAAATGAAAAGGATAATATAACGTTTCGGTGTCAATATCAGACACCTTCTTGAGACAAACTCGTAAAATCTCGGAATTGTGTTTTTCGTTTGCAGTCTAATTGACATTGAAAGTTGTCAACACATAGAGATGTTGATTCATTTAATTTTGAAATTTCCTGATGTAAGTTTTTATTCAATAAATCAATCCAAATACGATCTGTTCCAACAGAACAATTAGCCAAATTATCTACTTCATTTAAAAAAAATACATGTGGATTCTTAAATTTTCCCTATATAATTATCAGGTTCCGTCATTAGGATCTTTGTGTTGTACAGTTCATCATATGATCTCCGCTATTTGAACATACATGATCAGCAATTTGTGTTCTTGTAATGTCTCTATTTTTAATGTTGTTCTTATGTTCTAGTTTTCTCTCCTGTATAAGATTTTCCACATGTACAGGGAATATTGTAACACAATTTTTTTATTTCTGTGTCTCATTCATTGATTTCGTTCGGGTTAGAATGGATCTCAAATCATTTTGTGTTTTTTTTGCAAACAAAAAAACGTCTCTTTAGAAAAGCATAATCCTCCTAGATTATATTTCAATCGATATTTGAAAGAACAGGGTTTTGATGCAGTTAATTTTCATTTCACTCTGCTTTATTGTAAAAAATATCCTGAACCTGAACGAAAATGTATGAATGACTTAAAATAACCATACTTATGTACATTAGAGGAATTAGTGTTTTTAGACCTTTACAGAGACCGCCAAAAAGGTGGAAGGACAGCTGGACCTCAACATCTCAAGAACGAGAGGAGGAAAATGGGTGAAACAAGCTAGCAAGCTTTCGTAAAGTAGAAGAAAAAGACTACGTTTTAAAATTCTGTATTGGTAATACGCAATCTCCTTGGCTGGCGTTGAAGTTGCCACACCCAGAAGTGAGTAGAGTGATCGATTTCTAAAAAAATTTTGGGTTTTCACTCCTAGTCTCTGAAACAGAAATAATAAAAACATTTTTAACTAAAATGAAATGTTTCAGAGACTGGGAGTGAAAACCCAAAAAGTTTTTCAGAAATCCAGTAGAGTAAGTCTGGTTTGCACCAATACATTACTTTGACATAATACTATGTGCTTTCTGGTTACTGTGGTCAATCCACATAACCTACAGATATCGGAGTTTTCTTTACCGATCGTGTGATATATGAGAAGGTCAGTGAGCTTTGTGCCTTTCCTTTTGAAGGTCCCTCAGTACCTTTGCTTGCATTTGACCTAGTGCGAGTCCACAACGCGCCACCGACCCTAGCCCATCGCACCGCGATGTCGATATTTGAAGTGTTACGAATTATAATATACGTCATTTGATGACATCGCGGTGCGATGGGCTAGGGTCGGTTTGCCGTTGTGGACTCGCACCTAGAGTGTTAATCAAGTGAGAGTTCTCTTTTTTCTGATCAATAAGGTCATCTCATCATCTCTAGTTTCATTTCGAATATTATTATTGAATTGAAATATTGACGATATTAGTCTGTACCTATATCATATCCAGGGTATTGAAAGGAACTCCAGAGATCCAAGCAATTATTTCCTGAAATATATCCAGTTGGATCGCAATAAGATAGAAAGATACTCCCGCAATATCCATTATTTCCAAGAGAAACACAGCAAATACACTTTCACCCCGTTATTTAAACGAATAAACCACAGATGGCCACAATTCCACCAAAATATACGAGGCGCTTTAATCTGAGAACGCATTATGGCAAACAATATTTTCTCGTATTGCAGCCAGTAATGGGTGACGAGACGGAAAAAATAAGAAGAGAACTGCAGTCCTGAGAGGCATTCAATATTATATGGATCTCGCTAATTGAAAAGAGGCTTCCGCACAGTTTCGCCCCCATGTCCGCTGATGGCCTTGGCAGTGGGGTGAAAGGCAATTAAGGGCTGTGGAGCAACAGCATTTTTCCGAAGGTGTTCGGGGAAGATAGGAGACGATTGCGTTATGGAGAACGATAAGTATGATTAAAGAGGAGATAGAGTGGATGTGGCTGACGCTCTAATTTTTTAGGATTCAGGGCGATCTGATTAATATTGAGGGGGGACTGAAGAAGGTGTGGCGGAGATACATTTTTTTAGTATTCGTTGCAGAGGGTCAGTGAAAGTTTATTTATTCAGGTGGGAATATCACCATATCCTTTATGTCGAAGGATACTTACGCCATGGTTGATAAAGAAAACTCAATGAAGAAGGCAAGAACAATAAGGTCTCTTTAGTATGGGTCCTTGGTCGCTCAGAAATAAAGAACACCGAAGAGGCTAATATACTAGCCAGAAAAAGAAAACGAATGCCAGTTACTGGTCCAGAACTCTTCTATGGTATAAACAACTACACCTATATAAGAAAGAGTTTTTGGAGTAGGTAAACAATGAAAGCGAAGCAATCTGAATAAAATGGATCATTCCAAGAAGTTCCTTCGGAACACTAAAACTGAAAGGTTCAAAGAGTATTTGGTTCTCAGTAAGAATGAGTTAAGCCTCCTAACTGGCTTTTTAACAGGACATTGTCGGCTTAGGAATAATGATGAGAATTGGCTCTAGAGGAACTAACGAGTGTAGATCTTATGGGGAAGGAAAGACACTCCTGATCATACCTCTGTTACGAAAATCATTATTTTGTCCGAGGCCGACCAGATTTTTGATCCACCAGGCCTAGATTGTACAATTTCACTGTCCCAAGGTTTCCTGCAAAGTTGGAACATCAGCAGAGAAGAATTGAAATCACTAGCCGGCATTGGTACCAAGTTGGCTCAGAGCATGTCAAAATTCGAAAAAAGATCTTCATTGATTTTCTGATTGTTCCCAGTTTGTAGCGACTGCGTTTTTCGAATATTTCTGCTTTTACCGACCAATGGATCGAAAATTCCGTTCCTGTGTTCCCAAGATTGTAATTGACTGCTGCCTTGTTATTGACCAGATGAGATGTGCACAAAAACCCTAGACCTTTGGCTACATTTGGATGGAAAACGAAACCCCCTCACTAAAGGCTGATCAATGTTGCTGATCAGGAGCTAGCCCAAGTTTACAGGACCAAGGCCACTCAAGAAATCGATTCCCAAGAACTGCGAACATCATAACCAAAGTCAATTCAACCATCATATCATCCATTCAGTCGACTACCCCATGATGAATTGACTTCACTGCTTCAACCCAAGAGAACTGAAGATCAGACCACTTCGCGTACTTTACAGAATAATAACTTCAGACCGATACCGCTATCCTTTTCCCGTTCAATTGTAAATTGTTATAAAATTATGCTATTAGTTAAGTCACCGTTGAGTATTTTCTTGTTCCTTCAGTAATTTCCGACAAAACCTCTCCACGTTCAACGTGAGTGCTATGTCCGATCGATATTATCGATTGGAAATGATGATCAGTACCTATCTTAATTATGTTCAGAGGTATTATTTAGACCTCTGTTAATGTAGTGAGACATATATTTTGGAATATATGATTGTTCAACGAACAATGTTCAGGTAGTATTGTCTGCATTCAAGCGTTTCGTCTGGTCCCAATCACTCACAATCATTTATTTTTGATTTATATTGCTCGTGTATTATTGATTTAGTCAATTTTTATACGGTCATTTCTGCTCTTTCAATTTAGATTTGCTTTTTTTCTTAAACCTCTCATTGATCGGAGGACTAGTACTTTTTTATTTAATCATTCTTTGGTTTTACATCGTCTGATGTGCATTTCTGAACAGCTCGGTATAAGTAAATCTGAATTGCCTTCGTTTATCTTGTCATCGGTAGATACTCAACATAAGTTGGTCTGAATTGCCTTCGTTTAGTTAGTCATCGGTAGTTACTCAGTTAACTTTCAGTCTATCCGTCAACTCTTGTTGTTGTTCAGCGATATTTTCAGCTATGAAATATATAATACTTCTCTATTTTGAACTGAATCTTGTCCAATATGAACACTGGTAATCAACTTTGAATCTTATACAGTCCACTGTTCTGTTAGTAGATATTGTTACAATGTCTCTTGATTCTTGTGTTGTAATAAATAATATGAAGTTTCATGTCTTTCCATGTCAACTATCTGGAACCAACCTCAGTTATTAATTTCACAATTGTGAATTACAAAATCTGAACACCCGCTAAGAATGTCTCGAAGAGGAGAATGAACGCTCTCTCACACCAACGGGGAAATTCAGTTCGCATTCAGTTGCGTTTTAACCAAGTTGACGGTTCAAACAGAAGGAGCTAAAAACTCGAAATTTTCAAGATAGATTTGGGACCTGAATATCTCATTTTGAGTTGGCCGAATCGGTTGGTTAAGTATCACAATATTTCCGGAACTATTTATCCGGTTGATTCGAGATTCAGTATTGAAGTATGAATTTGTAATGCCTCAAGAAATGCAAAAGAGCACGGAAATCATATAGTAATACGAATCTCAAAAAATAACTATGAGCAGAAAAATTCTCTATCAACCTTTTTTAATTTGATGATTCTATTCTACTAGGTATAGTAGGTGAAGTCAAAGGTTTTTGCGCTCCAGTTCATGATGGTAAACGATAAATCAAATATCGAAGTGCACTGACACCCCTTCGAAAAAATCTTGATTTTTTCCATAATAAACAATGTTAATGAATATAGCTCGCCCCCTTTATCACTACAAACTGCTGCATCATTCTGGATCGATTCCAGTGTCAGCAATTATGATTTATCATTCTCAACGATGAATATTATGGCGACAAATGCTGAAATCGTAACCGTTTATTTTTACGGCAGTCTAGGAATTGTCGCATGAATCTGTATCATGCCAAATGAACAAAATGAATATAAATTTGTCTGAACTGTGGTTCGGGACCATTCCGTGCGCGTTCAAAACACACATAACATAAAATTCAGGAGAACCGATACTTTACCGCAAAATACTGCAACCTGCAACTGCATAATATGTGCTTTCACATAAACCAGCGGCGTTGCAGTTACGTAGCTATATTTTGTGGAATCTAATTTCTATTTAGTACTATTAGACTCGCCTTGTTGCCGCTTGTGCAGACAGATGAAGTGGAAGGGAAAGTTGGGAAGATTTTGAGCAATGTTGCCATTTTCCTTGACAGGATCTCTCTGTGGAATTATCTGTTATTTTTTCGCAGAGGGGAAAGTCGGACAGATTCATACACGGGGCACTATCATACACTACCGATATCTGTTGTTAGGCTCACATCAAAGGAATGACTTGAACATGTATACGTAGCTTATCTATGTGTTTGATGGCTCACTAAGTTTGAAAAAGGTTGATGTCAAACGCTCCAAGAGGTGACACGTCAAGTGATTCGGCTTCGCAAAAGTATTTTTCAAACTTCACATTGAACTCATTTTTAGTGGTAGAAGCTGTTTTTTAGATTATTCAGTACTCTTTCATTTGAAAGATAATGAAATCAAGTTTGTAAATTAATATTAGAATATTGAAAAATCTGTTTGGTTTTTGTTTAAGAATATTATTAGTTCATTTTTTTCATGATGGGGAGGTTCATGCGCTCCACTTTGTCATTTTAGTTTTTGGACCTGAATTGTTATCAAAGTCTTGGTCGATAGAAGAAATATGGTCACAATTTACAAAAAAAAGTAAACGAGGGGTGGAGAGGAACAGTCCAGGTTGAAAGCTGTCAATGAAGTTTTAAAAAACAAACTGTATTTACGGAAATAACATGCGAATATGGGATTAATGCAGAAATACTACATAGTCGTATGGAAAAATTACGCAAAACAAAAGATGTTTGTAGCAAAAATCGTGTATTTGAATCGAAATTTGCATGTATGAAAGTCCCGTGCATGTGGGGTACTTTCATACATTTTTAATTTTTTTGTAGCGTTCACAGAAAATCATACGAAAATATTTATAAAAATCGCATACTTCTGATGTGTGGTCAGATAGTGAGACTATTAGTTTTTGATGAATTGATACAGATATCAATATCAGAAAAAATTCTATTGGACCAAATAAGAAAACTATATGAAGCTGCCTCATCTTCTTCATGCTTACTGGAACAGTGTGCGAAAGTTTTGTGCAAATGTCTGTTAGTTTCAAGTTTTAGCCAAAAGTGGTCTCAAATGAACTGCAATGGAATTATTGATGAAGAATTCGAGGTCAAAAACAATTTGGTGCGGCCTCGAACAGTCTATCTTTCTCGAAATTTTTTTTTGGAAATTTCGAGACAAGAAATCTGGTCGCTTTATAATTTCATATTCAGGGAAACTGTAATGAGCTTGTACTGTATGATGAAATTATAAGATCTCAGAATATCCACATATGAATTATCGTTTTCGCACTATGCATAATTTTTTCATTGTTTCATGCAAGATCTCATACTTGTAGATTATAATGGACACCATAAAGCAAATTCGGAGTCAAATCAAATGTCAAATGTCCGGTAATCCGTTAATACCGAATCTACGGAAAGTTTTGGAGACTAGAATTTTCAGGGTAGGTTTTGAGCTCGGTTTTGAACCTTTAATTATTCACTCTTTTGGCAGCCAGTTTGGTCTTACAGATGTGGGCTATTCGCAGTCTAATTGACATTGAAAGTTGTCAATATATAGAGATGTTGATTTATTTAGTTTTGAAATTACCTGATGTCGTTTCTTTCTTCAATAAATCAATTCGAATACGGTCTATTCCAACAGAACAATTGGCCAAATTATCTAATTCATCTAACAAAATACATGTGGATTTCTTAATTTCCGTTATTAGGATCTTTGTGGTGTTCCAGTTCATCATATGATCTCCGCTATTTGAACATACATAATCAGCGATTTGTGATCTTGTAATGTCTCTTTTTTTATGTTGCTCTTATGTTCCCGTTTCCTTATCTCTAATGGTCTTGATGTCTCTCCTGTATACGATTTTTCACATATACAGGGACTATTGTAAACACAATTTTTTTATTTTTGTGTCTCATTCATTGGTTTCGTTCTGGTTAGAATGGATCTCAAATCATTTTGTGTTTTGAAAACAGTTCTTATGTTGAATTTGGAACCAATTCTTCATTTTTCTCTGAAAGGCCAGGAATATAAGGAATGACGTTCAACAAATTTGGTTGTTCTTGACGATTTCCTGTTTGCACCTGATCATCATTAGAATTTTGATTAGATATTTTTCGTTCAAAATTCGAAATTTTTCTTTCTATAAAATTTGGTGGGTATTGATTATCTAGTAGAAATTCTTTAATGAAGGAAATTTCATTATTTCTAATTTCATCTGTAGATGAAATCAAAAGGCCCTATCTGTTTCAGAGACTGGGAGTGAAAACCTATAAAGTTTTCAGTTTTTTTAGGAGTTAGTAAAAAAGTAGAAAAACATCAAGAGGTGATTCTGAATGCTTCGTTTTCCAAGATATGGTTCATTGAATTTTTGCTCGAAAACTGACAAGAAAATATGTTCGCCAGCAGGGAAAGTTCAAAGTAAGAATCATTTTTGAATTATTCGGTCAATTCGTGAAAAAAGAATTTCTCTTGTTTTTTTTGTAGTTCGGGCATCGTTCACACTGGAGAATAATGGAATATCTTAACGGGTACTTGTAGTTACTTCTACACATGATGGATAAGACGGTAGGTTAAGATATTTTATTTTTTTAGATAAAAATGATGGCCCATACGAAAAAAGCAAGAGATTTCCATCGAAAATTGAAGTAAAACATGTAATATGATTGTTAGTTTAAAAATATCTATGTGGCTTACAAAGTTGAATAAAAAATTCCTTGCATGCCAAAAAATGCGCAATGACCAACTATTGAAACCCATCGAATTTCATTCGAACAAGTAAAACTTCAACATCTCGTATCTCAGAAAAAAGTTATATAGAATAATGTTATCATTTCTTTATGCAGAATAACATCCAGGAGTTTGTCGCACTCATTCACTAACACCCTGTACAATCTTGAACACAACCCCCAATTCAGAAGCCGAAAAAATTCATGACAAAGCACAACCCCAAACATCCAATCATACCGTGTACGAAGCGATCATAAACAATTCGCTAAATGGCTCATAGACCCGGTGCATCACGGCATAAATAACGTAAACAAATGGTTATGGGGTGGAAACATAAATAATTCTTCGCACATCAATCCATTTATCTAATGTGTCCCCCTAGGCCGACCACGACCACAGATAAATCCAATAACCTCCCCGCACACGTCAAAATCACTGTTTGTCAATCGCTTAGCGGCCCATAGAGCGGCGATAGTGCGACGCATTAATGTTATTGACTCTTTGCCTGATGTATGGGGCGCCAAGTACAAGTAAGATACATAAGTTGTTTGGTAACGTCTGCACTGAGGGCGATTTGTAACTATTTCCTCTGGGATTAAGCATGGAGAGGGCCATCTTGGATGAATAATGTCGACATATACATATTTTAGTGACGTTCTGCAGTATTCGTTCATTGGATTCCCCTGTGAGTAAACATGGGAGTGGACCACTTGAGTTAGATTATGGGAAGATTATTATAAATTAGGTACTATTAGAGAAGAAAATGATTGATTATACTCTTTGATACAGCTCGGAGTTATAGTGAAAGTTATGGAGATTCAAGATGTCTTTGAAACCCTCAGAGTAAGAAATAAACATAGAGATGCCCCTACGCGTGAATAGTACCGCATTTTAATCAACCAATTATTAGAGTGAGATGGAAAGCATTGAGGTGAAGTAAACAGTGAGTAAGAGCCGTATTCATAGTTCGCCCTTGAGGGTGAGTGACAGTTGATGTCACCTTTATGTCTGGTATTCATAAGGGCCATAAAAACTCACACTCACCCTCAAGGGCGAACTATGAATACGGCTCTTAGATTCTTATTTCTACAATTCCTGAATAATCCAGTCGAATTGTGCTTTTAGCAGGGAAGTTTCGTGGAAGTTTTGATTTTTTTCATTCTTTATGTTTTTTGGGGAGCGGAATCCGAATTTGGGGTTTGCTAATGAAATTTCGTGACGAAACATAGAAAGAAATACGAAAAAAGACTGATTATTGAATCATTCTTGATCAGTTTTTTCTTATTACTCGGAAACTATCAACTTTTCGAGAAAAACCCTTCCTTACGAAATAAAAGTTCATAAAATTTCTTACAAATTTTACTACAACAGCTTGTTCTGCGACAAACCGTTCTGACTCAAATTAAGATAAAAATGAGGTTTTTCCTATGAGTCAATAAAAAAATTATGGTTCCGATGATGCGATTTTGAAATTTTGCCTGAACATTCAGTATATCAGTCCCGATTTTGCATAAGAATTAAACATAGAGATGCCCCTACGCGTGAATAGTACCGCATTGTAATCAACCAATTATAAGAGTGAGATGGAAAGCATTTCACTGCAGCACTGAGGTGAAGTAAACAGTGATTTAGATTCTCATTTCAACAATTCCTGAACAATCCAGTCGAATTGTGCTTTTAGCAGGAAAGTTTCGTGGAAGTTTTGATTTTTTTCATTCTTAATGTTTTTTGGGGTGCGGAATCCGAATTTAGGGTTTGCTAATGGAATTTCGTGACGAAACATAAAAAAAAATACGAAATTAGAATAAAAATCTCATTTTTGATCAGTTCTTTTCTTATTACAAGGAAACTATTAACTTTTCGTGAAAAACCTTTCCGAACAAAATAAAAGAACATCAAATTTCCTACAAATTGTACTATCACAGTTTGTTTTGCGACAACCTGTTCTGACTCAAATTATAGTTGAAAATGAGGTTTTTCCTATGACTCAATTAAAAAAATTATGGTTCCGATCATGCGATCTTGAAATTTTGCCTGAACATTCAGTATATCAGTCTCGATTCACAAAAAACATTTCACTCGAATCGGATATTTTGTTATCGAAATATAAAGATTCTTTTTTTCAATATTTCAATTGAATTTTCTATGGTTCTGTTCACAATATGGACACACAATTTTTAGTAGGAGAGCTGGCACGAATTTTTGGGCAGGTATTTGAGGCAAGCTGAAAACTTGTCAGATGCCTCTCCTATTATATCCCAACTCGGGATTGAAGATCTGGCTGGTGAGTAGCGGGGCTAAATCAACCCCTACATTTTTAATGGCCTGGCAGGTAGAAAGCCCTACCGAAATGATCTGTCTTTTTGGGAATCTTACTTTTTAGTTATAAGTAACACTCCATTAAAATTTCAGGCTGCCTCAAAAACATTTTTTATAATTTTTTGCAAAATATTTTTGCACGCGTCTGGCAATGTTAAAACCCCGATTAAGTTATTTGGCAGCTTGAAATTTTAATGGAGTGTTACTTATAACTGAAAAATAAGATTCCCAAAAACAGATCATTTCGGTAGGGCTTTCTACCTGCCAGGCCATTAAAAATGTAGGGGTTGATTTAGCATCGCTACTCACCAGCCAGATCTTCAATCCCGAGTTGGGATATAATAGGAGAGGCATCTGACAAGTTTTCAGCTTGCCTCAAATACCTGCCCAAAAATTCGTGCCAGCTCTCGGACTATTTGCATAAAGGGGCCCACTCACTAGGAAGGAAGAATGCGCAGTTAAGTATCTGCACGTTTGCTGTAAAGTAAATATGTACATTCATATTTCCCACACACATACACTTTTGCTTGTTGAGAAGGATGTGCGACAAGCGTGAGATGACGTCGAATGTTAATGGCAGTGGCGTGTGTTGTTATTAAGGAAAAAATGTCCAATGTATAAATAGCGAACCCGACACTGTATTTCTAAAAATATGAAACGTGAACAGACTTGTTGCCCATACACGGTCGTTCTTGGTCATTCTTCCACGTACGATGAAGTATGCACGGAGATGATTGCGCATTCCAAATTTCGAACGGCAGAACGCCATATACACACTTTTTCACTGTACCCCGTACCACGCGCATTCAAGTCTTCGCGCTTCCCTCTTAGTGAGTGGGCCCTTTTAGGCTTATTATAAGCATCTTGAATTGGCCTCAACATTTCATTTAGATTGGTTTCGTTTTGTCTGAGATATTCAGGAACAAATTTTGAATGGCCATGTTTCATGAAACATAAAATATGGCCTTTCAAAATGTTTGCTCCCAAATATCTCAGACAAAACGAAACCCGTCGGAATGAAATGTTGAGGCCATATGCAAGATGGTCATTATAAGCTTCATGCAAAATTGTGTGACAATAGTGTGAAGAAAACCATGGAAAATTGAAGAGAAGAATCTTTATTTCCATAACAAGATATCCGATACGAGTGATTTTTTTTGTGAATCGAGACTGATATATTGTTCATGCAAAATTTCAAGAGGATTGCATCATCGGACTCAGCTTTGAATTCAATAACCCAAAATCCCATTATTCAACTAGTGTTTGTTGATCTCGAAACAATGAGAGCTACAATAAAAAGATCAATGAATTATTGTAAGAAAATAATTTTAATCGAACATAGATCAGAGGGATCGAGGATATTTTCTGAGAACTGTCAAACCGACCAACATTTTCAAGAACGGCTGAAGTTGCTGTTCAGATAATTGCAAGTTTTAAATATTTTCGTGACGACGGCGACGGCGGCGAACTATCTCAATATGGCTTTTATGGTTATAACTTTTTTCTCTTTTTCAGATTCCGAAAATTGCAGACAAAATTTATGAAAAGAAGAACATGTGTATTGAAGAAGATTGAAGCACTTCAGCTTACCTACTTACTTTTTAAGCACTACTGCGGAAGAACAGAGTTTTTGGTGATCATACGGATCAATGCTTTGGTTATAATTGACTCTGTTCATATTGACATATACAGGTGCTTTATTGTTGAGTTCGATTTACGATTCAACATGTGGAAAAGTTAGGTTTAAGATAAACAATAAAAGCAAGAATAATACTAATTGATTAAAATAACCAATATTAAACCCATACTTCGGAACTAATCCCGTCAACGCACAAAGAACATGCATGGTGGTAATATCAAACGGAGCATCCATAGATAGCTATTTCGCCCTATTTGGGGTCATCATCAGTATGGAGGAGCTCAGTCTGAAAGGCATTCTGGGTTCCCTTACTTGAAGAAATGTCGCCTAGCTCTGAGTATAACAAACAAGACGCCATCTCTTGGGATCCTTACGAACACCTACCTCCGATGCATGAACGTTGAACGAAGTTGCGAGATGTTCATCGACTGAAGGTAAAATCCACAAAGTTGGACTGCCACCAGTTTGATGAAAAACGGATAAACATCTCGCAACTTCGTTCAACGTTCATGCATCGGAGGTAGGTGTTCGTAAGGATCCCAAGAGATGGCGTCTTGTTTCTGTTATACTCAGAGCTAGGCGACATTTCTTCAAGTAAGGGAACCCAGAATGCCTTTCAGACTGAGCTCCTCCATACTGATGAGCCCCAAAAGGGCGAAATAGCTATCTATGGATGCTCCGTTTGATATTACCACCATGTATGTTCTTTGTGCGTTGACGGGATTAGTTCCGAAATATGGGTTCAATATCGGTTGATTTTAATCAATTATGTATTATTCTCTGCTTTTATTGTTTATATTATACCTGCGATTAACGCGAAAATTTTCGTTAGGTTTAAGATTCTTTCATGAATTCTAATCATCATTATCATCGCTATTGTCGCTCAATAACCCAAAATCACACAGTCCCCAATCCAAGCAACTCGATTACGTTCAAGAATATCTCGGCATGTGGCGCTTTCACCGTTCAGATTAATTATCCGCACCCCTACTCGATAAATCTCTTCCTGATGTTGCACAGTAGGGTTTCAAAGGATTGCTGAATGTAGAAATGCATACATAACAATATAACATGCTTTAGCACGTTCCCAGCACCAGCCAGAATCCGACGTCGAGTCACACGATTAAATTTATTAACCGAACATACGCAAATATTAATCCAGCCGTTACATTTCAACGCACTGAATTATGGCGTCTAGCCATAGAGAAGATGTCTACTACCTGCTCGTGTATTTGGGATATATCAGAAGAATATTGTCGCTATGGATTCAATGTTTGATAGGTACTAGTGATATCAGATGAAGTATAAGGTTTGGCATCTGGTGTCACCTTTTTTCATAGTGTGTTGTTGGTATTATTTTTTGTTTTTCAAAATTTTAGTGTGACATTCCTATAGGTCTTTAGTTGCAATTTAATTTGTAATGGAGGTATTTCTGATAAATCAATAGAAAATGGTGAAAACCAGTTAAAGTTCTTGATGATGCTAGAGAAAACGCACTATCATTTATGTGAATAAGCAAAACGTAAATCAGCAACATCTTCATGAACGACCCCTTCATAATGAAAAAGTCACCGTATGGTGTGGTGTTTTAATTTTTGGCATCATAGCCCATTTTTCAAAGAGTTCAACAAAAAGATTACACTAATTCCGAAAGTTACGTTAACATGTACTTAACGGGTATTTTTACGGCCCGAATTGCCGGACTAAGACAAAATCATATTTGGATCTAACGGAAACCCACGTTATTAATTTTTTTACTAACGCATATCCTCTTTTATCAATGAAAAGTATTATTCTATTAACTGTTAGAAACAAACGTACTTTCATAAGGTAAAGATGAGAAGATAATGAGAACTGACCTCACTTACAAAAGTAATTCTGCCAGGAAATAACAATTTGAAAAATCAGTTGAGAACAGAAATGCAACACAAGTCGAATCAATCACTACAAAAATCACATTTTCAAACCTACCGTAGTAAATAAGAAGCATGCACAATGTTGCGCCTTCGCCATTTAGCAACCGTTGGCTATAAGTTGATTTTGTGCCAGATTGTAACTGAAAAATACGGAAAACAAATGACTCCTGGAATGAAAACGTCGTCTTGTTTTCAACTTTCATCATTCTCTGTCAGATACAAACAAAATGTTGAGATGAGAAGACAATTATTAGAACTGACCTTACTCTCGAAGATAATTTTAGCATGCAAAATAACAATTTGAAAAATCCATTGAGAACAAAAATGGAGTGTTAGTCGAATAGATATGAATGATAACTGTGACTCAATTTCATCGTTACAGAAATTTCATTTTAACCGGAACTTAATCAAATATTAAGCATGAGGCATGTTAGAACTCCGACGCATTCGCCATTTAGCACCCGCTGGCAATTCATTGATTTTGTGCCAAATTGTAATTCAAATGCTCAGAAAATTTGTATAATAATAAAATTATATATTTTGTTTTCATGAAACCAAAGTATTACTCATTTATCTCTTAGGTATGCAGTCGTCAGCAAAAGGCGTTTTCGTATAATTGCTCGGGTGAACTCGATCCCTAACCTTCGCGTTCGTTTGCCTAACCCGAAAATCCAACCCGCGTTCGGAAAGTAAGGTGCTATTAACTCAAGTTGATGTATCGTAACCCTAGACGAGAGTAGGGTCGTAGTGTCACCGCGTGCGCACTGCAGTTCATTCTTGTATTTGAAAAAAGCGGGAATAAGTCTCCTACTCCTTTCTTAGTAATTTTATGTATTCTTTTCCTCAAAATTATGTAAAGAGAAGAGAATTTTGCTCAGAGTAAAATGTGTGATTCCACGAGCCGAGAAAGTAATGTGAAACAACTTCTTCATAACTTTGTATGCAGATCTTTCTGCGGTAAAGCTAAAGCCTTTTTTACTACATTGGACATGCGAAGGCACATCAGAAATTATAAGTAAGTTTTTAGAGAAGCCTATAAATCCAAGCAAAGCTAAAGACAATCAGTAAATAAACTGCAACTGAAAAAATGAGTTATCTACTTATTTAACATAGATAAATTACATTAAACATGGAAGGGCACACCAGAAATTATAAGAAATATTTCACAAAAGTCAATAAATGCAAGCAAAGCTAGAGACAATCCGAAAATAAACTGAGATTGAACAGAGAAATCCATAAAATAATTGGTTATGTTATTGATACGACTGTCACTTCAAATCCTAAACCTGATGTGTTCGTAAACTTAGAACCCGGGTCCGTGATCTGAGTGGATCCGTCACGTGACCTAATGGATCGAGTTAGTTACCCTGAGTTATTTTCCGAAAACGCCTAAAGAGAATTTACTTTCGAGCTCAACCACTCCATCGATGCTAATGTGGTTCTTTGGGGTCGTCATTGTTCAAAATTTCAGAAAAGATGCCGACGTTCTTATATAGGAACACCAACATCAAACGGTTAGTGCCCCTCATGTTTGGAGGTTATGAGGCGTGCTATGGCACTATGATACAAAGCCGCAATCCCATATTAGGCCAAGCAATAGAGATATTTCCTTGACAAAAATACTACCTGGAAGCCACCTGTGCCATTCCGATCAGGACAGTCCGTAGTTTATTCCCACCATGTTTTAAACACGAAAATGCCATTTTTTTATTTGTTATTAACAAAAAACAACAAAAATACGCGTTCTTTTTAGTTTTTTCGTTGCAGAATGGAAACTATTGATGCAGTGATAACGTTGCAATGGGATGAATTGTAGAGAATTACATTGTGAAAAGAATGATGGGTCAAACGATCCGATCGAATAATTAAAACTGGAGAAAAGCGGAAAAAACCGGAAAATTGCGTGTTTTTTCTTTTAACTCATAACTCTGCCATTTTGCAATATTAAGAACTGAAACTTCACACGATAGTAGCTATTGACGTGCAATTCATGTGTGCCAAAATTGGATTCGGTCGGATAAATAGTTTTCACATAATTCCCATTTGAATTTTTTTTGGACATATTTTCGCGGAGAGCTGGATGCGTTTGAGGTCGTCCGATTGAAATTAAAAAAATTGATTTGGAAAGAAGACGTGATCAGTAACAAAACGTCTATTCTGATTTTCCAATAAAACGCGTTTAAGTGTGTTAAAAACTAGTGAGAACATGAGGGAAAACGACCGACCAAGCGAGAGTGGTCGAGTGGTGAGGGAATGAGCGAATCGAGGGGAAACGCCGCGGAAGCTAACGGTCGCGTCGCCGAGTTAAGAATTTGCGCGGACAGCGCACCAAATTTTGTACACATATACGTTTCTCCTCGATTCGCTTATTTCCTCTCCACTCGACCGCTCTCGCTCGGTCGGCCGTTTTCCCTCATGTTCTCACTAGTTTTTAACACACTTAAACGCGTTTTATTGAAAAACCAGAATAGGCGTTTTGTTACTGATCACGTCTTCTTTCCAAATCAATTTTTTTAATGTCAATCGGACGACCTCAAACGCATCCAGCTCTCCGCGAAAATATGTCCAAAAAAAATTCAAATGGGAATTATGTGAAAACTATTTATCCGAACGAATCCAATTTTGGCACACATAAATTGCACGTCAATAGCTACTATCGTGTGAAGTTTCAGTTCTTAATATTGCAAAATGGCAGAGTTATGAGTTAAAAGAAAAAACACGAATTTTTCCGGTTTTTTCCGCTTTTCTCCAGTTTTAATTATTCGATCGGATCGTTTGACCCATCATTCTCTTCACAATGTAATTCTCTACAATTCATCCCATTGCAACGTTATCACTGCATCAATAGTTTCCATTCTGCAACGAAAAAACTAAAAAGAACGCGTATTTTTGTTGTTTTTGTTAATAACAAATAAAAAAATGGCATTTTCGTGTTTAAAAGATGGTGGGAATAAACTACGGACTGTCCTGCACGCAATGGCACAGGTGGCGTCCAGGTAGTATTTTTGTCAAAAAACTAATCATTTGTAGCTCTGTTGCTTGGCGTATATCTGATGTTCACCACACGTGCATGTGGTTATTGTGCAATTAGCTCGAGACATAATCTAAGCATACGAAATGGCCGGCTTTAGTCTCGTGATGGAAAAGGTGAGAGAATTTCAAGGAGGGTTAAATATACTGATATAAACAGAGTATGTTTAAGGTTTACTGTTTATAGTGGTGAAAATTATACTTTGAGAAAGATTCAGCTATTTATGGTTTCCCTTTCAATCGAAGAATCATTTAGTCTCATTTTTAAGATACTGCTTTGATGATGGGTGTAAGATTTTGTAATTGTAGGACCATTTACAATATACCTACTATATATCCGAACGATATGTGCTAGATAGCAGTTTAAATCGTCATTACTTCTGGAGGACGACATCATTTTGCTTATGAGATATTTGAAACTTATTCGAATAAATGGAATGTAGTACTGAATCAAACAGAATGAACTCTTTTTTAGTATATTGTGCCAATTTTTTTCAATATCTTTTCAGAAGTTGGTATACTATTTATTTTGCAACCCTGTACTTAATGCAGAAGTATCTATTGATAATTTTGTCTCATAACTGACATATTAAACTTTTCATCTTGGGGTTTTGAACTATACTTCTCTACCAGTCTAGATTGCTGGGCAAGCAAATGTAAATCATGAAATTCGTATGGCAAACGAATTGCTCTAATTCGCTGAAGACTAGATAAAATTCGCCAGCGACTAGAAATTCTTCAGAATATGACAATATTCATGATTGACAGATGTAAGAAGATATGAAATATTATATAAGTTCGATAATTCGAAGTTGAAACGGACCTGGCCAAACGCCTCAATTTTATATTCACTCATGAAGTATTAAGGTTCGATTCTCATTACCTATACATTCAAGATTTTCATTTAATACTTTTGAAATTTCAATGAAGGCTATAAAAAAGAATTCAGAGTTCTTTATGACTTGAATAATGTGGTTTATAATGAGAATTTATTTGACAGATGTCAATTAGCATGACAACTAAGATAATTTGAAATAAACATTGGATAAAGATGAAATGATTGAATTGAATTGAATAGAAGTAGTTAAACACAAATATTTTCAATCATTTTTACACTGTACGTGTTTAACTACTTCTATTCAATTCAATTCAATTCAATCATTTCATATATATCCAATGTTTGCGTTACACTTTTTGAATAATATATTTCTGGCCATATAAGTAACTGTTCTTTAGTTTGAGACTATTAGTTGTTTCTTGTGATATAAAAACCTTGCATCAGTGTTAATATGTGGAACGAAATTACTGCATATCACAGAGGGTTTGAATCAACCAATTTGTACAAGAATATCAGGTTTCAGTCGATTTGTAATTATATTACAAATAAATATTATAATCCTTCATAAATAATCAATTCGTTTCTTTGAAACTGAAACAGGGTGTGTATGTGTATGTGTGATTTTTAATCATTTTATGTGAATTTAACTCTCAAAAAAGGAACTATGAATTGTGGCGCATTCGCCATTTTGCGATGTATGGTGATAAGTTTTTGCGTCGCAAGATATTGATTACAGACAATAAACGAAACATCAATCAGAAAGACATCTTGAAACATGATTATATACTATATTAATTGAAACAATCGAATGAAAAAATTTGTTCAAATAAAACAGAGTAGATTTGCAACAATTTATAATTAGATATTATTTTCGTGAGTTGAATCTAATTAACACTAATAACATCTCCAGGGAATTGAGTTGTTTCAACACATTTATTCTTTTACTGGGGATTTGATTAGAGGGGAAAATATTGGGGTGTAATTTGAAAGAAAATATTCGGAGGTAGTAATAAGAAATAAAATTCGAACGGCGGGTCTGAAGAGTTTTTGCAGTCATTTAAAATTTTGGTAAATATTTGTATTTCGGTGATCAGAAGATATCAACCAGATTTTGGTATCATCGTATTCATTCATCTTCCTGAACAAGTTGGTGAAACCAACAGGTGGCGGTCAAAGTTCCAAAAATGTTTTATCTTCACGTCGCTTTTTTCACTATAAAGACATAAATTCAGTACTCAAATGTAGTCTATAAATCACCTTCACAAATTCTAATTCAAGCCCGCCGTTTTTAATGATAGATTTGGCACGGCTGCAGATTCATTAACGCGAATATCATACGACGCCTTCCCGTAAATCCCGTCCTCATCTGATATGTCACTCGCCGAAGGACAGAGCAGTGATGCCAAACTTACCATGAAGAACGGCGGGTTTCCTTAAAATGTGTGTACCTATATGTGATACTTCTAGGAATTCGATGTTTCTGCAATTCTACATTAATTATTGAATATACCCGAAATGAATCTAATCGAATAGTTATATGAAAGTTCGAAGGTGATTTAGAGATTCAATTGTAGTGGTTATATAGTGAAAAAAGCGACGTGAAGATGAAACATTTTTAGAATTTTGGGGGTCCATATTTTCTAAACTATGACAGGCCGACACATGTTGCTTTCACTAATGTTGTTCAGTAAGACTCAATGAATACAATGACACCAAAATTTATTCGTTATCTGCTGGTCACCTAAATTGGATTTTTACCAAAAATTTTTTGTTTCAACTTTCTGTTATGTGCGGGTTCTAAAGAATATTTGCTGTATGGAACGTCTCTGGACATCCTGCATAAACTATTTCGCAATTGTGCTCTGAGGGCAAGTCTGTTACCTAGAACCTTCTCACCCCTAGGACCTCAAGAAATCCTCAACCCTCAACCGCAAAATTATCGAACGCAACTCACCGGACTGTGCCGGAACAACGCAATTCCGGAAACTGAACGAATAAGGGTATGCGGTTTGGTCAGTGGGGCTTATTTAATGATCGGGAAGGTTTACGTTATAATTATGCAAATCCCACGATTGTTTCTGGCCGGCAACCACCTGTGTAGTCGGGAATTAGTATTCTGCACTGATTCGACTGTGGCATGGGTATGATAAGTGGCGGCGAACTCGATAAGGGTGGCGTATTCGGGGGTGCAGATAGTTGAGGTCCGTCTGTCAGCTCGGGGATTTCCCTAATAGTTTTGGGGGTGCTGGAGACGAAGGAGGGACCGAATGCCGATTGGGGTCATCAATCTCGAGCCAGAGGGGATGTGTCTCTTGTTGTTTATTTTGTATTACTGTGAATTAGGGGTAATCACTTTCTGAGATGTGGGATGTATTGTGGGGTTAAGTTTTTGATTTATGACGAAAAAATTACCGCCTCTTTTCTTGGGGTTATATGTGGTGGAAAGCATATTTATCTGGCATTATGTGTGATACGTTGTATTTCCGTAATAGATCTTGGAGCAGCGACGTTTCGAAGTTATACCTAAATGTTCATGAGTTCGGAATTTCCACAACTGAATCCAATAGTTCACCTATTCTCTCTGTCAACTGCCAATACGCCTTGGCATCCCACGAATAAGTCCACAGTGAAATTTTCGGGCATATCTTTCAGTTATTCCTGAATATTCTGTATATTACAGCAACAGTTCGAGGTGAATATCGAATTTCGGTGACCAGCAGAAATCTACCGGATATTGGTGTCATTGTATTCATTGAGTCTTCCTGAACAACATAAGTGAAACAACCAGGTGGTCGTTGTATCAGTTCAGTAAATATGGAACCACAATTTCCAAAAATTTTCCATCTTCAAGTCGCTTTTTTCACTATAAAACCACAAGTTCACTGCTCCAATTCAATCTATATAACCTTCGAACTTTCAAATAACTATTCGATTAGGTTCATTTCAGGTATTGTAGCGTTCAAAAATAACAATTCTAAAGTTGAAGTTATGGTTTTTAATAGAATAATAAAATATTGTCATTAACCCCATCTACGTTCGATTTTCCAGAATATGTTAAATTCATATCTCCGCGTACAGGTTTATTTCTACGTTTGATATTGTTGTCTTCTGTTTCGTCCAGATGCCATGTTTATCAATTCAATATTTAAGTTTTCTTATTTCACTTCCATTTTTGATTTCACCTAGAGCATAACCTGTCTAAGGGATTTATTATTTTGTCGTTCTTTGTGAATTCTTTCTCTCTTCAATTTTCAATAGAAATAATAAAATTGGTACCTATTTACGTTCATCATACTTATTTGGAATTTAGCAAAACCCTTTTTAAAGGTGAGTTTCTTCAAAATTCATTCATGTCAATGCCATGATGGCATTCGAAACCAAGTTCTTAGAATTTATTGTTTCAGGGTCTTTTTTTATTACCGTACAATACTAACTAATATTCCACCTTATCTGGACGAAGCGGTAGGTGATATCGTTGATCTTACGAAGGAAACTTAATTTTGGAACAACAGTCAATATCCCCTCACAGAAAACAGTCTTTGGCAGCCTATCCCCCAAGGACATTGGATGTACCTACATATGTGCAAGTGAACAACCCTCAAGAATAAAGTGTTTGTATAGTCTCCTTTTTTGATTTTTATTTAACAACTTATTTCATTGTTAGTTATTGGTTACTAGCAATTGACAAAACTAGTTTAAAAATAACAACCAATTGGCGCCCATACATAAAAATACAAAACTCAAATTATTTTAGAATCCACCCACATTTGCTCACCGGTTTAAAGCTGCCGTTTGCTATGTGTATTTTCTTATATTAAAATTTTTAACACCTTGAATTCAAAATACGTTACAGTAAATTCAATAATGCAGAACATCGAAATTCTAGAGGTACCACATATCCACAAATTCTAAGGAAAGGCCGCCGTTCTTCATGGTAAGTTTGGCACCACTGCTATGTCTTTCGGCGAGGGATATATCAAATGATGGCGGGATTTACCTGAAGGCATCGTATCATATTCGCGCGAATGAATCTGCAGCAGTGCCAAATCTACCATTAAAAACCTTAGAATTTGTGGATATGTGGTGCCTCTAGAATTTCAATTTCAATGTTTCTGCATTAATTATTGAATTAGTCTGAAATGAATCGAATAGTAATTTGATTGTTCGAAGGTGATTTATGGACTAAATTGGAGCAGTGAATTTGTGATTTTATATTGAAAAAAGCGGCGTGAAGACGGAACATTTCTGGAAATTTGAAGGTCCATATTTTCTAAACTAAGACAAACCGCCACCTGTTGGTTTCACTAATGTTGTTCAGGAAGACCCAATGAATAAAATGACATCAAAATCAGGTCGATATCTGCTGGTCACCAAAATTCAAATATTTACCACAGTTGGATTCTTTCGATTAAAGTTTGCGACGTAATGGTCTTCTCTTGCAGATGGTACTCTAGGTCGACCAAGCAACGTTCTGCGCCGTCACTATGCGCCCTACTTAAGACCGTGAAATATTCAAACGTTGAGCAATCTGATGGTTCGAAAAAGCTTTTTGGTGTAAGGCTACTATTCCTGCCCGGTCAAACTGGCTTTTTAACGTTAATGATTGATTAAATCAGCACTACGCTTTGAGATGAAAAGAATGTTCTCTTCCTATCAGCTTATAAAATGATTCATGTGAAATAGAGTGTGAATTATAATTTAAACTTACCAGAATAATTGAAGAAAATCTTTGCTTGAACTCACCTGTAAAAAATAAAACTTATTAGATTATCAATTGAATAAATAATATTGTCGGAGTTCTACGAGTAGTACGATGTTATTCATCCATAATATACGCGAAAATGAAGCACTTTGGAAATGAATTTGTTTTACGTTGGAAGAAATTGCCAAGTAATATAATTAAGATAAAAAACGTCTTCATTTCGTGAAAGTATACACAGATCGTTCCTGTGGAAGCCGCAAATAAGCCGCAGCTACTCTTACATTCAGCCGGCTCAGGTAGATCTAGATTATACAAAAAAATTGGCAATATTGTAATGGTACAATGAATTTTTAAGCAACGAATATAAACATAATAAAAAAAAACAAGAACCGTTCATGAACTCAAAACAACATTTCAGATCTTTCCTAAACTGAGGAATATTGAAAAGTTTTTTTCCGTGAAACGCGAAAGTACTCCACTTTAATTAAATTCTGGATTTTTCTATCATCTCAGAATATTTCGAGAGGAGCAGTTTCCATTTCATAACATCAGAAATACTCCGCGAGAAGGAAAACAAAATATTTTTCTTTCCGAATGTAGGTACAGGGTATCCCATTTTGGGCACTTTTACGGGATATCTCCGTTATTTTTAACGTTAGCGGGATGCGGTTTTCGCGACAGTGTGCTACTTTTTTGTGAAACTAAAGATGGCGCAATCAGTTTTTGCATAGCTCTCTTAGTTTTTGCTCTACAGGGCGGAAATGAAAAGTATCACTTTTTAATCACCTCCCGTATCTCAGTTGTACTTAAACTTGGAGAAATGGTTGAAACGCATTCCTATAGATTTTTTTCCGTAGAATCCAGTGGCGTAGTCAGTTTTTCAATTAAACTTTCCGTTTTTGAGTTATTGAGCAAACATACGTTTTTTAAATTGGACACCCTGTATATTATTTTTATTCTTATCAAGCACAATCTCAGCTTTTCAAAAACATATTATTTTATGCATTTATCTTCAAAACCAAGCTCAGAATTCAAGATTTTGTAATTAAATTGTCAATAACCAAGTAGTAGGCTATGACTGTTTATTAAAAACAAAAAATAAATGTCAAGATTTTGTCAGAAATCGAAAATAATGTTAACATAATATCTAGATTACAAACAAGCATGTCATATTTCTCGTAATTTTCGTAAGCAGCCGTAATGAGAAAAACTTAAAACTGAATCATTAATATGATATAATAAATAATAAAAACTGAGAGAACTGTAAACTTTTAAACCAAACCGACAAAGCTTTGACATTTTTTTGTTTTTAATAAACAGTCATAGAGCCTACTACTTAGTTATTCACAATTGAATTACAAAATCTTGAATTCTGAGCTTGGTTTTGAAAATAAATGCATAAAAAAATATGTTTTTGAAAAGCTGAGATTGTGCTTAATAAGAATAAAAAATAATATACAGGGTGTCCAATTTAAAAAACATATGTTTGCCTAATAACCCAAAAACCGAAAGTTAAATTGAAAAACTGACTACGCCACTGGATTCTACGGAAAAAAATCTATAGGAATGCGTTTCAACCATTTCTCCAAGTTTAAGCACAACTGAGATACGGGAGGTGATTAAAAAGTGATACTTTTCATTTCCGCCCTGTATAGCAAAAACTAAGAGAGCTATGCAAAAACTGATTGCGCCATCTTTAGTTTCACAAAAAAGTAGCACACTGTCGCGAAAACCGCATCCCGCTAACGTTAAAAATAACGGAGATATCCCGTAAAAGTGCCCAAAATGGGATACCCTGTACTTCAAATATTCTATAAGTAGGTAATAATAAAATTATAATAATAATTAGAATATACTTTTAGGAAAAGGGAAAAAAGTAATGAATAATGCAAAGGGCATTTCGTAATAGTTGTTCATCTTTCTTGAATAATACCTATTTCTAATCCCTCGAAGATTTGATCTATGTATGAATGCAGAGCAGCATACTCTCAGAAAATAAAGTTGTCTCACATCGAGGAGTCCAGTAACCGAGATATACCATCATAAACGTTTTTTTTCACACTGATAGATTTAAAGTGAAAAAACATTCCATATCACCCAGAACCTGGAGAAGATTCACTGATATTTATTTAAACGAAAAACGGCAGCTTTTGAATAAACCCAGATACTCATTTGTTATCATGGATTTAGAAGGGAAAAAATTCTTATCCAAGCCGTTCCTCCTTTCCAATGTAAATTCCGATTACATTCGTAAAAATTCAAGACCAGAACGGCGAAACAAAAATCAGCATTCTTTATCACCACCTTTTCCATTCAGTCCAGCCAACCCAAATCTATATGAAAACCAGGACTGAAAACAATGTATGCGGAAATAAAAACAGAAAAATATATCTTCAAGCTCCACCTGCCCGATTTCAGATCGCCTACTCTGATATCAACCGGAAAAGAGGAGGAACCTCCCTTATCTTGAAAAAATTTGAATAGTCCTTAGGCATGGGATTGCAATTTGAAACGACGGTGGGATCAACTGAGGATCAGGTTATCTGGACTCATGAATCTTCAAGTTAGTTACCCAACGCAGGTTATTACCTGATGGGTAGGTAGTCCGACTCAAGAGTTTGGGGTCTTCTCTTTACCCCATTCGATGCATACAAAGTATGCATCAAGAAAAATTTCAACCACTATGACATTGTTCTATTTATTGTTGCCATTATCTCAATAAATTTTCATCATACAAGTCAGAAGCTTCTGGACAATTGATTATATCGAAACAACGATCATTCGAATTCGACTTCCTGGTTTCACTTATGAATTCAATTCTCCTGTTAACATTTTGAACCTATCGTGAAAAATTTTCAGAAGAACTGATTTTTTCAACGAACTGAGCAGAGATATTGTGACTTTACATCTACACTGTGCGTAATGAGGTCACTTATGTGTTACCATATTAAAGCTTTTACTTTTGCCCAGGAATGTAATCTATTTCGCGAAGTTGAATATATTTCAGGAGACTTGATCGCGCCACCCAGTAAAGTTATGGTGGTATTCTGCTTTTCATCTGTTACGATACTGTAGCGTACGATTGATCTATAACTGGTCGACTTACAGATTCGTAAATAATGTAACTTTCTTATTTACAGTATCCCTTTCGAACTTTTCATCGAAAAACATAACTTTAATCGTAAGATTTGATCATGGAACATTATGTATTATGAGTAAATGGTTTTCATTTGAATTTAAAAAAACATTGTTCATCTGAATGTAGTTTGCGTTTGTTTCTTTATCTGATACTTTTAAAACAGAAAAAAAAAATTTCTTGGATAAAATTGCTGTAGAGCATTTATTAAGTTTATAGTACACTGGTGTTTCAATTTGAACATGTTCACAAACTGGGCATTCGGCATTTCTTCATTCTGAACATTTTCTGGGAATCCGGCATTTCAAATGGATTTATTTGCTCACGCAACCTTCTCCTTCCATTTCTCATAAAGTTCCTACTTAAAAAAAGAATGATTTTCAGGTCATGTATATTATTGAACAATGTTTTACCTGTTATGATTATCTTCCGATAACAATCCAATAAACAAATACATATTATTTTTATTCATCATGAATTTCATATCTTAATGCGTTTGTGTTTATCCTAAAATAAACAATCCATTCAACGTAACCTCACAATATGTCATTCGATAATACTTCCGACCCCCGTCGAGTACTCGTAATATTTAACGATTTCTGTAAGCTATAGATCCCTCAAAAAGGTCCAGAATTGCAGTTTTCCTGTAAGCTTATGAAAAGTTACAGATTGGCTTACAGATGAAAGCAGAATACCACCCATTAGTCTGGGTCAGCGCCAATACATTGCATTGGCATAATATGTGCTCACATAAAAGTGCAGGTGATATCTCCTGTTGATTCGGTAGCACTTTTGAATGTGTATATGTAATAACTTTTGTATTTTTATTATGTATGTGTATTTTTGAATAGAAGCACACTTATTTTCATCCCTTTATTGAACTAATGTACACATGAATTTTTTAACAGTGAATGACTTCCGTCCTTCTTATTCTAGGTTATAATATAATGTCATTATCCTATCATAGAATATAATATTCTTTTTCTAGTTTATAATATCACAAACATAACAGTTTCTCCCCTCACTAAATCTATACAATTTCTAGGCTGTACAATTTATATAAAATTCTAATATAATACAATAAATTTCAATGTGATACACAATCTCCATATCTATCTGGTTTACGAATTTCTCTTTTCGATCTTCTCAATTGAATAGAATTTTCAGGTAAATCAGAGTTATAAGTATCAGATTGAGATTGAATATCGTTTAAATCAGGCTGAATAGATCTTTCAGAAGTATGAGTTTCACTTTCATATGGTTTATCAGAATTGTATGAGCTAACTACTCTAGGATATAAAGGAATTTCAATTTGTACGGGTGTATCTTCCCCAATTTTGGTGATTTGGCTTCTATGACGTTTACATTCTTTACCATTATCTAATTTGATCAAATAATGTAACTTTCCAAATTTTTTCATTATAGTGCCAAAATCCCATTTATTTTTAGCTATATAATTTCTAACAGAAACACGAGTATTTAACTCTAAATCTCGACAATTTACAGGTTTTGTACCAGAATCAGTAGTTTTGCATAGATTTGGCTTTATTAAATCTAGACGTGAACGAATTTCCCTATTGAACACTAACTTAGAAGGAGACAAATTGGTACTTGAGTGTGGGGTTTTCCTATACTGTAACAGAAAGTTTTGTATAGCGTATTCTAAATTTTCTGCATTACAATTCATACACTTAATGGCTTTTTTAATTGTTTGAACGTAACGTTCAACTTGCCCATTCGTTGGTGGAAAATAAGGAGCACTGTGTTTGTGGAAAATTCCGTTTGAACGAATAAAGTGTTTGAATTCATGAGAACTAAAACAACTGTGATTATCTGAACAAATAACCTCAGGTATGCCAAATTGTGCAAATACTTTCCTACAAATACTAATTGTAGTTTTTGATGTAAGGTCTTTTACTACATGAATCTCTGGCCATTTAGAAAAACTATCTACGATCAATAACAAATAAACATTATTGAACATAGGTCCAGCATGGTCTATATGTACTCTCTGAAAGGGATATTCAGATTCTTCCCAAAGATGGGTAATTTGTTTCTCCTGATTTTTGTTCAAATTGCAACTATAACAATTTTTCGAAATATTTTCAATGTCCCGATCTACTCCAGGCCACCAGCAATACTGCCTTGCTAATGCCTTCATTTTTACAATTCCACTATGGCAAGAATGTAGTTCATTTAAAATAAATTTTCTGAGTCTTGTAGGAATGAAAATTCTTTGACCTCTTGTAATACAACCATTTACTAAATCAAATTCATGTAGGGGTATACCAAAACTATCTTTGTTGGATATTATTTTTCCAGTTTCTAAATATTGCAATAATATTTGAACTGATGGATCGTTTTTTGTATCTGTACTAATTTTTTTTGCAGTAATAGGTAAATTTTCTATTAACTGAGATTCATGGTATGAATTTTGTAAAAAATTTATTTCGAGTCCAAATTTATCAGCAGTAGACAGATCAAAATTATCTGACACCGGTAAACGTGATAAAGAATCCGCATTTGTATGTACCTTTGTATTTTTGTACTCAACTTTATAGTTGAAAGCTTGTAAAAATATTGCATAGTGCTGCATTCTAGACATGGTAAGTATTGGTAATCCTTTATCTGGCGAAAATATACTAATAAGTGGTTTTGAATCTGTAATTAATGTAAATTTAGTACCATATAAGTATTGGTAGTACTTAGAAACTCCATAAACAATCGCATAAGCTTCCTTTGAAATCTGACTGTACCTACGTTGAGTGTCATTTAGAATTTTGGATGAAAAACTTATGGGTCTTTCCGATCCATCTGGATATCTATGAGAAAGAACTGCTGAAACTGCAAAAGGAGAAGCATCTGTAGCAAGAATGATGGGTATATTTGGATTAAAATGAGCAAGAACTAAGTCAGAAGATATTTCTTGTTTTATGTTATCAAAGGCTTCCATACATTTTCTGTTCCAATTCCATTTTGAGTCTTTTTTTAATAATTGATACAATGGGTGTAATTTGGTACTAATATCTTCCAAAAATCGACCATAATAAAGAACTAATCCTATGAAACTTTTGAGTTCAGTTTTATTTTTTGGAGTGGGCATGTTTTGTATCGCTTGAATTTTCGATTCAGATTTATGAACACCATTCTTATCAATTTCATAACCACAATACTCGATTTTGTCTGCGAGAAATTTACACTTTGAAAAATTTAATTTTAAATTAGCGTTTTCAAGTCTCTCAAATACCAATTTGAGAACATTCAAATGTTCTTCATCATTAGGGGCTGAAATTTCTATGTCATCGAAAAAAACACTGACACCTGGAATACCCTGCAGAAGGGTTTCAATGTACCTCTGCCAAATGGCAGGACCTGAAGAAATACCATACATTAAACGTGTTGGTCTGTACAAGCCTTTACTAGTGTTTAATGTAAGGATTTCTCTATCATCTGGATGAATTTCCAAATTTAAGTAGGCGCTTGAAATATCGAGTTTTGTGAACTTTTCACCCTTGGACATTGTTGCAAATAATTCACTTATGGTAGGTAAAGGATGTTCGTCCACCAAAAGCACCTTATTTGCTGAAATTTTGTAGTCTCCGCATATTCTTATTTTTCCATTTGATTTGATAACAGGTACTATAGGCGTTGCCCATTGTGATGTGTTTACTTTTTCAAGAACCCCATTTTGTACCAAGTTGTCTATTTCTTGTTCAACTTTATTTTTAATCGAAAACGGAAGAGGTCTAGACCTAACAAAAACCGGGGAAATATCATTTTTTGTATGAAGTCTAGCCTGAAATCCTTCAATTTTGCCTATTTTATCATCAAATAAGGAACTGTAAATTTTGCATAATTTATCTACCTCAGAACTAACATTTAATAGATTGATATTTTGTGTGTTATATGTAAGTATGTTCAAGGATCTAATCCAATCTCTACCCAACAATGGTTCCTTATTGGTATCTACTATGTAGATTTTCATTTCAAACAAAGTATTTTCGAATGTAACTTAACCCATGCATAACCGAAAACTTTAATTTTATTTGAACAATATGTATATAAATCTAAATCACTTGGAATTATTTCAAGGGCAGGAAATAATTTTTGAAAAAGGGTTTTACCAATTATTGTAACACCTGCTCCTGTATCAATTTCGAACATAATGAATTTATCATTAACATTTAGATCAATTGTAAATTTCCTTGTATTAATATAACATAAATCATCAACTACATTTACATGTGCAGTTTTGCAAACTGAAGCAACGTGACCTTTTCTCTTACATAATTCACACAGAAGGTTTTTTGCTTTACAATGGTTGGCCCAATGATTCTTTGAACCACACCTAAAGCAACATGTATTCGTTAAATTGGGTTTATTTGTACTTATCTGCTTTTTTGTAAAGCCTGTAGTTCCACCCTGATGTGTAGACGAAGACCGACCGGTTTTCCTCCCAATTGGGTACTTTCTGGTTGGATGGACTGCTTGAACGAATGATTTGTTCGGTGTATGTAGGAGTTCAGCGTCTCGAATGGAAGTTTCCATGGTGATGGCAATTTCCACAGCCTTGCTGAGTGTAAGGTCCCTGATTTCCAACAGATGACTTTGTATTCTAGTATTCCTTAGTCCACAGACAAATTGATTTCTGATTGCTTTATTCAAGTACTGTCCAAAGTTGCAATTCGCTGATAATTTCTTCAACTGAAGTTCGTATTCCCTAACAGATTCTCCCTCAAATTGGTACCTTTTATTGAACTTGAATATCTCTGAAATCTCCAATTGTGTGGGCTCAAACATTAGTTTAAGGGCTTCGTTCAGTTCTGATAATGTACGAGCTTCTGGATCAAGTGGAGTAAAATGGTCGCACAGTTTGTCGTAGACTTCAGCTCCAACATAATGTAGTACGTATTGCTTCTTTGCTGTATCGTCTTTGATATCGAATATGTTGAATGCAGTTGTAAGTCTTTGATACCAACGACTATATTTTTGGCAATTTGGGTTGAATGGTTCTATATTGAATGACGTTTGAATATTTGCCATTTTTCCAATTGAATAAGCCTACCAGCACGTGAAGATCTTGCCTCGGATTTTTAATCCTAAAGAATCCTCGTCGCCAATTGTTGATTCGGTAGCACTTTTGAATGTGTATATGTAATAACTTTTGTATTTTTATTATGTATGTGTATTTTTGAATAGAAGCACACTTATTTTCATCCCTTTATTGAACTAATGTACACATGAATTTTTTAACAGTGAATGACTTCCGTCCTTCTTATTCTAGGTTATAATATAATGTCATTATCCTATCATAGAATATAATATTCTTTTTCTAGTTTATAATATCACAAACATAACATCTCCCAAAACAGTGAACTGGGAGAAGCCCAGTCGGCTAAACTCGTTTATTTGCAACTTTTTTTTGAGCACTCTTTTGCTTGTTTTCAACCTGATATGTTGATCATTGAACTAGTAAAAGTAGAAGTTGAATTTGGACCCGATCAGATCTCAAATCATCAAACTCGGCAACTATTCGATAGAAATCTAGAGTAAGATTGATTTTCAATAGTGCCTTAGATAATCATATAAAATTTATCGTTTTTCGAAAATTAACAAGCGTGCAAAATTTATGATTTCACGTCAACCTTTACTTCAATCTTTCCAAGCGATTTTCAACAAAAACTTTAAAAAAATAATCAGCCACGCTATCTATTCATTCCTAATTACCAGACAATTCTAAGAAAACATTTTATGTGTAAAGAATGGTTTCGTTGGAGAAGTTGCTTTCCTACGAGGCAGCTGAAATACCGAAACAGGAGAATCAGTGCACTAATGAAGGTTATTTGCAATACGAACTTCGCTCTACGGGTCCGTCTGGATGTGGAATTAACAACAGAAATTTCAATAATGAACTGCTATTAGTTCACATTAAACAAATCCGCCTGCAGGGATTCTTAGGCAAACAGACACGCTAAGATTTTCGCATAAGATGCCTTGGGGATTTTGGAGTGAAACCACCTCGCTCGCGTCTTTCATCATCGTCTGCTTATTGCGTAGAGTTGAAAATCGTTTATCCAAAGTTCGTACATGCTAGGATCTAAGGGTTACTGGTACATTATGAAGGGTTTTCCAAAAAGAGGTGTTATTTTGAATAGCCCGCTATTTCGGTAGATGTCTCGTTGGAAGCTGACATTTTTTGACATTTGACAAGTAGAAACTACGCCATTAATTAAAATGGAACGATACACGCTTCAAGAACGAATTGAAATTATTAAGATTCACTATAAAATGGTGAAAATTTGGCAGGGAAGCGTAAAACTCGAACATTTTTGGATCGTCGTGAAGCACCTTGTCAGACCACAATAAGGAAATTCATGGAAAAATTCGAGCTATTGTGACAAGTTAGTGATGTCAAGAATAAAACCCGTGCACATTGCTCAAGAACTGCCAAGAATATTGCTGCTGTAGCCGAAAGTGTTGAAGACAACCCAGGTTTGGCCATTCCTTGTCATTCTTTGGAATTAGGCATTCTAACGTTTTTATGGCTAAAATTGCATAGTATTGATCTCGACAACGTTTACTTTCAACAAGACGGCGTTACGTGCTACACAAACAACGAAACCATTGATCTTTTGCAGGAAAAGTTTCCGGACCGTGTTATCTCCTGAATAGGTGATCACAATTGGCCCCCGAGATCTTGTGATTTAACACTTTGCGACTTCTTCCTTTGGGGCCACGTGAGAGAGAAGGTCTACGCCAATAGCCCAGCGTCGTTTCAAGACCTCAAAGATGAAATTCGTGAGGTTTTCGAGGACATAGGGCAGCCACTTTGCGATTTGGTTATGAAAAAAATCATTAAAAGGATATGGTGCTGTAAGCGTGGTCGTGGTGGTCATTTTCGTCATAGCTTCTTTTTTATAATGAAATAAACATGAGATCATTTATATTAAAAAATGACATTTTTCTTTGAATATCAAAATTACACCTCTTATTGGAAAACCCTTCAGCTTCGGAATACTTCAGTTGCCTATGACAATTACTAATAGAAATTGTAGAAATTGAGCGATTTTGGTCATTATTGATCAGTTTCGTATACGTCAAACCCACCTCTTATTTTGATGTCGACGGAAAAAATGTTTCACTTTATATTTGTATTCTTTTCTTATCAAAAGTTGAAATAAAAAACACTCAACTGGAAAACAAGGTGTGTGGAATAGAGACACTCTTAAATATTATTTGCTCATATCAAGTGTATTTTGAACCATAATGTGGATGATTTATAGTGAATATTCACGGTGTTTATATTTCAGTGTATTCGAGAATTGCAAAAGCAAGAAAGTGTTTGTCACTTATTGAAAGAGGAATTGTTCTGAGATAATTTTTGAATTATTATCAGTTGTAATTTAACTAGTGCAATGAAAATTATCGAAAATTTTTGGGAAATATGCTCGAATGCAAGTTAAGTTGAAAAAGAGAACGAGTGCGCGGAGCGCTCGAGTGCCTTTTACAGTTTAACTTGCATGAGAGCAGATTTGTCAAAAATTATCGATTCATTTTCATTGCAAGAGTTAAATTTAATAAGAAAATTTTGTGAATTCATCAAATCGTATTGTGTCGCTGTAAGTTGCTGTCAGTTTTCATGTTACTCTAATAAGTAATAAACGTTCATAATTACGTCTGCATTTATTTTAAAGGACCTGATAATTTTGCACAAGTGCGAATTATCGATAATTTGCACTAATGCGAAATTATCGCCTAATTGTAAGCTCATTGGCTAAAAAAACAATAAAAAATCAGTCGGAACATTGTTGTCTGTCGAATTTGACAGATGAATAAAATTTTCATTAATGAAAACAGTTTCAATTTTCAAACACAGAAACTAATACAAATGAATAATTTCCGACCGTACTGTACCCTTACTTTAATATTCTATTATCCCTTAATTCGACTCTACGTTCAATGAATATCTAATCGGATAGAAATAATCGTTTCGCCCAGTAATAGAATCAGTGCTGCATATTCTCCTTAGTCCTTAACTGCACTTAATACAACCACGTTCATATAATCGTTACATAACAATGAAATATCCGGATAGTTGAACGCTTCCTGTTCTATATTTATCCCTTATTGCTTTGTCTGCATGTAATAAAATAGAAATATTGGCCAGTTAGTCTGAATAGCAAAACTGTTATTGCATAGAAAAACTTTCATTAAGCGCTTTCCTTGGTCAAAATTGCAGGGTTATGGATGTATGAATATGGTATTGTTATTACAGAGATTCGAGAGATATTTCGAATGAAATCAGTAGCAGATAATGGTAATGCGAAATATAAAAGTTATCAGAAGAATGAAGTGGAGGATTATTCTACGACACATCAAGATTTTTATTTGATCTATGTTCTTTTGTTGAAAACTAGAAGTTAACTGAATAAATCTCGGAGTAATAATAAAAAAATTTAAGAGCCTTGCATTGGTGGTGCAATGAGGCTATTATGTACCCCAAAATTTTGTGAAGGACTTGAGATTCATAGTTATTATATGAATGCAGAATCTCAGCACAACGAAATAATATTCTGGAAATTATTCAAAAACTGAAAAGTGTGAAAACTTGAAAACCGAACAAATTGAATTCTATGGTTCTTCTGATGCGATCCTCCTGAAATTCTGCTTGAACATTCAGTATATTAATTTTCATACCCAAAATGAATTTGACTCGAATCGGATATCTTGTTATGCTAATATAAAGTTTCTTCCTTCCAATTGAATTTTTTATGGTTCACACTATGGCCACAAAATTTTGCATGAGGTTTATGATGAGCATCTTGAATGTGGCCGCACAATTTCATTTCGATTGTTTTCGTTTTGTCTGAGATGTTGGGGAACAAAATTTTTGAATGGCTATATTTTATGGAAAATTTCAAGTCTCTAAGACAATCTCTTCGAAAGTTATCGTCCTTAAGGGCGACGGCTTGACACATGAATTGAATTTTTCCACGAATTCGTCGAATTATCTGGAAGACAACTAACGTTTGATACCATTTTTAGCACAAAATTCGAAAATTACAGACATTGGGGCAAAAAGATTTAGCACTCGTTTAAGTACAGGGTCTCTATAAAAGATTGTAATAGGGCAGTTGGATTCAGACTATTTTAAATAGGTATATATTCTGATGTAAAACATGATTCAAACAACAGATACTGAGAGTTTATGCTTGCCTTGACTGGAATTATAAATCTGTAGACTTTGCATAAAAAACCATAAGATAAAATATTTCCAAAGCAACCTACGATGTTACAATCATTTATAAAGACCTTGTAAAAATGCGCTCAAAAATACTCTATACGACCAAAATCTTCACATAAGACAGACAGGTGGTTAGATCAAGCACAGAAATTTTATTTGAATTGCAATCCACAATTTTTTTCACTAACGAAATTTCGTTCACTCTTCGACTCAGTTCACATAAAGAATATACAGTGTGTTTGGTCACGACTTAGCGATAATTTAAGGGCATCAAATATACCTAATTTTATCAACAACAACACCCACATTGGGGAGTTTACCCCTTCAGTTTTGGAGTGGCCCCCATTTCAAATTTACTTTTTTATTTTAGTTGACCCTTCCAAATAGTATCGATTTCTTTGGACAAAAATGGCCTACAGATGTGAAAAAAATGTTTTTTGAAAGATGATACTACACCTTTCATTAAAGTGGAACAATATGAGAACATTCAACTCAGAAATGCCATAAAAAAATTCTTTTAAAAATTTTAATATAAAAATGTACTGATTTTCTTAGTAAATCCGCAATAGTACAAGAACTAGCACATTGAAGTATAATTTTTTTTCAATGAGATAACATGCAAGGGTATGAGCTACAAAATGATACTAACATAATTTCTGTTAGTTACATTAATTATAAAGTAATTGCTGTTCGAACATGACCCTTATGAAAATTGATAAAATAAAATAAAAGTCAGTACTGTACTTTCGATAATTTTTAATGAATAAACAAACAAATTAATCATAAAAATTGCTCGAAATGGCCGCCTCTGCTCTGTAGATAGCCAGTGGCCCTCATGACGACATGTAGAAGCAAAAAAAGTATGGGGCGCTCGGGTTGTGGTCATGTTTGAACAGCAATAACTCTCGAATTATGTAAGTTACAGGAATGATGTAGATGTTGTTTTGAAGCTAATTTCCTTGCGTGTTGAATCATTGGAGAAAAATTATACTTCAATGCGCTATTTCTTGTGCTATTACGGATTTACGAAGAAAATCAGTACATTTTTTCACGAAAATTTTTTTAAAGAATTTTTTATGGCATTTTCAAGTTGAATGTTTTCATATTATTCTACTTTAATGAAAGGTTGTAGTGTCATCATCATCATCATCATCAAAAAATATTTTTTTAACATCTGTAGAACCTTTATGTCCAGAGAAATCAATATTATTTGGAAGGGTCAACGAAAATAAAAAAGTAAATTGAATATGGGGGCTACTCCAAAACTAATGGGGTGAACTTCGCAATGTGGGTGTTTTGTCGATAAAATTAGGTATATTTAATGCCCTTAAAATATCGCTAAGTCATGACCAAACACACTGTATAACCATTTGTACAGGTGAGTAAAGTAAGAACTCAACTCAGTTTTTCATGAAAAAACCTGAAAACAAGTTGAATCAATTCAGTCAATGCTGTACAATGTATGAATATTGTTTCATTTGGCATCTAATCTAGAGAACGCGAATATAATGTAATTGTTGAAAAGTTTATAATAATGAGATAACCAGTTCTATCTCTATGGAATTCCCGATATCATTTAATTGAATCTAAATTAATATGTCAAAAACAGGAACCATAACTTCTTCCATAGAGGGACCCCTGTTTATCTAGATGAAATAACTTCGTTTTTCGAACAAAGGTTCATCGGAAGTTACCTTGTTATTGATAAGGATCTTTTCTAAGTTAATAGGGTTGAAAATTGTAAGATGAACAAAATGATATGGGAAATGGATCTTTTCCAACATGGTTACTCGAAAGGAGAGTTATTTTCAGAAGAATCCTGGTAATAATCATTAGGCCATGAAAAAGAATAAGTAAACAATAAAAGTGGTAGAATCTTGACAATATATGTAGTTTGATTATCCTCTTTTGAACATACTGCATGTTAGTACAGATTTGATCACATCAGTCATTTGACTATTCTGAATTGAACAAGCTGAATAACTTCTGAGGAGCTTTAACAAAGCCTTAAATTTGAATGATATTGAGAAATAACTCTCATTCGAAGACCTGGAGTCAAGCAAAAATTGAAAAGAAAAATGAAAAATATAAGGAAACCCCTGAGCAGGAGCTTTTGTGCTCGTTCTTTGATGGAGCAATAAAGCTATTACCTCAAAATTTTATATGGGATTTGAGATTGATACCAAATAAATAAATGCAGAATCTCAGCACTATCGGAATTATATTCTGGAAATAATATAAAAAATGAAACATGTAAAGAACAAATAATTACGAAAATTGAATTCTGTGCTTCTGATGATGCGATCCCCTTAAAATTTTGCATGAACATCAGTATTGATTCACAAAATGAATTTCACTTGAATCGGTTATCCTGTTATGGAAATAAAGAGATTCTTCGTTTCAATATTCCAATTGAATGTTCTATGGTTCTTTAAACACTATGGCCACAAAATTTCGCATGAGAATTTTGTATAGCAGTCTTCATTCATAACAAAATTTTCAATTGAATCGGATGTAATATTATGGAAATATAAAGATTCTTCTTTTCATTATTCCAATTGAATTTTCTTCAGTGCATCAATAAACTATTCATAAAATGAATTTCATTCGAATCGGATATATTTCTAGGGAAATATGAAGTTTCTTCTTTTCAATATTCCAATTGTATTTTCTATGGTTCTGTTTACACTATGGCCTCAAAATTTTGCATGAAGCTTATTATTAGCAGCTTTCATATGGCATCAACATTTTATTTCGATGGGTTTCGTTTTGTCTGAGATAGTGAGGAACAAAAATTTTGAATAACCATATTTTATGGAACGATCTATAGGATTTGGCTGGTTAACGAACTTAACCGAGCCGTTTGGGAACGAAAATCATCCTGAAAATTTAAAGTCCCTAGGACAATCTCTTCGAAAGTTATTGTGCTAAAGGCCGGACGGCCTCTCGGATAGAATTGAATTAAGACATCGATTAAAATATTAGACTGCAAATGAAAAAACACACAATTCCGAAGATTTTACAAGTTTGTTTGGAAAGAGTGCCTCATATAGACACCGAAACGTTACATTATCCTTCTCATTCATTTCGTTTTTCAGTTTTAGGCAACAATTGTTTCAAAAACAATTTGCTCCTGACAAATAAGTGCAAAGATTTTCGCAGGAGCACTTCATCCTAATTGAAATTTATTTAATTATTTCTGTTTCAGAGACTGGAAGTGAAAACCTAGAAATGAAGAATTGAATTTGACCACAAATTCATCAGCAGAGAGTAGAACCTTATCGTTTGAGAGCATTTTCGACTAAAAATTCAAAAAATTACAGACATTAAAGCAAAATGATATAGCACTAGTTTGAGGAGAAAGAGCGCTCAAAAATAACAGACCTTCGGGCAAAACGATGGCATGCTATCCCCCTTGGAACAATCGCACAAATATAGACATTTCTCGTTACTCGTACTTATGACATTTATACAGGGTGTCCCAAAACTCGACGTCAACCGGAACGGGTGAAAAGGCAAGTAATGCTGGTTGTCAGAAAAATATAAAAAAAATCTAAGTTGCATGATTTTAAAATAATAGGCATTTAAAAAAACACGCAACATTCCACACCCTGTGAGAGTCTTTCGCTCCTGCTGCACAAATATCAACTTTTTCCAATATTTTTTTGCTGTGTAACATTGAATAATATTTGTCTAAGCTGTAATCAAAATTTGGAAACCAGCTGCTCTAGGTTTCATAAAAATAGGGCTTGCTTCTCAGAAAAAAAATTCAAAATAAACAATTGCCTAGCTTCAACTTCAACTGACTGTATTGAGAAAAAAAATGTACTACGCAAGTTTGGCATGTTTTGTCAAAAGTTGGCGCATTTAGTAAGGATTCCAAAATGGTAAAATATTTGTTAAATTGTAGCTGTAGTAGTTCAAATTTATTTTCGATTGCCTTTGAATACACTTTTCTTGAACTGCTTCCCAGTAAAAAAGTCCAATGGATTCAAGTCCGGTGAACGGGCTGGCCACGAATTGGACCAGAACGTCCGATCCATCTTCCAGGAAAAAATTTTACCAGAAAAAAAAATTCCAGAGAAAATAATTTTTCCAGAAAAAATTTTTCCGGAGAAATTTCTCTGGAATTTCTTTTCTGGTAACATTTTTCCCGGAAGATGGATCGGACGTTCTGGTCCAATCTCGTGGCCAGCCCGTTCACCGGACTTGAATCCATTGGACTTTTTTACTGGGAAGCAGTTTAAGAAAAAGTGTATTCAAAGGCAATCGAAAATAAATTTGAACTACGGCAGCTACAATTTAACAAGTATTATACCATTTTGGAACCATTACTAAATGCGCCAACTTTTGACAAAACATGCCAAACTTGCGTAGTAAATTTTTTTTTTCAATACAGTCAGTTGAAGCTAGGCAATTGTTTATTTTGAATTTTTTCTGAGAAGCAAGCCCTATTTTTATGAAACCTAGAGCAGCTGGTATCCAAATGTTGATTACAGTTTAGACAAGCATTATTCAAGATTACACAGCAAAAAAAAGTTGGAAAAAGTTGATATTTGTGGCAACAGGAGCGAAAAGACTGTCACAGGGTGTGGAATTTTGCGTGTTTTTTTAAATGCCCATTATTTTAAAATCATGCAACTTAGATTTTTTTTATATTTTTCTGACAACCAGCATTACTTGCCTTTTCACCCGGTTCCGGGTTGACGTCGAGTTTTGGGACACCCTGTATATGATGAAATTTATTTGTCCTTATTTTGTGTAGAGAAAAATTCCCGTACTTAAGTGTTCCTCAAAACAATTTTTCGTCTCGCTAAGATCTATAACGAACCATCAAAACACCTCTAGTAGAGGAAAAGTGGCGCAATAACGAGGGAAAAATTGTTGTCCTACCGTCATTAAAATCTTAGTTCTGGTTTATATCTCGACACTTATTTTCCTCATTCTATCTGACGTATATATTTCCCGAGTTATATGATGACCCTAACGGAAGTTATTGCCCATATTTCCGACGATAGCACTGTCAGTTTAACAGCTACGTTTTATTTTCACATAATAAAATGAAGTTTCAGTGATATACACAAGCGTATCGACCGTACGGCGGATAATACTCGGAATTCCCGATTTTATACGTTCTTCTCTAATAAAGCGCCATAGATTCGCCAATAAAATTCCGGATGAAATATGATGCGGTTGGAGCGCAGAGTGGATGCCTAAGGTTCTAGGTAAAATCGGTTCGGAAAATGCTCCAAGCTGTGCTGTTTCTCTCTACTACAGTAGGGGGGTTTCAATTTGCGCAATTTTAATATGAATTTTTTTCAAAAACTTTTTTATTGGTAATTGAAATATCAGATATCGATAAGAACAATATCAAAAATAGAGACATTACAAGATCACAAATCGTTGATCATGTATGTTCAAATAACGGAGATCGTATGATGAACTGGAACAACACAAATAGTAGATAATTTGGCCAATTGTTCTGTTGGAATAGATCATATTAGGATTGATTTATCGATTTATTGAAGAAAGAAATGACATCAGGAAATTTCAGAATTTCAAAAAAAATGAACATCTCTTCGTGTTGACAAATTTCAATGTCAGTTAGACTGCTGTACGAAAAAACACACAATTTCGAAGATTTTACAAGTTTGTCTGAAGAAGTGTCTGATATACACACCGAAAAGTTACATTATCCTTCTCATTTATTTCCTTTTTTAGTTTTACTGTTAGGCAACAATTTTCTCAAAACCAATTTGCTCCTGACAAATTAGTACAAAGATTTTCGCAGGAGCATTTCATCTTAATTGAAATTTTTTCAATTATTTCTGTTCCAGAGACAGGGAGTGCAAACCTAGAAATTGAATCAGTTATGATATTCATGAACAAAAAATTATATCTGCAAACTGGCCTTCTCTCGCAGCCCTACAGGTGTCCACTCTCTTGTTGAAATTTCCAATGACATTTGACAGAATTAAGGCTTTATCTCACTATTAACACTAACAATTTCATCCTTTAGTTCAGGAATCGAATATGGACTATTTTTATAGACCTGGCTTTTCCATAACCCGAAAGAAAATAGTCCAACGGTGTTCGAAATGTGCCTCATAAGGAACCATGATTTCTTAAAAAAAATCAGCCGCTTGTTCATTGATGAAATCGCCAATAAACGACGCCAACTTTTTAAATGATATAATAGCTTCAGTTCTGATGTTATTTGAACCTTATATGTCTTCAGAGCAGAATCCTTGTGTGAAATACGCCATGTGGTGGACCTTTTAAGCTCAACTTGTTGTGAACGTCACGTACCTACTCGTAATTTTCCAAAAGAACTTCTCACAGAACGCTGCTTTCCATTAAATAATTCAACAGTTTGATCGTGTTATTGTATCGTGTACCAAACCATTTTTATAAATGCCATACTTCACACTTCTATACTGTCAGAATATCCAGACGAATTCAGTGCGCCATTTGTATTTTATTTATGCAAAAAAAACGCGCAATTTGAAAACACCATTTACATTAATACTTGCCGATGTGGAATTGATAGGCTCGCACTAATCATGACAAATTTTAAAAAATTAATCGAATCAATTCTCAACGCATCAATTGGTTCAAAAGTTGAAGCCACATGACCATCCTTTTCGTTTTCGCTTTGCTAGAGGATCCAACAAAAAGCTGCAAGATGATGTCGATTATGACAGAAAAATTTTATTTGAGAAACCAATGCACTAATTATTATGATTGATGGTCCACGGTTTGTGGAGCGGAGCGTAGGCATCAGTGCCAGTGTTTTGGCTATAGCAATGATCAACAAAATTCGGCCACTCCATAAAAAACAAACACAATTGGAGAGTCTCATCATGAAATTATCACCATAATAACACTTGCGTATATTTTTTTGAAATAACTAATTTCAGAGGAAGCAATCGCACGCTAAATAAAATTTTTCGAACTACATCCACTTTAGTTATTCACCGTCAATCCACAATGGTAAAAGATTGTTCTAAACCGAGCAAATTGCAAGCACTTGGCGTAACTCCTCTTAGACCGAACTGAACACCTGCTAAATTTATTCGTTTCTATATTTATTATTATTATGACTCCAACTACGGCCTTTTTCACAATTCTCTCTCCGCCATTTCCAGTCCGGGAAAACCCCGTGCTTTCTGAATGCCGTCGTTCCAGGAGTTTTCCATGTCATTTCCCTTAATCAGGAAATTCATAACTCAGAAGTTTTAATTTCGGGACTCGCCGAATGAATGTAAATATTTATGAGAACGAGGCTCGCCTCTCCCTGTCTTCTGATGTTCTCTTGGAGTTGTTTGGGGCGATTTTCACTCGAGTGTTTCATTTGTCGAGGTGGAGTAATTCGCCCTACAGGTTGCAGATATGATAGCTGGAAATTTCTCTTGATTAACTTGTCTGCGTCAGGAGAATCCTTCTCTTAAGCAGTTCGATTAATCATATTGAATTATCTCCAGGGTTGGATTAATTTTTTGGTATTTTACTTTTTCCATTTCTTCTAAGTAAACTTCGGAATGGGTTCAAGTCATAAGAGTTATGAAAACATGTAGATTATAACGGGTGTTCCAAGGTGAGTGGCTTATTAGATTATTATGGAAACTATTGATGATAAAGATTTAAAATTTTGTGGATCGATATTTGGCCATGTAAGGTAATTTAACATTTCTAGTGTTGCCGGATGCACGACAATTTGGCAAGAACTTTGTTATTTCAAATGGTAGGTACATCCGGTATTTCTATTTTCTTCATTAAACTCCACAAAATATTAAATCTATTCACTCTTACTTTTTCCTATCTATCTTTAAGGTTCTTCGAGTTATTAATTATTTTTCAAAATTTTGGATAAAATTGGCGTGTTACTGAAATGAATCTAGTTCGCTCAATATTTGAAATTCAAATCGAAAATTTAGCAAGTCATTAGATATCGATCTGATCTATGTCACTGCTTTTCAATTACAGTTGTCAGTTATACAGGATGGACCAAAAAAATCATCATTTGCCAAGTAACAAAATCGTAAAAAAGTCTGTTTTTTCAAATTCAATATTATTCAATATTTGGAATCAGTACAATACACTTTAAAATTTTCCATTCACGTCCCTATACCTATCTCAACGATTTTGTTACTTGATTTTTTTGGTCCATCCTGTATAACTGACAGCTATAATTCAAAAGCAGTGACATAAATCAGATCGATATCTAATGACTTGCTAAATTTCTTACTAAAATCTCAATATTGAGCGATCTAGAGTCATTTTTGTAACACGCCAACATGATCTAATATTTCGAAAAATAATAAATAAATAATAACTCAAAAACTGTTAAAGATAGATATGAAAAAATTCAATAGAATTGAATAGATTTAATATTTTATGGAGTATCATAAAAAAAATGAAATACCGGATGTATTGAAATAACAAAGTTGTTGCCAAATTGTCGTACATCCGGGATTAAACTTTAATAATGAAATAAATGATCAGTAATAGAGTAGGCTTAAAAATGATTAAATTACTAAAATGGCTATAAAAAATAGGGGTTGGTGATAAAAAAGTAAAAATTTAGGGTTGTATGTATTTTTCAATGCTACATTATAAAAATATAAAAACGAAAGATTTCGTTCAAAAATTAAATAAAAACAACCCTTATCACTGAGGGGTATGGAAAATAGATAGGTAGCCGAAATTGATGTATTTCTCCATCAGCGTGTAGAATATATTAAGAAGAAATAATAAACACACTGGTTTTAATTATATCTTTAATCAGCTATCGATTTCGGCAAAATACTTATACCATTATCAGGCTGTCCTGAAATGACACTCATGTACAAAAGAATAACAAACAATCAAAAAAGTCTTACTGTCATAAAACACACAAACAAGCTGCAACTTATAAGACTACATATACTACATCTTATAAGTTGCAGCTTGTTTGTGTATTTCATGACAGTAAGACTTTTTTGATTGTTCGTTATTCTTTTGTACATGAGTGTCATTTCAGGACAGCCTGATGATGGTATAAGTATTTTGCCGAAATCGATAGCTGATTAAAGATATAATTAAAACCAGTGTGTTTATTATTTCTTCTTACTAGATACTTAGTCGATTTTGAGACCTACTGAATACGCATATAAAATATGCTAAAAATCAGAGGAGTTTCGGAGGAGTACGGTAACTAACATTGTGAAAAATTTTATATATTAAATTATACTTTCTCGTGGTTTCTCTGTTTCTGGTGACTTCAAAGTTTCTTACTGAGTTGTTCGCTCTATACTTTTGCACAGTTATTCTTCGAAGTGAAAATGAGAACCTTATCTTCAGCTTCCTTCGAAAAGCAGGTGAACTCCTCAATTCTTCAAATGAAAAGAGTGCGCATGTGATATATCATGTGAAAAGAAGCTTTTTCGTCTGAACGTTTCATAAAAATGATTGAAAATTAAAATTGGAGCCAGCAGCTTTCGTTAACTTTAAATTGCTAGGATGCATAAAACGGAACTTTTCAGAGAAAAATGTGAATAAACTCGAATATACTAGTTTTCCCACAGTGTATCATTGGCACATTTCACGCTCCATGTTATTCCTGCAATTTTATGACGCTCCATCCAGATATTTACCAATTTCCTCTCTCAACACACTCCATATTTTTTCTCAAAAACGACTATTGCAATCCTAAATTGAATATCAGAGCGAACCTGGTTTACCCTGACAAAAGTTATGCAATTTTTCGCCATCCGCCGTTCGAGTTATAACTGCATCAGTCGGAAAATCCTCTATGGGGAAATTTGCATCCAAATGGTTCCAGGTTCATTTCGTACAAAAAGAGTGTCACTTGCTTCCTCGGCTTCCTAAATTGAATATCCTCGATATTAGACACCTCGATTAAGCGCGCAGGCAGATATACTAACTCGCTTTACTACACTGATCAACAATTGCTAGGGATCACTTATGAACTTCTCTTCATTTGTATTTTTTTCAAGTTATCTCGTGAATATCTGTACATTATAGTATGTTCTCTAAGGAAAAAGTAAGATGTTTTGAGTTGATTATATCAAAGTCTTCCTCACTTCATCGGCTCTTGTTCACAAAATCGATTATTATCTGTAGGCTGTTACAGGTGGAGTGAAAAGCAATGTGGTATTTGTTATTAAATCTGTTTTTTTCTCTCGTTCAAACACATAAGGTGATAATAATTGAAGAAATGAAAAACAATATCAGCTTATCAGTCATGCCGAGAAGACGTTTGGCTCCTGTGCAACTGGACTAAATCATACGGTGGATACAGGAAGGTTTGTCCCAGCGAGAAGTGTCCCGGCGGTTGAATGTTTCGCAAAGTGTCGTGAGTCGGGCTTGGAATAGGTTCATCCAAAACGACCCAGTAGCTTATGTTCATGGGGGAGGTCGGCAGCGCAGTACAACAGCTGCCAAGATCGTCTTTTGATCCTCAATGCTAGGAGAAATCCCACTTAACCGGCGTGTCGCGGCTCAATAGATCACAGAGAGTTGCAATAGGAGTTCTAATTTCGAACCAGACTATAAGACGACGACTACATGTTTGTGGTTTGAGAGCACGTAGGAGGGTAAAACATCCCCGTTTGAATAGGGAACACCGGGTTCATCGACGGCAATGGGCTGAGGAGCACCGCAATTGGACACTTGAAGATTGGAGCCGATGTTTATTTACGAATGAGTCTAGATTTCGTTTGGTCAACTCCGATGGACGTATTCTTACTTGGAGGGAAAGAGGTCGAAGGTATGCAGAACAGTTTATGGTACCCACAACAGCTTTGGCGGAGGTTCTATATGTGTATGGGGAGGCATTTGTTTGAACCAATGCACAGAGTTGGTTGTTCTGCAGAACACCACCATGACCAGCCAGAGATATCACGATATGATTATTGAACCCATAATTGTTCCGTTTGCGGCTGCCGTGAGCTAGAATTTCATTTTAATTGACGATAATGCCCGTCCACCCGTAGTCGTCTGGTTAATGATACGCTAGAAACTCATGCTATTGATAGGATGGATTGGCCAGCTCGCTCTCCAGACATGAATTGCATCGAATAGGTATGTCTGAGATGTTTAGACAATTGTCAACCTTAGAACAACCGATCAATAACCTGGAGCACTTTCTAACGCTTTACGGGATATTGGGACGAATTTGCCCCAAAATTTTATGAATCGTTTGATCGAAAGTATGCCTCGTAGGGTAGAATGCTTGAGACGAGCTCGTGGGGGACCAACTAGGTACTAGCTTAACCGAAACTTCAGCCTTCTTGTGGTTTCATCATAAAATTTTTATGTTATTCAAACACAGAATTTTGAGTGTTCCTAATAAAGTCTTTTTTTCTCTCCAACTTTCCATTTTTTCATTCTTTCTCAAGTGAACCATATTATCAACTGAAATACTCTGATTCTGACTAAATTCATAATCTTGGAGCGAATATTTCAGAAATAAATTTAGAAAAAAGTAAGTGATCCCTATCAATTGTTGAGCAGTGTATACTAACTCGCTTTACTATTTCGGTCGAACAAGTGAATTAATTCCAGCTAGACTATCCTGGAAATTTCCGGGGTATTGAGCTAAGAGGAGATTTACAAGCGAGCGGACGATTTTATTAGGTAAAATTCTCACTCAGTCTGATGATTAGAGTCGTTTGTCTCTGGAGCCAAGTGCGCTTTCGAGATGAGGCTCCGAGTTGGCGAATTATTCTGGATGATCACTTGATAATTCGAGCTGTACGTTCGATCTTTGGGAGATCAGCAGCGTTCTCGCTTGAGGTAATGAATATGAAGAAGCGTGCTCCAATTAAGAAGGCCGCAACATGATATGTTGACAATGTCAAAATACGAAGTATTTTCGAATAAACCCATACAAGGATTTCATAATGTGACTATACAGGGTGTCCAGGCGATTGACGTCAATAAATTATTTTTAGATTCCTCAGCCTGTGGCTATCAAAAAAAACCCCATGTATGTAATGCTTCATGGTTCTCGAAATATGATTTTTTGAGTGTTTTTTCAATGTATTTTGTCAGTTAGGTTCGAAAAATTCATATCTTCCTATGCAGTGAGTATTTTGCAGTTTTTATTTTGTTAACATTGTCGTCCAGAATGTTGCTTCAATGAAAAAAATATTCAATTTCCTGAGATCACTGCAAGCTACTCAAAAAAGGCTTGAAAGCTAGAACTTCAGCTTTCAGTAGGATGTATTCAAACATTCATTTTCGATTCAGAAATAAAAAAGGTGTTTTTTTCTCCAACCATCAAAAAATGTTGACTTTTTTGTACTATTTTCAGGTGCAAAAGTCATAAATTCTCTTACCGTACAAAAATTTGCTCGTTGCTTAGCAACACTTTTAATCCTAGGATTAAAAACGCTACTTTTAATCCTTGGATTAAAAGTAAATGCATTTGAAGTCTACTTGACAATCACTGTCATGATTCTGTGTTCAAATTCATAACCAAATTATGAACGATTTTTCACTAAAACCAATTTTATTGTAATTTTGACTTGGTTGTAGAAAAAATAGTATATATTATTCGGATTAAAAGTGCCTATTTTAACTCGCAATCCTGCATTCGCTCGGCTGCGCCTCGCAACTGCAAATATTGCTCGTAAAAAAATATGCACTTTTAATCCTTATAATATAATATACATTTTAGCTTTCGGATGAGTTTGAGAACTTTGTGGAGGCCTAAGCTACGAAAGTCATAAGAAAAAAAGAGAACTTGATCGAACTTTTTTTCTTGTAATCAGGCTGAAAATAAATAAAACTCGATAAAATTTATTTTTTGAGTTATTTTATTTTTATGGTGAATTCAACTTGAAAATATGGTTTCAAGTTGATTTCAATTGAAATTCCTGTGGAACAAATGTAGCTCGTGTAATTTATACTAAAATTCTGATGGAAAATGTTAACATTGGTCAGAATGGCTACTTGTGAAATTATCTGTTTTGGAATAAAAAATACTGAAAATCACTATTCACTTCAATAATTTTTCAAAATCCGTGCCTCCAATTTGATTCTTTTATCGAAAACGTTCTAAACAGTGACTTTCGTCCCGCTTCTGAAAGTATTTCACTTCATTATGTTTCTTTGTTGGTTTCCTGCGTCAGAATTTCTCGAACCCAAAACCTAAACACGAAAAATTTCAGACTATTCGATATACAGAATTCCCAGACAGTTTGGTGTTATGTTGTTATGCTAAAGAAATTTCAGAAAAGTGTGCACTTTTTCTTGAATAATTTCATGAAATTGCGAAGAATCTATGCACTCTAAAGCAATTTCAAAGAATAATGCAAGCTTGATTTGAACTGGTCTCATACCACAGACAGCATTCTGAGTTTGAAGAAAATTATGTAGAAGAAAAATGAACTGACTCCAAAATACATGTAATAAGAGTTATTTCAGAGAATTCAAGTATCTCGAGAAGGAAACAATTCTTAAAATATCCAGCTCCTATCTACAATTCTACGAAATATAATTGTGAACAAATTTTTTCACTATTTCTCGAAATTTTCGATATTTCTACTATGTGTTTTGGTCTATTATTTTTGAAAATGTGAAATTTGACAGCTTTGTAGCAAGCTAGTCATCAAACTTTTTATGGCTCACATTCATTGTCGAATCAGAACTATTCTACAGAAAAATATTTTCAGAATATTCAAAAGTAAAAACGGCATATCGCTGAAATTATGACTATACAAAAATCCAACCAGCTTTCGGTGAATGACAAATTTTTGTCGAAAGATTTAAAGGTCGGAGTTCTTCTACCGTTAGCGGAACGAGTAAAACCATAATCTCAAGTAAATTATGGTGTCTGGTAAGAATGGTTTTCCAATTTTCCAGATTCCATTTCCTTTCACCGGGGAAATTCCAACCTGAGCAGAGAAGATCAGCAACATAACTCTACCTCCTTTATGCTACCGTCGAATATTCCCGTAAAATTTGAGGAATGCCGTGCTTCTCTTCCCATATGTAATATGGTCCCATAACTCGACTGAAATAATTTTGGGGGTGAATACGTATTATTCTAGAAAATGTGATATTCAACATCAATTGTGATTCGAACAATTTCATCTGATGATTGCATAATATTGCGCATTCGTTTAACAACGGCGTTTTCGGAAACTTACTCAGTATTACTAACTCGATCCATGGGTCACGTGATGGATATACTCAGATCACGCACCCGGTTCTTAGATTACGGACACATCAGGTTTAGGATTTGAAGTGACAGTCGTATCGATAACATTACCAAATATTTTATGGATTTATTTTTTCAGTCCCAGTTTATTTTCGGATTGTCTTTAGCTTTGCCTGCATTTATTGACTTTTGAAAAATATTTCTTATAATTTCTGATATGCCCTTCCATGTTTAATGTTATTTGTGAGTCCCTATGTTTAAGAAGTAGAGAATTTATTTTTTCAGTTCCAGTTCATTTACTGATTGTCTCTAGCTTTGCTTGGATTTATTGGCTTCTGTAAAATCTTTTTTATATTTTCTGGTGTGCCCTCGCATGTAAAATGTTATCTTTGAGTACCTATATTAAAGAAGTGGAGAAGAAAGAAATATTCGCATACAAAGTTATGAAGAAGACTATATTTTCTAGCCTCGTGGAACCACACAGTTTACATTGTGCCGAATTCTGTTCACTTTCCAAGAGTTTCAGGAATAGAATAAACGAAATCACTAAGAAAAGAGTGGAAGACTTATTCCCGCCTTTTTCAAATACAAAATTGAACTGCATTGCGCATGCGGTGACTCTACGACCCTGCTCTGGTGTAGGGTAACGATAGATCAACTCGAGTCAGTGATCGAGTACTTTCGTAGTTTCCGAACAAGGGTTGTATGTTCGGGTTAGTTAAACGAACGAGAAGGTTGAGGATCGAGTTAATCCGAGTAAGTATCCGAAAACACCTAATGTTGATTTATGGGTGGAACCATTCATGGAAAACACCACATAAATGACTTTCATATTTCACTGTGGGGTCACCTCATTTTGAAGTGATCTTTTCCAGAAAAAAAACTAACTGTCACCAACATTTTACTCAATCGAATGACTAATTCAATCTGAAGATGCTCTGAATAGGGGATACTTAAATTGGATTGCACAAATTCAGATCGAATATCGTTCTATATCTAATAAAATTCTTTTTTCTCTTCTCAAGATGAAAAAATACGCTTTTTTCGTGATTTTATGATCATCGTTTGTGTTCCTCATTTCCTGGAATTATTCTGTACTAACTATAAATATAACGAATACTACTCTAGCACAGATAAACAAACTGACTATACCTTATTAAATTGAGAAATTTTGTCCATTAACATCAGCCTGAAAACCCCCTGAATGCATACCATATTTCCAATTTTCGCCTCACGAGACATCTCGTTATTTTGACTGATATTTCTTCTGCTGTCTGCTATCGCATTTCCCGCACAATTACAAGGAAAGTCCATTACATTTTCGTGGGAATTATATACCGGGATTATGTTTTACGATATCATTTTCATCCCCATAATGAAAAACACTTACAATAAATTCCGCGTGATAAGCAGTTATAGGTATAAAGCTCACGGGGACGGCCATAACTCATAACTGGAGCATGTAACACAAAAGGAAATGACAAAAAAACGCGACGGGAGAATCAGTAAGAGGTTCCACGTTTCGGCAGACCCCTTCAGGACAAAATATAAAGCCTGTCGGAGGCTGGAATTGCATCAACATCCGGAAAGTCACTGACGTGAGGGAATTATAGAAATGGTTGTAGTTCCATAGGTTTATTCAATACATAAGTTTGTCACACGTTTTTTATCATTATTCCGAAATTGAATTCGATATTTAGAATGAAATACCACTATTTAAATCTATGGAAAATGATTATCCTTCAAAAGCGCCCTGTAGCGGTCTTAGAAGAACAGGAGATTCGAAAATCATTACTTGGAATGCCAGACCTGGTTTGAAACACCCTCCTGGCCCAAGAGCATGAATCTAAATATTGAAGGTATTCATTCGAATAGTTTTGAGTTTCAATTTTGTAAAAACGGCGAGACAGGGTTTTTTACTGAGGTTTTTCCTTGTGCTCTGGATCATACGTCGAATAGTATGGTACCCCGTTTTGCACCAACCTCAGCTAGGGACTTTTTTGTTACATGTATTTTATTTATTAGCTCTCATTTCAAAAGAATATAAATATATATACTTTTATTAAAAACAATTTGAAAAATATCAGAAAAACGATATAGTCAGAAGGATTTTAGGAAAAATAGAGAATGTTCATTGAATCAGGTTTCAATGTTTTGTAGACAATAAGTGCTGAATTTATGGATCTATCGCCAGCTCATGATGTGATTTGAAGCATAGAATAATCTTACCTACCCAATCATCTGAAATTTCAAAAAAGTCTTTTGATTCGTAATATTCTATCTAATACTTCGTCTTTTTGCGCTTTTTTTTTCTGGGTGAACAGCGTGCTATAGCTTTTCCTGAATATCTGGAACTCTCCAAGTCTGTTAACTGCTTGAATATCGATCAACAATGGAAGAGAACTCAGTAAAAAGGTACATCAGGATGCCCTTCTATGGAGCATCTCCCACAAGATTGGCAACCTATTCAGGCAGTTTACAGACTTCGAAATTTCTTTCAAATCTTCAAATACATTATGCCAACATCTGGTGCATAATAAAAAGACCCAGTCAATTTGTGAGTATATCAGGAGTAAATGGGTGTTGAAATGCAATGATTGAATAAAATATATAAATATATAGGGAGAAGTGGGAGAAGCATTAACACAAGAATTAACAAACATATCACTAGTTCTAGGGTTGAAAGTAATAACAAGTCGATTTTTGGTGTGCATTTGAAAAAAAGAAAATCATACATTTAAAAAGGAAGAAAACACGAGATTACTTCACGACTGTGATTAGTTAGATGAGTTAGACTTATATAAATATTTAAACATCCTGAAGTTGAGACCCCAAATGCAATTAAGTATGGTCAATAACTTTCGAGATTCATTCAGGTTGATCAAGGAGGAGGAAATTATGAATGGTTAGATTGGCAGTGTCGGAGGTTAGCCTTCAATTTAATATTCAAAAAATATATTATCTTGAAAAAAATTTTTTGTCTTGGTTCTCTGGTAGGGAACTTTCTTCCGGTTGATTTTAAATTCATTATATTACATTTTCCGCCGACCTCAAAATAAAAGGTGCTTTTAATGTGTACGAAATTGAGCATTAATGACCCATTTTAATGCTCAATTTTTTAGCCATTTTAATGTGCAATCCTCATGGCAACCGTACAACAAAGTATTCAGAAGCACTACGAGAAATGTCAATACTCTACTGAAACATAGAAATTCCTTTACGTCAAATGTATGTCTGTGCGAATTGATAATGTATTTTAATCAAGAATTTATACATATTCATGTTGAGATCGTCGGAAAAATCTTGTAATAAACTCGGTTATTAATCGAGCGACTAATGGTCTCGAACTATTAACGCGTTCGCTCCGCTCACGCATTAAAATATCTTGACCATTAGTCGTGTCTTTAATACCTAGTTTATTAAATAACTATTATTTGATGTTGATTTTACAACTAATAAAAAGATCAATTTTATCTCCTCTTTTCTATGTTTTATGTTTTCTCTGTTACGTAACCTCTTTCCGAACGGTAACGCGAGGCCAGCCTTTTTTTAGGTAATTTTAAAATTTTGTTTTATGTAATGACTATTTTATGTAATCTCGATTCGAAACATTGTTTGAGGATTTCGTTCCATATCTGACATAACTCTGTATTCATATTGTAAGTTGCAATGGGCTTTTTTCTGATTTTAATTTACCATTTTAACAATATTTTAAATGACTTTGAGAATGGCATAGCAGCCAAAACATGTCAGCCTGTATGGAATCATAGATGAAGAGTTAAAATTATATGGGTATATTAAACCTTCCTTCTCCTCCTGGATTCTACACACGGGTTTTCGCGAATTTAACTTAGAGATAGCAAACTTATGGAAATGCATTATGACACGCGTCTATAAGGTCTGTTGAAAGATGTTATATTTGAATGGTTTGATAAATGCAATCTGATCTATTGAAGCCTTATCCTCCTTTATAATTTGCCACTCGAATCCTGAAGCCATTTAAGCAAATTAACGTTCCTCTCGTCTACCTTCCACAACATCAAGTCACACATCCACTCAAATGACTCTCATCCAAATTTGTGTGGCGTTAGATTTTATCGCAGTACAAAACGCATCAAACTCAAACTTCGTTGATTGGCAAGAATTAAACTAATCAACTCCCGCTGTTTATCAGCGCGGGGCAGAACAATTACGTTTTCGTCTTAACGCGAAATGTATGAGCATCTTATGGGAGATATAGCTGTATCGGCGGCGAAATGTAGCATTTCCAAGAGACTAGTGGAAAACGTATAGGCCAGATCGAATAAGATTAGGGACGAAGCAAATTTAACGGTCTTGTAATCGAGCCAAGTGGTTTAATTAACTGAGTTATATCAGAGGAAATGGTAGATTTCAGTATGATCTTTGCGATGAGATGCCAGAGGAGCTTGTTAGTGTGTTCTGAACCAACACTTGAAGGACGAGAGTGTATTTCTTAGATATTCAGGGTTTTGTTTCGTTTTAGTGTACAAGTTATGTCAGAAGTTCATCAGAAGTCACAATATCTAAAAATTTACCGATTTTCCTGAAAAATCATCATGATGGCTGCGAATCGCAGGTGGATGATGCATACAGGGTGTCTGTAAACAAATACGATTTTTTTCGAAATCGACCTTTCTTCCAAGATATAGCCTTTGGAAGGCGATGACGAGTTGACAGTTCTTTATTTTTTTTAGGAGTCCTAAAAAACACTGAGTCATATAACTATATATATATTCTTTTGAATGAGAGCTAACAAAATACAATACATGAAACAAAAAAGTCCCTAGCTGAGGTTGGTGCAAAACGGGGTACCATACTATTCTGTCGTATGATACCAGAGCACAGGGAAAAACCTCAGTAGAAAAAACCCTGCCTCGCCGTTTTTACAAAATATAACTATACATATATGATTCACTAAGTAGATGTTACTCACACAATTTTTTTGATACCATAACTTTATTATTAGTGGTTGAATATAACAAACCCTTATGCCCGATTGCACCGTTCGTCTAAACAGAGATTAAGCCTTTAAGTGACGTTTATTCCATTGATGAAACGTCATTTCAGGACTTAAACGTTGCTTAGACGAACGGTGCAATCGGGCATTAGGATTTTCTTCAAAAATTGGAAAAGATTTTCGAAAATAAAATTCTCTTGTGGTTTCCCATTCTATTCTGAGAAAAAGTCCCTTGCAAAATTTCGATAGAGTCGATACTTTTCTCGGAAAAATAAAAACTTACAAGCCGTTTTGATCACTGTTCATTCTTCCAATTCCTATTATGTTCCATAGAATGAATTTTCTAAGATATTGTTTAGGCTCAAAATTGGTTTTGTCAATTATACTTATTAAACGAAAGAAAGATCTATTTGTGAAATCAAAATATAACGGGTATAATTTTCTTCCGGAAATTAGTATTGAACCTTCAGAAAGATTTATAAAATATCTTTATCTCCTGTCATAGAGATACAATATCTTAGAATATTATTTCTATGGAACACTTACGATGAAATGAAGTGAACAGTGATCATAACTGCTTGTAAGTTTTTTTTTTTCCGAGAAAAGTATCGACTGTTTCGAAAATTTGCAAGGGACTCTTTTATCCAGAATTGAATGGAAAACCATAAGAGAATTTTATTTTTCGGAAATCTATACCACGAAAACAATTTTTGACGAAAAATCATAGAAGGTTGTTATTTTCAACCCCTCATAATAAATTTAAGGGATCAAAAAAAATTGTATGAGTAACATCTACTCAATGAATTATTAGAGGTATAGTTATATGACTTTGTGTTTTTTAGAACTCCTGAAAAAATTAAAAACTGTTGCGCTCATTTTGTTCTAGTCCATCGGGTTTTTTGAGATCCCCTCACTTGACAACGAATTGAGGACACCCAGTACAAGTCTTGTAACACAGTGCGTTGGGTGAGACCCTTATTTTTGGCAGTATTCCTGTGCACACCTACCCACACACAAGATTGCGGCTGTTTGAATTCTGAATGATTCCTTCCTGAATTCATATAACCTCGAGAGTTTGCATTAAAACTTCTCTGCCGCTTAAACAGATTACGGAATACACTTGGCAAACAGAACTTTGGCTGTGCAACACTGATGAGATGCAGGTTGTATACCTGAGAATATTACTCCCAACTAAGAATAGAAATAATTACGCGGAAATACTGTTTGCTGTTTCTCCTTTGGATTGAGGCACTCCAAATAGGGGTATTTCTATCATAATATTTTGTTTTGAGGAGTTCATCAGGGAGGAGAAAAGTTTTGACGGAATGTGTAGAAGTGGAAAAACTCATCGATTTCAGACTTTCCTTTTTATTTCGAAACCAGTTTTTTAGAGAAAAATTCCTGTGTAAATGATGTCGTTCAGCAATACTAATTTTTGAACAGAAAATTCGAATGCGTGTATGTTTATTTCAATGGAAATTGATTCAGATATTGCCAATATATTAAAGTTATATAACATAGTTATACAAAATCTAAATAAACTGCGCAAAAAATTAACGCACATTCTGAAAATCTCAATTTTAATGGAAGTTAACTCCACATTGACTTTATAACTTATGTATTTTTATGTTCTTTCGGGAAGGTTTTGAACGAAACAAGACACATTAAATAGAAGAAAAATTCAGGATTTCACCGAATCTTATGTGAAAGAAGAGAAAAAAACAATTTTCAAAATACTGGAATGCTGATAAGTGATTTAATACTTGGTATTTCCATCCCTTGCGTTAATTACAGCTCGGCAACGACGGTTCATACTCAAAATTAATGATCTTAAAATGTTCTGATCTAATCCTTCCCAGAATTCTCTGAGTTGGATTCCTAAGTCATTAAGAGTAGCTGGATTATTTTCTGAACTTCTCAGCCTTCTATTGAGGTTGTCCAAAACCTTCTCAATCGGATTGAGATCTGGACATTTTGCTGGTCATTCCAGTCGAGAGACTTCAACCTCTTCAAGGTACTTCTGAACGATGCGCGCACGATGGGGTCTGGCATTATCGTCCATAAAAATCAAATTTTCACCAATGTATGAGACTGTTTCGCTCGTACCCAAAAAGAAGCTACCCGCTTCTTGCGGTTTACGAAGGTTCTTTAATAAAATAATGGAGGAGATGAGTTCATGAATATATTCCTACAGATTCAGCATTCATAGATCCATTATCAACGACCAGTGGGTCTGTGGCGAGCAGTCAAAGATATTCCACCCCATACCATAATCGATCCTCCCCTGAAACCGGTAGTATTCAGAAAATTGTACTGACATATCTTTCATGTGGACGTCTGTATAACATACAAGGAAACGTAGATCACAATGGTAGGGGCAGAATCTAGACTTATCTGTGAAGAGAACTCTTTCCCAATCAGCTCTTCCCAATGGATATATGCTCCCTGGCAAAATCCAAACGCGCCCTTCGATAGGCTGGGGTAAGAGCTGGGCCTCTTGCCGCGATACGAGGCCTTGAATCATATTCTCTGAGGCGATTTCTTATTGTCTGAGTGTTAATTTGCACCCCATGAGTTTGCTCAAGCTGCAAACCGTTGTCTCAACGAAGAAACTCTCAAGTAACGTTCTTGAATGGCAGTTGTTACCCGTGGTCTACCCTGTCCTGGTCTTCGGACATTCAAACCTGTCTCCCTGAATCGCTGCAACATTCTGGACACACTTGTATGTGTAGAAAATCAAACGAAAGAAAAACTATTGATCACTAGGATTGATCGAGAAGAACTGATTCTAGAATGGAGCCAATACATCCAAAATCTGATAATCTCTTTTTTTTTATTCCTACTGGGAAAAAAACATCTATATTGAAGAAAAACGTTGAAAGTGGATAACATATGATAAAAATAATTATCGTTGAGAACACCTTCAGTTGTAGAATAATTTTGAGATTTCCATAATGTGCGTTAATTTTTTTGCGCAGTGTATATCTCTCTCAGCTTTCTCGCAAAAATTTTTAAGCATTCGTCTTCACTTGAAATATATGATTAAATAATGTGTCATATTCAACTCCTTCATATCTTTCTGACCATAAAATAATTTGCCGAATGCGTTTTCACAAATATCTATATAAATTAGCGCACTTCTTCTTCACCTAATTCCCCTATTTTTTGTCGTCCGTCTTCTCCACCCACTCCTGTCCGAAGGATCCCCAAAAAAACGATAAAATACCCAAATGAAGCTATTTCGACTGTTAAAGTCCTAACGAGGACGATAATTTCGCAATTTTTTTCAATAGGCTCCGAAATTCTTACCCTATAAATGAAGTAATAAATCCAGCGCCTTCATTAACGTGTACTTCTACAAGGCACTTAAGGGCGGCAGTCTCCAAGGGTGGAAGTATTCCTTTGAGCCGCGCACCGCAGTTTTCCTTGCTCCATTTACCCGCTGCATAACCCATTTGTTAATTATGGTTACAGCTATAGTGCGTCCCCTTCAAGTATTAACTTCGTCGATGCCTACGCCTACAGGGACCTCTAGCGACACTGTGACATCATCAAAGTGAACGATGTTCATTTACCCTCTCGGTGTGTCTTTAAATTTGGTGATTTAATCTACAGCAGGAGCAGAGTCAAGTTGGGATCTAGAAGGAGTTAATGCATGTCGTCGGTTGCTTTAAATTTTCGTAGGGGGAATTAATACCTACCTTGGGATGTGGAGGCTGACGATGGCCACAAAGTTTCAATTGTAAGCTATTCTGGTTTATGGATATTCTTGAATATGGGTACGACATCCAGAATGTTCCACCAAAATTAAATTGTCCAAGCATTTTTCTTAGAATCATCTTGAGCATATTACGTATTGCAATTAATCGTTTGATAGATATTTTTATTTTAAGCTTTCATTGCCAATCCCGAAGAAATTGAAAATGTCCTTCGCCTTGTATTCCCTACACAGGTGACACTGTGACATCATCAAAGTGAATGATGTTCATTTACCCTCTCGGTGTATCTTTAATTTGGTGATTTAATCTACAGCAGGAGCAGAGTCAATTTGGGATCTAGAAGGAGTTATTGCATGTCGTCGGTTGCTTTAAATTTTCGTAGGGGGAATTAATGCCTACCTTGGGATGTGGAGGCTGACGATGGCCACAAAGTTTCAATTGTAAGCTATTCTGGTTTATGGATATTCTTGAATATGGGTAGGACATCCAGAATGTTCCACCAAAATTATATTGTCCAAGCATTTTTCTTAGAATCATCTTGAGCATATGACGTATCGCAATTAAACGTTTGGTAGATTTCTTCATTTTAAGCTTTCATTACCAATCCCGAAGAAATTGAAAATGTCCTTCCCCTTGTATTACCTACACAGGTGACACTGTGACATCATCAAAGTGAACGTAGTTCGTTTATCCTCTCGGTGTGTCTTTAAATTTGGGGATTTAATCTACAGCAGGAGCAGAGTCAAGTTGGGATCTAGAAGGAGTTAATGCATGTCGTCGGTTGCTTTAAATTTTCGTAGGGGGAATTAATGCCTACCTTGGGATGTACTGATGTGAAAACAGCCGAGTAAGATAGCCGAGTTTTGTGGAGAATTTTTCGTACGCCATTGGAATATTGACCGGATAGCGATGCAAATAATTTTGATTCGCCGAGATAATTCGAGATGCTTCCATTTTTACGTTGGAATCTGGTTATGTCCATGTTAAATCCACCACCAACTTTATGACTCATTTCCACTTGCACCCCCTTGGGGGGGATAGCCGAGTTCCAGCCGAGTTTTCTGTGAAAAATGTATATCTTGCAAACTAGACATAGGATTGACGTCAAATTTGGCAATAACATCCAAAAATACTAACTCATAATTACTGCATATGCCACATTCACTTGCACCCCCCCAGGGGGGTCAGTACCAAACAGCCCAATATTTAAAAATTTATGAAAAAACAACCAAACATAGTAACGCTCTCATGCTGCTGCATGATTATTTACATATTGACGAAAAAATATTTCAGCAGTCATCTTTAACTTGCACCCCCATGGGGGGCTTACATAACGACTTAATTATTATTCAAACAGATACGAATATTTCGAGAACTAGACATACAATCGACACAAAATTCGTATTTGTCCTTTTTTCTATACACAAAAAATAACTATATGACTCACTTCCACTTGCACCTCCTTGGGGGGCTAGCCGAGTTCCAGCCGAGTTTTCTGTGAAAAATTTATATCTAGCAAACTGGACATAGGATTGACGTCAAATTTGGCAATAACATCCAGAAAGGCTAACTCATAATTACTGCATACGCCACATTCACTTGCACCCCCCCAGGGGGGTCAGTATCAAACAGCCTAATATTTAAAACTCTATGAAAAAACAACCAAACATAGTAACGCTCTCATGCTACTGCATAATTATTTACATATTGACGAAAAAATATTTCAGCAGTCATCTTTAACTTGCACACTCCATGGGGGGCTTACATAACGACTTGATTTTATTCAAACATATACGAATATTTCGACAACTAGACATAGAATCGACACGAAATTTCGTATTCATCCTTCTTTCGATACACACAAAATAACTATGTGACTCACTTCCACTTGCACCCCCTTGGGGGGCTAGCCGAGTTCCAGCCGAGTTTTCTGTGAAAAATTTATATCTAGCAAACTAGACATAGGATTGACGTCAAATTTGGCAATAACATCCAAAAACACTAACTCATAATTACTGCATACGCCACATTCACTTGCACTCCCCAGGGGGGTCAGTACCAAACAGCCTAATATTTAAAAATTTATGAAAAAACAACCAAACATAGTAACGCTCTCATGCTGCTGCATGATTATTTACATATTGACGAACGAAAAATATTTCAGCAGTCATCTTTAACTTGCACCCCCATGGGTGGCTTACATAACGACTTAATTATTATTCAAACAGATACGAATATTTCGAGAACTAGACATACAATCGACACAAAATTTCGTATTTGTCCTTTTTCTATACACAAAAAATAACTATATGACTCACTTCCACTTGCACCTCCTTGGGGGGCTAGCCGAGTTCCAGCCGAGTTTTCTGTGAAAAATTTATATCTAGCAAACTGGACATAGGATTGACGTCAAATTTGGCAATAACATCCAGAAAGGCTAACTCATAATTACTGCATACGCCACATTCACTTGCACCCCCCCAGGGGGGTCAGTATCAAACAGCCTAATATTTAAAACTCTATGAAAAAACAACCAAACATAGTAGCTCTCATGCTACTGCATAATTATTTACATATTGACGAAAAAATATTTCAGCAGTCATCTTTAACTTGCACTCCCATGGGGGGCTTACATAACGACTTGATTATTATTCAAACAGATACGAATATTTCGAGAACTAGACATACAATCGACACAAAATTTCGTATTTGTCCTTCTTTCTATACACAAAAAATAACTATATGACTCACTTCCACTTGCACCCCCTTGGGGGGATAACCGAGTTCCAGCCGAGTTTTCTGTGAAAAATGTATATTTTGCAAACTAGACATAGGATTGACGTCAAATTTGGCAATAACATCCAAAAACACTAACTCATAATTACTGCATACGCCACATTCACTTGCACCCCCCAGGGGGTCAGTACCAAACAGCCTAATATTAAAAATTTATGAAAACACAACCAAACATAGTAACGCTCTCATGCTGCTGCATGATTATTTACATATTGACGAAAAAATATTTCAGCAGTCATCTTTAACTTGCACCCCCATGAGGGGCTTACATAACGACTTAATTATTATTCAAACAGATACGAATATTTCGAGAACTAGACATACAATCGACACGAAATTTCGTATTTATCCTTCTTTCTATACACACAAAATAACTATATGACTCACTTCCACTTGCACCCCCTTGGGGGGCTAGCCGAGTTCCAGCCGAGTTTTCTGTGAAATATTTATATCTAGCAAACTAAACATAGGATTGACGTCAAATTTGGCATTAACATCCAAAAACACTAACTCATAATTACTGCATACGCCACATTCACTTGCACCCCCCAGGGGGGTCAGTATCAAACAGCCTAATATTTAAAACTCTATGAAAAAACAACCAAACATAGTAACGCTCTCATGCTGCTGCATGATTATTTACATATTGACGAAAAAATATTTCAGCAGTCATCTTTAACTTGCACCCCCATGGGGGCTTACATAACGACTTAATTATTATTCAAACAGATACGAATATTTCGAGAACTAGACATAGAATCAAGACGAAATTTCGTATTTATCCTTTTTTCTATATACACAAAATAACTTTATAACATAGAATTAACACGAAATTTGGTTCTCCATCTCCTCTCTATATACACAAAATTACTACATGTATAACTCGCATTGAAGAAATTCAGACTTGCAAACTATACATAATATTGACCTCAAAATGTTCAGAACAACCACCTCTCATTTAATACATTCACTTCCATTCCTCAGGGGGTTGGTAGAAGGTATGCCCTATAATTAAATAGCATATCATTACTAGACAGAGCAACCATTCAATTCCATTGAATTATTCCCTTCATCTGAACTGCTAAGATCGATGTGCCAAAATTACATTATTCAATTCTGTAAAATGACAAAATTTAATTGAATTGCTCAGTATCCTTCATCTATACTAATATTATAAAGAGGAAAGATTGTGTGTTTGTGGCGTTGATACGAGTTAACTCATAAGCTACTTGACCGATTTCAATAATTCTTTCACCCTTAGAATGCTACACTATCCTTGAGTAACATAGGCTATACTTTTCACCCGAGAAAATTGAGGAAACCTACTATAACTTCAATGATAATAAATATGAGTACCAAAATCAGCTATTTTCAGGTGCGCTGCGAAAACCGTTAGAGGTACATGGAAACAATGTATGACGGAAATGTACCTCTTACAAAAAAGTCCGCGATAGCATATATCTATCTTTCAAGGTTTACTCGGTATCACCTTTTAAAGGTATCCGAATGTTTCTCAAAATTATGCATTATTGGGAGTATTTTTTTATGAATACGCTATTGATCTTTATCCAAAAAAGCTCTAGGAAATTTGCAATTTTGAGAAAGAAAACGAACAGATCCGAATCAAACAAGGTACGAATATCGTTTTTCAGTAGTTCTATAACGTTTATGAATGAAGATATTCAGAAATAACCAGGAAGAACAAAATATTTTTGACATAGGTACGTCTGATGTAAACATTTGTTCGTTTCGAGTGGAAAACGTTATTTGAATAGGTAAGTCCATATGAAATCATCAACTTCAACGTTCATTCAACGAATTCCTAACATTTCAGCCATCAAAGCATTATTTCAGGTCGCAGTGATATTTGAGGCTTCTACTTAAACCGAATTTCTCTTTTCACTGACAATAACGTAATAAGAACAAAATTCGGGGATTATTCGTATTTTAGAAAAAAATACGCCAGGAAATGATACTAAACTGTATGTATTATGATAATTATCGATATTTCAATATATTTTTTCGATTTCCTGATATTTTACATGTCTTTTGATTCATAATAAACCCGTTGAAGTCTGAGATAAACAGTCGTCACGTGTAACCAGGCAAGTGGTGTAACGACTAACGTCTAGGTGTGGACCCGTACTCTACCGGGTTCGAATTCCCTTTCGTGGCATGTTCTGCTTATTCTGGATAAGAAAATTGTTTCCAGATTCAAAGAAAGCTGATGAAAATAATTCAACATTTTCATGTGCATGTTTTATATAGATACGTTTTAGATATATACAGTGTTTCTATAAATCTATCAATTATTTCACATTTCTACGTTATAACAGAAGTTTTTCAATGAAATTGAAGGGGCTTTTAAATTTCGAGTGATTTGTTATAGGAGGTGGGATTTTAAATATAGATACGTAACTTAGGATTCATACGGGGTGTTCCTATAAACATGTCGAATATTTTGAATTTCTGCATTATTACAGGGACATTTCAACAGAAACGAAGAAGTTTTTGAATTTCAAATGATTTACTATCGATGGTGGTGGATTATACAGGGTCTTTGTTTGTGTTAACGTCAAACCATAAAACAAAAATATGGTTAACCAAAGAGCACTTCAAAAAAAACGTATAACGCTTCAATTCAGTATTTACTTTGGATTCACTTTCATTTACTTAGAGAAGTTCAACTAAATAACACTTCATTTTTGTAATCGAAATGAATTCATTACTGCTGTGAAATTAAATAAAAGTTTTCCTTTTCAAATATGAAAAAAAAAATTTTTTTCTTCATCTTTTCTCCTTTTTTTTTTATTTTTTAATCACCAAACGAAATTTTACATAACACGAAGCCATGTGGTGGCGAAACGGAGTTCGCCTGGTTTGCTAGTTAACCTATAAAATCAGGTATCAATCGTCCTGATCGAATGAGCACAGACCGATTTTTTTCATTAGAAGATGAAAAAATTTAATTTTTCATCTCTCCCCAACTTTATTAGAATGCTACACTATCCTTGAGTAACATAGGCTATACTTTTCACCCGAGAAAATTGAGGAAACCTACTATAACTTCAATGATAATAAATATGAGTACCAAAATCAGCTATTTTCAGGTGCGCTGCGAAAAGCGTTAGAGGTACATGGAAACAATGTATGACAGAAATGTACCTCTTCAATAGTTCTACAAAAAAGTCCGCGATAGCATATATTTATCTTTCAAGGTTTACTCGGTATTACCTTTTAAAGGTATCTGAATGTTTCTCAAAATTATGCATTATTTGTGAGTATTTTTTTATGAATACGCTATTGATCCTTATCCAATTGAATACGTCGTTCATACCCAGTATTTAATTTAGAACGAAATTGCCTCTTACATCATTCATTATGATGAATACATCAAAAGATATGGCAGGTTGAAGATGAAATCGCATCAAAATGTCTCCGAGGTAGGCACAAGGCGGCTAGGAGAAGGTACCGAAGTGTGAGGGATGTTTTGTATGAATGTATTTTGGATTGCCTATGCCGTATGTTTATGACCACATATCAGATCACAGATGGCGCTGAAGTCGTTATTCAGGTTATTCATCTACTCTGCAACTAAACGGCTCGATCGAATTGAATGAATTTTTGTGTATAACAAAACAACGTCTGTGTTGGTCTGCTAGTTACCAATATAAATAAAATGAATACATTATACCGAGAATCAATTTTCCTTTTAGACGGTGTTTTTGGATTTTATTAAATTTGTAACGAAGCAAAATAATTTCTATCATTATTTGGTTTCGTTCAATTCGAGTTGACGGAAATCGGGAATTGTTATCTCCGCGCTGAAGATGTACGGCAAATTAGATCGCGATTTCTCGATACCGCACACATGGGGCGGAGTCAACTGTTACCGGCCACACGTGTCCGAAAGGTTTAAAATGCGGGATTTTCCGCTGAATAGATCAGTCGAATTAAACATAACGTCTTGACCACTACTCCAGAAGTAATAGCCGACCAGACCGTCCAGAAGTAAGTGCCACCAGAGGGTTCTGCAGGGGCAAGTTCAGTTTAGGTATGATTGTTTTAATTCTTATTTGCTGGCTTTGATATATATAATGTATTTCTCCTGTTGTATTTTCCCGTCCTTCCGCCGCTCGAATTCGCAGAGGTTGTGTAGTAGCTTCAAACGGCCTGCATGACTTGTGAGAATTCTGAGATTGCGAGATGGTGTATGCTAGCTTGAAACGGCGCATATATTGTCTTGTATTATCCTCTCTAGTGTTACTCGAGTTCCTGGACGTTGTGTAGTAGCTTCAAAAGGCCTGCATGAAGTTCTGAAACTCTGAGTCGACAAGAGGGTGTATGTTAGCTTGAAACGGCACATACGCTGTCTTGTTGTGCCCTTCCGACACCGTTCGAATTTCAGGGGGTTGTGTAGTAGCTTGAAACGGCCTGCATGATGCCCTGCAATTCCGAATCGGCAAGAGGGTGTATGTTAGCTTGAAACGGCACATACACTGTCTTGTTATGCCCTTCCGCCACCGTCCGAGTTTCTGGGGGTTGTGTAGTAGCTTGAAACGGCCTGCATGACGCCCTGAAATTCTGAACCTTCAAGAGGTTGTATGTTAGCTTGAAACGGCCCATACACCGTCTTGTTGTACCCTTCTGGCATCATTTGAGCCCCCGGAGGTTGTGTAGTAGCTTGAAACGGCCTGCATGATATCCCGGAGTTCTGATGTGCAAGAACGCGTATGTTAGCTTGAAACGGCCATATGCAGTCTTGTAAATGCCTCCCTTTATCCTCCCCCACCGTGTGCCGCTCCGGAATATCGAGGTGCATGCCCTAGCTTCAAAAGGCGTGCATGGGCCTCGTGGTTCAGAGCATTAGGTGGGTGTATGCTAGCTTGAAACGGCGCATATACTTGCCCTGGGACCGCACCAATTTCCTTCCACCGCCTGTCCGTAAACCTGTTATGTTAATATAGCCTGTAGATGTAAACCGAGGTATGCCAGTGAATAAGGATGTCATTTTGTGGAATTTGTTTGTTAGGAACTTGCTCATGTTAGAACCTTCGCTACCGTACCGTTACTTACCACTGCTTGATTAATTTTCCGCTTGCACTTTCATTCGACTATCTTTACCGCTTTTTAATACCGCTTGTATGTATTCTATTGCTTATTTTTCTGAGAGCTCTCACCGCCGATATAATGCTGCATGTTACATCCCCTTCAACCTTCTCACCGCCGCTCACCTGTTTTCCTCACATTGTATTTATGATGTTATGGTTATTTTGATGACTGCCGTTATTTACCGTTTACCGAATAAAGATGTTATTATAATTGTGTGTTTTCTTTTCCTAAGGAATATTTGAGTATTTTTCAGAGTTAGGGAATATTTAGTTAGGTACAAACAACTGACCCCTGGACATAACCTTCTCTGGCTAGTAGCTCCCGGACCCCATAGGACACCGCCTATGGGTACCCTAGTGTCCTCAACACTTTAAACTAGAGGTGGCGCCCGAGATCTCTACTTCCGAAGGTAAACGATGGCAACGCAGTTTGGTAGAGACGGGGGCACGTCACAAAATGGCGCCCGAGCAGGGACCGTTGTTTGAAGACGTTGCAAGGACAGGACGAGGAAATGGACCATTGTTGGGAAGCGACCTTTGTTGAAGACCGTTATTGGAGGACCATTGTTGGAGGAATGTTGCCGAATTCACCGAGACGTTTCCATGACAGGATGAGGAAGAAGAGAGCCATGTTGGAGTAAGGAACCCCGTGTAAGAATGCCACCGCAGCTACAATACAGGACGAGTACAAAAGCCACAAGCGGAGTGAGTATAAACCATTACCGACCGACCGTATCTTTTACCGACCGACCGTATTTCTTACCGACCATATTTCCTACCGACCGACCGAACCCTTTACCGCCCGAAATCCCATTTACCGCCCCATATACCGTATGTTGATAGGTACTGACTGATCACCAAACCACTTCGTGATGAACCCCAGGAGATGCTTTTCAACCGATTCAAGGAATTTGATGGAGAAACTTGAAGAATGTCTAAATGGTGACAGTGGCGAGAGACTGCATACCGGAATTATTATGAGGATCGAGAATACTAGTTCGAGGATCCTGTCACACTTCGTATTCCTGATATATTCCGCCAAAGGGGCGTCTGCCTGGGATGGTAAGACGTTTGTCGTGGCTTCACTGGGTACCGGATTTTGTTTTAGTGAGCATGACGTTGGAGGGGGTCCGAGCCCTTCCTAAAGGCCTTTTGGATATTAGGGGTATGGATATACGAAGCAACTTGGCAGACCGAAGGGGACAGTATTGATCCAGCATCGGTGGAGTGAACATCGAGCAGCAGTGCAGTGTTGAGCCAGCATAAGTGGAATTTCGAACCACTGTCAAGAGTAAGTCTTGGAAGAAGATTGGCGATTATTTGACTAAGTCCGAAACCGTTATACACCGTGAACTGTGGGGAAGCAGTTGCCGTCAGTTAATTTCGGAAGAAGAGTCAACGTCTGAAGCCAGCGACCAAGAAGACCGACAACTTCGAGTACCGACTAATCCGTATCCGTTAGTTTGCAGTGCACAGCCGACGAGATGAACAGCGACAACGAAACTGTACCGAATACCGTTACCAGCGATCTACGTACCAGTTGGATTTACAAGTTGAAAAAGGAGGAATTGGACGTAGAATTGGACAAGTTTCAATTATACCGAGAAGGAACCGTCGAGGAGAAGAGGAAAAGATTATCCAAGTTCATCAAGAGTGGTCAGTCCTCACCGAATCCGACAGCCCAGCTGATACCGCCCGTTTTTGTTCCGATAAATCCGCCTACAACCAGTACCCTGGATCCAACCCGTTCCAACCCAGTGGACTTATATAAATATGGAGTGAAGTTCGATGGATCACAAGACCCAGCCGCATATTTAGAACAGTTGGAGGAGATAAGATGCCAACTGAACGTGAACCCTGAAAGAATCCTCGCCAGCCTACCGCAGACCTTAGCCGGCGACGCCTCATTGTGGTTTAGAAATCATAAACACACCTGTCGACCTGGGCCAACTTCACCGAGGCATTTAAAACCTTCTACTTTCCGACCGATTATTATGTTACCTTGGAGGAAGAAATCCGAAAACGTCGTCAGAAACCTGGGGAAGCCATCACAAAGTATATCACCGATTTACAGACCATGATGAGAAGACATGGAGGCTATAACCAGACGCAAGAATTGGCAACGCTGCAGCGTAACCTACTACCAGAGTACCGTCAGATGCTGTGGCAGCAAGACATTAAAGATATGCATTCTTTTCTGCAGAAAATACGAGAGCTCGAGACTCTGCAGGCCGAAATCCAACGGCACCGTCACCGGCACCCTCCGATGAATGAGGGATCGTCCGCCAGAACACCGACACCAGCACCGACACCGACACCAATACCGTCGTCCAGAACTCTACCCAGTCCTCTACAGGGTAACCAAAGAACATCCCTGACATGTTGGAGGTGTGGACAAAGTGGACACATTAGAGAAAGTTGCAAAAATCCGCCAGTATTATTCTGTTCGAGATGTGGCCGCCAGGGAGTAATGAGTAAAGACTGCAGGTGTCCGCGGCCGGAAAACTAAATAGGGAAAGGTTTGCTACGAGGACATTCCAGACCCATGCTCCATCCGCCTCGTGTGCCGCTACCGATACCCACCAGGACCGCCGCCCCCACATCACCGTTGGATTATTTGGTAGAACATTCCAAGCATTACTCGACACCGGCGCATGCAGATCGTACTTTGGCGATACCATAAGGAATCTATGTGTTTCTATGGGAGTACCCAAACAAAGAGATGCAATCCGAAGCCAGGCTCGCCGATGGAACCGTAATAAAAATACCGTTTTCCTGCAAGTTACCACTGTGGATACAGGACCAAGAAATTGTGATGCCGTTAATGTATTTACCGAACCTGAATCACGATATTCTATTGGGTATAGATTTCTTGATATCGAACAACGTAATGCTGCACCCAGCTATGGGAGAAGTCCGATTAAATGAAAAGATGCCCTACCAATACCAGAATTCCGTCGAAAATATAGAAATACCCAAACGACCTGTCTTGGAATTGAATGACGACGAACAACGAAGACTTGATGCGTTTCTGGCCACAGAACTCCCGAAATTTCAGGGCATAAAAGGAACAACACCATTAATCGAACACCAGATACATTTATTGAAGAAAGAACCGATAAAACAACGTTACCGACCGCAAAACCCAAAGATGCAGGAGATCATCAACGAAGAAGTAGACCGCATGTTAGCCGAGGGTATCATCGAGCCCTCAAATAGTCCTTGGAGCAGCCCCATCGTAATTGTGAAGAAGAAGGATGGAAAACCCAGATTCTGCATCGATTTCCGCCAAGTCAATGATGTTAGCCGTAAAGATGCCTACCCGTTACCGTATATCTGTGCCATATTAGACCGTTTGCGTACGGCGAAATACATATCCAGTATTGACTTGAAACAAGGATATTGGCAAATCCCGCTCGCAAAGGAATCACGACCGATAACAGCTTTCACCGTACAATCCCGAGGATTGTTCCAGTTCAAAGTCATGCCGTTTGGACTACACTCAGCAGCCGCAAAGTTTCAACGATTATTGGATCGTGTCATCGGACCAGAAATGGAACCTCGGGCATTCGCCTATTTAGATGATATAATCGTCATTGGGAAACCTTCGAAGAACATCTGATAACCTGAGAGAAGTTTTCCGCCGTCTTCGAGAAGCTAATTTGCAACTCAACCCAGAGAAATGCGAATTTGGGAAACGTTCACTCAAGTACCTAGGCCATGAAGTCACTTCCGACGGCATCCGTACCGATCCCGATAAGATAAAGGCTATCCGAGAGATGAAAGAACCGACGACCGTACGTGCCTTGAGGAGATTTCTAGGAGTTTGTTCCTGGTACCGGAGGTTCATAGCCAACTTTTCACAAGTCGCCGCCCCACTAACAACCCTGTTGAAAAAGGGAAAGAGATGGTCTTGGAGCGAAGCACAACAACATTCATTCGACGCCTTGAAACGTCATCTCACCGAGGCCCCAGTACTCGCATGTCCAGACTTCAGCCGACGTTTCCAATTACAAACCAATGCTTCAGAAAATGGTTTGGTAGCCGCCCTATTACAAAATCTAGAAGGACACTGCCGTATTATTGCGTATGCTAGCCGTACCCTCCAACCAGCTGAACGCAACTATTCCGTTACCGAAAAAGAATGCCTGGCCATTGTTTGGGGTATAGAGAAGATGAGGCCATACTTAGAGGATACCGATTCACCGTATTACCGACCACCAGAGTTTGAGATGGTTACATTCGATCAAGAGTCCAACCGGCCGTATTGCTCGATGGAGCATATTTCTACAACAATATGACTTTGACATCAAATACCGAAAAGGGGTTTTGAACAAGGTTGCTGATGCCCTATCTCGAGAACCGATTTCCGAGTGCATCGCTCAAATTGGAGATGGGAAAACCGAAGAAACTGAAGACAAACCATCATGCAACTGGTACGACCAGAAAATAGAAGAGGTTCGTCAAAATCCCGAGAAATTTCCCGACTACTCCATCCAGAATGGAAAATTATTCCGTCATATTTGGGACCTAACCGATTTAAAAGAAGAAGTTGATGCTGAACCATGGAAATTATGTATTCCGAGCCACCAACGAAAAAAGGTGCTGAAAGAGAATCATGATCTACCGACCGCCGGACACTTGGGAATCGCCAAAACCGCCGCTCGTGTTGCTCGTCATTACTATTGGCCGAATATGTATCGAGAGATCAGCCAGTACGTACGGAATTGTGTGGTTTGTCAATCCTACAAGCCGTCGCAACAACAACCACCAGGAAAAATGCAACCAAGTCCGGTTCATGAACCATGGGAATGTGTGAGCACAGATTTAGTAGGACCACTTCCCAGATCTTCTAAAGGAAACAGCTATCTTGTTATGTTTCATGACCGCTTCACAAAATGGACCGCCTGCCGGCCAATTCGAAGAGCCACCGCTGCCGCTGTAACCAAAGCACTCTACGAAGAAATCATCACCCGTTTTGGTTGCCCGAAAACCGTAGTCTCGGACAATGGGTCTCAATATGACAGCAAAATATTCCGAGGCATGATGGAAGAACTAGGTATAAACCACCGAACCACACCTGTGTATACCCCACAATGTACCCGGTCGAAAGGACTAATAGGACGATTAAAACGATGATCGCACAATTCTGTGAGAACGACCACAAACGATGGGATCAAAATCTGCCTGACCTAACTTTTGCCATTAATAGTGCCCGACATGAATCAACCGGATTTTCACCAGCTTTTCTCAACTTTGGCAGAGAGCTAGAAATGCCGAACACGTTCTACCGCAACGCCACCAAGACCGACCATGAAACCGAAGATACCGAACCGAATCCAGAAGCTCTTCGAAACCGTACCGACCGATTGGAAAGATTACGAGAGATATTTGGATTGGTACGTCGGAATTTATCACAGGCTTTCAGCAAACAAAAGAAGTATTACGATCTTCGTCGCAGAGCCTGGAGGTGTTATGTTGGTGACAAGGTGATGAAGCGTGAACATCATCTTTCCAGCGCTATCAACGATTTCATAGCTAAGCTGGCCCCCAAATTTTCCGGACCATATACCGTATGCCGAATAATATCACCCGTAGTTTATGATTTACGTGATGAGAAAGGAAAATTGGTCAAACAGATTCACGTGAAAGATTTAAAACCGTGGAATGAACAAAATGATCTTTCTTATGTGGAAGCAATGCCGAAAATCCACCGCTGGTCTGAAGAGAGACTCGCATCACGCAGAGCCAGGAGTTCCAGGTCCAAGTACAAGAGCCCATCTACCTGCCGGTAGGTGAATATGAGTTGTGCTGGCGATGTGGATATCCCGGACATGACCGCCGCAATGTACCGCACCGCTCCGCCTGTTTTGTTCCCGGTGTGGACGATTAGGAGTTCGCTCCGACCGATGCGAGTGCCGACCAAAAACCTCCAGCCAAAACACCGTCCAAAATCGCCGTCCCGAGGAGTCCAGTGTGACCTTCCGATAGTGACCACGCCAGTGACCCCAGTGTGGAAAATGGACCCATAAGTGATTGAAGTGAATTTTTCTTTGTTAATTTTTTTGTTAATTAGTAAAGTTTTGTTTCAGAACTGTAACTGTAAAGAAAAGAGAAAGCTTAGCTTCCTCTTTTCTACCCGAAGAAGGAGGGGGATGTAACGAAGCAAAATAATTTCTATCATTATTTGGTTTCGTTCAATTCAAGTTGACGGAAATCGGGAATTGTTATCTCCGCGCTGAAGATGTACGGCAAATTAGATCGCGATTTCTCGATACCGCACACATGGGGCGGAGTCAACTGTTACCGGCCACACGTGTCCGAAAGGTTTAAAATGCGGGATTTTCCGCTGAATAAATCAGTCGAATTAAACATAACGTCTTGACCACTACTCCAGAAGTAATAGCCGACCAGACCGTCCAGAAGTAAGTGCCACCAGAGGGTTCTGCAGGGGCAAGTTCAGTTTAGGTATGATTGTTTTAATTCTTATTTGCTGGCTTTGATATTTATAATGTATTTCTCCTGTTGTATTTTCCCGTCCTTCCGCCGCTCGAATTCGCAGAGGTTGTGTAGTAGCTTCAAACGGCCTGCATGACTTGTGAGAATTCTGAGATTGCGAGATGGTGTATGCTAGCTTGAAACGGCGCATATATTGTCTTGTATTATCCTCTCTAGTGTTACTCGAGTTCCTGGACGTTGTGTAGTAGCTTCAAAAGGCCTGCATGAAGTTCTGAAACTCTGAGTCGACAAGAGGGTGTATGTTAGCTTGAAACGGCACATACGCTGTCTTGTTGTGCCCTTCCGACACCGTTCGAATTTCAGGGGGTTGTGTAGTAGCTTGAAACGGCCTGCATGATGCCCTGCAATTCCGAATCGGCAAGAGGGTGTATGTTAGCTTGAAACGGCACATACACTGTCTTGTTATGCCCTTCCGCCACCGTCCGAGTTTCTGGGGGTTGTGTAGTAGCTTGAAACGGCCTGCATGACGCCCTGAAATTCTGAACCTTCAAGAGGTTGTATGTTAGCTTGAAACGGCCCATACACCGTCTTGTTGTACCCTTCTGGCATCATTTGAGCCCCCGGAGGTTGTGTAGTAGCTTGAAACGGCCTGCATGATATCCCGGAGTTCTGATGTGCAAGAACGCGTATGTTAGCTTGAAACGGCCCATATGCAGTCTTGTAAATGCCTCCCTTTATCCTCCCCCACCGTGTGCCGCTCCGGAATATCGAGGTGCATGCCCTAGCTTCAAAAGGCGTGCATGGGCCTCGTGTTCAGAGCATTAGGGTGGGTGTATGCTAGCTTGAAACGGCGCATATACTTTCCCTGGGACCGCACCAATTCCTTCCACCGCCTGTCCGTAAACCCTGTTATGGTTAATATAGCCTGTAGATGTAAACCGAGGTATGCCAGTGAATAAGGATGTCATTTTGTGGGAATTTGTTTGTTAGGAACTTGCTCATGTTAGAACCTTCGCTACCGTACCGTTACTTACCACTGCTTGATTAATTTTCCGCTTGCACTTTCATTCGACTATCTTTACCAATTTTTAATACCGCTTGTATGTATTCTATTGCTTATTTTTCTGAGAGCTCTCACCGCCGATATAATGCTGCATGTTACATCCCGCTTCAACCTTCTCACCGCCCGCTCACCTGTTTTCCTCACATTGTATTTATGATGTTATGGTTTATTTTGATGACTGCCGTTATTTACCGTTTACCGAATAAAGATGTTATTATAATTGTGTGTTTTCTTTTCCTAAGGAATATTTGAGTATTTTTCAGAGTTAGGGAATATTTAGTTAGGTACAAACAACTGACCCCTGGACATAACCTTCTCTGGCTAGTAGCTCCCGGACCCCATAGGACACCGCCTATGGGTACCCTAGTGTCCTCAACACTTTAAACTAGAGGTGGCGCCCGAGATCTCTACTTCCGAAGGTAAACGATGGCAACGCAGTTTGGTAGAGACGGGGGCAACGTCACAAAGTATACCATAATGATACGATTCAATTGGGGTATTTGAAAAACCCCCGCTCATAAAGTGTATTTTGAACTGATGTACACCTGGCTGCTATTGGCCAACATTTGCGAGATGCTAATACAACAGATGTGAAAATCTCAAAGGGCATATGTTTTTTGTCGTAGTGATTCATTCGTATTCGGCATTCTACTGATTGCACGTGCGCCTGTGTTTTTGATTATCTCAAAGCGTTCTGATTGTGAGTTGGTCAGGTTTTGTGCGTTATCAATTTGTTTTATTCGTTATACAGTTTTGGTTTTGTTCTTGTTTTAATTTTCTTTGTTAGGTGTTTTTTTTTTAGTTCATTGTATCTTTCTGATTCTATTTATCGTTAGCTAGGATTACCTAGTTAATTCTTCTCGTATTTTTCTACATTTTACTTGTTTTTAATTCTTCTTCAATCTGCTCCCTTTTTATCGAGTTGATTCACATTTATATTTTTTTTATTATTATTTTTTCCACTCTTTTTCCATCTGAGGCTTTAGGATATTTAACCTTCCTGGTGAATCTACATAATGGTGTTCAAGAAAGAAAAAGTGTTTTTCAGACATTTTAGTTTATTTGAAGCATAATGTGAATAGTTATAATTATGAGGATATTTTCAATCAGAGAAGTGATTTAATGAAAGCTATGTCTTTCGAGCTGAAAATTTTTCCCAGTGTTTTATTTCGTTACATAACAAGAAATAAGGAAGAAGTCATCAGAGAAGTACATTATTCTCATAAGAACTCTGACGTCGCAATAACACCAGGTTAAAGCAACAAACTTATTATCTTCTTCTACCCCAGAACAAGATTTCCAGTCCAACGGCATTAAAATTTTTGATGACCTTTTTTTTCTCCCATTTCAAAATTTGAAAATAACAATTTCGAACTTTGTCACTCGCAAAATACAGACGATAATAATAATGATTTAACGATTAATTCTCTGGCAGTATCGAACGATTTTAATTTATCTGAACCAGTTTTAAATTATTTAGTTCCTAAAGACGGAGTCAATAAAATACGCAGACTCGGAAATCCCTTGAGTTATAAAGATTGCAAAGTACTTGAAGGAAAATTTAAAATACCAGACACACATCGAGAATTCCTATTTCAAAACAAACGAGGTGAAAGACTCATGAATTTTTATATTAGAAATAGAATTCGTAAATATGTCAATAACACTTGCTCTTTGGCCATAAAAGACAAAAAATTGCTTAGAAATGGGGATATGATAATACAGGCATACTGCATTCATAATAGAAGAAATTGTAAGAAGTTCAAAATTCGTATTATTTCGCGAAAAGAATTGTGAATGTGTTCAGCTCTTCTATTAATTTTTTTCATGAAAAACTCACAACCAATTATGTGAAAGGACATAAACCGTTTTTAGCGAAAAAAAAGTTACTGAAACTTAAGCCATCTGATTACAAAAAAAGAAAACAATTTTACAAGCGAGCACTCAGTTGATCAATGTTGGAAATCTACAGGAGATAAAATCTGATTCAACAATTAGAAAAATAAGATCTGAAGCCAGAGGACATCTTGATAGGGACAAAAATGATTTGATGGATATATGTCAGATGCAGTTAACCAACAAGGGATATATTCAGGAAGTTTTTGTGCCATTCATGTGAAATTATTCAGCATAGAACAACTGAAAATCCTGAAATATGAAAAGAGAACCAGAACGGGAAGTTTTTGTTGCACTTTGATGCAACAGGTTCTAATGTCAGAAAGCCTTACAAAGAGTGTAAGCGAGTTTATTTGTACTCTGGGGTTATTCAGTCTAGTAATAAGCGACTATTCCTGTCATGGAATTGATATCTGCTACTCATTACACCAAGGATATTCGTAAATTCCTTTCAGATTTCAAAATTTTTGCGAAAGAACATTTGCTTGGCCTACATTCAATGGAATGTTTTTGACTTTTGTTTTGCGAGCCTTAATGCTTTATCCCAAGTTTTTTGTGAAAAAGACTAATTGATTATATTAACTGTTGCTATGAGTTATTTTTTTGAGCGAGGAAAATCAAAAAGTGAGTTTTTTCTCTTCATTTGTGTTGTTCACATTTCGTGAAAATGTTCTGCAAAGATATTAAAAATATAGTTGGTGGTAATACTAGTATTCAGAATATACTGAAAGATTTGATAGAATTCTGCATGACGTTGAAGGATTTTTTGAGTTTTGAGTATGGAAGATGGATTATGATATTTCCCCTCCATTGAATAAGTTTTCGAGAACACATAGACTTATAACTACTATCTCTACCTCTGAGGATTAATCTGATTGTGGCTCTGAAGTGGTACAGTTTAAAAAAACCCGCATCAGGAAAATAAAATAATGTAAATATTCAGTAAGAATAATGTGATTGCTAAGGAAGTCAGCAAAAGGTTGCTGAGGAAGAAAGAAAGATAGACATGAGCTTTAGAAGATAGGGCAGATAAATACAATTCAAACAAGTGATTCAAACGAAAACAAGACATTCGCTCTGATATGATTAAAACTTTGAATGACTGAAAATATATCTGTGAGATCAAAAATTTTTGTAATACATCAATATACGATATGTTATTGCTGGTTTCTTATTGGAAATTCTTTGTTTTTCATTCGATTCAAATCATACCATAACATGCTAAAATATTTCGATTGGATTTCATATTATGTCTATATAAATCACTGGATATCAAATGCTTTATCCCAAGTTTTTTGTGAAAAAGACTTAATTGATTATATTAACTGTTGCTATGAGTTTTTTTTTGAGCGAGGAAAATCAAAACAGTGAGTTCATTTCTCTTCATTTGTGTTGTTCACATTTCGTGAAAATGTTCTGCAAAGATATTAAAAATATAGTTGGTGGTAATACTAGTATTCAGAATATACTGAAATGAAGATTTGATAGAATTCTGCATGACGTTGAAGGATTTTTTGAGTATTGAAGAATGGATTATGAATATTTTCCCCTCCATTGAATAAGTTTTCGAGACACATAGACTTATAACTACTATCTCTACCTCTGAGGATTAATCTGATTGTGGCTTCTGAAGTGGTACAGTTTAAAAACACCGCATCAGGAAAATAAAATAATGTAAATATTCAGTAAGAATAATGGTGATTGCTAAGGAAGTCAGCAAAAGGTTGCTGAGAAGAAAGAAAGATAGACATGAGCTTTAGAAGATAGGGCAGATAAATACAATTCAAACAAGTGATTCAAACGAAAACAAGACATTTCGCTCTGATATGATTCAAAACTTTGAATGACTGAAAATATATCTGTGAGATCAAAAATTTTTGTAATACATCAATATACGATATGTTATTGCTGGTTTCTTATTGGAAATTTTGTTTTTCATTCGATTCAAATCATACCATAACATGCTAAAATATTTCGATTGGATTTCATATTATGTCTATATAAATCACTGGATATCAAATGCTTTATCCCAAGTTTTTTGTGAAAAAGACTTAATTGATTATATTAACTGTTGCTATGAGTTATTTTTTTTGAGGCGAGGAAAATCAAAACAGTGAGTTCATTTCTCTTCATTTGTGTTGTTCACATTTCGTGAAAATGTTCTGCAAAGATATTAAAAATATAGTTGGTGGTAATACTAGTATTCAGAATATACTGAAAGATTTGATAGAATTCTGCATGACGTTGAAGGATTTTTTGAGTATTGAAGAATGGATTATGAATATTTTCGTTATTTTATGTAGCCCACACTACAACACAGATGTGGAAAAATCTATGCATAAACTCATTCAACATACAAAAAAAAGTGATTATTTTATCTCTGACGAGAACGAAAAAATACTATCCTCAGACATGCCGGACGACAAGGATTCTCCAGAGAATTCTGTGGCGAAACAGCCTGTTCTATAAACATTTTAGGAGAATTACTAGTTCTATCACAATCAATGAAGAAGGAAGTGACGAAAATGAGTCTTATAATCCTAAATTTTGGCAAGTAATTTTGAAAAAGTATATGCCATTTTTGCCACTATGGTCAGCACTTATGTTGAACAAATTCGGAAGAGACAGAAAAGTAACACTCCAGTTGAGAACTATTTTAACATATTGAAGAATAAAGTTTTAGCGGGGAAAGAAATTTGAAGTGTTCCAGATATGTAAGAGCTTCGAGAGAATTAGTTTTGTCTCTTTTTAAAGAAATAGATTGTGTCATCCCAAAAAGTAGTCTGACTGGTCGCGTATTCAAAAGAGATGAAGCGATTTGGAGAAGAAGAAAATCGCTGTTTAAAGGTCACTTTGAGGGTCGTCATCTGAAGATTATATCTGAGAAATTACGGAAAAAAAAGAATACTGAAGAAATGAGCATCCCAATTTGTCAATACTGCTGTGAAGGATCTCTGGGCAGGACTGCTACCGACTGGGTTCAATGTGACAAATGTAATCTTTGAGTCATCAACTGTGCGAATCAGAGAGAACTTTCACTGGGGAGTTATATGTAAGATATGTGAGAACTCAGGCAAAAAAATTATTTCAAACGAGTATCAAGATGGAGCTATACATGATACCACAATGAAGTTTCACTCCAACGGACTCATTGAAGATCTAAAATATTACCAGAAATTTCCGAACTGTCGAGGATACGTGATTGCCATCCTTGAAAATGCATATAAGAAATTGCCTCTTGCAGATTATCTAAGTCTGAATGATAAGCAATGGCTCACTGATTCTGTGATAGATTATATTTTGAATCAGTATAATAAAGAGGGGAATTTTCAAATTGTAGAGGCTGCCCGTCATTCACAATTTATTTTCAGTGAGCCAGAACATTCATTTTTGAAGAACTTCATCATTTCGAAAAATGAATTGTACATACCTCTATTAGTCAATTCTAACCATTGGTGTGCAGTACTCATCAACATTTCTAGAGGGGAATTTTCATTCTTAGATCCTTATGGCGAAGAGCGATCAAAAACAGTTCATTATCTGACAATTTATTAATTATTTGAAAAAAAGCAAACAATTAGAAACCCTACAACACTACGAAAACTGGACAATAAAAAACAAAAAACACATAAAACAAATAGATACCTTCAATTGTGGAGTATACATTGTATATTACTTCAAACAAACTGTGGAAAAAAATCTTTGGAAGAATGGATCGACATCAACGAGCTGAGAAAGCAATTTCAACACGAAATCTTGAAATATTCTATGTCTATGAAAAATACATGTCTTTTATGTGGAAATATTCAAAGAAACCCCTATTTAACTTGTAGGATTTGTTCAAGAATATTCCACACTAAATGTATTCTAGATGATGAAATAAAGAACGGAATTTGTAAATTATGTTCCCAATATAGAGCAGGACCTTGATTCATTTCTTTCTATGCTGATTAATTATCCAAAATCTTCAACTTGGAATTAATTTCGCCAACATTGTTATGAAACATAAAATCTCACAACGTTTTTTTCAACTTTTTGTTATACTTTGGTTCCTCAAACGGTACAAACAATGTGCTAGAGTCCAGTGATTGTCCAGTTATGTCTTTCCAATTCGATTTGAAGTATTAGTGAATTAGTCCTTCTTTCTCTTCTCTCAAGTATAATTTGTTTTCTGTTTATGATTTTATCTGTTTCGGAAGTTAAGCATTTTTGGACCACGAGCTAGTCATATATAGGCTTCTAAGGAACTATAGTTTTCTTGGCAACGATACCTCTAGGATTAAGTTACCCAAATATAAATGATGACAACAAAGTTATCATTGGCAATTTCAACCCGAATTCAAAAATATGTTCACAACAAAATTAGATCAAAAGGAGTTGATGGAGCGAGAAGGAAAACCAATGATGATGCTCTTAACAATACCATCAGTATTTCTGGATATGGTGACAAGGAAAATGAAAAGGTGACGAGTAATGAAATCTATTTAATTAAGTAAGTAATTAACTTTATTTTTACAGATATGGCAGCACACATTAGATCGAGATGTAGAGTCAAGAAGTATCGAATTGTAATAAAATTGGATCACGACCATAATTATTGAGCTGAATAATCTTCTGAAGTTCTAGAATGTAGGTCTTCAAATTGGAAGAAGGCTCCAGCTAAGGACAGTCACATTCTAAAACATCTATAAATATCTCAATTTCAGGTTCACTTCACCAGCAGATGTGAAGAAATGGTGGACACTGGCCTCAATGATTTATTTTACTGAGTAACCGGCAATACAATGAATTCGTTTTCCCCTCCATTGAATAAGTTTTCGAGAACACATAGACTTATAACTACTATCTCTACCTCTGAGGATTAATCTGATTGTGGCTTCTGAAGTGGTACAGTTTAAAAACACCGCATCAGGAAAATAAAATAATGTAAATATTCAGTAAGAATAATGGTGATTGCTAAGGAAGTCAGCAAAAGGTTGCTGAGGAAAAGAAAGATAGACATGAGCTTTAGAAGATAGGGCAGATAAATACAATTCAAACAAGTTGATTCAAACGAAAACAAGACATTTCGCTCTGATATGATTCAAAACTTTGAATGACTGAAAATATATCTGTGAGATCAAAAATTTTTGTAATACATCAATATACGATATGTATTGCTGGTTTCTTATTGGAAATTCTTTGTTTTTCATTCGATTCAAATCATACCATAACATGCTAAAAATTTCGATTGGATTTCATATTATGTCTATATAAATCACTGGATATCAAATCGTATTTGAGTAATTTGGGGATCAACTATTCAATGAAGAAGACAGGCAAATAAGAAAGTACTTAATGTGCAATAAATTAATTGAATGATATAAGTTTTGGTTGACAGCGTTTTTGTGCACCGGGAAGGTGCAATCATAATAATAATAATAATGTTTATTCCATAGTATGTACCAAAAATCACATATGAAGGAACAGGTGTCAAAATCAAATTAAACAAATCATCTCAAATAATCCTTTAAGAAATATGGCTCATAGTAAGCCTCTTGAAAATTTTGTGGCCATAGTGTTAACAGAATCATAGGAAATTCAATTGAAATATTGAAAAGAAGAATTTTTTATTTCCATAACGAACTTTCCGATTTGAATGAAATTCATTTTGTGAGTGAAGACTGACACACTGTTCATGCAAAATTTCAAGAGAATAGCATCATCAGAACCATAGAAATTTCAATTGGAATATTGAAGAAAAGACTCTTTATATTTCCATAACAAGATATCCGAATCAAATGAAATTTATTTGGAATTGAATAGATTTATATATTGAATGTTCTTGCAAAATTTGAGGAGCATCGCATCATATATAACCATAGAAAATTCAATTTGAATATAGAAAAAAAATATTTATATTGTCATAACAAGATATCTGAATTGGGTGAAATTTATTCCTAGTGTGTAGATTTATATACTGAATGTTCGTGCGAAATTTCAAGAGGATCGCATCATCAGAACCATAAATTTAATCAATTCAATTTTCAAGTTTGACCATAGAATTTAATTTTTTTAAATGTCAGGTTTTTATATATTAAGTATCAATCTCAAGTCATATACAGAATTTTGAGATGACCTATTCCTATTGCTCCACCAAAGAACGAGCGCTCAGAGCTTGCTTCCATTTTTAAATCTTAAAACTTTTCAAAAGTTTAATCCTATTGGGTAGACTATCATAACATTTGATATACATATAAGACGGGTTTCAGATTTGGACAACCTATGTACAGGATGATGTTAATTATGTGATCTCAAAGGATAATCACTCTTGCTTGTGTATACTGAAAATCATAGTTAATTGTTGAAGAAATATATCAAATACTCAAAGATTAATATTCCAAAAATAGTTAATAATTCAATCACTTTCTCACTTATCCAATTGAATATTCATATTGCCGTCATTTGAGAGCCCCATGGCAGTGCTAGTCTGAGATAACTACTGAAAATTTTTTTGACCATATTTGGATAACTTGTAATAGCCCTGGTTAATTTTTTAGGAATATTTAATTACTAGGCTAAGTACCTACTGACCCCCCTGGGGGGTGCAAGTGAATATGGCATATGCAGTAAATATGAGTAAGTGTTTCTGGATGTTATTGCCAAATTTGACGTCAATCCTATGTCTAGTTTACTAGATATAAATTTTTCATAGAAAACTCGGCTGGAACTCGGCTAGCCCCCTAGGAGGTGCAAGTGAAAGCGAGTCATATAGTTATTTTGTGTGTATAGAAAGAAAGATAAATACGAAATTTCGTGTCGATTCTATGTCTAGTTCTCGAAATATTCGTATCTGTTTGAATAATAATTAAGTCGTTATGTAAGCCCCCCATGGGATTGCAAGTTGAAGATGACTGCTGAAATATTTTTTCGTCAATATGTAAATAATCATGCAGCAGCATGAGAGCGTTACTATGTTTGGTTGTTTTTTCATAAATTTTTAAATATTAGGCTGTTTGGTACTGACCCCCCTGGGGGGTGCAAGTGAATGTGGCGTATGCAGTAATTATGAGTTAGTCTTTCTGGATGTTATTGCCAAATTTGACGTCAATCCTATGTCTAGTTTGCTAGATATAAATTTTTCACAGAAAACTCGGCTGGAACTCGGCTAGCCCCCTAAGGGGGTGCAAGTGGAAGTGAGTCATATAGTTATTTTGGTGTGTATCGAAAGAAGGATAAATACGATATTCGTGTCGATTGTATGTCTAGTTCTCGAAATATTCGTATCTGTTTGAATAATAATTAAGTCGTTATGTAAGCCCCCCATGGGGGTACAAGTTAAAGATGACTGCTGAAATATTTTTTCGTCAATATGTAAATAATTATGCAGTAGCATGAGAGCGTTACTATGTTTGGTTGTTTTTTCATAGAGTTTTAAATATTAGGCTGTTGATACTGACCCCCCTGGGGGGTGCAAGTGAATGTGGCGTATGCAGTAATTATGAGTTAGAGGTTTTGGATGTTATTGCCAAATTTGACGTCAATCCTATGTCTAGTTTGCTAGATAAATTTTTCACAGAAAACTCGGCTGGAACTCGGCTAGCCCTCCAAGGGGTGCAAGTGGAAGTGAGTCATATAGTTATTTTGTGTGTATCGAAAGAAGGATAAATACGATATTTCGTGTCGATTGTATGTCTAGTTCTCGAAATATTCGTATCTGTTTGAATAATAATTAAGTCGTTATGTAAGCCCCCCATGGGGGTGCAAGTTAAAGATGACTGCTGAAATATTTTTTCGTCAATATGTAAATATATGCAGTAGCATGAGAGCGTTACTATGTTTGGTTGTTTTTTCATAGAGTTTTAAATATTAGGCTGTTTGATACTGACCCCCCTGGGGGGTGCAAGTGAATGTGGCGTATGCAGTAATTATGAGTTAGTCTTTCTGGATGTTATTGCCAAATTTGACGTCAATCCTATGTCTAGTTTGCTAGATATAAATTTTTCACAGAAAACTCGGCTGGAACTCGGCTAGCCCCCCAAGGGGGTGCAAGTGGAAGTGAGTCATATAGTTATTTTTTGTGTATAGAAAGAAGGACAAATACGAAATTTTGTGTCGATTGTATGTCTAGTTCTCGAAATATTCGTATCTGTTTGAATAATAATTAAGTCGTTATGTAAGCCCCCAATGGGGGTGCAAGTTAAAGATGATTGCTGAAATATTTTTTTGTCAATATGTAAATAATCATGCAGCAGCATGAGAGCGTTACTATGTTTGGTTGTTTTTTCATAAATTTTTAAATATTAGGCTGTTTGATACTGACCTCCCTGGGGGGTGCAAGTGAATGTGGCATATGCAGTAATTATGAGTTAGTGTTTCTGGATGTTATTGCCAAATTTGACGTCAATCCTATGTCTAGTTTGCTAGATATAAATTTTTCACAGAAAACTCGGCTGGAACTCGGCTAGCCCCCTAAGGGGGTGCAAGTGGAAGTGAGTCATATAGTTATTTTTGTGTGTATCGAAAGAAGGATAAATACGATATTTCGTGTCGATTCTATGTCTAGTTCTCGAAAATTCGTATCTGTTTGAATAATAATTAAGTCGTTATGTAAGCCCCCCATGGGGGTGCAAGTTAATGATGACTGCTGAAATATTTTTTCGTCAATATGTAAATAATTATGCAGTAGCATGAGAGCGTTACTATGTTTGGTTGTTTTTTCATAGAGTTTTAAATATTAGGCTGTTTGATACTGACCCCCCTGGGGGGTGCAAGTGAATGTGGCGTATGCAGTAATTATGAGTTAGTCTTTCTGGATGTTATTGCCAAATTGACGTCAGTCCTATGTCTAGTTTGCTAGATATAAATTTTTCACAGAAAACTCGGCTGGAACTCGGCAAGCCCCCCAAGGGGGTGCAAGTGGAAGTGAGTCATATAGTTATTTTTTGTGTATAGAAAGAAGGAAAAATACGAAATTTTGTGTCGATTGTATGTCTAGTTCTCGAAATATTCGTATCTGTTTGAATAATAATTAAGTCGTTATGTAAGCCCCCCATGGGGGTGCAAGTTAAAGATGATTGCTGAAATATTTTTTTGTCAATATGTAAATAATCATGCAGCAGCATAAGAGCGTTACTATGTTTGCTTGTTTTTTCATAAATTTTTAAATATTAGGCTGTTTGATACTGACCCCCCTGGGGGGTGCAAGTGAATGTGGCATATGCAGTAATTATGAGTTAGTGTTTCTGGATGTTATTGCCAAATTTGACGTCAATCCTATGTCTAGTTTGCTAGATATAAATTTTTCACAGAAAATCGGCTGGAACTCGGCTAGCCCCCCAAGGGGGTGCAAGTGGAAGTGAGTCATAAAGTTGGTGGTGGATTTAACATGGGCCATTTTCGTAGAGAACATACCATAACCAGATTCCAACGTAAAAATGGAAGCATCTCGAATTATCTCGGCGAATCAAAATTATTTGCATCGCTATCCGGTCAATATTCCAGTGGCGTACGAAAAATTCTCCACAAAACTCGGCTATCTTACTCGGCTGTTTTCACATCAGTTTGGGATGTGGAGGCTGACGATGGCCACAAAGTTTCATTGTAAGCTATTCTGGTTTATGGATATTCTTGAATATGGGTAGGACATCCAGAATGTTCCACCAAAAATTATATTGTCCAAGCACTTTTCTTAGAATCATCTTGAGCATATGACGTATCGCAATTAATCGTTTGGTAGATTTCTTCATTTTAAGCTTTCATTACCAATCCCGAAGAAATTGAAAATGTCCTTCCCCTTGTATTCCCTACACAGGTGACACTGTGACATCATCAAAGTGAACGTAGTTCATTTACCCTCTCGGTGTGTCTTTAAATTTGGGGATTTATTCTACAGCAGGAGCAGAGTCAAGTTGGGATCTAGAAGGAGTTAATGCATGTCGTCGGTTGCTTTAAATTTTCGTAGGGGGAATTAATGCCCACCTTGGGATGTGGAGGCTGACGATGGCCACAAAGTTTCAATTGTAAGCTATTCTGGTTTATGGATATTCTTGTATATGGGTAGGACATCCAGAATGTTTCACCAAAAATTATATTGTCCAAGCATTTTTCTTAGAATCATCTTGAGCATATTACGTATTGCAATTATTCGTTGGGATCTAGATGGAGTTAATGCATGTCGTCGGTTGCTTAAAATTTTCGTAGGGTAAATTAATGCCCACCTAGGGAAGTGGAGGCTGACGATGGCCACAAAATTTCAATTGTGAGCTATTCTGGTTTATGGATATTCCTGAATATGGGTAGCACATCCAGAATGTTTCGCCAGTCATTATATTGTCCAAGCATTTTTCTCAGAATCATCTTGAGCATGTTAAGTATTGCAATTAATCGTTTTGTAAATTTATCTGTTTTAAACTTTCATTACAAATTCCGAAGAAATTGAAAATGCCCTTCCTCTTGTATTGCCTAGGCAGGTTACACTGTGAATCATAAAAGTGAACGATGTTCATTTACCCTCTCGGTGTGTCTTTAAATTTGGTGATTTAATCTACAGCAGGAGCAGAGTCAAGTTGGGATCTAGAAGGAGTTAATGCATGTCGTCGGTTGCTTTAAATTTTCGTAGGGGGAATTAATGCCTACCTAGGGATGTGGAGGCTGACGATGGCCACAAAGTTTCAATTGTAGGCTAATCTGGTTTATGGATATTCTCGAATATGGGTATTACATCCACAATGTTCCATCAGACATTATATTGTCTAAGCATGCATTTTTCTTAGAATCATCTTGAGCATATCACGTATTGCAATTAATTTTTTAGATTTATTTATTTCGAGCTTTTATTACGAATTCCGAAGAATTTGAAAATGTCCTTCCCCTTGTATTCCATACGCAAGTGACACTGTGACATCATCAAAGTGAAAGATGTTCATTTAACCCTCTCGGAGGGTCTTTAAATTTGGCGATTTAATCTAGAGTAGGAGCAGAGTCAAATTGGGATCTAGAAGGAGTAAATGCATATTATTATGGATATATTCAAATATGGGTACGGCGTATAGCATGTTCCACCAGAAAATATATTGCAATTTTCTCAGAGTCATTTCGAATACATATGTTATTATAACTTGTTATTTTTGTTTAGTTGTTTATTCCAAACTTTGTATACTTCTTTTGTCTATAGGAGCCAACCCCAGGCAGAGTTATTTTCCATTGAAACCTCGGCACATCTATTGATCAAAAGGCGAATTGGTCGAGAAATATTTTGCGATAGTCAAGCAGTATTGAAAGCTTTAGTGCATCAAAAACAGTCTGGAATTGCCGGAAGGCCCTGGAGAGCCTCGGAGTGGACAATTGAATCAAAATGGTCAACTTGCTCAGGCTACTGACGAGGAGGCAAAACACTTTAGTAGTCCTGGAATCATTCTAAGGACACAAGACATCGCTAAGCCAGTGGTTACGGATCAAAACTAAAGAATAATTAAATTAGAGACTTTGTAGCTAACCTATTCACCCATGCAACACTTGAAAGACTTCATTACGAAAGCTTCGAAGCTGGCAGACCTACTGATCGGATAGAAAACAAAAAACAAATTAAGCCACTGATGTATTCCTATCAAAAATGTGTTTCAATTTCGAGTTCATAGCACCAACAGAAACGAAAATAATGACCAAAGTTGAAATTACCCAAATGTCAATTTTGGTTTTTAAGCAGACCAAAATAGAGAAAGGCGGTTGACGGCATGATGAGTTTCTCGAAAAAAAGTAACCGCAATGTGCCATTCCTTTTTACCTATCTCTTAGAATTTAAAAATTGTAGTTCAGGGATCACCAATTCTGGACTTCAGATTTCAGCAGTGTATATCAATCCCTTTGTAGAGTATAGTATCGAATATTTTGATTATATCATTTCATAGCCATTGAGGGTTTTAATTTGGAATTTTAACCCGATGGGATATCGTCGCCTTAATATGCAAATCACATAAGTCCAAAACCCAAAGTTTAGAGGAGAGGAAAAAAAACTGTGAATCTGTGGATGTGCGTAAGTGATTTTCTTTAAATTCTTAGATAACGTCGTTCCGGGCTTCGTCAGCTATAAGATTTTTTGGTGTTGTGTGAATTTCTGCACAGGTGCGCACGGAGCTCCTTAACATAACTCAAATTTTCAAATTCGCCCAAAAGTGGACTTATGTGATTTGCATATTAAGCCGACGATATGTTGAGTTGAAAATGTTCAATGCTTCCTGTAAAACCCACCTAAGCCCTCAAAAATTGTTTCCTTCCTTACGAAAGCTGTTGCTTTATTCACGTTTATGGAAAAACCTTTTCGAATAACTCATAACGGCCGGATATCGACTCGGACATAAATTCTGAATTTTTCCAATTGCGGCATCGTAAACCACCCCCGTGGACCGTGTAACTGGCCAATTTAATTGGCCGGCTAACAATAAACTCGTAGGAAAAAAAGCTCTCATAAAAATGGGGGTGAGGGGCACCTCCGGGCCCTCATTTGGAGCCCGGACGGATTAACAAAACATAAAATCGAGGGCTCGTATATAGCTTTCGTACTAGTCGTAAAGTGGAAAAGTCCTGCGCTCATCGGCGGAAATTGAACAATCGGCTAGAGTTTCCAGTAATCCAATTATCGTTTCGAACTCGGGCAGTAGGTATAGAAAAATTTGAATCAACTTGTTGTTTCGTTTTTAAATTTCGTCGGACTGACTTTTCTCATTTTTGATTCATGATCGTTTTTCTTCTAAGTCTTAGTGGACCAGTTAGTTGTTATTCGTCAGCGAATATTCTAAGGCAATAGTTTGATGAATAAATATTTCACTCTTTGGCTCATTGTATTCATTGAATATAAAATAATATTCGAATATTGATAAATTGGCAATTTGTGAGATAGGAAACCCAAAAATACTAACTTTATCATTTCATTTATTATTATTATAATTCCTCTATATTTAATATAAGTTCTTAATATTTTTTCCAATATATTATTTTGAAGATTACTGGACAGAGTCGTAGTAATATGTCTGCTTTATACGGTATTATATCTGTACATTTCAAAACTGAACATACAGAGTGTTCCTAAATTGAACGTACAAACGAAAAGGGAAGATTCCTTAAGTGAGTTTAAGAAAAAAAAGTCCCATAAACATGGGGTCGCAAACGTTTCGTTTTCGAGATACAGAGTGTTGAACTTTGAATTTTTTTCAAGTTTTTTTCTCATAGTATCTACACTTCACAAGATATTCAACTGAAATTTGGCATATTACATTTGAGAGTTCTCACCACGTGAAATGGCAATTTCGGTAGAAGATCTACAGGGTGATATTTTTCTGGAACACTGCAGAACTTTTTTTTGGTGAGCAACTATTAATTTGAAAAAAATGTAAAAAGAAGCTTTGTTCTTATACTAAACTTTTCGATCTCTTGTAGTTTTGTCGTATCTACCAACGATTTCGAGAAAAAAAATGTTGAACGATTCTCTCGAAACTCTCGTAACTATGATAGGAAGGCCAGTTTGTAATCTGTGGTGAATGAATTCAGTGCCAGTTTTGACACATCAAATTATTGAACGTTTGTTTTTTTAAAAAGTGAAGGTGGTTGCATTTGTGGCTATTTATTTTTTTGAATGTAGTTAGACTACTACAAATTCAAACTTCAACACTCTGTATCTCGAAAACGAAACGTTTGCGACCCCATGTTTATGGGACTTTTTTTTCTTAAACTCACTTAAGGAATCTCCCCTTTTCGTTTGTACGTTCAATTTAGGAACACCCTGTATTGTAATAACTGCACCCTCGAAAATATATCTTGTCTGAGCCGTCAATCAACTTTAGGCAATGTGCTGGAGTGCTGAAAGATGAGGTTCTATGAGGTTTTCAGCACTCCTACTTTGCCTGATTCAGCCCTTTGCGATTCATTTCATGGTGATATCTCGAATCACATGTTTATAACGATAGTCTCTCAGATTTCTGGCCACTTGAAAAACATTCGTTTGGTTATCGTCAACAAACCTAATAAATGCTGAACCTGGACAGAGTTGTCCGACATTTTCGAAATCAATTGCAGTGTATTGACAATAATTTATACCTTTTGCCATATATCAATTTTTAAAACTGTATAAATATAAACTTCAAATTTTCTACCTGACTGTAGTTAAATAAAGAAATCGTTATTTCATCGTTAGTTTTTGTTTATAGTACATGTTTAAGAATAGTACATCGGGAAGCAGAGAAACTTGCGGATTAATTCAATTAAACAATAAAAAATTAAACAATATTCCGTTATAAGGGTTTCAACAGAATACCTATTCAATCGAAGTGAGAAAACAGAAACTCCAACAGTTAAAACACGCTTCTCTGAAGTAGAAAGAATCCCTTTCTTGAGATTAATATTGTTTGCTCAATGATCTAAGCCTATCATCAATTTATAAACCAGCATTTTTCAATATATAATAATAATAATAATACCCTTTATTTTCCTTATGTAACTGTTACAAATTTAGATCACAAAGAAAAAGTACAAATAGGTAAAAAGGCGAGGTTCAGAGTAGAGAATGATCTCCCTCTGTTCTTCCACCTAACCCTTACAAGTCTCAGCAACATTAAATGAAACTGTCAACCCCCAAAAATAATTCATATGCCCAATTCACACAAGAGTACCATTAACATGAAAACATAGACTCATACTGATCAGCTATTTCCGCACTTGAGATAATTCAGAAGCTCCGTCTTAAACTTATTCAACTAAAAAGTTTTATATACAGAAGGCAAGGAATATTTATATTTCGTTTGTTGATTCATCATTTTTTTTAGCCATTATTGTTCGAAAAGATGTTTTTTTGATTCTCTATTTCAATCCATTTCACATAAATGAAACAACTCCACATAGAGATCACTTTCCAGTCGGTGAAATTATAAAACCTTGAAACAGCTCCTCGATGTCTTTCTCGGCGAACAGTCGACAAACCTCGTAGTCCGTGGCTCCCTTAATACTCGTAGAAAGTCACCAACCCCAATTCGAAATGCACGTGGCGGGAATTAGTCAAGTTTAGGCCAACATTTGGGAATAATGTTTCCCCACTGTCATACAGAATCTCATAAATAAGGGAATACGGGACTGGTAACGTGCCGTTGCCGCTGCTGGCGCAAACATCGATTTCTCTCCATTGCCAAATTTGACTGGGACGTTTATCAACTGTTTCATTGTAAGAATCAGTCATTCGTAACTTCTGTTTCCAGCGGAAACTTTCGGCTTTCCGCGGTCTGCTCTGTTTATTACTCCCGTTTCTTGGAAGACTATGCTGCCAGACAATGATATACAGCTGGTTGATACAATTCTGTTTCGAAGTTTGTGTTTTGCATTGTGCAGAGTTTGCTGCTAGAGGGTATTGTCGCTGCATGATACTGGTTTTCTATCCTACCTCTACGATTTCACTTAAGTTAACTGATTATTCAATAAATGCAACTGTTATAATAGGTATTATGTAGGTTTAGTCGATGAAATAAAGTTTCAACCATTAACAATATCAAGGAGGTTCAAACTGTAAACTCATTAGAACAGGAAGAAGAACTAACACAATGGAAGGAACATATAGAAATGAGCAGGAAAATTTGAACTTTGATTTCTCCCCATTGCCAGATTTGACTGGGACGTTTATCAACTGTTTCATTGTAAGAATCAGTCATTCGTAACTTCTGTTCCAGCGGAAACTTTCGGCTTTCCGCGGTCTGCTCTGTTTATTACTCCCGTTTCTTGGAAGACTATGCTGCCAGACAATGATATACAGCTGGTTGATACAATTCTGTTTCGAAGTTTGTGTTTTGCATTGTGCAGAGTTTGCTGCTAGAGGGTATTGTCGCTGCATGATACTGGTTTTCTATCCTACCTCTACGATTTCACTTAAGTTAACTGATTATTCAACAAACGAAACTGTTATAATGGGTATTATGTAGGTTTAGTCGATGAAATAAAATTTCAATCATTAACAACAATATCAAAGGAGGTTCAAACTGTAAACTCATTAGAACATGAAAAAGAACTAACACAATGGAAGGAACATATAGAAATGAGCAGAAAGATTGAAACTTGGATTTTCCCCATTGCCAAATTTGACTGGCACTTTTATCAACTTTTCATTGTAAGAATCAGTCATTCGTAACTTCTGTTTCCAGCGGAAACTTTCTGTTTCCGCGGTCTGCTCTGTTTATTTACTCCCGTTTCTTGGAAGAATATGCTGCCAGGCAATGATATACAGCTGGTTGATACAATTCTGTTTCGAAGTTTGTGTTTTGCATTGTGCAGAGTTTGCTGCTATAGGACTGCTATCTTGTCCCTGCATGATACTGGATTATTCGTCCTGTTTCTACGATATGATCAAAGTTAATTGATTTTTCGATAAACATTACTGTTAGATTTTTAGTAGTTTTAATTTTTTATATATGAAATATATACTGTTAACGATTCACAACAATGTCAATAGAGATTCAATCGATAAACTCGTTAGAACATGAAGAAGAACTAACACAATGGAAGGAACATATAGAAATGAGCAGGAAAATTTGAACTTTGATTTCTCTCCATTGCCAGATTTGACTGGGACGTTATCAACTGTTTCATTGTAAGAATCAGTCATTCGTAACTTCTGTTTCCAGCGGAAACTTTCGGCTTTCCGCGGTCTGCTCTGTTTATTTACTCCCGTTTCTTGGGAGACTATGCTGCCAGACAATGATATACAGCGGGTTGATACAATTCTGTTTCGAAGTTTGTGTTTTGCATTGTGCAGAGTTTGCTGCTATAGGGCACCTATGTTGTCGTGGCATGATACTGGTTCATTAATCCATTTTCTGCGAATTGACTACAGTTGATTTATTATTCGATAAGCTCAAATGTTATGTTATTTAGTGATTTTCATCATCGATATATAATTCTAACCATCCACACAGAGTCTAGGCAGCTCTATTGCCAAATTTGACTGGGACGTTTATCAACTGTTCCATTGTAAGCTCATTCGTAATTTCAGTTTCCAGCGGAAAGTTTCTGCTTTCCGCGGTCTGCTCTGTTATTTACTCCCGTTTCTTAGAAGACTATGCTGCCAGACAATGATATACAGCGGGTGATACAATTCTGTTTCGAAGTTTGTGTTTTGCATTGTGCAGAGTTTGCTGCTATAGGGCACCTATGTTGTCGTGGCATGATACTGGTTCATTAATCCATTTTCTGCGAATTGACTACAGTTGATTTATTATTCGATAAGCTCAAATGTTATGTTATTAAGTGATTTTCATCATCGATATATAATTCTAACCATCCACACAGAGTCTAGGCAGGTTTAAACTGTAGACTGATTAGAACATGGAAGCAACATGAAGAAATGAGCAGGAAAATTGAAACTTTGATTTCTCTACATTGGCTCATTTGACTGAGACGTTTATCAACTGTTGTCATTCGTAACTTCTGTTTCCAGCGGAAACTTTCTCCTTTCCGCGTCTGCTCTGTTTATTTACTCCCGTTTCTTGGAAGACTATGCTGCCAGACAATGATACAGCTGGTTGATACAATTCTGTTCCGAAATTTGTGTTTTGCATTGAGCAGAGTTTACTGCTGGAGAGCTGCGATTTTGTCGCTGGATGATACAAGTTCATTTGTTTTTTTTTCAAGATATGACAAATATAAGCTAATTGATATTGGATAGAGAAGTCAGTTATTTCGTGAAAGTTGAATACAATAAATGAAACTACTCTTCCACAAATCGCCAGGAAATTTTAACATTCCTGACAATATTTCTCAACGAAAAGGTCGAAACTTTCTATCAGCTGTTAGTGTTCTACATGAAAAGTTTACATAAATTTTCTTTGTATTTATTCGACAATTGTTTTAATGAAGCAGTATAAACTGAATCAACCATCTTTATAAGGAGTACCAAGTGATAGATTTCATTATCTATTATAATTTAAATTTCGAGAACACCAGCTATTAAATGTGTGTGCTTCAAGTTCGACAATTCAACGTTTTCATTGTAATGCTAGTAATTTTATCGCGAATTTCGAAGTACCATTTATGGTGTGAATAAGACTATTCGCGTTCTTCTCAGAATTTATAAGTATCTGTGGAATTTTGAAGGATTTGCGGAAAATTTTTGTGTACCCCCGTACGAAAATCACACTACTGGACTTTGATTTCATAGTCGCCCAGGAATGGGCTACTATTGTTTACTATCACTATATTTTCATTAGATGAAAGTTTAGCAGTGACCCAAGTTTAGCAGTACTGCCACATTTTCAAATTGGTAATCAAAAAGTTTTGTTACAAGAATTTTGAATATTTCGTTTGCTTATTTCTCCAGGATTCAGTCCAATACTCAGATGATGTATAAATGGAAGCAGAGAATAATATAGATTCATTGAGATCAACCAATATTGAACTCATACTTCGGAACTAATGCCGTCAACGCAATAAGAACATGCATGGTGGTAATATCAAATGATGATATAATTTCAGTATAAAACTTTCAGGCGCATGCCAAACTTTCAATCATTCAGAACTTTTTACTCGAACTGAATGGGATCAAAAAGGAGATGAAAAATGCTTGACTTGATTAGATGGATATGAAAAACAGAAAAAATTATTTTCAATAATTGTGATATAATCAATGTAATGCATGACTACATGAAGCAAACAGAGTAATCGTAAATATCGAATGGCATCTCAATTAAACTCAACTGAATCAAATATTGACATTGCCTCCAGTTTCAAAATCAATTAACACTATCGGAATTTTAAATTCGCAGTCAGTACATACCTGAATCAATTACAAACTCAATCATGAGATAAGTGGACACCAACGTACCTGTAACAACAGATCTAATCAATACTGGAAATCACTCAATTTGAGGTGGAAACTTGATTGAAATAACGAGAGATACGTGTTGTTCTATCTCGATTGTATTCGTTTCATGAAAGGCAGTATTAGATTGGATTCTATAATTGTTGAACTCACAAAAAAGAAGATGAGGAGAATAATCCTGAACAATGCCCGCAACTGAAATTGAAATAGCTTTCAGAATTATTTTCACAATAATCCATTGAATCAACAAGTCTGATGAGATTCCGCGGGACGAATTGAAAACAAAATTGGCATAACTTTTCCCGAGTTTGAAAAAAGACAATAATCCCCTTTTTCGTCTGACCTTTTCAGGGAACTTTGCTTATTCAATTCGAGTTTCTCTTCCTCCTATTATAATTTCATTGTTTCGTCAACATTGAGATTTAGCAGAGTCTGAAATCAATAAAGGGACTCATTAATAAATAATGCGAAGTTTGAATCAGTGCAGTCTCTTTCATCTATACAGTGTGCGTCAAAATTAAGGAACAGATTCATTTTCTCCGAAAAACAATCGGCAAAAAAAACTTGAAACAGGTCAAATTTTTTCTCACTTTTACCAAATGTTTATGTATTTTTGAAAGATTTTTGTTGTACCCTGTGCCATCACCATCAACCCTCTAATTTTTTTGGATAGGAAAGGTGGGTCATGTAGTACTTTTTTTGCAAGGTCTTTGTATCTTATTCACAGGCGTGCAGAAATCAGTAAGTTCAAAGAGGTTTTCAGTATAAGTACTTTGTCATGGCTCCTTTACTTTGAAATGATGGTATCGGATGAAATTTGTCACCGAATGGAAGTCGACCATTACAGTTTTGTTCGTGCACAATTTTCAACCCCTTACAATCTCCTCACGTGAAAAAATTGTGAAACACTGCACTTCAGTTATGATCTTAAGTGAAGGGTTTTCCAATAAGGGGTGTAATTTTGAATGGCCCGCTATTTCGGTATAGATGTCATTCTTGAAGCTCCAATGTTTTGACATTTGACAAGTAGAAACTACGCCATTAATAAAAATGGAACGATACACGCTTCAAGAACGCATTGAAATTATAAAAATTCACTATAAAAATGGTGAAAATTTGGCAGAGACGGTTCGTAAAACTCGAACATTTTTGGGTCGTCGTGAAGCACCTTGTCGGATCGCAATAAAGAAATTGGTGGAAAAATTCGAGCTGTTGGGACAAGTTAGTGATGTGAAGAATAAAACTCGTGCACGTCGCTCAAAAACAACCGAGAATATTGCTGCTGTAGCCGAAAGTGTTGAAGAAAACCCAGGTTTGTCCATTCGTCGTCGTTCTGTGGAATTAGGCATTCAACAAACGTCATTATACCGTATTCTGCATAAAGGTTTGGGTCTTAAGGCTCATAAAGTTCAGTTTACACAAGAACTCAGGCCGGCCGATCCTCAACAACGTCGTGTCTTTGCAGGAAAAGTTTCCGGACAGTGTTATCTCTCGAAGAGGTGATTCTTGTGATTTAACACCTTGCGACTTCTTCCTTTGGGCCACCTGAAAGAGAAGGTCTACGCCAATAGCCCAACGTCGATTCAAGACCTCAAAGATGGAATTCGTGAGGTTATCGAGGACATAGGGCAGCCACTTTGCGATTTGGTTAAGGAAAATTTCATTAAAAGGATAAGGTCCTCTAAGCGTGGTCGTGGTGGTCATTTGCCTATTGTTATTTTCCGCTATTAACGGCATGGCTTCTTCTTTATAATGAAATAAACATCCAATCATTTATATTGAAAAATTGCATTTTTCTTTGAATATCAAAATAACACCTCTTATTGGAAAACCCTCTACGAATACCTTACCAGAATGTACCACATGACCCACTTTCCCAATCCAAAAATTTAGAGAGTTGATAGGGATGGCACAGGGTGCAACAAAAAGCTTTCAAAAATGCAAACAAATTGGGTAAAAGGGAAACAAAAATTGACATATCTTAGGATGCGGTTGCCAAATATTCTTCTTTCGAGAAAATGAATTTGTTCCATGATTTTGACGCGCACTGTATCATCAATGAATTGGAAAAGCAACATGATGATGACATATGATAGGCTGATGTAGTTTTATAATAGCCTTTCAATTGGCGTGGCCTGCACGCTGGATTGTGATTTTCAAGTAATCTAGTAATTTCTGGAGACGACCACAGTTTTCTGGTTGCATTTTAATGAAGGCGACTGCAAAACTCGAAATGGAAAAGAATTTCAACGTCACTTGCTAGATTACAACACGAATTCCATTCCATGCAATATGAAACTCAAAATGGCAGAACCAACAGCCCTGTTCCTTCCGCAAACAAAGCACAAGGGAAAAATGCAACAATGGAGGCGTCTCCCCCCATTTGCTCTGATGAAACAATCCGATGTTCCACATTTTTCCCTCATTGTTCGATTTATTTGTACAGAAAGAGTAATTAACAGAGCGACATCATTTGCTTCGCACCCCAGTATGTGTTCTCCATTTCCTCACAGGGAATAAAGCATCTGTCAGGTCATCGGTCATGGAGCATCCATTTCCGGGAAAATATTTATTGTTGATGGTTGAGTGTTTCCCTGCGTAGCCCTTTAGTACATGTCGAGTTAATTAAAAGCATTCGGCAACAGTCGAACTGTAGGATTGCATGTTTGATGCTAGATGAGTGGATATTGAGAGAAAGCGACAAGAACCAAATGTTGATGGTCGGACAGCTTTTCGCTGGCGGCTTTGGAATGTTTTAGTTGATGTTTTCGATGATGAGATTTCGAAATTTCATTTATTGATTCCTTATGAAAGTTGGAATGTATCGCGGCCATTTATCGAACAGCTAGCGGACCCAACAGACGTTGTTCAACATACACAAAAATTCGATCCAGCCGTTTAGTTGCAGAAAAGATGAAAATCCTAGATAACGACTACAGCGCCATCTGTTGATCTGATTTGTGATCATAAACATACGGGCATCAGGCAATCCAAAATACATTCATACATCATAGGTTTCAAATTTGTAAAATATGGCATAAGTAAAAAATTGTTGTATAATATGTTAGTTCATACGTTATTTCTGATTAAAATTTTGAGGTTTCGATTCGCTCGATGTAACTTCACTTTTTGTCCTAAAGTCAAAATCATTATAACCTATTAATACGTATTCTATGACTGTTTGATTGGTCGTAAGAAAAAGGAAAGCCTTTCATTTTTTTTTGAACAACTTTTTGGAAATATTTGTTGTATAAACCTTGCCCTAGCAATTATGAACGCAACAAAAAGAATTATCCAATTTGGTGCAGCCATTTGAAAGATATTGCATTTTGACGGTACCCATAGATCCTATTTTATTAATATGGATTTGCGAATAAACTTGTATTTTTATTTCTTTTTCGAGGCATTTCACTCCCAACATTCTTTTCAGCATTAAAGAGAGCTCCCTTTTCTATTCTGATGGATTCTTATTATAATTATTATAGAGCTGGGGTTTTTATCGGTAGGTTGGCCTTCCAAGAGCTACGACCCTGTAGATCATTTGTTCTTTACCATAGTCATTTATGGAAATCCAAGGCGATGAAGAAACCGGCAATCTCCTCAGGATCCTTGGCTGTTACCTCTTAGGTATGCAGGACCGTGTTCCCCATATGCATTGTTCTGAAGCTAGAAAGCTTCCTTTGGAAACTTGCATATCATGTGTTCAGCTGTTTCTTTCTGCTTCTGATCCACAAAGCCTTAAATCTCATCAGCACAGTACCAACAGTTCCCCGTCAGCAGACTTACCATCACCTGAAGGTGAAATCATCACGAATTTTTGGCCTGAGTAAGTCCCGGAGTGTTTATCCAGAGGCTAATTCTGTTTTTCAACTCCTATTGCTGGACCGGTGCAGGTGCCTCAAATTGGTTTTTTTCAAGCCCACAGAAAGGCTCAGGTCCACCAAGTGCAAAGCTAATCTTTTTTCGAATTTAAGAGTTGTAATTTGGAACCAGAACTCCGAAGCTCATAATCTCAGAATAGTTTATTCCATAATAAATTAGGAACGTATATCATAAATAATTTAATCCGAGAATATGCAAGTACTGAAAATTTCAAAACTTCACCATAGTCGAAAAAATGAAAAAGGAAAAACCGGTTATTATTATTGTGTTCATTAACTTTCGTTTTTTTTTGAGTTAAAGTGTGCCTACTAGACTACTCACGTCAAATTTTGTTTTGTTTATAATTATCTGTAATTTGGATCATATAGGAATTATTTCTCGATTCAATCCTTATTGTAATAATAATAATAATAATAATAATAATTATCCGAATTGAACACTACTTAAAACTTTGAATTTGAACACGCAATCAATCCTGGCCATTGATCAAATCAAATGTCAAAATATTTGTCGATCAAAAAATATGGCTGAGGATCTGAGGCATGGCAGTTATGAGGTTACAACATAAGCAGGCTATGACGAAAACAGCTGGTTACAGAACCCCAAACAGAACAAGGGACTAGAATCGAGGAGAACCAGAGAAAATCTGCCAGGTTGTACCATCAAAATGAATTATAATAGTTTTATCTGCGATGTCCCCACATGTCACAAATTTTTTCGGATTAGGAATAAAATGTTTTGCTATTATAGGTCTAAGAACTCTGAAGTTATGAGCGGTTAGAGCTAGCCTGCTAAGTGATTAGACGTGACAGAAGCTGCGCTCCCTTGCGAGAGCAGTGATTGATTGAGGACATGCAAAAAATGAGGTGGAAATTTGCCACGTCAGGATCGTTTATTTTTATCGAAGATGGATGTATTATGGTGCGAGATAGATAGGGGTGTATAAAATTATCTACGACGAGACATTGAAAAATTGCTGTTTTCTTGGAGGTGAGAGACTCTTGTTGGACGAATTCTACTGTACCTTTCATGGTGATGAAAAAAATCGATATAGGTAGGTAGGTATCATAGAATACCTATGTCATATTTTGTTGGTCTCAAATTTGTCTAGGTGCATTGATGGACTTGTCAATTAAAGTACCTATTGCACCATCTACCGTATACCATATTTCTCCAATCCATCACATCATATGGTTTCTCCATCTCAAAATCCTGACATACACATGAGTATCGATACATATTTACATCTCATGTACACTAAGTGGTAGAATTGCCCCATTCATAAACATAAGTATAAGGTATTCATGCATCGATATTTGTCGTCTACGAAAGAGCTCTTTCCTATTCTAGATAGGCAAAGAAGAGATATATGAGAGTATATTTTGACAAATTACTTGAGGATCGAGCACGTTAGGTATCTGCGAAGTAAAGTGCAGTTCGATTTCCTTTAACATTATTTGCTCTTTCGTCGCGACGTTTGACATTGAAATGTATTATCTGATAACGATATTATTCAGATACATCCAGACTGCTTTGGAATTTGTTGTTGAATATCATATTTCTCCTGGAATCAGCGGAACTTGTTTGAAAGAACGACATAGGTTCGAAAACTATGACCTCAATAATAAGAATCGATTGAAATTCATTACGTGATTTGAGAAGGTAGGTTGGTGTATGTCTTGAGTTTAATAATAAGTTTCACAATTTGTTCTGGAGATCACCCCATCAGAACACTGGATAAAAAGCTTCCGATATATCGAAAAAAAACAATTTATTTGGACAAATAAAATTTTTTGGTCAACATAGTTCCTTTTTTTCTGATGTCCCTCTAACATTTCTATACTTTTTTTGTGAAAGGTACAACACCAACTCAGTTATCTTGTTATTCTTAATGTAGGAAATACTGAGAAGTTAGAAACCTCTGAAGAAACACTAGGCCCTTTCTATTTGACGCTGCATCCCTTTCAAACTGAAGCAAAATCAGTTGATGCGTGTTCTATTTGTCACTGTTGTGATTTTGAACTGATGCGCATCACTTCCAAATGGTGTTGCTTTTTGGAATTATCAGTTTAATTTCTGTAATCACTTCAGTTCATCATATAACAATAGCCTAGCATTTTGGTTGAAGTCAGGGCTCATTAAAGAACCCTGGGTTAAAGTTTACATAACAGAAAGTGAATTATTATCCTCGGTTTTCATTGCTAGTAATGAACAATTAATATTACTTTTGAAATTTCCTTCGGAACTGTCGTCAATATTCTGATTTGGTACTCTGATTTCAAACCTTATCATTTCGTTGATTGTTATCTGAAAATTTTCTATTTGTTGAATACACTTTACCTCCAAATGAAGTGATTTAGAAAATTATTCAGGCAAATAGAAAGCTAGGATTACTGGACTTACTCAGGCCTAAAAAGGTATTGAAGTTTTCACGAGCTGAGCATCTAGTGATAGGACTGCTGACATGGTACTGTCGGTACCAATATTATTTGTACCGCATGGAAAAGCCAGCAGAGGAGATTTTCCGGCTCTGTGGTTTAGAAGCATAAACAGCTGAACATATTGTCCTGGATACCCGAGAGATAACGGTCAAGGCTCCTGAGGAGGTTGTCCATGAATTATGATGGAGAAGGAAAGATCTGTATGATCTCAGTTTCCAGAGGGCTAACCTAGCCATAACGATCCCAGTTATAATAATATAATAGTAATGTCAGAGCGACCTGTAGGTCGCTGTAGAACAGCTACTTTGTTGTCACCTTCGTTGTTAATATGCAGAGTTATCAAGATTTGATAAAAGCAGCCCTAATAAAAATATCATACGGTTTCTTTTCGAACTAGTACAAAAAGTAAATGTATATTTATAATATTCCCGCTATATTGAATTGAGCGTCATTTTTATCACTGAAGGGTGTAACTAAATAAGTGTAACATATTTAAGGAGGTGATTCCTCATCGAAAAAAAGATAGAATCTTTCATATAAAGAAACTTCATTGGAGCATCCCTTGTTAAGATACAGCCCTTCAAAGGGAGTACATAAAATTTGTATAACAATTTTTTTCACAAGCACCAAAAAGTTACAATATTGAAATTAACCTGACGTTTTCTACTAGTAAAAAGACACTTAAGTATCCAGTTATTTATTTGGCTTACCCCATGTTTTTAAGAGTGGGAAACGCAACCCCTAAAGTTTATTTCCAATGTAACTTTTTGTCTTATTATTTGTTTACCATTTAAAAATTTATTTCCGATAGCCTGTTTCATTCTAAACAAAAAATGTCTCCTGAGTTTTTTGCCCAAAATAAACCAGTTCGCAGCAAAAAAATATTTTACGAACAACTACAGAGCATGGACCTATAATACTAACTGGACGTCGAACTTCCTAACTGTCACGTAGAAAAAAGTGAGGCAAATCGCCGCCATTTGCAGTTTGGAGTGAACCACAAATATTTTGATGTTTTATGCCATATGTGCTCGAATTTTGATTGAAACATAGACGTTCCTTTGAAAGAAATGATGAAAAACGAACTGTGTATATTAGAGTTCTGTGAACACTGACATTTCGGTCTATATCAAATAATAATTTTTTTCGATTAGTGTGATTAGTTATTAAATAATGTACCATTATGATGATTATACACAATAGATTCCTCAAAAACGGTATAACCTCGCTAATTCTAATATTTCAGTTCGTTTAAAAATTGACAACTCTCAATTAGTCAATTTCACTCCAAACTGCAAATGGCCGCCGTTTGCCTCAAAATTTTTGACATGTTCGCTATCTAGTTAGTATTATAAATCTATGCTACAGAGATAGATCGTCATAAATGAGAAACTAATCTATCTAGTAGGACACTTTTAGCGATAGTGACAATTAAATTGGTATAACGCTGTCAGTTTATCTCTGTAGTTGTTCGTAAAATAAAAATTTTTTGCTGCGAACTGGTTTATTTTGGGCAAAAAACTCAGGAGACATTTTTTGTTTAGAATGAAACAGGCTATCGGAAATAAATTTTTAAATGGTAAACAATAATAAGACAAAAAGTTACATTGGAAATAAACTTTAGAGTTTGCGTTTCCCACCCGTACAACCATGGGGTAAACCAAATAACTAACTGGATAAGTGTCTTTTTGCTAGTAGGAAACGTCAGGTTAATTTCAATATTGTAACTTTTTTGGTGCTTGTGAAAAAAATTGTTATACAAATTTATGTACTCCCTTTGAGGGGCTGTATCTTAACAAGGGATGCTCCAATGAAGGTTCTTTATATGAAAGATCCCATCTTTTTTTCGATGAGGAATCACTTCCTTAAATATTTTACACTTTTTTAGTTACACCCTGTATTCAGCAGTCTTAAAAACGAGAAGCGAAGATAAAGAGTGGAGGCATCACCACTACATGAAGATCCAGCTGGTTCCTGAAGAAAAAAATTCCTTGAATGAATATTTTTTATGAATGACTGTCGAAATTCAAAGCAATATTCAATTTCAATCCCTTCAGTTCACTACCAATAGAGGTAGCGATGGGCCACAAGAATTCATTGGGAAAATTCACAAAAACATCACACTTTTGCCACTGTTCTCCGGAATATTTTCAGAGGTCGTTCACCTGCAACACGCTCCCAATTCTTGGATGCTATCTCGCAAAACAAATCATGCGGTGTTGAAACATCAATTTCCTTATCTCACAAACTATCCATCTCGCGACAACAAAGTTAAATATTCCATCCACGCTTCCATTTTGACGCCTACTCTTCATACAACGTTCCATAAAAGCCATCAGCTTTCGAACTAATTCAACTTGAAATTGATTGGCGAAGGCTGTAATTGAAAATAAATATTTGTTTGGAGCGTTCGTGATTTAACTCAAGGGAAATAAATGGCACAGATTGATTTGCGTGCTGGATGAATATGTGAAGATCTTAAGTGAGAGGGGATGGTATGAGACAAACTTTAGATTTTGTTTACAGCTCAAACATGAATAAGAATTTTATTCTGGGAAATCTTGAAGGAAGATTTCAAAAAATCACAGCAATATTCGCCTGCTTAAAAAACGGCGAAAGCAGTTATTCAATCATCGGTGCGATCGGATGAGGGTTTATAGTTTTAGAACATTGATCGCTATATTAATTAACGAGTTGATAACGAAAGTTTTTCGTCGATTGCATTATGAATTGAGTATAAATTCTTGATTGAAAAACACTTTTATTTTGCACAAGGGATAAATTTGACATCTGTTTGGTTGTTTCTGTAGAGTTGTAACATTACGCGTATTGCTTCTGGTTTATTATGTTAGTAGCATACTATACTTTATACACGACTATTGTATAATCCATCCATAATACGTCTGTTTGCTCGGCCATAATAATACACATTAATCACAAGTAAATAATGAGTTATTATTTACTGATGTCAGATGCTTAAAGATTTAGCTCTAAAATTATATTTTTTAAATTGATAGTTTTTCAGTATTCTAAAATACTCTAACAACAAATATAGGTTTACTTTGTCAATCGAAGATCTACTTTTATTACATCAATTAAAACAATATTTTTATTACAAAATATACAATGACAAGTTCTCCAAAAATTTCTCATACGTCAACTTAACTTTTTCCACATTTGTAATAGAAGGGTCTTGTCAGTAGTCGAAGATACAGGTAAGTATGCTACTCTATTGACTGTTATTCGCCTCGTGAATAATAGCTCTCATTATACGCTCGTTGCAAAATATACTATTATCCACAACTACAAAATATGTATTTTTAAAGATTTAAACATTTGGCGACCGTGACCCGTCTATTACAAGTTTGGAATAAGTCAAGTTGATACATGAGCAATTCTCGGAAAAAACTGTCATTTTATATTTTGTAATAAATATTGCTCTAATTCATGTAATAAAAGTAAATTTGACCCTCAATCGACCGGGTATACCCCGCAGAGTAAGAAATAAACATAGAGATTCCCATACTCGTGAATAGTACTGCATTGTAATCAACCAAGCATTAGAGTGAGATGGAAAGCATTTCACTGCCACACTGGGGCGAAGTTAACATTTGGTTAGGTTTGCATTTCTCCAATTCCTGAATATAATACAACATTTTCGTAATTTTGCCCCAGCTGTAATTAACGGAAGACCCTGAAGCAACAATAAACTGCCACCAAATCATTGAAATAAATCAGTTTATGAACGTCAAATCGAAATGAAAAAGTTAACACATCGCATCAAGAAACTAAACACCAACAGACAATGTTGCCAAACTGACAAAATCATCTGTAACAGACGCAAGGCCTTAGTATCAGAGTAGGGGAGCGGTAAACCAATTATCCCAATACGGAATAAACATAAGGCACGATTTCGCAACGCCGATAGTTAAACAGATTTCACTTGACTACATAACAAATGGGCGAAGGCAACTCTAGCTTTACTTTTTACTCTGAGGTATACCCATATTTGTTAGTTCGAGTCTTCTAGAATGCTGAAGAATTCATTGTGGCCGAGCAAATAGACGTATGATGGGTGGATTATACAATAGTCGTGAATAAAAAACATTTTCATTAACTAAATTGCATTTACATCCTTAACTGAGCGTGTGATGAAACTTCACGGCAAATTTGTATTAACAACCCATCAAAAAATGATTGATTGAAAGGAACATACATCATAACAGTTTTGAAGTCTCCTTTATCAATCATACAAAAAATATCCATAGTATATCGACGCTGATGGAGAGTCAGAAAGCTGTCTCGCATCTCCTTTTACCAGCAAGACTTTGATCTTGTTCAAAAGTCATAAAAAATTAATTAAACGTCACTGTTACCTTTCAGACGAAACGAATAGGTAACAAAGTTTCCACGGGAAATAGATGAGACGTAAAAAGGAACATTGTGGCACCAGCCCCCTGAGATATAAATAATAAATTCATCTTCGTTTCCCTCGGGAACTGTCAGGAGAAAGCTTGTTTTACAAGGGATTCCGCTCGAATTTTTCCGTGTAAAACATCATTTTAATATATCAAATGATGCCTTTCACTTAGGATGTTCTGCACGAGGAATTTGGAATTTGTCTTGTAAAATATGCAGGTGAGGGTATACCAATCGTGCTGGTATAAAATTTCAGTACGCAAAAAGAATATAGACTGTGTTTTCTCTTTGCCAAAATGATTACAGTCCTTTGCGATTGTAAATCTTCCATTTGAGTGATCTCTTTGTGGATAATTGAAGTCAAATGGAGAGGAATTAATTCGGCGATAAACAGAATACATAGAATGGTTCAAAGACCTCGAAAAACTGAAAACCGAGTAATAATATCACACAAAAAAATGAGCCTTGTATTTCATAGCAACAAGGAGTGTTGTAACAGAATACTTTTAACAGCATAGCCAGTTTGGTAAAAGAAGAGGATGCTTACGTGAAGCCACCTGATTTTTCAGAGAAGTTATCAGTACGTAGCGCAGCAGCAATCATATAGCATCATAGATCAAGTGCAAACACTTGCATATCAGAAGGACAGCTCTACACCAAATTGTTGTCTTGGATTTTCGGTTCTATTAGACTGTTTCACGTCTACCAATATAATATTTCAAAGCTGAACTTAGACAAGAAACGAATCCTTTTGATGAAATTTCAAGCCTAGTCAGCGATGAAGTTGAGCAATTGGTGCAAGAAACATCCAAGGTGGTAATTGAAATCAATAATCAATGAACCCAGAAGCAATTAAAGCTTATTTTAGGTCATACATAATTGAATTCTTTTCGAGAATAATAGAAATATAGTGTATTATTTCCCGGTAGAAAAAGCCGAAAATTCCTGGACGCTTGTGGAGATTGCTAAGTCAAGTCGACTTAGCAACACAGAGTTCAGGAATGTATCTCTTCCTTCGAGGTAAACACACTATTTTTCGCAAATCCTTTGAAATTCGGCAGGATTCAAATATATGATGAGATATGATGGAATTTTCCTTCTGAGGTGGTCGAGGAAATAAATACTACTCCATTGAATTTATTGCTACAAAAAATTAAGAAAGTCCTTAGCAAGTGCTTCTGAGCGTTCGTTCATTGGTGGCGCAATGAAGATATTACCTCAAAATTGGTATAGGACGATCAGAACAATATTCCAGGAATTATTCAAAAACTGAAATATGTAAAAACTCGACAATTGAAAAAATTTACTTCTATGGTTCTGATGATGCCCTCGTCTTGAAATTTTGCGTGGATATTCAGTATATCAATCTTCGTCCAAAAAATACATTTCACTCGAATAGGATATCTTATTATGTAAATAAAGAGATTCTTCTTTTCAATATTCCAATTGAATTTTCTATGGTTCTGATAATGCGATCCTCTTGAAATTTTGCATTTTGCAATCGGATATCTTGTTATGAAATAATAAAGATTTGTTTTCAATATTCCAATTGATTTTTCTATGTTTCTTTTTACACAATGGCCACAAAATTTTGCATGAGGCTCATGATGAGCATCCTGCATGTGGCCACCAAATTTTATTTCGATTAGTTTCGTTTTGTCTGAGATATAAAAGCACAAAATTTTTTAACAACCAGCTTTTATGGAACGATTTGGCTGGCCAACAAACTCAACGAAGCATTTGGAACCGAACTCACCCTGAAAATCTCAAGTCTCTAGGACAATTCCTTCGAAAGTTATCGTGCTAACGAATGACCGGACGGACGACCTCACGGACATAATTGAATTTGACCACGAATTCGTCATCAGGGAGTCGAGACCATTTTCGGCTCAAAATTCGAAAATGACATTTGGGCAAAACGATATAAAGTCCGTTCACGAAAGGTTGAGAGCATAGTAGACGTTTGTTTATTCATCTGAAGTTGGCAGTATTTACTGTCATAACGTAAAATAAAGTCAACGTTGCCGAATGTAACCGGCCTCGTCCGACGAGCTTGCGAGTTATCCGAAAACTATATGTTATTTTGACAACACTGCGTATCAATCTGACAAGAAAATGAAAAACATAACCTTAAATTTTAATATACACAGTGGAATATGCCAAATTTCCATGGTCAACCGACGGCTCAACCTTTCGTGAACGGACTATAGGTATAACTCGTGGAACGACCGCTCAAAAAGTACGGAAAAGCATAAACACGTTTTATGTAGAACACTAACAGCTGTAAAGAAATATCCATTTCTTCACTGTTAAAAAATATCCATACAGTAAGGAAATGATATTTCGTTACGGTAAGGATTCTTTTTGACTCTCTCTTTGGGAAATTCTGTCACGAATGTCAAAGTTCAAAGCAAAGATCATTATTTAAACTGCGCCACAAACATTTTGTTCGACATTCAATAGTGCCCACAGATAAAGTATGGAATAGAGCAATATAACAAAATACATCAATCCATAAACTTAAGATTTAAGGTTTGAAAGATACAGGGGTTCAAAATGTCCGGCAAACAACGTCTGGACTATGAGTCACTCTGTAGAAACTCCTAGAATCTCCTGAGGTCTAAAACATTCCTGCCGCCTAACCAACACAAAACCACATCTAACTTAATCGCATACTTATCAACGATTCCCACACAAGCAGTTCAAACAACATGATTCGCCCCATTCGTCTCTGACACCATCTGTCAGGTGCCCCATTACTCGGCTGCAGAAAGGGAAAGCAGCAAAAATCCCAAACTCCTGATCAGTATCGTTCCCCTTTCGAATCCCCCGTGGATTTTGCTGAGCTTGTTACAGTTCTTCTGTTCTTCCTGGATAGATGACGACGTAAAGTGAAATGTCACATCGGCTAAGTGGGCGAATTTGTCTCGAGGGGGGCACCAGGTGTGTGCAGGTCAAGGAGAGGACGGAGCTGAACCTCCTGGGTTGTGTAAGTCATCAGCGAAATGGCCCTGCCAAGTGACAAGATGAGCTATGAGGACGATAATGGATTAGGAGGAAGTTGAGCGGTAGGTTGGCATTAATAACCTCCATGTGGAGAGCAACCGAGAACGATGATTTCGAGGGATTCACTCCCCAGAGCACTTTCAGGAAAAGAGCAGTTTTGACAAAAATTCTGCTAGAGGTGAATTAGCAAAAAAACATCTGACGTCGAAATTTTACATAACTCTCTTTGAATGGGAATTTTCATTTATATGGTATCGCTTAGCAGTCCACTACATGGAAGTTTATCATAAGTTTTTCATAATTATTTAAAAAATGAGGATAAAATTTATGGAAAATTCTGCTGTAGAAATCTATGGAAGATTAGTTAGTTAGTTAGTTTAAAGAGGGGATTACAGTTCACTGCGACCTCAAGGTCTCTTGTGCCCCCTTACAGAGATGTTCTGGACACACCCTTCACAGCTCGCCTTCCAGTTCCAGAGACATAATGAAATCCAATATCTGTGAAGGCTTCAACGAGGCTAGTTCCTCACTATCACAAGTTTCTCGCCAAAGGCAATGATCCATCCTTGGGAGATTCTGCCAGAGTTTTTCCCTCTAAGCTTTCTCCTTCTCCAGAAACTCCTTCTTATAGGTACATAACCTATACCACAGAAGGGTTCTGGGCCAATGAGTGACATTCGTGCGCCCTCTTTGGCGAGTCTATTAGCCTCTTCGTTTCCTTTGATTCCCGAATGGCCGGGAACCCTGATTAAAAAGACCTTATTTTTCTTGCCTACCTCGTTGAGTTTGTTCCAGCACTACCAGATCATCTTTTAGTGGATGACGTAGGGGTTCAGTGCTTTAATAGCAGCTCGACTATCTGAGTGTATGGCTATATCGTACTCCTGATATTTTTTTCTAGATTTATATCTAGACATCATTCAATAGCTAAGACTGATGATTAGTATAATGACTCTGTATAGTCAGTTCTTTGAACATCAGAGGTTCTGAAAGATCATCACTTAGAGTGTCATCGGTTTTTGAGCAGCCTTTCTCAATATCGAAGGCATTTCAAGGAAAAATATGAATGTGATAGTTATTCGAAGCACAAAGGTGACATTTATATCACTCCTTACTCCTAGTGGTTTATCAGTTTATGTTGATTGGTTTTCTCAGATAAAATTTAGAGATGTCAAATAGAAATAGGCTTTGATATGAGTATTTCAGCTTATCCTTAAAAAAAATGCTATCATGCAATTACTACACTCATACGGGGAGACAGAGGTTTCTAGGGAGTTTTTTTGTGTGAATTTGTTTTAAGGGGAGCACCAGGTGTGTGCAGGTCAAGGACAGGACGAAGCTGAACCTCCTGGGTTGTGTAAGTCATCAGCGAAATGGCCCTGCCAAGTGACAAGATGAGCTATAAGGACGATAATGGATTAGGAGGAAGTTGAGCGGTAGGTTGGCATTAATAACTCTCCATGTGGAGAGAGCACCAGAGAACAATAATTCCAAGAGATTCGCTCCCCAGAGTGCGAGGTGTTGTGGAGCACTTTCAAGAAATATGCAGTTTTGGCAGTAAATCGACCAGAATAACAATACAGCTGATGTCCGGACCAGTCAATATTTTTTTGGATAAGATTTTTCTTAGAGTGGACTTGCTTACTAGGTCACTAGGTCAGTAAATAGAAGTTTTACACAACATGTGTATTCACATTTTGTCTGGGGTGAGAGGTTCAGTTGTTGACACCCTGATAGTGATTGACAATGTGCACAGATAAACCAATTTAATAAACTATTGGTGCTATCTTAGGTTTTTTCATTTGTCTTTACCTATTTTATAATTTGTTATTTCTATTTGGGTCAAGTTACGATTCTGAAAACGGCATCATTAGATATCAATAAGTGTGTGTGTGTATGTTAGAGTTCACTTGAGCATAGACTGCATACAATTGCGTATATTAACCGATTTTTTTATGTGTCATATTCGTTAGAAGTTTTCTATTGTTTGGAAGATTCCAAGAAATATTTAATTGATGTAAGTAAACCTTTGAATGATTAAGATATTAAATTTAAACCATATGTCAATAACTGTGTCAATAATATTACAACGAACAGTGATTGACACAGGCTTTAACCTTAATATATAAATCATTGAAAGGTTCACCCACATCAATTAAATATTCCTTGGAACCTTCCAACCAATAGAAGGCTTCTAAAGAATATGAAACAGAACAAAGTCGGAAAATATAAGCAATTATGTGCAGTCGCTATCCTTAAGTGAACTCTAATATATATATATAGACCGTTCACGAAAGGTTGAGCGCATAGTAGGCGTTTCTTTATTTATCTGAAGTTGGCAGTATTTACTGTCATAACGTAAAATAAAGTCAACGTTGCCGAATGAACTCGGCCTCGTCCGTCGAGCTTGCGAGTTATCAGAGAACTCTATGCAATATTGACAACATTGTGTATCAATGTGACAAGAAAATAAAGAACATAACCTAAAATTTTAATATACACAGTGGAATATGCCAAATTTCCATGGCCAACCGACGGCTCAACCTTTCGTGAACGGAGTATACACTTATTGACACTACTGCAAAATCTCTAATCTACTGATACCGTTTTCAGAATGAGAACCTGAGGATTCAAATAGAAATAAAACATTCTGAAAAATAGGGACACAGCTGAAAAAGCCTAGATAGCACCAACAGTTTATTATATCGGTATAAATATGTAAAGATCACTAATATTTTTCGTTAATTCTTTGTTTATATGGAATAAAATTGTCTAAACCTTCTTATTTCTCTATTATTTTTAGTACGAATGTCTCAATGACCCATATTATGAGAATGCATGAGTGAGAGAAAGCAGAATGGTATCATAACCAAAATTGATGCAGAAGTATGTCAATGAATATCAAATATGTAATTTCGACGAAATTGGTGTCTCCTCGAACATTCAATCGATATTTATTGAAAGTTTTAAGGTAATACCAAAATAGTCACATTCAACTATAGTTCCGTAACAATAACCATGGTGTTACAGTAAAATAAGGAACCGAATTCGCCTACTGAAAGTATCCATGCCCTTAAAGTGTCAATCACTATAGCATTTACCCTATTCAGTTTTGAAAATGGGATGGAGCCCGAAACATGTTAACCGTTTTGAAATATTTTTGTGGAAGTAGTCAAGTATTTTCTTTATATTTTGTCGATTGAAAATCTTTCACCAAGTGTTGGGCGAAGAATCTATTTCAATCTCATATTCAATCACAATAATTGTTCATGCTGTCTATTCTGAAGACAGTTTTGTGCGTTTCACCTGCATCTAATGATCCTAATCACCACACTATCACCTGTAATACCCTACTCGGCATATGTCGACCATAATCTGAAATTCTCACCCATTCCCTAGCGAAATTTACCATCAGCGTCGCCTGACCTCTTGCGGTTATCACATATTCCAAATCTATATTGAATATCTAACCAGATAGTGGAACATCCTGTTCGCTTCTGTAGTAATTGAACATTCTCCCGGATAATTGATGGGATCTTTCGTGGGATAAACATGGCGTACGACCATTCCAGACACGTAATCACCGAAACTATCCTCAAATACCGCGCCGTGATGTATTCCAACTATTGGGACTAATTGCGGCCACGGATGGACGATGAGTTTAATCGATGAGACTGGCTTCTTCGCCGACCCTCGGAAGGTAAATGCTTGAAGGATTGGAATTAATTCGAGGTTATATCAGGTTAAGGTTATCGGAAGAGGGGTCGATTATTGGGATTTTTCACTGTGGCTGTTAGTAGATGATTTTGAAGTAGAAATAGTTTCGATTGTGACTTGTACTGACAGTAGATACTTGACTATAATCATTACGGATCGTTCTGGATTAGTTTGTTGAAAGGTGACATGTAAAGAGCACTTTTCTGTTGGAAAGATTTACACACTAGCTAGAAACTGACGCTGAGACTAGCACACAAGACCCTTATGCTATAAAATTGGGAAATTAATACCGAAAAGCTCACACATAAGCTATCAAAAAGGTTGTCGGTCTTTTGACAGACTCAAAGGGGAATTTTTTTTAGTGTCCTTTCTCCGTTAATGGAGGTTGGATATCACCATGGTATATTCATCTCTGTTTTCGGCGGTCCTTATGACAGTTTCTTCCTTCCCAGCCCTCGATTTTTCCCTTTATAATGAGTTGGGAGTATCGGTATTAGTCGTTTCTCAATATTTGGCACAAATAAGATGCTTTTCGGGTCTTTATTAGTGTGAATCGCACACATTCGGTCTCCAACCAGCGCAATACTTTTTCGTTTATTGTGTGTGAAGTTCATGATACCAAAGGAGTATTAAAGTCATCTTGTAGATGCGTTGGAGTTCGAAGAAGTACTATGGAAGAGATTGTAGACAGAGTCCCATCGAACATTAACAGATGGCTGTGGGTAGTCTTCAAATACGGCCACAAGCTGCGATGTCAAGTCTTTCTGTATCGCTCAAGGAGATTTCAATATAAGTTTAAAGCTTTTTAATTGTGAATACAGGACATCAGCTGTGCTGCCCTTATTTGGCAGTTTCCATCTGGTTCCTTGCAATGAATATTGGTATTTCAAAGCCATAATCTAAAGTCATTCAACATGGCGTCGTGATGTATTCCAACTTTTAGGACTAATTGCGGTAATTTTTTACAGACTGGTTTCTGTTACTTTTAGTAGATGATTTTGAGGTGAATATAGCCTTCGAAGATTTGGTTGGACTCTTTTTGGGTGTGTGGTTTCGATTGGGTTTTGACTACAATTGTTTCGGATCCTTCTTAACGAGTTCTCGACGAGTGTAAGACGTGAAAAATGAAATTTAAGCCGGATACCTACTGATGCTTGGAGTCGCACATTCATGAAAATGCTGTAAAACCAGGAAAATAATACAGAACCTCATTCAAAACCGCAAAGCACAGACCTAAGCTATCAGAGGGGTTGTTGGTTCTTTGATGGATTCAAAGGAGTACTTATTAACCTTTTTATAGGCGCGTTGGAGTTGAAAGATGATTGAAAGCAGAGCACTGAGCGTGACGTTCAAGTGATGAAATCTTCACATATGGACACAAACTGCCATGTCAAGTTGGTCTTATGTCCGTTCTCTGAATATGATTTAGGCTAAGGTCTCTTTACATAAAATAAAGCCTAGTACATCGCTTGGATCTTTTGATCCCACAAGCATTGAAAAAGTAGGTTGAGCTAAGAACTGTCAATCTGTTATGTTAATTTTCAATTCGAACTATGTAACCCTTTTGTTTATTAATAATATTTTCATCAACTGGCACATACAGATTTGGAAATTCACATCGAAAACATACGATATACAATGCATCAGACAGAGAATTCTTCCCTCAAAGTTGCACAGATGAATAGGCGAGATAATCAAGTGCGATAACTGAATGAATTCAACTGTCTTATTGCAATAATCTAGTCTTGTCTCTCTCTTATCGCAGTATGTTAGGGGACCTGCACTACACGTACAGAATTTTTAATTTGTCAGGCTGCCCGTATACTCAATTCAAGTATTTATTGTTGCCTACAATATTAAAGAATTACGCTCCTCTAAACGATAGAGAGAGACAAGACTAGAATATTGAAGTAGGACAACGGAATTCAATGTGTTACAGCACGTGATTGTCTCGACTATTCATCTGTGCAACTGGAGGGAAGAATTCTCTATCTGATGCATTGTATCTCGTATATTTCAGATGTGAATTTCCAACCTGTACCTATATTTCCTTTAATCTGCATCTCTTCAATAACTGAGAATTTATTTCACTAAAACCCACCACTGTCTTGTAATAAACACCAAAATGAAGATAGACAAACCCCTTTCTCCTGAAGAATCATTATTTGCAAACAATAGCCTGCGAATCCATTGATGTCAAACTCGTCTCCCCATTATTTCCGGGATATTTCCCCGAATTCGGTATTCAAAAAATGTCCACCAAAAGACTATGCTGCGAAATCTCTCCCCAGCTTCGCCGCCTCTTTATCGACGAGTCTATTGTTTCTCAACGGTTGGCGCTATTAAACACACAATTATATATTCGAATTCAGTTCGAATCTCTCGTTTTCAATTCGAAATAAAATCTTATTGTCGCTCGCGTAAAACGTGACGATCTGCCGCTGAATGCATATTCAAAGCGGAATCTGGAATTCAAATAGAGCTGGTTTCTACTGTTATGATTATTATTATGGTTGGGGATATAATTTCTGGTTTGTAGCTGGGTCTCGTCTGTGGTGGACGACTTTGATGGGAGGACACTGGGGTTGGTGAGCATGTACGTTCGTGATATATTCATCGGAATATTGATTCAGTGTCTGTTGATTTAGGGTATAGATTCAGAAACAATAGTGGCTATATAGTCCGAGAGCTGGCACGAATTTTTGGGTAGGTATTTGAGGCAAGCTGAAAACTTGTCAGATTACTCTCTTATTATATACCAACTCGGGATTGCAGACCTGGCTGGTGAGTAGCGGGGCTAAATCAACCCCTACATTTTAATGGCCTGGCAGGTAGAAAGCCCTACCGAAATGATCTGTCTTTTGGGAATCTTATTTTTTAGTTATAAGTAACACTCCATTAAAATTTCAAGCTGCCAAATAATTTAATCAGGGTTTTAACATTGCCAGACGCGTGCAAAAATATGTTGCAAAAAATTATAAAAAATGTTTTTTAGGCAGCTTGAAATTTCAATGGAGTGTTACTTATAACTAAAAAATAAGATTCCCAAAAAGACAGATCATTTCGGTAGGGCTTTCTACCTGCCAGGCCATTAAAAATGTAGGGGTTGATTTAGCCCCGCTACTCACCAGCCAGATCTGCAATCCCGAGTTGGGATATAATAGGAGAGGCATCTGACAAGTTTTCAGCTTGCCTCAAATACCTACCAAAAATTCGTGCCAGCTCTCCTACTAATAGGTACGCTTTTCTGTTATTTGTTGATGAAATATGAGCTGTGCATTTATTAGCTGAGTATTTTGTTATTCAGGAAGCGGAAAATATGAGATTGCGGAACCAAAAAGTGAGAGGTTTTCAACGATTTGTACGTTTGGAAGACTCGGTCAGTTTTTTGATAAGCAAGCATGAAACATTTCGACATCCTTGAAGATGTTCGCGATTAATAAAAATTAGAGAAAAATATGATTTCTCTAATGTTAATCTCAAGTACACTTGTTTTACAGACATCGGAGCTACCATACCAAAATCTCACGAAAATGACATGTGATAAGCCCAGTAAGCAGCCTTAACTAGTTTTTTTTGGCAACGATAGAGCTTGTTGAGTCTTCTCTTTTGAAAGTGAGAATGTTTCTCTCTTTATTCCCAATTATCGACCTCCGTTAAAATCAGTATGGGTGATACCTATCATGAGGTCCGGCGAACGTAATGTTCAATTTGTTGGGCAGGTACTCAAGCTACAGCTATCTTGTTGTAATTCGCCAGTGTTGTAAAAGATTGTTGACAGTTTCAAATGGAATACAAGTTATTCTTATCTAAATTTAATATTTTTTGATACCAGAAAATCTTTTGTTTGTACATAAAAGCATTTATCCTTTAGTTTTCTAGTCTTATAATCTGGACCCAATATCTATAAACGACAATTCGAACTTCAACTCGAGAGGACAGAATAGAAAAAATAAAATTATTTTTAGCAGAAATGCGTTGTGAACATCGCAGGGTATCAGATTCAGTAGAAAACCATGTGTGAAATGTATGAATTCTTCATATCCAGAACCTTAACTTCAAAAGGTGTTATTCCAGTGCAAAGTGTTACAGTCGACATTTTTGCAAAATTAAATGGAGAACTTGTGAGATTGAAACAACTCTAGCAGCTGTTGCATATCAGCACCTGCAGGATAAAATAACAAAGACATGTTTGTTTATCATGCTCTTTCATCTTTTTCGTTGATCTTAGCGCTGAAAATGAAAACAGGGAACAAAGTAACCCTTTTCTGTTAATGTTATGCGGCAGAAACCGGTTTTCCGTAAGATATGTGACATGATAATCTGCTTTGGAAAGAAAAATTAACGCGTTTCTGCTATTACTTCGTTATTTTTTATACTCATTTTCTCATTGCGAAAAATAACTCGCTTCGCGTCAGGAGACAACATAACCTCGAGATAAAATCTAATACTTTTTTCCCTTGTATAATAAATAACTATAAGATTATCAGTCATTTATATGGAATTTTGTGCTTTCTTTAGGGAAAAAAATTCAGATTAATCCCGAAATTTTCGAAATACTGGTAGGCTCAAATTTTTCCACTACAGATAAATTTGTTGAGACACAAGTAAATGTGGGAGTAAACCTTTTCATAACTGCAAATATTCTAGAAAAAGCTTATGTTGATCGTTTGAAAGTCAATATAGAAAATATTATGTAACTATGTATTAATTTTCATAGACGACAATTTTTTTCGGAAACTTATTTATATAGCTTAATACACTTTGTTTTGATGAATATGGGGAATTTCTTTTCATGATTCTATTCATTAATTCATACATACATTTGTATGTCCTCCAAACTCACTCACTCATAGAGAGAATTTCAAAGATAAAATCAGTTTTAAAATGATGTTGCTTGAGAAAATCATAGCGATTATCCTATTTTTTTTTCGAAGTCAGGTTTTAGATACAAAATCATTGACATGATCCGAATTAGATGTTGAGTGTGACGTATACGTCAGCATTCATTTCATTAGTGGAATGTTGAGAATCAAAGTTTACAACGATGCTAACTGGCCACTCTGGTCTGCGTTTACAAACTTACTCCGAGCATGCTTTGCTTACTCCAAACGTTAAGAAACTCACCTGTCAGAGTATATACTTTCGATCGTTCAGAAATTTTCTCGGAGTAAGCTTTTTTTGACAGAGTATTCGGTACTCTGACAGTTATTTGAATTTTGAGCGTTATGCATTTTTTGTCATTCATTCGAGAAAAATATTTCTGGTTTATGTATATAGCTTTTCAGTCGTTTGTTAACCGTTTTAAGTTAATATCTCTATTTTCTTACGATAAAATGAAAATTTAGAAGTTGTATGGATTGGCAGTAATACCCGCAAATACTTAAAAATAAATAAAGGTAAATATTATATTCATAACCCTTGAAACTGTAATGAGAAATTGTTGTTCGAATTTTAAGATTTATCATCATTTTTATACATTTTGGGTGAATATTTCTTATTTCACACGATAAACCAATAACTTCGAGATAATCTCAACTAACTGAATCAAATACTCTGATATGTACTTAAAAATGAGAGTATAGGTATGTATTATTAAGAATATTATTTTTACATCTGTTGAAATTTTGTCGATATTCCCAGTTAGGGATTCTTAGAAACGATAAAAGAAACACTTGAAGGTGTAGGTACCAGGTAGCCATTTGGCATCCTTGAATGGGAGTAAGAAAATTCCAAGTATAACTGTCTATTTAAATACAATAGCAATGTTTTGATCTCGGCTTAATTTTTTCTGTCCAATTCTGTTATTGATAGTTTGCAATCAATATGCAGAGTTAATCATGTTTTTGCGAGTGAACGTGTTACAAACGGTATCTGAGAATCTACTGATTGAATAATCAGCAATCTCTGAAATGCCCTGAATAATTAAAGAGATAAAATTAATTATCTCCTATGAAGCCAAAGCTATTGAAAAGGTAAGAGTACCCGATAATAGAAAGTTCATCTTAATCTAACTTAACCTAACATATGTCTCGCGAATGACATTTGTCAGAGTAGAGTTTCTGAACGTCAACCAAACAGCATTTACTTTGTCACACTAAACCATACTCTTACTCTATTCTCAGAGTAAGTTTGTGAATGCATCCCTGTTTGCACTTTTGAATGAATAATAAAATCGTATTTTCAATAATTAACGAAGACCTAATTACTTCAAATTTCAAGTGAATCATGGAAAAGCTATATATTTCACACTACTTTTAATGTTGTCACATAAAAAACCCCTATATTTCAACCAACTGGAAATGCCCATTGTCCAAAAATTCTCGAAATAGCAGGATGCCGAGTGAAAGCTCCTTAAGGAATGTCTCAGAGTGACAATATTGGAATTCTTCCAGGGTATTGAAATAAATGTCTTGAATACCAGGCCGAAATCACAACGAATTGTCCAAGGAATTTACGGTGTTGGCATCATGACCGAGGGAATTGAAAGGCCCAAGAGTATATCGGGACTTCGTATGGCCGTAAAGTTTACTCTAATCGCAGAGGGCGACGGAAATGTCGCTTACAAGTGTAAATGGTGGACAGTGGTTTATATCCCAGCTATCACGACAGCGCGCAAAGGTCTCCCAGTTGAAGAGGATCCTTTTATGGCTAGACAGTATATGTGCCAGATGAGGATCTTGCTGAAATTTAGGAGTTTATATGGGTCAGGAGGTGCTTTACAGTGTAACAGAGCATAATTTTTGGATGAGCGAATTTCATTTTAGATGAAATTTGTTTCAATTTGTTTTGATCACTTCGAGAACTTGGGGAGACTCAACCTTTATTCCAGAACGTGGCTATGCGATACGCCCTCTGCTGACAATCTGAATAACCTTTAATATTGACATGATTCTTTCATTTTGCATTGTATTTTCGTGATTCATGTGAATATTTAACATTATTAATAATTGCTTAAGTATAATTCATTCAAATCGCTATTGTTCCGTTCCTCAGTGTTCTTCCCGAGAAAAAAAAATCCTGATAATATACAATTCCATGCTTTTCCTCAAGCTAGGGATAAATTTCGTGTTTGGGTAGAAGGGAAATCGAGGAGTAAAGTGACAAAGTGTTGATGGAACGACGAAAAGCCTGGCAACTGAAACTTTAAATCGGTAAACCAGTCACAGGAAATATGAAAGTGAATTCTGTAGTTAATTTAAGTATGAATTACACAAAACTTGTAGGTAAGATTCGATTCATGGGGTTAATCGTTAACAGATCCCAGTTCATAACAGGGGTAGTTTTTGAAAAATAGTGCTGTGCCTACCAGAAATCTTCCTGTTGGATTTACTACCAGAAAGGAGAAACAATCGGAATGTTCTAGTTCTAGTAGTAGAACTGAAGGTTGAGACAAGGAAGTCTTAACAAAGAAGAACCCACTGAAGAATGCTCTTGTGAAGAGAAAAAGTACTGTTTGAATATAATAAAATGAGGTTAATTCAACTGTTCAACAGACAAAACTGTTTTCCTTGATTTCCTCAACAGCATTTCAACCTAACTCATCTTTCACAATGGCTATATCGAAGGTTTTATGGGAAAATTTTAATTTTTTCCCATATTTCGATAGACTTTTCTATTGTTTTATAAACGCAACTCAAACAAATTTTTGCGTACTGCTTTGGATTGTTATTTAACATTTACCTACAAAACATTGTATGAGAATCTTCACTATCGCAATGATGTTTTCTTGTAGAAGTATAATTTTTCTTCTCCATATTCCAATTCAATTTTCTATTGTTCTGTTAACACTATGACCTCAGAATGCATGTGGCCGCAAAATTTAATTTTGATCAGTTCTATTCTGTCTGAGATATCGAGGAAGAATAAGATTTTTTGGTAATGAGGAAAAAATTGGATTTCACAACGTTCTATATAATTTTTAAGGGAACAAATTCACACATTGTTCGTCGAAAACTTTTCAAGGTTCACATATGTCAAGGACACAGCTTTGTGCATCGAAACAGGATACTATTTTAAGCCTATAAAAAACATGAAATTCGTCTCATATGAATGCTGAAAATGATGCGTGTTTAAAGTACTATATTATGATATTGAAAAATAGCATAGATACTTATTAATAACTGTCCGGTCAATCTCGGAGTGTTTGTCATTGAAATGTACAAAATCAATTGGTTTATTTGTATCTGTCAAACTCGTTATGTTAATGAACTTTAGTTAGGATACGTGAAAAATCGAGATAATCAATTAAAATGTCTTGGAAGTAGAGTGTATGCATTATGATCAACAACGACTAGCCTACGATGTTGAAAAGCATTTCGAAGTTATCAGAAAACATGAAAAATCTCGCAAATATAGTTATTAAACGTCAGTTCTTTTCTCTGGTCATATCCCAACATCAATTCATGATGTATATAAGTCGAAGACAATCATCTTTCGTCGAGTTTCCACAAATGCTTTAGCGACGAAAACCACTCTAACATCCCTTATTTTCAACCAAGGCCATTCTCCTCGGGGAAAAATTGTGCATGATTGAAGATTTGTCCTGGTGGTTTCACAAAAAGATGGTCGGTCATAAGTAAGAGTGCAGAATGTTTGTGGACCCCTGGGGTCCCCTAGACGCTGAAGGCGCCCTGCTGACTACGACGACTGTCGTCCCGACGTCCTAATAAAAACGATGTCGCCTATGATTTCTCGAGGCAAATCTGGGAAACACTTGGCTTGGGAAAGAATTAGGATGGCCACGTGTTCAGGGGGAGAAAGAAGTCTTAATAATGAAAAAAAAACGAAAAGTTGGCTAATCTTATTTTATATTGATATGCGATAAGAATATGATTGTTCCGCCGCATTTTGACATCATCAGGTCTGTGGTCAGAACCGTTATCTTTGAGAAAGAAAAGATTCATTCGTAAGAATTGGCATCATTAATAAATTTGAAACTATCCTAAAAGAATATAAAATGAACATTTAGTACCTAATATTTTTCAAGAAAGCCATATCATAGGTATGCTGTACTTCTCCAGTTTGAACGTGAAACCTGATGAGTACACGAAATGGTGAAACGATCTTTGAGTTGAAATTGAAATTATAAGATTTATATAAAATGATTCGAAGAGAACTGGAACAGGATAAAAAAATTTTATTGATTAATGGCAAGAAAGAGATCAATATTTCCCACGATTTTCTATAGGTACCTACATATTTATATCTTGATTTTTCAATTTTGACGGACGCTTCAACAACCTTTGACTCAAGGGCTCCTATCAAATTTCAAATATTATCACTATAAATGAAATATCGTTGGATAGAATGAAGCTTATTTGAATCTCTGATGTGATCATACCAAGAATTAATATAACAATTTAATTCAACTTCACTTGAAAGTTCTTTCAACTTATCATTATGTTATTTATTTGACGAACAATGAAATTTCTAATGGTAGTAGTAAACATTATTTCTATTGGTCCAATCGAATCATAGCATCGCTCAAGACATAAGGTCTTAGAAACTTATCACGATTTAGATGTGAAACATATCTATGGGATATTTTTTGGTCGGTCATTTGGACTCACCATCATGTGTGTAGACATTCATTATATTACCTGAAACAAAAACAAAGATTATTGTCGATGAAAAACTAACAGTTTTAATGAAATGAAAATATTTTCAAGGAAAAGGAACTGGTAATCGAAACTGAAAAAGATTTGAAATTTCCTGGCGAATGACAAATAAATATGAATAACATTAATTGAATTCTTAGTGAATAATATAAAACCGAGGATGTAAAAAAATGCGTCGTCTATAAGGTTTCTACATTGAGCGGCTAATCTTGAGGATTGTCTTCCAGATGGCGCTAGTCCAATTCAATTCTTACTAGTCCGTTCCCAAACGTGTGTATATTATGGTCCTACATAGAATACCTCAAGTCATTCAGAGTTGTTTCTCTGTACTAAGAAGAGCAAAAAGCTGTCAGCAAGCAGATACTCTGCAAGTTATAAGTTTCTTTAAAGTATCAGTTTTAGATACACGTCTATATGCGTTTGAACCAATTGTTTAATCTCATTTTTCAATCTCTCCCCAACATGCATTCTGAACGCAGCAGATCTTCAGGTGAAGGAAAACGTTGACAACTTTTTTTGGGGTCAAATTCTCATAAAACATTGAAAATCTGTTGATCCAATTTGTGCCTCTAAAGCTTTCCCATTTTCACCCCGAGTTCTGCAGTGTTGGTGATTCAATACATGTCAAAAATTTCAAAAAATTACAGCACAAAAATGTTCAAGATTTGATTCCATTATTTTGCCGAGAAGAACATCTCAAGTCACTATGAACAACACAAATAACGCTCATATGCAGCAACGTTTTAATAAGCCTCAATAATGTCAAACTTTACGATAGAGCTGTCAGTTGCCAAACTGCAACACAAGGATTGTCCATTTCGAAATATAAAAGGCAACACTCCACCCAATTAACGCTAACTGAAAAAAATTACCTCTTTGTTTTTCAGCGAATTAAGAATATGAAAAATCGTCTGTTACTCTGAGAATTAGTTTCTGTATTAAACCGTTAATATTAGGCAGTCTTAATCAAGAAACATTTCATGATCATATTCCAAATTCCATTTAACACAAAAAACACAAATCCAGTTCACTCAGTAGCAAACACAGTCGAATTAATCCCCAGTCAAATACACGAATAGGAAGACTCATCAAGACCAAAGCGTTCCACTGGAGGCGTCTAGCGTCACAGTATTATATGAGCCAAGTTCTGAGTGAAATTTTCATAATGCCCTCATTCAAAACACATCAAGGAATTTTCCTACCAACAAGGCAGCCCTCTAAGCCGCCGAAAAAGCTACTAAACCATTTATTCAGTAACATCAAGGAACAATTCGTTTTAATTAAAACCGTGGAAGAATTTGGCCTCGAGTTGTTCTCGAGCATTTTCGCATTATAACGAGGAACTATTAAGTTGTAGTTTCGGAGTTCTCAAACGAACATACCTCCCTTGACAAGTCATCATTTTTCGCATGAGTTTTTGATAGAAAAAAACGAATTGTCAAACTTGATGATAGAGCTGCCAATTGAAAAACTGCAACACAAGGGTTATCCAATTTCGAAATATAAAAGGCAACAATCCACTCAATTCATATAAACTAAACAACATCTTAATATTAATATACAGTGGAACGTCCCTATAACGAAAGCGCTGAATCCGCAAAAAAATCTTTATAAGGAAATTTACAGAAAATTTGTTTCTATAGTCGGCAATATCGCGGTCGACTTCACTGATAAGTTTAAGTTTATCATTCAAACTTTAGCACTTGCTTTTAGAAATTTTCGCACAACTTTTCACACTAGCGTAATAATTAGATTGAAACCAAACAGCCATGGAAGTATTTAAACACTGTTTCAAAAGGATCTCTCTGGCCGCCGTAATGATTTAGTTTAAGGTTAGGATTAACTACGTACGCCCGGAAAAGTTTCGGAAAAAAACCCACCCATACCTTCTTACCGATACCCATTCAAAGAGTGATGTTCTTTGAATATTTCGTTAGAGAGAGAATTTACTTCGGTTAAGAGGGTGTTTTTAACATGGAATTTGGATTCAAGGTGCAATGTCTTGTACGAAATTCGTTATACAGAGAAATTCGTTACAAAGACGTTCGTTATAGGGAAGTTCCACGTATATGTATTCGACTGGGTGTGTCAATAACCTCCATATCCAGAAGATTACCTTATTATTTCTCAGTGAATTGAAAATATGAAATAAACCTGCATTATGAAGGGGGGGCTGATCTTTAAGATTATCTCCCAGATGGCGCTAGTCCAGTTTGTTTCCTACTAGTTCGGTCCAAAACGATCGCTATTAGGATCCTAGAATACCGCAAGTCATTTAAAGTTGTCCCTCTGCACTTAAAGATCCAAAAGCTCGAAAAAGCTGTCTGCAGATATTCTGCATTGCATAACCTTCTCAAGAGTATGAGTTTGAGAGTATTATAACTTATAACGGACAACAAATTTTGTTCTCAGTTATCGGTGAATACAGGGAATGCTTTCTATAATTACCGATGAGAGAACAAATAGTTATTCAAATGACTAGGTTATTAAAGACAGCTACTATGATCCAGATATTTTTTATTCGAGACCATTAGTCACTCGATTGAAAACCGAGTTGATTACAAGATTTTTCCGACGAATTTAAAATGAATTGTTTATGAATTCTTGATTGAAATCCATTCTCATTTTGCACAAGACTCACATTTGACATAATAAAATTTCTATGTATCTATGTTCCAGTAGAGTTTTGACATTTCTCGTAGTGCTTCTGAATAATTTGTGAACGGTTGCCATGAGATTACACATTAAAATATCCGAAATTGAGCATTAAAACGTGCTATTAATGATCAATTTCGTATACATTAAAATCACCTTTTATTTTGAAATCGACGGAAAACGAGTATTGATAATCCGCATCACAGTTTTCACAATAAAACGTTGACAAATTTTTAGAATATCGAAATCTCATGGAATATTTCATGTCTGTGGAGGCGTCAAGCGTCACAGTATTATATGTAGGGTTCAGAATACAAGTGGACCAAGTCCATTTTTCATCATTTTGAGTTAGCAACGCTATAACTTGTATAAACCATGTAAAATTTCAGTGCAATAATGAACCAAGTTCTAGTTCTGATAGTTTCCGCTTGGCAGCAGAAGTTTTAAAGGCTTGTGAAAGATTGTTATTTTCTTCCAGAATACTTCAGAACTAAGTCCAGATGAAATTTGGCCAATAAAACCTTTGTAAATGTCTTAGTTACTCCACGAATATCTTAAATAGAATAAATAATCTTGAAAAATGTTAACAGGTTATTTTGATATGATTTTTAGACTTCTGTAGCTCAAAATTAGCTAAAGTGGACTTGATTCACTTGTATTCTTAATCACCCATATGAGCCAAACACATCAAGGAATCTTCCTACCAACGAGGCAGTCATCTAAGCCACCGAAAAAGCTACTAAACCATTCATTCAGCCACATCAAGAAACAATTCGTTTTAATTGAAACCGTGGAAGAATTCGGCCATCGTCCTGGAGTTGCTATCGAGCATTTTCGCATTATAATGAGGAACTATTAAGTTGTAGTTTCGGAGTTCTCAAACGAACGTACCTCCCTTGATTAGACATCATTTTTCGCATGAGTTTTTTATAGGAAAAAACGAATACATCAACATTTCACGAAATGTTCGAATGGCGTGCTTCAGAGTATTAATCGTTGATTTTTCTTTTTGTAGTTTGTTTTGATGTCCAGGGAGGGAGAATAATTTTCTGTGGAAATAATTCAAACGTCAGACATTAGTGTGAAATATTGCTACTGTAAATTCATCACTAGAGGTTTCTTTAGGGTTAGTTCGGAATGAAAGGATCGGTTAGAACATTGGGTAAAGCAAAGTTGAGATAGCAAGGCGAAAATATTCTAAAAGACCAATAATTTTAAGTCAGGAGAAATAAGCCATTGAAGTCTCAAATTGTCACAAGTGAATGGAGTTTATATTTTTCCAAAACTTCTGTTGCAGAAAATATTACATATAGTCCGTTCACGAAAGTTTGAGCGCATAGTAGGCGTTTGTTTATTTATCTAAAGTTGGCAGTATTTGCTGTCATAACGTAAAATAAAGTCAACGTTGCCGAATGTACCCTGCCTCGTCCGACGAGCTTCCGAGTTATCACAGAAATCTATGTTATATTGACAACATTGCATATCAATCTGACAAGAAAATAAACAATATAACCTAAAATTTCAATATACACAGTGGAATATGCCAATTGTCAAGGCCAACCGACGCCTCAACCTTTCGTGAACGGACTATAGGTTTCATATAAACATCATATCAATGAAGAAACCTATTGCCCATATCCAGTTTTTAAAATGTCGAAGAAATTGATATGAATTCGCAAATGCCAATTTCCAAAACTAGGAATCCTTTCAGGTTCAAATTTAATACTTGGATATTCAATATTTATTTAAAAACTGGTTCGAAATTCCGAATGGATCTTTCAATTACAAAATCTAAAAACTTTTGTGAATCAAGGGAATACGAAATTTTCAGGGTAAATGGGCAATTTCGACTGTGTTAGTTGATGAGCCAAATTCGTCCAATGGTTTTCGAGTCGTGGAAGTTTGGAATTTTATAGTTCGAATTTGTTGAATACCAGAAATCCTATACGATCAGAATTTTATATTGAGGTGCTCATCCAGTGTACGAAGGCGCTTGCGAAATTTTTCAATTTACCCCAGAAAATGAAATTCGAGAAGGGTTGTCAAAAAATTCGATACTTCAAGAACTGTTGGACATATATCGCTGATTAAAAATATACATAATATGTGGAGTATCGAATAAATAAGGTATAAAGTATTTAACTATGAGCTTGTTTGTAAGAGAAAATATATTCGAAATTTGATTCGCAAATTCAACAATGAACGGGTAGAATGAATTCGAAAATGAATAGAATAAAACCGACTGTTGTTCCTTCAGGAACAGGAGCATAAAATATATTTGCAATGAATAGTGGAGTAATTTGAATCTCAACATATCTCAAAACTGAATCAGTTTTTTCTTTATATTTCATGTATTGCTGGTTGAGGAATTGAGTTGTTCTTTCTGTATAAGAAAGGAAGTGCGTGAGTATAAGCTAAATTATTTCATTGTCGCCGTACAGCTTGAAATATTAGGATAATAAAAAGTCCTGAATAATAAAGTTGTTGTTTATGAACGTGCATGATACATAACACTCAAATGTACGAAAATCGTGCATTTTTATGCTATTGAAATTCCAAACTCCAGGGTCCTGAATTGAGTAGGTATGAATAAAAAATATACTTATGTATCAGCTGACACAGCCACTATCAGATAAACTGCAGGGTAAAACCTCGCATTAAAATTAAAGTGGTATGAATATTCAGTATGGCCATATACAGTATCGACGAAGCAGGGAGTCTCGCAAAAAATTCAGGGGTTATATTAGTTTAGTATAACTTTCGAACTCTCAGATGAGTAGTCAGGATACGAAAAATATCGCAACTCTGCAGAACTTCCATATATTCTAATATGTGAAAGAAAATATACAGGAAACTTCATGTTTAGAGTTACAAATGAAAAGAAGAACATTATTGCATATGAATTTCAAAGTATTATCAGAGAAAAAACTGAAGGGGGCTTTATACATTTCTGCGTATGATACAAGAGCACGCGCATGAGTACAGTGCTTGAATGATTGAATCAATTGAGACAATTTTATCATCTGATTTGTCATCGCGAAATCGCATCGAAAAAACAAAAGGACAGAAACAGAAAAACTGCGAGGAAGAAATAAGTAATATAAATATCATGTGCCTCAAATTACAGTGACATTCATTCTTTTTAACTGGTAGCAAATGACTAATTTCAGACGACAATTACAAGATTGAGCCATTTATTGAATGAATATGTATGCACTTAAGTAAAGAGTTGAAAGAGAAGGTGTCGGTGAAGTTACCCCTAATCTGGTAGCAGAAGAGGCGTTGGGGATAGGAAAATGAGATGGTTAACTTTTTCTGCACCGGCTTTGTGGTTACCGGTTAGCTAGTCGAGTTTCACACACTTCACTCGGAATTGCTTAATCGGTTTTAAAAGAAGAACAGATGAAATTGAAATTGAAATAGGTGCTCATCAGAATATAATAGATGAATTTTAAATTATCAATAACTCAAATTTGTTCACTTTTCGAATCAGAGCGCACAGTTCGATAATTGGAAAAATCTTAACTATGGCAATGTTTGTTTACCGACTGGGTTCATTCCGCGGCCGCAGGTGGCGCCAGCAATCCGGATAATTTACCCCAAGAGCTAGGGACATTCACGACTGAACACTTTTCCTTGAAATTCGTACTATTTTAATCTAGGCGACGCAAGGGGAAGAGGTGAATCGTTAGACGTCGGACTGATTAAACGCGCATTTGGAAAAAGCGGAGCGTTTGGAAGGGACGCGTTGTTTTCCGCCAGAGAAGTGTGCATTGAATCAAATGGAGACCCGCTCATCTAGGCGGCGCGAAGACAAGAGCGGAGAAGAAACGAGTCGTTTGACGCGTGAATGATCTTTAGGGCATGTGCTCGTCAAATTTCTTGGGGCGGCATGCTACAAGGGTAGTAAAAAATTATTGCGGCTCCAAGATTGAAAGATAATTTTTTTCCGATAGCTGCTCAACGCATGGCCTAGCCCAAGTGTGCGGATCTTGGCGAAATGACGCTTCATCTCTCGTCGCGCCTCTCCGCTCAGATAAGCGTAACCTTGAGAATTCAAACAAGCGAGTTATTCAGCATGAAAATGACAATTTCTCAATCTTTTTTCATGAATCAAAATTTATGGAAGATGAGTTGGATCTTTTTTTCTAAAAGGATCAGTCAGGAGATCAAAAATGTGTTATCAATTTTATTCTAGCTGCTATAGTTCTCGAGATCTCTTTAAGAGACAACGAATTCTGCCCACCTTGTACACTGAAACTCTGATGTTGGAAAATTCACATAATACCATAAAACCAACGACATTCTGCAGACAGACTGAAGATCAAGTTTTATATCCTAGTGAGCTTATATCAGAAAAATATTCACATCATCATAGGAATAAAATCTCCTCAACCACATCTCACCCGATAAGGTGCCAATGACACCACGAGTCCCATGATCGATCTGGCTCTCAACCAGACGAATTGTTTCCCAATTCAATCCATCAAAGACTCGGCGATCTCTCCCGAGCGCCGACAGGGACGTATCATTGTCATCCCGGGACAGACGTGGCGATAAATCCAGACCATCGTAATTTTCGAGATTGGAAAACAAATTGCTCAGCTACACTCCTTCATAAAAACCGACGTTAGTGTCGATAAATCCGTTCAAATATCGAGCTCATTTCGCGAAAATGTTGGCCGGGAAGGGACTTGAACCCGGACGACGTAAAATGAGAATAAAATTAGAAATTTCATTCAATGGAATTGGATTACTGTTTTATTGAATATCGATCGGATTGTGAAAGAAATGACCGGGTGAAGTACGAAATAAAAATGTAAAAGTGAATTTAGGGTATGATCGCGTTTAAATTGATACAGCGATTGAGTGGAATTGGTTGTGTCGATAGGTAAACCTTTTGTCCAACTCACTTTACTTCATGTTAATCTGATAGTATGACAGTTATTCTTGCGCCCCTATATTCTGTTATTCTCGAATTTCAAGAAGGAAGTGGTCTCAAACTACTCGTTTCGACTCATTGTTGAACAATCCCTGGTCAGAAACTCTACAGAGTGTAGTAGTTTGAAAAAAAAATTTCGATTCAGTCGATACTTTTCTCAGAAAAAATGAAAACTCCCAAGCAGTCACGATCACGCCTGTTAGATCAAATTGACGTGTTACTGAAATGACTCTAGTTCGATTAACATTTGAGAGTTAAGTCAGAAATTTCGAAGGTCATTAGATATTGACCTGATCTATGTCACTGCTTTTGAATTATAGTTGTCAGTTATATAGGATGGACCAAAAAAATTATCATAATAATGGAAATAATAATCTAATAGGCCACTCACCTTGGGACACCCGATATATACGCTAAAGTCGTAAAGCCATATGTCAAGAGAATGTAATGAAAATTGAATGAAAACTTCCAAAGAAGTGCTCCAAACAAATTAGCCCAAAACATGTTTGAGATAAACCACTCATTCTATATAAAGTCCCTATATCAGCTCGCAATAGTCCTCTGCGGCAAACCTCATTCTATCTGATTTTGTTTGATCTCTCCTAATCATGTTCCTTTAATATCATCCTCGGGACATTCAACTTCGCGTTTGATACACACTCCAATGTCTCCAGGGCTCACCCTAGGACCAATTCAGCTCCCGAACATCCAGGATAATGAAGTGAACGTATGCGTGAAAACGTCCAGTATTCAGAAAGGGATCTAATATACTTCCGGTATGCAATAAACAGTGGGACTTTCAAAGGGTGCGCACTCATGGATATGCACTTCCTATTCATTTAATTCCCTATTGCTCTCCCCCTGCTGGTCGGAATGAAAAGAGCAGTAATATTCAAATACTCCATACTTAAATGGCGGTGAACTGTAAAATGTTTAAAATTTCATTTTCGGTTATGGGAGACGGTTTAGAGATATGGTAATCGTTCGAAGAAATATCTATTAATTTAATAATAGTATTGAACATTTTTTTCCCAAAAGGAGAAGCAGCATTTTCTTTTTGAACGCTCGTTCTATTCGAACGAGTGCTATACTGCTGTGTTAATCCAAAAGGGCGTAACTGCAATTTTCCTTCGAAATTAGTATCTATCAAGATTATGATTGTTTCGAATCTGTTTTGTGTTACAGTTTGCAATAAAAATCTTATACCTATTCGGATAAATCCACCGAATAACTATCATAACATTTTGAGAAACCAAGATGGCCGATATCGTAACACAAACATCACATTTTCTCGAATTTAACTCATCCAGATACGCCCCTTTAAATTAACATGGCAGTAAATCATTTTAAACAAATGTCAGTTATTTTCGAATTTAGAGCTGAAAATGGTCTCGAACGATAACGGTTCGACTCCCTTGAGACGAATCCGTGGTCAAATTCAATTCTGTCAGTGGGGCCGTCCGTCCGGCCGTTAGCACGATTACTTTCGAAGGGTTTGTCCTAGAGACTTGAAATTATCAGGGTGAGTTCGGTTCCCAAATGCCGCGATTAAGATTGTTAACCAGCCAAATCGTACAGGGTATTCCATAAAATATGACTCATAATAAGCCATAGTATTAACAGAACCATAGAAAATTCAATTGGAATATTGAAAAGAACAATCTTAATATTTCCATAACAAGATATCCGATTTCAGCGGAATTTATATTTTATGAATGAAGGTTGATATTCTGAATGTTAGTGTGAAATTTAAAGAGGATCTCATCATCGAAACTATAGAAAATTCTAAGAACATAGGGTGTCTATTCTGAAAAACCATGAATCAACCGGTTTTGCAGAACATTGTGTAGAGAATAATCACTTTTTCGATGAAAAAGATGTTAGTTTATTATACTATGTTAACAAGGGTGAAATGATAGACTATTTGGAGTTTCTTTCAATCAAAAAATCTTTAGAGAATAAGGAAAATTTAACCAATTTCCTAGTAACCCTGTGCTCTAAGAAATAACAGATGTTGCAAAAGTAATTTTAAGTTATCTTTTCTACTCCTCTGGAGATGCTTGTAATACCGAAACACGTGTCAGATTTCTGAATAAACTGTGAAATATAAAGTTTAAATTCTAATGTTATAATGTTTCACCTAGAACCAACCGCAAACTCAATTTTTCTTATTATAGAAAATTCAATTGGAATATTGAGGAGAATACTATGATGCTGTGGTCCAAAAATGGGAGTGTAGAGAGCTGCCTAGCCTAAGAATAATTCCTTCATACGAGGAAACCGGTACTGGAAACCCAAGGGGTAACGTCCAAAGCTTCAATGGAGGTTCTCGAAAGACTAATCTATCCTTCTTTTCATATTGCGATTCCAAGAGTTAGTTCGTTGAGTTACTAAAAGGTAATTCTCCATATTGAATTCACCATTATCCACAAAAGCTCTCTCAGATCGAGATTAGGTGTTTGGGACACCATGAACTCTATGTGGAAAGCCATAAAAGTTTAATTTCAAGGTCATTACGAGAAAAGATTCTACTTATTCGGAAACAGCAAGGTGCTATACAAATAACATTGCTTAAATAAGTCTCTGAAGGAGTATGAGGCCGAAATACATTATTCGAAGCTTAGGGGTTGTCCTTTTATGTATCTTAAAAAGCATCAATGGTTTGTTCAAGTACTTTCGATGACAAGCCACTAAGAGCAGAACTCAGAACATAGAGTGCAGACGACATTGTCAACTCCTTGCTATGTTATGTTGCAGAGGTAGTGAATCATTCATGTTATCCTTAATTTCCTACTTCATCAAACATGTTCTCAATGAAAATCGTCGATTGTTTTTTTGGTCATGAAGGAACATTCCAGGAATATATCTACGTGACTTGAAGTTGACTAACCCTAACTAGCAGCACTCACAGATAAAGGGTGCGGCAGAGAGGAAGGACAGTTTTTAAAAAGTCATGAAACAGTTCTTTTTTACTCAAAAACAAATTCATTGATGCAATAAGGTTCACAGGAAATAGCATTTGAGACAGTCAAGTGTGGAAAATAACCTCAGGCATGGGGTGGCCGAAATAGTTGATGCAGTGCTGGAGGCGTTCTTGGAAGTTCGCATAGACTCTTTCCAACATTGCTCCCTCAATTTTGGCTACTTCCACGCGTATTGCTTCCTTCAATTCGTCCAGAGTTCGGGGCTTGTGTCCGTATACTCTAGCCTTGAGGTGATTTTGTTCATCAGTGATGAAGCCCAATTTTACCTTAACGGCATGGTTAAACCAGCCGAATTGCCGTTATTGGGCTAGTGAAAATCCGCAACAGTTACACGAAAGACAATTGCGCAGCCCAAAAGTGACTGTTTGGTGCGCTGTATCGCAAACTTGCATCATTGGCCCTTACTTTTTGGAAGTCGCCAAAGTTGAGGGAGCAATGTTAGAGAGAGTCTATGCGAACTTCCAAGAACGCATCCAGCACTGCATCAACGATTTCGGCCACCACATGCCTGAGGTTATTTTCCACACTTGACTGTCTCAAATGCTTCCTTGTGAACCTTATTGCATCAATAAATTTGTTTTTGAGTAAAAATCAACTGTTTTATGACTTTTTAAAAACCGTTCGTCCTCTCTGCCGCACCCTGTACATGGAGCCAGAATTGCATATTCGCAAGACAAACTTTAGCCTCCATATCTTGCATAGAAATACCACAAATGTCCTCACCCTAAGCACAGCCATGCTTGCAATCGCCATTTGCAAGCAGTGGTAGCCTACAGCATGCCTCCAGTTTGTTCTAAATTATTTCACGTAGATAAGAAACAATTAGAACTCCCTGACCGAACTTTAATACTACGGGACCCCATGCGCGAAATCATTCAAGTTATCCTTAATCTCTAACTTCATCAACATGCTCCTAATAAACTGCGGCATCTGTCTGGTGATGAAAGGTCATTTCAAGAAAATATCCGAGCTACGTGACCGACTGTTAATAAACCGAAACCATCAGCAGGAGCAGAAGCATGGAAGGAACGACGGCTAAATGTTTATAGACGAAATCTTATGAATCTCCCGAATCACCTACGAAGGGGTGCGGAAGGATAATGAAGTGTACGTATGCGCCAAAACGTAAAGGATACTGATAGAATGCCGGTTGGGTGGATGTGCGAGTAAACGGGAAATTAGAAACTTCTACGATGGAGAAGGAGAATTCGACATGTTTCATTCGGTGTTTCTTTTTGGAGTCTTCATCACTTATTTCGTAGCTTCATTTCTTTGGACTTCATTACATATCAAGTAAATTAGCAGACGCGAAAGAGAAAAAACTATATGTTACTTATTTCCAATGAGAGATTTCTACTTAATACTTGAGGATATCTGGACAGTTATTTTGTTATTATCACAGGAAGAACCAGACATAGTTTGATAAAATCTCCTGGTAGAGAACACCTAAGTTCTGAAATTGCAGGGATTTCTAAGAACAGTACTCATTATTCATCAGACAATATCGAAACGTTTGTGGCACAAATATAATTTCTGTATTACTGATAACATTTTTCTGGGTTTTCGTCACTGTTCATTTTTTCTGGTATCTTTCCAAGATTTTCAACCAAACCAGGGGAATAGAAAGCAGAAGGTTTGTATCGAAATAAAAAGGTCAAGGAAGTGAAAACAAAATGAGTAATGCTACAAACTAGCATTGCTTGCAAATGGTGCATAGTTATCCTGGAACTGTGGACATTTGTTGTTTCTTCATGTATAAGGAAAATGAAATTTGTCTTGCAAAGGTAAATTGTTAGCTCAATGCATTTGTAGGTGGTGCTCGTCAGAGATTATCAACTATAAGTCATGTAAACCAGGTATATTTCTGAATCGTTTCTCCATTACCAGACAATTGACGTTGTCTATTAGGAACATGTTTGAAGGATTAAGACATTAGGGATAACATTAATAATTTACCGCCTCTGCAATACAACATAGCAGCTGAATTAATTGAGAACGTCGTCTGCATTCTAGGATCCACACAAAGTTCTGAGTGCTTGTTCTTCATGTGTTGGAATTACATAACGCCTTGTAGTCACTGCTTCCTAAGACACTTGGAAAAACAACCTTTCGAAAATCGGAAAATATCCTTTATCAATATCCTCCTTCAGAGAATTTTTTGAGCAATCTCATTATAAATGCTGGTTGTCAGTAAGTTCTTCAAATTTCTTCTCGTAATGATCACGAAATTATGCATCAATGATTCCACCCATTAAGACCTGTTGCAGGATGGTGTCGTATTTAGCTGATTTCGACCTGACAGAGCCTCCGAGGATCTCAAATAGAGTATAATTTCTTGCTTACTAATCGTACAAACTGTTGAAATCTCAATATCAAATAGTGAATAATAAAACGTAGGCACAAGACTTTCTAGAACACAATCATTATTGCCAATCTGATGTGAGGTATTGCAACTGACATTTCATGAACCTTCTCTCTACTTCCATTATTTTTTTAGAACTGTGTTCCTTATGACTAGGTTAGGTTAGGTTAACTTCTGGGAACTGCGACCATGTGTATCATGAAAACCCATGGAGCTCGCAAAGGCGTTGATCAGAGCGACAACAACCTTAGGAGCTTTGGCTCTTACTTCTTTGGTGTGAAGTTTCGGTTTCTCTAGATGAGTAGTTCTAAGGCCAGCCAGCTCTAGACACTTGCTCACCATAGGGTCAGCTGTTTCTGCTTCTGCTCTTTAGAGTCTGTAAATCTCATCTGCTAACTTAGTACGAAATATATTTCTACCGAAACTGTCCTGTTAGCAGTCCAGGAGAGTTTCTCGAGAGGGTCATTCTTTTATTCAACTCCCTTTTCTAGACCGCTGCTTTATATTGGTCTTTTTCTAGCCAACAGAAAGGCACAAGTCCAGCAGGAGTAAACCTTGATGTACTCTTTACAAGTTCATCGGCTTTTTCATTTCCATCAACACCATAAAGCGTTGGAAGAGTTGAAAAGGAGTATAATTAAAAGTTAACAAAAAACTTTCATGCTTGTGTATCGTCAGTACATTTCTGACGAAAAATGTTTCAGTTTCTGTCGCAAATGTACTGAATTCTGTTCCTGTTTCTGTTCTATGCGACAACCGGGCTTTAAGCTGAAAATTCGTAAAACGATAGAATCCAATTTCCTACAGAACAAGCCGGCAAAAACGCCTCGTACTTTTAAACACCCAAAATGCGCACAACGTTGTAAAATTTTCATATCCTCGTCTGAGGCACGTCTCGAGGGCATTGATTCCAGATAGATTAAAGGGGAAAACAACCCGAAGATCAGCCCTGAAAAATATTCGGGATACGTGACCAACGGTTAATGAAGTGAGGAATCCCCAGACACGAAGAGGATGAAATAAATGTTTATAGATGAAAGGTAATGAATCTTTTCCAAATCTCATGAACTTCTAGGCCGAAAAGAAGATTAATGGGCTCAGAAACTGATATTCCGAAAGCGAGAGGAGATGAAGGTCTCTTCGGTGGCGGAATCAAAAAATAATCTCTCTTCGGACGGATTACTATACAGTCTAGACCAAATTCAATATCTATTTGGAGGGCGTTCTTACAAAATGTCATGGATATCATAGGAATAAGTTCCTCCATAACTCAATTGCATACATCATTCAAACATAATTTTGATAAATATATATTTACAGAAAATATTTCGAAATCAGAAGATAAAAATAAAAAACTGAAGTTATTTATCAACTACTACCATTCAAAAAGTTTTGTTCACAAACAAACTTATTCTGACTCTACATTTCGTTTTGTAAATCAAACATACTTTTTCAATCCACAAACAAATTTTCAATGGAAAATTAAGATGGGAATATTGTATAAAACAAAAAAAGTCAACATTTTGAGAGTATTGTTATAAGTTTGCAGATACCAGAAATAATCTGTAACTTGCGGCGATAGCAATAGCATCTTCAATCTTGAAGATGAAAGCAGGAAAAGTCTGATGAATAACTGAATTTAGAGTAATCAATACAAAAAACGATACAATAATATAACACCCCCATTGTTGAGGTTAGGGTTCACGAATTGCATGTTTGCCGTATGATATTACCTGGTATATCAGTATTTGTTTTCATGTTTGTCTGTCGGCATTTGTTCTCAATTTAGAGCCATTTTCGTCAGTTCAAGGTTAAAAGGGTTTGGTCATATGAAAAATTACGTACCTACTATTTGCTTTCCACATCTGTTATTTTCATATCAATTTAGTTGTTTGCTTTAGGGTCATGTTACAACTTAGTCCACGAACATGGACAGTTATATCGAATGGAACCGTTATGAAGTTATTCAACCGAATAAAACATGATGATATGTAATATACGTTTCAACATTTTACAAGTTATTCGAATAAATCCAGAACTCCTCTCAACTGTTGATAACATGGATTTTATTCGATATTATCCGATATTTGGCAAGAAATTTTCGTTGATATTCTTTCTAATATCATACATAACTCATTATGAATCGATCAACATTTAGAGTAAACGGACAATTGCTGATACTGAAGAAAACTGAATATAACAAGTTACTAAAGCAGTGTTGATTTCATTTTACCTTCAAGTTACTTCTTGTGACTAAGTTGTTTACTCCGGATAGAGCTCGATTGTTGAGGAAAAAGAGATGAACACTCTCTGGGTTCTCATGCGGCAAAAATTCAGGGGGTTGTTCCTTGGACTATTTTAAGCATGTTTTGTCCTTTGATGATTTTTGAAAAACCTCTTTGTTTCGAAGATACAGGGCGAACAACATTTTTCATATTTTTAAAATTAATAATAGTTTAAATAAAAATGCGTTCCGCACTGTGTTTACTAAGTAGGTACAATTTATTTTTAAATTTGTTTAACAACATTCCATCTACTAAAAACGGCCAGTTTTTTACTTGAAATTGATCAGATGGTAAAGGAATACAGATTAAACACGGTTTTCATTTGAATTCGTTTTGTGATGTATTAGCAATTAACATTTTATCTTTGACTATTATGAATCGCTATACACTGGCTAGAGGCGGTCATTTTCAACAGTTTTTGTAGGTTAAGTTAAATTTTCATGTAATTTTTCATAATAAAATGTTATTATCTAAAATTTTGTTTCCCCTGTATCTTCGAAACAAAGAGGTTTTTCAAAAATCATCAAAGGACAAAATATTTTAGAATAGTCCAAGGAACAATCCCCTGAATTTTTGCCGCATGTTTAGGAAACACCCTGTAGATCTCCGAGAGCGCCCTACTAAAGACAACTTCTGTTATAGAAGCCCCATCACGTGGCAATACTCCTTTATCCATTTAATGAATTTGGAGCCCCACATCTAGAATAGTGAAAGTACCTCCTAAAGACAAGTTGTGCACTGGGGGACCTCCATAATGCGGCGTTCCCACGAGGCGTTATTCACGACAGTGAACCACGCTTTCGTGAAATACACTTCTGTGTGAACGCATAGTTGTTAAACTTGCTTTCGTGAGGAATGCGTTCACACAGAAGTGTATTTCACGAAAGCGTGGTTCACTGTCGTGAATAACGCCTTGTGGGAACGCCGCATAATGGAGAGGATTTCGTCGTTTACGATTTTGGGGTTATGTACAAGAAGTGTATTGGAACTCCCATAGTACTAACTACTCGTTTTCCATTATTAATCGGATATATTTCTCTTATGAACTTTTATAGATTGAAACTTCAAATTGGAAAAACCTTGCCCATTCTCATTATTTTCTGTTCCAATCGGATACATTATAAAAGTTCTTTCCACACATAACCAAGTGTAGGTACTCGTATTCGTAATGAAATATAGCATAATATGCCATAAGGTTCAACATTTTCACAAACTTATTTAAAATTTTGTTACAACCTAATGAAATGAACATTCGTTGATTGAAACTTCAAATAGGCAAAACCTTGATTATTGTTATCATTTCTTGTTGTAATCGACATTTGCAAAGTTTTCTCCCGCTATATCTAAAAGCACTAGTATTCGTTATAACATTTTCAAAAAAATATTTGAAATTTCTTTACAGCCTAATGAAATTTGACCCTTCTCAACCTAACCTAAAAACGACAACATTCGAAAGAATAACATCATGAAGCAAGCACGCATAAAGGTGAAACGCCATAAAAATTTCCTTATGCACGAGGAAAAACGAAAATTCCATTTCACATTCTACTTAACGAGGGGGTTTCATTCAACCCACTCTCCTCGTTCTCGAAATAGATTTCCATCAACCTTCTAGATGTCACTTCCGTCTTGCAGATCTCTTATGCACGGGCAGATAATGCCCGAGTTTATTTTTCCCCCTGGCACACATCGCTGGCCATTTTTCTCCGCGGAAAGAATTTCCTCCAGTAGTCCAACAACAAATTACGTCTTCTGCTTAGTGGCCCGTTCTTACTTCCATCCCTCGGGACCCTCCTAAGAAGGTGAATGTTTATAAGAACAATTTAACGGTTCGCTGGTTGTCCAGCCTCTTTGCCGCTATTGTAATGAGATTTGGACGATCGCCTGTGTACTCGTCTCACTTTAGGAGCCTTAAATCAAGGTTATGTAGCAGGGAATTTCATGGATCGAGTGGTATCTGTGTGTGTTTTTGGTGTACATTTTGGCGGAGTGAATTGAGAAATGTTTTAATACGTATAAAAATTAATGAATCTGTTCAGAAATTTCTCTTTTTTGATGATCATCTAAAGATCTAAATTCAGCAGTATTATGTACGCCATTGTCCTAGTTCTAAAAATCGAGTTGGAAATTTATGGAATTGTAATTTCGCGAATATTCAAATAAAAATAACGAAGTAAGTGACAGAATTATTACTTATATCATTAGAACTCGAGTTGTTATGGCTAGGTTTGCATTCCTGGGCGCACCATGTAAATCTTTCGTTCTCTACCTTACTCATTCGTGGAAACCTTAGAAGGTCGTCAATGGCGGTGATAAAAACCGACAACCTCCATAAGAGCCTTGGCCGTTACCTCTTGGGTGTCCCCAAATGAATTGTGCTTAGGTCTGCCAGCTCTGAAAACTTGATTACTATATGTTCAGCTGTATCTGCTTTTTATACACAAAGCCTGGAAATCTTTTCTGCTGAGTTCCTCATAGGGTACACCACCATCACCCGGAGCTCAGGTCGTGACAGCTTCACGAGTTTTTTGTAATATTCAACTACCATTGCTGCACCGCTGCCTTATATTGAGCTATTCAACGCCCACAGAAAGGATCTAGTGTTAAACCTTGATGCACTGTTTGCAAGTTCATCGGCCTTTCAATTTCCTTCAACACTACAATATCTTGACACCCATAGTAAAGAAAAGAATGTTTTATTATTTTATTAATTGTTCCAACAGGCTATATTTCCTCTAATGTAGCTGTATGAGAGGCAGATTAAAAGGCAGTTGCTCCGAATCCAATACATCGATTTTGCTCTTTAACAAGAGCATCTCCAATCTACCGTTTCAATTTTAATGTTTTGTCCTCCAACTTGTTCTCTTCAAGAGTTAAAGTGACCAGCAAAAAGATCGCAACATCTGAATCATAGATAATTCAATTGCAATATTGAACAAGATATCCAATTCGAGTGAAATTAATTATTTGTATGGAGATTGATATACTGAATGTTCATGCAAAATTTCAATTGGTTCGCATCATCAGAACTATAGATTTAATTTTTCTTTAATTGTCAAGGTTTTACATATTTCAGTTTCGAATAATTTCCAGAATATTATTTTGAATTTAGTATCAATTTCAAGCCCTATATAAAATTTTTATTAGGTGATAGTCTCATTGCTTCAATAAAAGAGCGCTCAAAAGCACATGCTTTCTTAATTTTCAATTTTAGCCTGAAGAAGACTAGTATGTTTTTGTATGTGTTCTAGAATTCTTCCGATATTTCAACAATTAAATTTTTTCTTCAACTAGTCCTTGGAATTTTAATAAGTTCAGAGTACCAAGAAGATGTGCAAGGATAATGCTAATAATTTTGACCCACATTAAGCAATATTCTTCTAATGAACTCTTAGAGAATACACTGGAACCTATCATCAACTATTAAGGACAACATTTACGCAACGAATTAAGTTTGCAGAGCTGTAAGAAATGACATGGCTTCAGCTACAAACCAGTTCTGACAAACGACATATGATTAAAGCTTTTTTTCTTTTGTTCAACATTATCGGCGAGTTATAATAGAAAAAATTTCTTGATTGGGTTTTGTCAACAAATTTCACTTTATTTCGCTACAGATTGTTTCACCCACAATATTTTGACGAAGAGCTTGTTTGCGAACGCTTTGACGAGAATTTTCACGTTCTAGTTTGAAAAAATCGAGAAAACCCTGAGCAGGAACTTTTGAAAACTCGTTCATTGGTGAAGCAATAAGACTATTAATTCAAAATTTTGTATAGGATTCAAGAGTGAGTCCAAATATTAAATGCAAATTTTTAGCACGATCGGAATTATAATCTGAAAATTATTCAAAAAATTAAATACGGAAAAAATCGATAACTGAAAATATCAAAATTTATGGTTCTCATTTCACAATCCTTTTGAAAATAAGGTACAGTGGAACTTTCCTATAACGAATGTCTATGTATAATGAATTTCTCTGTATAACGAATTCCGTACAAGACATTGCACCTTGAATCCAAATTCCATGTTAAGAACACCCTCTAAAACGAAGTGAATTCTCTCTATAACGAAGTATTCAAAGAATATCATTCTTTGAATGGGTATTGGTAAGAAGGTATTTGGGTGGGTTTTTTCCGAAATTTTTCCGGACGTACGTAATAAATCCCGTCCTTAAACTAAATCATTACGGCGGGCAGAGAGATCCTTCTGAAACAGTTTTAAATACACCCCTGGCTGTTTGTTTCAATCTAACCATTACGCTTTTGTGAAAAGTTGTGTGCGTAAATGTCTAAAAGTAATTGCTTAAGTTTGAATGATAAACTTAAATTAATCAGTGAAGTCAACCGCGACTTGCCGACTATAGAAACATATTTTCTGTATAACGAAATTTCTTATAACGATTTTTTTTGTGGATTTAGCGCTTTCGTTATAGGGAAGTTTCACTGTGTTGCCAAACCGAGATCGTTTAAGAAGAACAGCGCTCAAATGGATAAAATTACATAACATTCTCTCAATATTGCTCGGACCATCCGTTGGTTATTTTTCGAAAACACCAAATTGACCGTTAATTAAAAATCGGCTAACATCGCAAAGACAGAATACTTTGTATTGAAATTCCTAATGGCACGATCCTCGCAAATTTTGAATGAATTTGAGCTTATCTATTCATCTTCTGGATAATGTATTTTGAATTGATTTGTGGTTTCGGAAATATCCAGAAAATAGTGAAATATTTCAAATGTAATTAACTCCGAAACTTCTGGTCCTTCTAAAGCGTCGACGAACTCTACCTCGGTATTCGGGACCAAAACTATCCCAGAAATTTCAAGACCATCACGCACTTCTCCTAGGAACAAGCGCGCTAAAACATGTTCCTCAAGATCTTTAGTATGCGCCCTATGGTCTACTGATATTTGGATTGAATATTTCCCTGTACGAAAAATTGTATAACTGCTCTTATAGAATATCTTATAGGTTGAAATGAAAAACTTTTTTTTTTATTCGAAATTCAGTGAACGTCTATATTGATCGAATGGAGAGGCTCAGGAAATCAAACCGAGAGAATAAATTCCGAATTTCCTCCATCAAGTTCGTTTCAGAGCGAGAGACTAGTAGGGTTGATGTTCCTTTATATTAAAGCGAAATCAACACATTACTCCTTGTCACGTTGGTCATATTTCATTTTTAATTCCCTGCTGGGCTGTTCATTGATTTAGAAGCTAGTCTCCTTTCATCTTTCCTTCTCGCTTCCACTTTCTTGATAGTGTACAACAAAGAATCCCTGGAAAAATTAATGATTGTAAGGAAAGTCCCAAGCTATCGTTTTCTTTTGTTTGCAAGTTTTTTTTGTAAAAAGATAATGATGAAGCTGTTGGAGCCGAGTTAGAATATGTTTTCAGGAAGGACCTGTGTTTATGGGGAGAATGCTTCATTAGTTAATTAACCTGCCAAAAATCAATAACTTGAGAGGTAACTGAAATGACTGCTGAAGCAAGAGACGCTTATGGAAAATGATAATAAAATACTGTTTGAAATGGTTCTAGTACCTACCTTCATGTGTCTCTGAGAAGCTTAAATTTTGAAAGATGTTATACAGGGTGTTTCCTAAACATGCGGCAAAAATTCAGGGGGTTGTTCCTTGGACTATTTTAAGCATGTTTGGTCCTTTGATGATTTTTGAAAACCTATTTGTTTCGAAGATACAGGGCGAACAACATTTTTCATATTTTCAAAAGTAATAATAGTTTAAATAAAAATGCGTACCGCACTGTGTTACTAAGTAGGTACAATTATTTAAATTTGTTTAACAACATTCCCATTACTAAAAACGGCCAGTTTTTTGACTTAAAATTGATAAGTTCAGATGGTAAAGGAATACAGATTAAACACGGTTTTCATTTGAATTCGTTTGTGTGTATGTATTAGCAATTAACATTTTATCTTTGACTATTATGAATCGCTATAGAGGTGGTCATTTTCAACAGTTTTTGTAGGTTAAGTTAAATTTTCATGTAATTTTTCATAATAAAATGTTATTATCTAAAATTTTGTTTCCCCTGTATCTTCGAAACAAAGAGGTTTTTCAAAAATCATCAAAGGACAAAATTTCTTAGAATAGTCCAAGGAACAATCCGCTGAATTTTTGCCGCATGTTAGGAAAACCCCTGTATATTTCATGTAGGGTTTCGAACACTCGACCTTCTTGTGTTCCAGTTGCAGAAAAAGCTTGAAAGGTATCAAACTCTGGCGCACCAAGCATCACTCGGAATATCAGAGAAGAATAAGTTATTGTGGAGGCAAATGATTCGTCGATGCATGCAAGATCCTTCTTTCTTCAATTCAGTATTGTGGACCAATAAATCGTGTTTCTAAAGAGTTGGTATTGGAAACTTGATAGCAACTATTTTTTTGAATTGGGGGGAGGGGAAATACTGATTTGATACAGAGGGAAGGAAAAAACTATAACCAGAGAATACAACGCAACGATGCTAGAGAATGAAAGGAGGTGATCGAGAAGAAACGTCGAGAAAATTTACCAAGGATGTGTTGATTTTGCCGGACATAAAATAAGAGTAAGTATTACACGAAACATCTAGATCTGCCCCCAAGTGATCTGTTTTTGATCCACAATTCAAACAGAAACTTGAAGAATGAAATATGAAGGAGGTGATTTTCAGCGCATTTTTAAGCAAATCATAAAAATATTCAGAAATAATGATACATAGATCTGCTGAATGCATAGCTTTAGGGTATTATCGATCTGAAATTCTTGGACATTCATTGGAATATTATTCGTGCTATTTTCATCATTTTTGGTTCTAGTATTATTACTCTTCAATATAATTCCATATGTTAAAGGGTAATCTGGAAAAATTAGACGAATTAGAAATGAGTACAATGCGAGAACAGCATTTGAGACTCAATATACTATCAAGGCTTATATAATTGAAGAAAAATCCGATAATGAAAAACAACTTGCAAAAATTGCATATATGAATAACCTTGTGAGTGTAGAAGAGCCTATATATATTCGAGAAACCAAACGTTCTTAAATGAAAAACATTTTATGGGGTGAAGCTTTCATCAACTGAAAAAGGAAAAACTGAAAAGTAGAATACAAGTACCAAAAATGATGGAAATAACGCAAATACAATTTCGATAATTAAAGGTTATTATACTGGCAAGGAATAAGGGAAGTATTCTTTCATTTGATTAAATACATTCCAAGAACTATTAGACCTAACTCATATATTTTCAAGAGGAACATCTGGTCACCTTTCAACCATTTTCCCTTCACCACTAAAATATCGATGGAATCGAATCAAAAGGAAATAAAAATAATCTGTCCACCAAGCGCACGAGTAAGTCGGTTATTGTACCTTAACTACTGAGAATTACTTAATATTATAATATAATGAGAATGCGGAAAGAGAATAACCTAACCTAACCTCACTCCTATGTTTTCAAAAGGAATATCAACTTCATCTACTTTTTACCCCATTGCTCTAGAATAATATGGACTAAATTGAATCAAAAATGATGCTCCGAACGAGCGCACAATTAAGTCGCTCGGTTATTGCACCTTAATAACTTAATGAGAATAACTTAACCTAACCTAACTTCTATGTTTTCGAAAGAAAAATCAACACATTACCATTACTCATCTACATTTTACTCTTACAACTATTACTCTTAGAATATCGACTGAATCAAATCAAAAAGAAACAAAAATGATCTTTCGAATAAGGAACCTCAATTACTTAATGAGAATGCGGGATGGGAATAACCCAACCTAACTCCAACGTTTCAATAGGAAAATCAACACCTTACTATTGCTCATCTATACTTTTTACCACTATTACTCCTAGAATATAAACTGAATCGAATCAAAAAGAAACAAAAATGATCTCTCGAATATTGAACCTTAATTACTTAATGAGAATGCGGCATGAGAATAACCTAGCCTAACTCCTGTGGTTTCAAAACGAAAATCACATTTATCCAACGTTCATCTACTTTTACCCCATTTCTCCTATAATATCGACTGAAAAGAATGAAACAAAAATAATCTCCCGAATATTAAACCTTAATCACTTAATGAGATGAGATGGGATGAGAATAACCTAACCTAACCTAACTCCAATGTTTTCAAAAGGAAAAATCAACATCTTACCATTGCTCTTCTACTATTACTCCTAGAATATCGACTGAATCGAATCAAAAAAACAAAAATGACCTTTCGAATAAGGAACCTCAATTACTTAATGAGAATGCGGGATGGGAATAACCCAACCTAACTCCAACGTTTCAATAGGAAAATCAACACCTTACTATTGCTCATCTATACTTTTTACCACTATTACTCCTAGAATATAAACTGAATCGAATCAAAAAAAAACAAAAATGATCTCTCGAATATTGAACCTTATTACTTAATGAGAATGCGGCATGAGAATAACCTAGCCTAACTCCTGTGTTTTCAAAACGAAAATCAACATTTATCCAACGTTCATCTACTTTTACCCCATTTCTCCTATAATATCGACTGAAAAGAATGAAACAAAAATAATCTCCCGAATTTAAACCTTAATCACTTAATGAGATGAGATGGGATGAGAATAACCTAACCTAACCTAACTCCAATGTTTTCAAAAGGAAAAATAAACATCTTACCATTGCTCTTCTACTATTACTCCTAGAATATCGACTGAATCGAATCAAAAAGAAACAAAAATGACCTTTCGAATAAGGAACCTCAATTACTTAATGAGAATGCGGGATGGGAATAACCCAACCTAACTCCAACGTTTCAATAGGAAAATCAACACCTTACTATTGCTCATCTATACTTTTTACCACTATTACTCCTAGAATATAAACTGAATCGAATCAAAAAGAAACAAAATGATCTCTCGAATATTGAACCTTAATTACTTAATGAGAATGCGGCATGAGAATAACCTAGCCTAACTCCTGTGTTTTCAAAACGAAAATCAACATTTATCCAACGTTCATCTACTTTTTACCCCATTTCTCCTATAATATCGACTGAAAAGAATGAAACAAAAAATCTCCCGAATATTAAACTTAATCACTTAATGAGATGAGATGGGATGAGAATAACCTAACCTAACCTAACTCCAATGTTTTCAAAAGGAAAAATCAACATCTTACCATTGCTCTTCTACTATTACTCCTAGAATATCGACTGAATCGAATCAAAAAGAAACAAAAATGACCTTTCGAATAAGGAACTCAATTACTTAATGAGAATGCGGGATGGGAATAACCCAACCTAACTCCAACGTTTCAATAGGAAAATCAACACCTTACTATTGCTCATCTATACTTTTTACCACTATTACTCCTAGAATAAAATGAATCGAATCAAAAAGAAACAAAAATGATCTCTCGAATATTGAACCTAATTACTTAATGAGAATGCGGGATGAGAATGACCTAGCCTAACTCCTGTGTTTTCAAAACGAAAATCAACATCTATCAAACGTTCATCTACTTTTTACCCCATTTCTCCTAGAATATCGACTGAATCGAAACAAAGAGAAACAAAAATGATCTCTTGAATATTAAACTTCAATTACCTAATGAAAATGAGGGACGAAAATAACCTAACCTAACTCCTGTGTTTTCAAAACGAAAAACAACATCTAGCCAACGTTCATTTAAATTTTACCCCATTTCTCCTAGAATATCGACTGAATCGAATCAAAGAGAAACTAAAATGATCTCTTGAATATTAAACCTCAATTACCTAATGAAAATGAGGGACGAAAATAACCTAACCTAACTCCTGTGTTTTCAAAACGAAAAACAACATCTAGCCAACGTTCATCTACTTTTTACCCCATTTCTCCTAGAATATCGACTCGAATTAATAAAAAAAAACAAAGCTGATCTTCCGAACCAGCGCACGAATAAGTCGGTCGGTTATTGCACCTTAATTACTTAATGAGAATGCGGGATGAGAATAAACGGGTCGAAGTGAATTTGCATCGAGTTAATTTAATCCTGATTCCGCCCATTCATGAATTATTTAGAAGGAAGAGATAGGACTCCCGCCGAATGTCCCTTTCCGCCATTACGGTACAAAGTGATGATACCCGAGCGGAAACGGGGGTGGCTCTACTATCTATTTTTAAAAGTTTGAATCACTGAAGTTTCGACCCCAATAGGAATTTCATTATACGGTCTGACTATCCGACTGTATTTTTTTCTCGCCCTTTTTCCAGTTCGCGCCGATAACGCGAGGGATCTTTATTGGCAGTCTGGATGCGTCTGTTTCCTCACGGGATAATGGAACTGGACGTCAGGATCCGTTCCACCGCGGTCCCTGAATGAATATTGTATTTTTATTTCAATTTTTGCCAGTGTTTCTAATTCATATGTTGGAAGGAGAGAAGTTAAAATATTTGTATCTAATGTGGCATATTCATTTCAGGAAGTTAATTGGAACCATATCTCGTCAAGCTCCAAAGAGATCAAGACAGGTGTCCCACAAGGCTCTATATTAGGACCTATTCTTTTCAACCTTCTGGTGCAGTCATTAGAGGAGTCATTGGAAATAAAGTTCAGTGCACCGAAGATTCACTCGTCCGAAAGACCACATCCCTTCTCGTGATTGGCCGACATATGTTGGAAAGGAAGAAGTTAGTTTAGTTCAGTTTAAAAAAGGGTTACAGTTCACTGCGACCTTAAGGTCTATTGTGCCCCCTTACAGAGCTGTTCGGACCATATCCTCGCCTTCCAGTTCTTTAGATCTGATAAAATCCAATATCTATGAAGGTTTCAACGAGGCTAAGTCCTCACTACTACAAGTTCTCGCCCAAGGCATTCTCTCCTTAGGCTCGCAATTCCGTAGAATTCCGTTACTAGGTGAATGGGGGTTTCTTCCTCCTCCTCACAGAACCTACATTCGTCAGTGTCCGATAATCTCATCCTCAACAGGTGCTTCCTGAGGCGACAGTGTCCTGTAAGAAAGCCAGGTGTAATTGTTTTTTACTTAGATCCAAATATTTTTTGGATCTTGCTGTTTCAAAGTTCCGAAAGAACTTATTGGAATGATCCATCTCTGGGAGATCCCGCCAGAGTTTTTTTTCTCTCAGCTTTCTTCTCTCCAGACACTCCTCTTTATAGATACATGAACTATACCACAGAAGGGTTCTGGGCAATGAGTAAGGTTCGTGCGCCCTCTTTGGCAAAATGGAAGAAGTTACGGAATATTTGCGTCTAATGTAGCATATTGATTTCAGGAAGTTAATTGGAACCATATCTAGTCAAGCTCCAGAGAGATCAAGACAGGTGTCCCACAGGGCTCCATATAAGGACTTATTTCCTCCAACCTTCTGGTGCGGTTCACTCATACGAGAAGTCAGTCGTTAGAAGAGTCATGGGAAAAAAGTTCAGTGCAGCGAAGTTGACTCGTGCGAAAGACCACTCCTCTTTCGTGATTGGCCGACAGGTCCCAGCGCAATTATCTGTCATCTTTATCTAATACTAGAGGACCCAACAGACGTTGTTCTGCATACACAAAAATTCATTCAGTTCGATCCAGCCGTTCAGTTGCAGAATAGATGAATAACCTAGATAATGAGTACAGCGCCAACTGTTGATCTGATTTGTGATCATAAACATACGGGCATCAGGCAATCCAAAATACATTCATACATCATAGTTTTAAAATTTATAGAATATGGCATAAGTAAAAAATTGTTGTATAATATGTTAGTTCATACGTTATTTCTGATGAAATTTTAAATTTCCGATTCACTCGATGTAACTTAATTTCTTGTCCAAATGTCAAAACCATTATAACCTTTGAATATGTATTCTATGACTGCTTGATAGGTCGTAAGAAAAAGGAAAGCCTTTTATTTTTTTCTGAACAACTTTTTTGAAATATTTTGTTGTATAAACCATGCCCTAGCAATTATGAACACAACAAAAAAAGAATTATCCAATTTGGTGCAGCCGTTTGAAAGATATAGCATTTTGACGGTAACCATAGATCCTGTTTTATTAATATAGATTTTGAGAATTTACAGATTACTACCCCAGTACCCCAAGTTGACAATCATATGGCGGAATCTCCCAGGGATGGATCATTTTAATAAGTTCTTTCGGAACTTTGAAACATCAAGATCCAAAAGATATCTTTAACTTGGTACGAAACAATCACACCTTTTCACTGGCTTTCTTACAGGACACTGCCACCTCAGGAAGCACCAGTTGAGAACGGGATTATCGGACACTCACGAGTGTAGGTTCTGTGAGAGGAAGGAAGAAAACCCTATTCACCTAGTCATGAAATGCTTTGCCATTGCGAACTTGTCTCGTTGAAGCCTTCACAGTTATTGGATTTCATCAAATCTCTGGAGCTGGAAGGCGAGCTGTAAAGGGTACGGTCAGAACAGCTCTGTAAGGGGGCACAATAAACCTTGAGGTCGCATTGAGCTGTAAACCCTTTCTAACTATAAACTATGGGCAAAATGTACTAGTAGATCTTGTAGGGTGACACAAAAAGACCTCATTGGACGCAAATCAGAAGGGTAGTCAAGAGGATAGTCGACTACAACCTAATCAATCAGCCAAAGACATACATCATAATCAATGAAGAAACGTTGGTTGTCTAAAGTGCTATAATGTAAATTCCCCCCACGAAAATAATTCACATATAACTTAATCGATAGCATATACAAAGAAAACCAGGGAATTGGGAAACACGTTCGCTCAACATCCGCGCTTTTCACCATTCAATCAAAATGCGAAAACACATTCTCATCCCTCACATTTCCCCAAAATACATACAACCGTCTGGAATAGCATGAATTTCATTCGACACGATGAAAGCCCAGCAATTTCCTTCGCGAAGTTCTTCTAAAATACCTTTCTGAGGCAATAAGCCCTCTCAGACATTATCGCCAAGGGTGGTGAAGAGCTTCAGCCGGTAACAGGTGTGATGCATACCTCTCTAAATGAAAGTGAGGGTGTGGGAAATCTACCTGAGTGCTATGAATAAGTGATGACATTAAACATAGCGTTCGTCAGTGCGCCCCTGCCAGTTCTCGCTTTGTCTAAATTGGGTTTCGAGGACAGTGATGCATAGGGGGTCATTTGCAATCGCGGAGTCAGTTTTTAGCCGAGGATTTTCTGAGGTCTAATTTTATGTATCTTTTTGTGCGTTTGTGCCTAGGGGAACAGCGTGTCTTATATATGGCCAATTGTCTGTGAGTTTAGACTTTCAGTTGAGGGTTGTCCTTAGGACCTCGATTCATTCTCCTGAAGTATATTTTAAGGTCGAAGGCTATTATGTCCAGCCACTCGCAAACAATTAAGTTTTCGGAGGGGAGACGTGAAAGTCAAACCAGTGGCGGCTTCTTAGAGGTGGCAGAGGAGGCCGGGACTCCCCTAATTTCACTGCATTCAATTCAATTTTGAATTAAAGTTCAAATAAAAAATAATCATCCACGTCGAGATTCGTTAGAATGTAACATTTCAAACTTCTTCAAATAAACGGCGCGGGAACCACTCAAAATTCAAGCTGTAGATCACGTGTCGGAGGCCCGGATCCGCGGCATTATTTTCGCTTCTAGGCGAACGAGCTTAGCCGAAACTGAACGTCGAATGACCCGAATCAACTCCGGCGATCGTAGATGGAGATCAGCTGTTGTTTTGATTCCCTCCCTTTTTATTAACGAAGTATTAATCCTTTCCACGTGCGGTTTGCGGTTTTGTGACATTTTTCGGAAAAGTTCGTAGGTAAGATTTTAATAGTTAAGCAAGAAAGATGAAAACGGAAACAAGAAGTGAGAATTAAAATTCAAGTCTGGGTTTTTTGCGAAATTTTTCCGGACGTACGTAATAAATCCCGATCTTAAACGAAATCATTACGGCGGGCACAGAGATCCTTCTGAAACAGTTTTAAATTTACCCCTGACCGTTTGATTTCAATCTAACCAATACGCTAGCGAGAAAATTGTGCGAAAATATCTGAAAGGAAGTGCTCAAGTTTGAATGATGAACTTAAATTTATCAGTGAAGTCGGCAGCGACATTGCCGACTATAGAAACAATATTTCTGTATAACGAAATCTCTTCATAACGAATTTTTTGTGGATTTAGCGCTTTCGTTATAGGGAAGTTCCACTGTAGTTGATTGAATAACTCATTTCAATTGTATGTCACAATTCGAAATACAAATGTCAACCCCAACAAGTTAGTTACCTCTGATGCTGAATGCGGTCTGTGCTTACCCCAGTTCCTTTTCAACATCAGCCAGTGCTAAAAATCCAAATCAAAGATTTGATTGACCAATCAAACCATGTCGAATACATCCTCATAAATGCCTACATATAAAAAATCACGATATAACACTAAAAAACATTGTACATATCAAATGTATTCGGATTCCACCTTAGTGACATCTTTTCTATTACATTTGCTGAATTAAATCTAAATCCTCAGCTCAGGATACCCTTAAGCACCAAAAGTTACGAATTATTCAAGTAAACTAACTTGGTTTCCGAATGTAAAGATTTGCATTCGTTCTATCGATAAATCCTCAGACAAAATGCAACCGAATCCTCTCGAGTGAGTGTGTGTTGGCTTGTAAATAAATAAATAAAATGCATGAGGCACTGTAGTTCTCCAGCTTCACAACATCCAATTTCGTCTGATCATGTTGACTCGCTTTGTCGATTTTCTTGTTTGACTTTCATGGCTTAATTTGAATTCGCGTCGTCAACTGTATTTACACAGCAAATTGCTTGGGTACTGGGGTGGTTTTTCGCTCTTAGGAATAGCATTAATTATGTGTTTATTAAGGGTAGGGACTGCTTTATGCATCTCGGGAAGTTATTTTATTACCCAGGTGAGTTTACGTCTTACTTTATTTTTCGAATGATTAGAGGATTTGTTTTGAGAAATTGCATGAAAGCACAAGTCAAATTCATTCGGTTCGAAAAAAATCTGCAGTTGCAGAATCTTCCTTAACACGTTTACTGCCACTGTTTCAGGTTTCTAGCCTAAAAAATCCGATTCCATTTATTAATTTCATTTCATACAAAATGTTTTTTCCTTAGAACACGGTGAAGATATTTTCGTTATTATTCTGCGCATTCACAAATCAATTTTCTGATAATGTAGGCCAGATGTCTTTCCCAGATGGCTTCTAAAGGGTTGTGTTATTTTGATATTCAATGAAAAATGCGTTTTTTCAATATAAATTATCGGATGTTTATTTCATTATAAAGAAGAATCTATGCCGTTAATAGTGAAAAATAACATCAGGCAAATGACCACAACGACCACGCTTATAGGACAATATCATTTTAATGAAATTTTCCATAAACAAATCGCACAGTGGGTGCCCTATGTCCTCGATAGCCTTACGAATTCTATCTTTGAGGTCTTGAATGGACGCTGGGTTATTGGCGTAGACCTTCTCTTTCACGTGGCCCTAAAGGAAGAAGTCGCAAGGTGTCAAATCACAAGATCTCGGTGGCCAATTGTGATCACCTCTTCGAGAGATAACACGGTCTGGAAACTTTTCGCCCAAAAGATCAATGGTTTCGTTGCTTGTGTGCCACGTAACGCCGCCTCGTTGAAAGTAAACGTGGTCCAGATCAATACTATCCAATTTCGGCCATCAAAAAAAAATAATCATCTCTCGATTGCGCAATCCAACACTTTCGGCTACAGCAGCAATATTTTCGGCTGTTCTTAAGCGACGTGCACGGGTTTTTTCTTCACAACACTAACTTGTCCCAACAGCTCGAATGTTTCGACCAATTTCTTTATTGCGGTCCGACAAGGTGCTTCACGACCACCCAAAAATGTTAAAGTTTTACGAACCGTCTCAGCCCGATTTTCACCATTTTCATTGTGAATTTTTATAATTTCAATGCGTTCTTGAAGCGTGTATCGTTCCATTTTCATTATAAGTGATGTTCTTTCGAACTGAACGAAGTGATTTATATAACTTCAATCAGAAAGATCAGTTGAAGCGATCGTTCTTTCGTTTTCAATCCGTTCCCCTTCCACAACTCTAAAGTGATTGCAAGTGGTTATTCTAATCGCGGAATAAGTTCCATCAGTTCAATCAGTACGAAAGAACACTACTAATGGCATAGTTTATACTTGTCAAGTGTCAAAAAATTACAGCTTCAAACGTGATATCTACCGTAATAGCGGGTTATTCAAAACAACACCTCTTATTGGAAAACCCTTTATGTATCTATATTAGAATTGATAAACTTCGATTCAATAGTAACTGCATGAATATGCAGAACGCAAACTACGAATTATATCTAGCAGTTTCCCAATTACCGTGCTAGTTAGCTTTCGGATGAATATGTCGTAATTGTTTCTCAGAATATGATTTTATCTGCCAGACATCTCAAAATTAGTAGCCACCTAGCCAACACCAAAGAAGTTCCACTCGCCAGAACGAAATTTTCTTTCTTTTTTTGATATCCCATCACTTACGCCTATTATTTGACCATCATCAACCAAATATAACAAAATAACCACCTTCAAATATGCTATCATCCAACCAACCCCTTAATGTTCATCCACAGCACCCACTGACCCTTACCCTAATTTCCTTCCCTCTGGCGACCTACACGCAGGAATTGGTGAGGTAAAATTTCCGAGCTGCACAAAATAAATCTCGTCTTTAATGGCAACGGTCACGACCGAAATCGACGTAATATATCGTAAAAAACACATCTGCATAATCCAAATTCCGCGTTATCGTGATGAAGTCTGAGAACTTTATATGTTTCTATAACGATTCAGATCGTAGGTTGGAAAAGAGTCAGTTTTGTCTGTAGAGGTTTGTTCGTTAGGGAGTCCATACTGACGTTACCATTCCTCCTGATACTGGCCTGTGTACTCTTTGTTCATGATAATGTGGGTACATTTCACAAGAACAACTACTCTACCAGACAAGCCGACAACCTTGCCTTCAACATCATAGGGTAAGATCTTCACAGCTGACCATCAATCACACAGCTTACTCATTTTTCGTCCAAAATTTTAGGTGGCCATTTTATGTGCTTATATTGAAGGGGACTACAGACTGAAAAAGAATATGCAATTCATTTTTCATTCCAGCTGTTAAAACGGAATTATGAGAGTTTGAAATATCGAGTTTTGGAAAAAATGCCATTTGAACGGTGAAATTCTAAACGCTTGCAGATATCGATTCGAAAGTATTTTTTTCTGATTCAGCTACCTCGAAAACCTATAAAAACCTACCAATTTCAATAAAGTCCGCTCCACTTTTCGAATAAATTCAGTTTATAGATTTTGCATTTTTCATTTTCGAGTTGCGTTTGAGAGCGCCTGCGTAATGCAGTTCGCTTCGGATGGATATTTTTCCTACTTTAATCGATTCATTAGACCGAGCTTAATGATTGTCAGTAACATTCGTTTCTGTAGATCCTCCAGAATTTTTGTAAAAAGATGAAATATAGCGTTTTAGGGGGGTCAACCCCTTACTCATTTTTCGTCCAAAATTTCAAAATTTTAGGTGGCCATTTTATGTGCTTATATTGAATGAGACTACAGACTGAAAAAGAATATGCAATTCATTTTCCATTCCAGCTGTTAAAACGGAAATTATGAAAGTTTGAATTATCGAGTTTTGGAAAAAATGCCATTTGAACGGTGAAATTCTAAACGCTTTCAGATATCGATTCGAAAGTATTTTTTTCTGATTCAGCTTACTCGAAAACCTATAAAAACATACCGAATTCAATAAAGTCCGCTCTACTTTTCGAATAAATTCAGTTTATAGATTTTGCATTTTTCATTTTCGAGTTGCGTTTGAGAGCGCCTGCGTAATGCAGTTCGCTTCAGATGGATATTTTTTCTACTTTAAACTATTCTTTAGACCGAGCTTAATAATTGTCAGTAACATTCGTTTCTGTAGATCCTCCAGAATTTTTGTAAAAAGCTGAAATATAACGTTTTAGGGGGGGTCAACCCCTTACTCATTTTTCGTCCAAAATTTCAAATTTTAAGTGGCCATTTTATGTGCTTATATTGAAGGGGACTACAGACTGAAAAAGAATATGCAATTCATTTTTCATTCCAGCTGTTAAAACGGAAATTATGAGAGTTTGAAATATCGAGTTTTGGAAAAAATGCCATTTAAACGGTGAAATTCTAAACGCTTGCAGATATCGATTCGAAAGTATTTTTTTCTGATTAAGCTACATCGAAAACCTATAAAAACATACCAATTTCAATAAGTCCGCTCTACTTTTCGAATAAATTCAGTTTATATATTTTGCATTTTTCATTTTCGAGTTGCGTTTGAGAGCGACTGCGTAATGCAGTTCGCTTCGGATGGATATTTTTTCTGCTTTAATCGATTCATTAGACCGAGCGTAATAATTGTCAGTAACATTCGTTTCTGTAAATCCTCCGAATTTTTGTAAAAAGCTGAAATATAGCGTTTTAGGGGGGGTCAACCCCTTACTCATTTTTCGTCCAAAATTTCAAAATTTTAGGTGGCCATTTTATGTGCTTATATTGAAGAGGACTACAGACTGAAAAAGAATATGCAATTCATTTTTCATTCCAGCTGTTAAAACGGAAATTATGAGAGTTTGAAATATCGAGTTTCGGAAAAAATGCCATTTGAACGGTGAAATTCTAAACGCTTGCAGATATGGATTCGAAAGTATTTTTTTCTGATTCAGCTACCTCGAAAACCTATAAAAACATACCAATTTCAATAAAGTCCGCTCTACTTTTCGAATAAATTCAGTTTATAGATTTTGCATTTTTCATTTTCGAGTTGCGTTTGAGAGCGTCTGCGTAATGCAGTTCGCTTCGGATGGATATTTTTCCTACTTTAATCGATTCATTAGACCGAGATTAATAATTGTCTGTAACATTCGTTTCTGTAGATCGTCCAGAATTTTTGTAAAAAGCTGAAATATAGCGTTTTAGGGGGGGTCAACCCCTTACTCATTTTTCGTCCAAAATTTAGAAATTTTAGGTGGCCATTTTATGTGCTTATATTGAAGGAGACTACAGACTGAAAAAGAATATGCAATGTATTTTTCATTCCAGCTGTTCAAACGGAAATTATGAGAGTTTGAAATATCGAGTTTTGGAAAAAATGCCATTTAAAGGGTGAAATTCTAAACGCTTGCAGATATCGATTCGAAAGTATTTTTTTCTGATTCAGCTACCTCGAAAACCTATAAAAACATACCAAATTCAATAAGGTCCGCTCTACTTTTCGAATAAATTCAGTTTATAGATTTTGCATTTTTCATTTTCGAGTTGCGTTTGAGAGCGCCTGCGTAATGCAGTTCGCTTCGGATGGATATTTTTTCTGCTTTAATCGATTCATTAGACCGAGCTTAATAATTGTCAGTAACATTCGTTTCTGTAGATCTCCAGAATTTTTGTAAAAAGCTGAAATATAGCGTTTTAGGGGGGGTCAACCCCTTACTCATTTTTCGTCCAAAATTTCAAAATTTTAGGTGGCCATTTTATGTGCTTATATTGAAGGGGACTACAGACTGAAAAAGAATATGCAATTCATTTTTCATTTTGTAGCTGTTAAAACGGAAATTATGAGAGTTTGAAATATCGAGTTTTGGAAAAAATGCCATTTGAACGGTGAAATTCTAAACGCTTTCAGATATCGATTCGAAAGTATTTTTTTCTGATTCAGCTACCTCGAAAACCTATAAAAACATACCAAATTCAATAAGGTCCGCTCTACTTTTCGAATAAATTCAGTTTATAGATTTTGCATTTTTCATTTTCGAGTTGCGTTTGAGAGCGCCTGCGTAATGCAGTTCGCTTCGGATGGATATTTTTTCTGCTTCAATCGATTCATTAGACCGAGCTTAATAATTATCAGTAACATTCGTTTCTGTAGATTTTCCAGAATTTTTGTAAAAAGCTGAAATATAGCGTTTTAGGGGGGGTCAACCCCTTACTCATTTTTCGTCCAAAATTTCAAAATTTTAGGTGGCCATTTTATGTGCTTATATTGAAGGGGACTACAGCCTGAAAAAGAATATGCAATTCATTTTTCATTCCAGCAGTTAAAACGGAAATTATGAGAGTTTGAAATATCGAGTTTCGGAAAAAATGCCATTTGAACGGTGAAATTCTAAACGCTTGCAGATATCGATTCGAAAGTATTTTTTTCTGATTCAGCTACCTCGAAAACCTATAAAAACATACCAATTTCAATAAATTCCGCTCAACTTTTCGAATAAATTCAGTTTATAGATTTTGCATTTTTCATTTTCGAGTTGCGTTTGAGAGCGCCTGCGTAATGCAGTTCGCTTCGGATGGATATTTTTCCTACTTTAATCGATTCATTAGACCGAGCTTAATAATTGTCAGTAACATTCGTTTCTGTAGATTTTCCAGAATTTTTGTAAAAAGCTGAAATATAGCGTTTTAGGGGGGGTCAACCCCTTACTCATCTTTCGTCCAAAATTTCATAATTTTAGGTGGCCATTTTATGTGCTTATATTGAAGGGGACTACAGACTGAAAAAGAATATGCAATTCATTTTTATTCCAGCTGTTAAAACGGAAATTATGAGAGTTTGAAATATCGAGTTTTGGAAAAAATGCCATTTGAACGGTGAAATTCTAAACGCTTGCAGATATCGATTCGAAAGTATTTTTTTCTGATTCAGCTACCTCGAAAACCTATAAAAACATACCATTCAGTTTATAGATTTTGCATTTTTCATTTTCGAGTTGCGTTTGAGAGCGCCTGCGTAATGCAGTTCGCTTCGGATGGATATTTTTCCTACTTTAATCGATTCATTAGACCGAGCTTAATAATTGTCAGTAACATTCGTTTCTGTAGATTTTCCAGAATTTTTGTAAAAAGCTGAAATATAGCGTTTTAGGGGGGGTCAACCCCTTACTCATCTTTCGTCCAAAATTTCATAATTTTAGGTGGCCATTTTATGTGCTTATATTGAAGGGGACTACAGACTGAAAAAGAATATGCAATTCATTTTTCATTCCAGCTGTTAAAACGGAAATTATGAGAGTTTGAAATATCGAGTTTTGGAAAAAATGCCATTTGAACGTGTGAAATTCTAAACGCTTTCAGATATCGATTCGAAAGTATTTTTTTCTGATTCAGCTACCCCGAAAACCTATAAAAACATACCAAATTCAATAAGGTCCGCTCTACTTTTCGAATAAATTCAGTTTATAGATTTTGCATTTTTCATTTTCGAGTTGCGTTTGAGAGCGCCTGCGTAATGCAGTTCGCTTCGGATGGATATTTTTTCTGCTTCAATCGATTCATAAGACCGAGCTTAATAATTGTCAGTAACATTCGTTTCTTTAGATCCTCCAGAATTTTTGTAAAAAGCTGAAATATAGCGTTTTAGGGGGGGTCAACCCCTTACTCATTTTTCGTCCAAAATTTCAAAATTTTAGGTGGCCATTTTATGAGCTTATATTGAAGGGGACTACAGACTGAAAAAGAATATGCAATTCATTTTTCATTCCAGCTGTTAAAACGGAAATTATGAGAGTTTGAAATATCGAGTTTTGGAAAAAATGCCATTTGAACGGTGAAATTCTAAACGCTTGCAGATATCGATTCGAAAGTATTTTTTTCTGATTCAGCTACCTCGAAAACCCATAAAAACATACCAATTCAGTTTATAGATTTTGCATTTTTCATTTTCGAGTTGCGTTTGAGAGCGCCTGCGTAATGCAGTTCGCTTCGGATGGATATTTTTCCTACTTTAATCGATTCATTAGACCGAGCTTAATAATTGTCAGTAACATTCGTTTCTGTAGATTTTCCAGAATTTTTGTAAAAAGCTGAAATATAGCGTTTTAGGGGGGGTCAACCCCTTACTCATCTTTCGTCCAAAATTTCATAATTTTAGGTGCCATTTTATGTGCTTATATTGAAGGGGACTACAGACTGAAAAAGAATATGCAATTCATTTTTCATTCCAGCTGTTAAAACGGAAATTATGAGAGTTTGAAATATCGAGTTTTGGAAAAAATGCCATTTGAACGGTGAAATTCTAAACGCTTTCAGATATCGATTCGAAAGTATTTTTTTCTGATTCAGCTACCCCGAAAACCTATAAAAACATACCAAATTCAATAAGGTCCGCTCTACTTTTCGAATAAATTCAGTTTATAGATTTTGCATTTTTCATTTTCGAGTTGCGTTTGAGAGCGCCTGCGTAATGCAGTTCGCTTCGGATGGATATTTTTTCTGCTTCAATCGATTCATAAGACCGAGCTTAATAATTGTCAGTAACATTCGTTTCTTTAGATCCTCCAGAATTTTTGTAAAAAGCTGAAATATAGCGTTTTAGGGGGGGTCAACCCCTTACTCATTTTTCGTCCAAAATTTCAAAATTTTAGGTGCCATTTTATGAGCTTATATTGAAGGGGACTACAGACTGAAAAAGAATATGCAATTCATTTTTCATTCCAGCTGTTAAAACGGAAATTATGAGAGTTTGAAATATCGAGTTTTGGAAAAAATGCCATTTGAACGTGTGAAATTCTAAACGCTTGCAGATATCGATTCGAAAGTATTTTTTTCTGATTCAGCTACCCCGAAAACCTATAAAAACATACCAATTCAATAAATTCCGCTCAACTTTTCGAATAAATTCAGTTTATAGATTTTGCATTTTTCATTTTCGAGTTGCGTTTGAGAGCGCCTGCGTAATGCAGTTCGCTTCGGATGGATATTTTTCCTACTTTAATCGATTCATTAGACCGAGCTTAATAATTGTCAGTAACATTCGTTTCTGTAGCTTTTCCAGAATTTTTGTAAAAAGCTGAAATATAGCGTTTTAGGGGGGGTCAACCCCTTACTCATTTTTCGTCCAAAATTTAGAAATTTTTAGTTACCCCAAAGATTCAGAGAACTTACAAGAAGAATCCTCAAATGCCACTTGAAGAATTATCTAATGAAGAAGGCCTATTACTCCTTGAATATTTTCGTGACCTGTAATGTATCTGGTTTTTCTTTTTAATTCACCATTTATGCTAGTGATATTTTTACCATTGTTTGTTTTTTTTATATTGTTTTATATAAGATGTGACTCCCCATGTAGTTTTAATGGGTTAATATTATCTTCCACTATTTATTAGATGGATGAATAAATGAATAAATAAATAGATAGCTGTTTTTTTGTTGCCTTATTCATAAACCGACCGACGAAGGTAATAAATAATTTCAAGACATCTTTCAGCTGAAATCAGTTGCAACATTCAACGTGCAAAAAGAATGATTTTTTCCTTTGAAAAAGACAAAATCAGACACCACCTAAGAGGAAAATATTTCGCCACCAAAAGACCCCAGCCAAAGTCTCGGTGTAATCCTCCCCATTCCTGGCCAACCATTCAGCACACCGGACGCCAGGATATTACGCATCGAAAACTAATTCTTTGTTGAAAACCGGCTAGGTAGAACGAGCACGAGCGTTTCGGACGAGCCACGCTCACTTAAAACCCCTCGAAAAGCGAGCTGCACGGTCCCCGTACACGGATAAATGTATAAATAATTTATTTCTGGTGTTCAGGGATCAGAGCGATAGCGGAAAGGTCCTTTCCAGGTTCGTTTCTATGGAAGTATCGACTGCGGTTTGCGGTAGGAAATGTATTCAAAAGTTTTCACAGGCCGTTTGCCCCCGGCTATATCGCCGCATTGATTTTGGGTTGCATCGCATGGGGGTGTCCGTAAGTATAGAGGGGTATGTATTTTTGTGCAGATCGTACGGAAATATGGATATCTTTCGAAACATCTTTGGTATGAAGCGGTATGGGGTAGGATTTTTCCAACAATTTTCAGTTTGAGTCATTTTTGTTTGTTTAAATGCTGTGACTGTTCAGCATTAAAACAAATTTGAATTTCTGGGTTAATTTCTTTTCTAAAAAAAAATTATCCAAGAAAGGCGAAGAAACGTCATAAACTGCTCTAATATATGAGTTTTGAAGATAAGTTTTCAAAATTTTCTCCTGCCCCGAACGCCCCAGTACCTGCTCACATGTGCACTCCCAAAATACAAATTCACTCACCGCCAATGGTTTGGTCATAATTACAACGCTGTTCAAATCTTTGGGAGATGATATACCTACAGGTATATCGCATACTATATTCATCAAGGAAGAAGTTAAGTGAATCGGAAGATTACGTGCTAAGTTTTTGACAGAATAAATTATCAACTGCCAATAATATTGTTGTCTTTTCCTTATCGTTGTTTCAAGCAGTATGGTAGGCAACATAAAATACTCGAATCTAGTATAGCAGGCACCCTAATACATGCAATTATTGAATGTTCAAGGTATCAAGCTGCCAGTAGTGCCAGTGTTACGATTTGAGAAAGACATCAATATCATGACATGACATATCATGGCATCTTTCCATGGAAATAATTTTCATTCGATAAGTCTAGTTGAAATTGAATCTGAAAAAACAGAACAACAGAAACAGAAAAAACCACGAGAAAGAAATAAATAATATAAATAATAACTATGTGCTAGAAATTTTAGTGGCATCCAAACATTTCTTGGAATTTCCTTGGATATTCTAAAAAGTTGCTACAAACCTGGTCTGAGCAACTCACCTGTTTGAAGAGCAGAATATCGAAGGAAGGTCGAGGAAACATATAATATTTGTTTTTGTCATTTGAGGCACAGATGTATAATATTTATGATACTTATTATTTTTCCATGGCTTTCTTATTTCTGTTGTTTTGATTTTTTAATTAAGATATCAAGATGACGAATCATATGAAAAACAAAACTGAAGAGAGTGAAGCCTGCAGATTTTGCGAAGTCATTCATGAATTCAACTTTTCTCTTCAGATTTTGAACCTTCTGAAACAGAATAACCAATTAAAAGATTTATTCTTGTACATACTAGTTTCGCCATGAAAAACGAATAAGCTGAAACTTGATATTACAATAACAGTTTGTTAAAATCTATCTCATAATATTCTCATATCAATCTGAAGCTTCTGAACGCTTATTCGAATAATTCAAATCTTAATATCCTCAGAACTATTGATTTCATTTCATTTAATCACGAATTCAATTCTCCTGTGCAATAAAAAAAGCTAGCAGGAAAATTTCAAGCTTGCCAGTCGTTCCTTCAAGAAGTTATAGAGTTGGTTAGTTCAATTAGTGAATGAGTAGAATGAAACCAATTACTTTCAGGATATACGAATTTTAATTGACGTTTTCCAATATGAACCCGTGCTTAAAACCTTCTGGCACTACATCAATGCTATCTCGAATTTTTTTCAATTCGAATAATTAATATGATAGGTTTAGAGTTTGCTGAATTTCCATCTTCTATTTGTTTCATGAATTGTTATTCTGAATAATTTAATCTGATCATTTCATCGAAAAAAATTCAAGAAAATTATAAACAGGTACAACAAACAGGCAAACTTTTGTTCAACTAACAAGAAATCCATTCTCCCATTAAACATATGTGCGAAACTCATCACAAGTTTCAAAATCCCACCCAAGTTTAAGAGGACACAATCCCCCTTATTCCAATCGAATTTGTCAGGAGAAATGATCCTATTGTCCTTCCCAACGGGACTTCCAAGATTTAGCGCATCGGGATCCTATTAATAAAATGAGCTCAGTGTTAATCCTCTATAGTGAGTAAAATAGAGCCTTTAATTCGAGGCGTAACCAAACATTCGAACGAATGACCGCCCCTTTATAAATGGATTAAATTATATCCCTCCAAAACGGGAAAGGAGAGATTAGTGAGCACAACCTAGACCCAGAAACTATTGGATAATACCCCTCGGATATTGAGACAATGAATTCGAATAACCTTGACATCGGCCGATTAAACTCGAATAATATCATGTTACAGTATACAGGTAATGATCTGGAACGATATGGAGAATTCGTGATCGGTTGTTACTTGAAATTTGTTAACATATCTAACTATATGGACCTGTTCGATCACTTCATTGATAGTGATAGCTCCCTAGCTAGTTGTAGCTACCTGGCTAGTGGTAGTTATCTAGATAGATAAAGCTAGATAGCAGATATTATCAGATTAATTGAAGTTGTATGATTCAAGATCGGATATTTGAGGCAATGGGCCGTATTCATAATAAAAGGTTAAGCTCATACTTGCAGAAAATGAAGGAAATCCTTCAGCTCGCATTCATAATATTTTGAGTAAAACACGCAAAATTCCACACCCTGTGATAGTTCTTTTCGCTCCAGTTGCCACAAATATCAACTTTCTCCAACTTTTTTCTTTGCTGTGTAACCTTGAATAATGCTTGTCTAAACTGTAATCAAAATTTGGACACCAGCTGCTCTGGGTTTCATAAAAAAGGGCTTACTTCTCAGAAAAAAATTCAAAATAAACAATTGCCTAGTTTCAACTGACTGTATTGAAAAAAAATGTACTACGTAGGTTTGGCATGTTTTTTCAAAAGTTGGCGCATTTAATAAGGATTCCAAAATGGTATAATACTTGTTTAATTGTAGCTGCCGTAGTTCAAATTATTTTCGATTGCCTTTGAATACACTTACACGTTAACTGCTTCCCAGTAATCAAGTCCAATGGATTCAAGTCCGGTGAACGGGCCGGCCACGTGATTGGACCAGAACGTCCGATCCATCTTCCGGGAAAAAATGTTACCAGAAAAAAAAATTTTCAGAGGAATTTCTCCGAAAAAATTTTTTCTGGAAAAATTATTTTCTCTGGAAATTTTTTTTTCTGATAAAATTTTTTCCCGGAAGATGGATCAGACGTTCTGGTCCAATCTCGTGGCCGGCCCGTTCACCGGACTTGAATCCATTGGACTTTATTACTGGGAAGCAGTTAACGAAAAAAGTGTATTCAAAGGCAATCGAAATTAAATTTGAACTACGGCAGCTACAATTAAAAGCATTATACCATTTTGGAATCCTTACTAAATGCGCCAACTTTTGAAAAAACATGCCAACCTACGTAGTACATTTTTTTTCAATACAGTCAGTTGAATCTAGGCAATTGTTTATTTTGAATTTTTCCTGAGAAGTAAGCCCTATTTTTTAGGAAACCAGAGCAGCTGGTGTCCAAATTTTGATTACAGTTTAGACAAGCATTATTCAAGGTTACACAGCAAAGAAAAAAGTTGGAAAAAGTTGATATTTGTGGCAGCGAAAGCGAAAAGACTGTCACAGGGTGTGGAATTTTGCGTGTTTTTTTAAATGCGCATTATTTTAAAATCATGCAACTTAGATTTTATTTTATATTTTTTGACAACCAGCATTACTTGCCCTTTCACCCGGTTCCGGGTTGACGTCGAGTAATGGGACACCCTGTAGAGTAGGGGTATATACTTCTCAAAAAAGTATTTGCTTATTCATAAACGTATCCTTTTACTCTGAATGAAAAGGATATGCTCCAATAATTTTGAGTTAGATCAGTAGCAGACTCATTCGTGCAGTGATCGGTGGTAGCGATGTTAGATGTTGTGGATTTGAGAGAAATCAAACACTACAAGCGGCGTTCATCCACCCATATTCGAGGTTTCAAAAATATATACAGGTTTGAAGAAGAAAATGTGCATTGGCTTGCCCAACCAATTTTTGGGGATGAATTTCGGGGAGGTGCGTTATCATCCCTCCTTAAAATGAAGATATATTCAAGATATCTGAGTGGCCCTGGGTATCAGAAAGACATTGGTCAAGAATTGGGTGTAAGTCGAACGGTATCTCGTACAGTGACTGCCGTAATTGATAGTAGCGATTTTTCCAATGGTGGGATTACTGACTTTCTCCTTCAACAACTTTTTTTCCCATACCAACAGTTTTATAATATCATGTTACAGAATACAGGTAATGATCGAAAACGATATGGAGTGATGAAGAAACTAAAACACTCTAACTTGTCGATGAAAAACTACTTGCGACTTGAAAAGATATCATAGTATAAATCCCTGTTTTATCACTTGATGTAAACATGGGTGACAGGTGACAGCTATTTTTCATTGTACCAACATTGAAATTAAATGATTTTTAGTTGATAAATGATCTTTTCTTCCTATGGAATAAAAGTGGATTGAATCAAATCCCGGGAAAGGAGAGATAAGTGGGCACAACCTAGTCTAAGAAATTATTGGATCTATCTATCTAGCAAACAAAAGCTGGATAGCTATTCAATTTCCATGATTATGTTTAATATCACAATCTTTGCTATCTGGATTATGATAGCTATCTATCTATCAAATCAAACATATTCAATGAAAATTCAGTTTCAATGAATATGTTTAATATGACAATATCTGAGAAAACCGTATTTCAAATTTGAATATCCTGGGAGCTATTGGTTTCCCTATTTTAATTTAAATATTCCTTTTTCCTGTTCATAAATTCGTGTTGAAGAAATTGTACTTAGCTCTAATGTCATAGGGTATGTCAGGATAGTCATTCATTTTTAAATGACATAGAAAATTGCAAGTATTATGTTACATAAGACCTTTTTCCTTTGTGATCATGTCATTGAGTCCTTTGAAGTAGCAGAAAGGTAATTATTAATACACAGCTATCCAGTTAATACTGGTTCTTCCGTGAATCCATTTATGTGATGAAACCCAACATTTTTATTCCCACCCGCACAATGACATTAAATTTATTAGGACCAGGTCTGTTTGTAGCAGGTACCTACCCGAAAAGCAAAATTGTGTTTACTTATCACATGCATTAGCTTGATTGAAACTGATGAAGAGAGAAAAAAACCTAGAACGTATGTTTTAGCATCAAATGATTTCGCATCACCTACGGAATAAATATAAATTACCGAACAAAAAATGGAATATTTTTACACTCGTTAATGAGCAAGTAACTCAAATAAATCACAGTCTTCAAACAGAATTTCTCGCCATACATATAATACAATTGTATGTTTATTGATATAGATATTAGGACACGCTCTTTGCATAATATACAATTCTTCTTATAAAATCTGGTTCAGATGTAGGTGTCAAACATTTTCGGAAATATCATGATATGTGTTATTTATTCGAAAAACAATCAACATGAAGATCAGGATCTAAAATACCAGAGAAAATACCTCTACAATCCCAAATATTGATATCTTGAAATGTTGGTTTATGGTACGCCTGTATAAGTATTCACCTCAAAAATCTCTCCCTTCAAAAAAACAGTTTCTCATAGAAGTATACTATTACTTTTATGTTAGTCTTGGAAAAATATTGTTTACAACCGATATAATATCAGATATAGCCCCTACATTTTACGATAAATGTAGACTGGGGAGAGCAATATAGCTTTTCTTCATCACCTGGCATACACTTATGTCGACGTGCATGTACTTAACAGTTTTCCCCAGTGAAACTTTATGAAGAAATATAAGTGCGAGGCCTATCCAAGATTTAAAACGACGTTGTAAAGTAGCTGTATTTTTTCCAAGGAACAGCAGCGGGGGCAATATCATTCACTGCAAAATATTGACTAATTTGATCAAATTGTACAAGGGCAAATTTCAAAAGTGATAATTAATTATGTAATCCTTATCACATGTATAGTGGAACCAGTTTATTTCTTCAATATAACATTTTCCTTCTACTCAATTTTTTCCAAACTCAGAATGCTATCTGCAGCATGAGACCTGGGGCCTATTGCACCAAAATACTTTGCAACTGTTCACTCTGCACATTGCATTTTCACAAAGTTGCAAAATTGATTATGTTGCACAACATTTCTCTCGACATTTAATTTCTGCGAAGTTTTTTTCACTTTGTACTTGACTTTTCACATTGCACTTTTCAATTATAAATGCGTTTCGTGCAAGTGAAAAGTGGAAAGTTGCAAAATATTCAGTGCAATAGGCCCCATGTTATTCATCACTATTTGACGTCTTTTTCACTTAGTAATGAAAAGGGGTCATCAAATGTTATTCGCAAAATTTATAGAAAATAAACTATATTGATGGAAAATTGTTTAACAATTGAATTATGAACAGAGTGGATAATCCTTGAAGGCAGTTTCAGTTGAAATATATCACTTTGAATATAGTTCTATTTTTCGAATACACGAATATACATAAGTATATGCATTTGTGAATCTGTGCCCTCTTATTTTGATTACTTCGGATTCGAATCCCTGTGAATAACCCAGTACATCTTTATGACATGAGGAAAGAAGGATTTTTAGACACTTGCCTGTTCTTCTTCAAAAAAATATAGTGGGTTTCCAGGGCTACAGAAAGTCGCCTGCATCCTCAATTTTTTATACAGACAGTCAGAAGTACGCCATCGACTTTTCTTAAAATAAAAAAATGAGATCTGTATTCTGCATGGTGATATTGTCATATGTATGTGTTAACGATTTGTTATGATCATACAAAGAAACGGTTTTAATATTTTAAGCGACAACCGTGCATCGGAGTGAAAAAAGTCAGGAAATGAGAAATGATTAGAAATTTCAAAAATAATTTTTATTTCAGGAAAAATCTGTGGCGTACCATCAATGTCTATCAAAATAGGAAGGTAAAATTAAGTACGAACGCCACTGTGGGAATTTGAAAAAAAAAAGTGATGTAACAAAAAATGCCTCTTGATTCATAGTACTTGTACGACAAATTCCATTAAAATATCTGAAGTGGTACTGTAAATATTACAAATAAATGATTTATTTTTGAAAACTTCACCACCCTATAACTCCAAAAGGTAAGACGTTTAGGACATATGTTCGTATGAAGTTTTTTTTTAAATGGGCCCAAAAATCACCCCCCTAAATATTGACATTCAATTAGGAACACGCGCTGTATATCCTGGAGGTCGGTATTTCTAGGTTAGCAAAATTGAAAATAATTCACATTGAACAAGTGACTGTTAAGCGCAGAATTTGTGGATTGGGACAAAAGACTGGAGAAAAAATTTTTACCGAAGATTATCTGAAATTATTTTATCCTCTATAAAGTTGCTTCACAAAAGGTGTGTTTTCCATTGAAAAAAAAGAAAACGGTAAATACCACAGGTATGCTACAAGGAATGCTAACTGATAACGCCATATCACAGAGAATGGAAATCTTAATTGAGTGTGAAGCATAAAGCAATTGATTTACGACTGCATGCATGATCTCGACAGAACATCGTAGAAAGATAAAGTAAACAGGAACTCCAAGCTCAAACGCGAATAAGATAACCTAAAATAAACATTAGGTAAATTTATTACAAAATTATTTTTTAAGGATAAATAATAATTGAATTTCATTATGAATCTAATAACTGCAAGATCGTGGAGAAACAACAACAACAAAGATAAATTGTCAAAATATTCATTACATACACGTTCTTGATTTGGAATGAGAAATCAACAAATAAAACGAAGATGTTTTATGTCACAAACTAGTTATATTACTATGAATGTGTTCTGAGTTATTCAGAACACTCCCAAATGAAATGAATAAACCAAATTGCCAGCTAAATGGCTATTCGGTCAGTTAGAAATCAGGTTTTTCAAAAAAAAATCCCGGAATATGTGAACACAAATAAATCACAAATGATTCACATCAGTTCGAAACCACCGGAATGAAAAATTACAATACATTCGGCAGTCACCCCTGCCATATATTACGGGAATCATAAATAATAACCAGACGTCTCCAAATATTATATCTCTGTAATATCCAAAGTTGATACCATCTGAAATATATCCTCTGTTTAGATATTTTTAGGTTAGTAAAATAGAAGACAATTCTCATTAAAAAGAGAGTGTATTGGGAAGCATTTCTGCATTGAGAAAAAATGTTGGTTATCTGGAATTATGTCATCCTCTATATAGTTGCTCCACACCACGTGTCTTACCCATTGACAAAGAAAAAAAACTGTGCATATCACAATGTATGGTACAATAAATGATATTTGATAACGACATGTCACAAAGCATGGGTATCGTAATTGAGTGTGGAGCACTAAGCCATTTTGTTTATATCTGAATGCCCGAACGCTACACATGATGTGGAAAGATAATTAAACGGGAAATAATGAGCTTTCAGATTGTGAAAGTGAAGAAAAAATTACACGAATTAGATTACCTGAAATGAAAATCAGAAAAAATAATTACCAAATTATTTTTGAGCATGAATGATTTTTTCCAAAAATGCATACAATTGCGGAACGTCGAGAAAAACAAAAATAAATTATCAAAAACGTCATCAGTTACACATTCTAGTTTCAATTTGAATGTGAAATCGAACAAATGATTTCGATCGATTGTGTTTGATGTCCCAAATTGTTGTATAACGATGAATGTGTTTCTGAGTTATCTAAAACACTTCTAAATGGAATGGATACCCCACTCATCAGCTAAATAGCCATTAGATCAGTAGAAATCAGATATTCCCAAAAAAAAAATCTCTAAATATGTGAGCATCCAATAATGATTCACATCAAGTTCAGAACCACCGGAATGAAAATTACAATACATTCGACAGTCACCCCTGCCATATATACGGGATTCAATCATAAATAATAACCAGACGTCTCCAAATATTCATATCTCTGTAATATCCAAAGTTGATACATCTGAAATATATCCTCGGTTTCGATATTTCCGTTATGTGTGTGGGACATAAGCTCTTTAAATATGTAATAGCTTTCGGTTCTGACTTAACTTCACCCGAGGATATTATGCATGAACTTGCTACAAAGTTGTGACCATATTTCGGAGGGTGAGATCATACATGCATATATATTTATCAGAATGTGAAAAATAGCTAGTGGGGAAAGCAATTCCAACCAAAATTGATCAGTATGGGTTTGCTGAATATTTCGAAGGAGATATCAAACCATATGTCTGTATATGAATGGGGTCTCTTTTTTGGAATTTATTATTGATACAAACGAAAAAAGTTATCCCTAATATACAGGTTGTGCAGCCGATTGACGTCAATAAATTATTTTTAGATTCCTCAGACTATGGCTTCCAAAAAACCCCATGTATGTAATGAGATTCTTTAGTTCTCGAGTTATGATTTTTTAATGTTTTTCAATGTATTTTGGCCAGATAGGTTTGAAAAATTCATATCTTTCTATGCAGTTTTAGCATATTGCAGTTTTTATTTTTTCAACTTGGTCGTCCTGAATGTTGCTTCAATATAAAAATATTCAGCTTTCTGAGATAACTGCAAGCTACCTAAAAAACGTTCGAAAGCTAGAACTTTAGTTATCAGTAGGATGTACTCAACATTCATTTTCGATTCAAAAATAGAAAAAAGCTGTTTTTCTCCAACCATCAAAAATGTTGACATTTTTGTACTATTTTCAGGTGCAAAAGTCATTAAATTCCCTACCGTACAAAAATTTGCTCGTTGCTTGAAACACTTTTAATCGTAGGATTAAAAACGCTACTTTTTATCCTTGGATTAAAAGTAATTGCATTTGACGTCTACTTGACAATCAATATTCACCAACAATACCAGATATTCCTGACAAACGACTTGCTATCGCCAAATTATTTTAATTTTGGCTTGGTTGGAGAAAAAATAGTATATATTATACGGACTAAAAGTGCCTATTTTTCCTCGCAATTTTGCATTCGCTCGGCTTCGCCTCGCAACTGCAACTATTGCTCGTAAAAAAAAATATGCACTTTCAATCCTTATAATATATAATAATATACTATTAGTAGTCGTGGATGAAGTAAAGTATATTATTATGCAACGAGCGTATGACAGCTGTTATTCGCTCGGTGATTTTACGACTCGTAACCTAAACTTCACCTATTATTGATTCCTTGTCCAAAAACAACCCACAAAAACGAGCTTTTCAATCGTTTGAAAGTCACAAAACATCAGGAGACTTGGACCCGTTTTCAGTAAAGCAAGCATCTAATGATCTTCTTTCAAGTAGTTTTTTCTTCGCCTATTGATTTCTCTCGATATGAATAACGAGCAAAAGATAATGAACTTGACTTGGAAGATTTCAGTTTTTCATTTCACTATTTTCCTCTACCGAAGTTAATCGCTGAATATCCATCAGAAATGAGGAAAACTAAAATGCTTCTTAGAAATTGGTAAGGCAATATGAAACACACTGCAGCTGCCTTGACTCCCTTGTGTGAATATTGATATACCTCCTCTTGTTCTTCTTGGTTTGCTGTCACCTTAATGATATTATAAGGTATTCCTCTCGTCTCTGATCGATAAACTTTTCTTCAATTCGTAGCTACGCGACTGTGCCCGACGACTAAATGGTCTCCATGGATTCTCGGATATGCTTTGAACTGGAAGACGAAATTATTGGTGCAATCCAATCCTTCACTGTGAAGCAGACAACTTGAAGAGGAGAGATACTCCTGAATAATAATAATTCCAACTTGTTTCACGAAAACATGTTTTAAGCTGTAAAGCTAAAATATGTTTTTCAAGATTGTATAGGGATTTTGCATAATATAACGAAACAGTTTTCTGTATCTTATCTACCTAATTGGCAGACACGAGAACTTGGAGTAGCAAGTTATACTTAAATTGAATATGCAAACTGCGCGAATCTGAAATATACCATCATCTTACTCTGCAAAGAATGGTACATTGAATGGTTTTAAGCGAAAAGAAAATCAATCAAGAATCTTCGAGTAGCTTCAGCAATTGACACGTCACTTTTTAGCACGTTGTCGATAATGTATTCAAATAAGAGGCACAGATTTTGAAAATTTATTGAAGTAAATAGTAATGTTCAGTATAATGACCTCTTATTTTCTATTCCAGAACAGTTACTTTCAAAACCAGCAATTCTGACGAATGATGGTGATAGCTTCAGTTGTTTCACAGAAATTTCAATAAAAATCAATTTGAAATCTCATTTCAAAATTCAATTTACTCACAATAAAAATGATAAAAAAAAAACAACTTATTCGGGTTTCAATGATTTTTAGCCTATCCGCCTTACAAAGCAGATAAAAACCGAAAAAGTCTGATCAAGTACCTTCTTTTCATATGACTTTTTAGCTTAGGACTCCTCAAAGTTTTTAAATTAAGCCAAGAGCAAAAAAACCCTCGAAATCCAAAATGAATGTTTGAGTACATCCTAGTGAAACTGAAGTTCTAGCGTTCAAAACTTTTTGGGTAGCTTGCAGTGATTTCAGGAAGCTGACTATTTTTTTTATTGAAGCAACACTCAGGACGACCATATTAAGAGAATAAAAAAAATTTCAAACTTAGCTGGCAAAATACATTGAAAAAACACTCAAAAAATCATAACTCGAGAACTACAAAAAATGGCATAACATACGTGGGGTATTTTGGATAGCCACCGGTCTGAGGAATCTATTAAGATAGTTTATTGACGTCAATTGCCTGGAAACCCTGTATATTGCATAATGTTCTTTTTTACTCATTCAAAATCAATCAACGTCTCGTCACTTTTCACTGACCAGAAATATAAATAGAGTTCTACTTATTTATGTGTTTTTTCGTCAATACTTTAATTTTGAAGATAAGGAAAACAACATATAGCGATGAATAAACACGAAAATTCGTACGATCAAATTATGTTGATTTTATTGTGAATCGAGCTGTTTATCAGCCGAACATGTGATTCGCTATTTTAGAGGTAAAATTACAACACTGGGAAGATCGATTGAAAAAATTCGAGAATCGGAATAGTATAATTCCATCTGTGCAGACGACCTTGTAAAACATAAATCATTATTGTCGTAAATAATTCGAGTAAATTCTGCTTAAAGCCGAAAAAAACGGCAAAACTGTGAGAAATGCACTCAATACTGAAATTGCAGCATAAGGACAACCGAAAATGCCTGGAGCGCAGAAAAAATTTTCAGTAGCGACTACATTTTTCAATTCTCACAAGATCCAACAGTTGAACTAACTACATTGTGACTTAACAAAAAATTCAACTCAAAAATTACATCATCGACACTTATTTCTTGCATTTACTCTTATCGAAGTTTTCTAAGGAAATGTAGAGCAACAAAATACATCATCTATTGAATAAACTTGCGATAAGCAAATTAGATAGAAATGAAATGGTGAAATCATAATGATGATTCGATTTGGTTTTGTTCAGTAATTTATCTCCTGAGGTAAAATTCATACTTCCAAGACTAAACAGAAAGCTAGATGAAGACTTCTCCTAAAAGTTAGGCTCAAATGTTTTTCCTTCTTCCTATGTATTAAGTTGATAACTTCCATTGATGCTTAAAGAATACAAAATTAAGAATATTCATTTTAGATAATTTATGAATTTCTCATGAATTCAGTTAATCGATTTTCATTCGGAAGCTAACACTGTTTCCACATTTGTTGTACCTGTACTTTATATTTGAAATGTTCTTCATTACCCCGTAGTCATTCTTATTTTCACTTTTGTTCGTCAATTATTTATGAGGTTGAATGAAACATAGGATATAGAACACGAACTGATCAAGCATAATTCAGCTTTCAAACTATATGACTGGTCATAGATCTTATAAATATTGTTCATTATGTCATTCATCATCTATTCATTTAGACTCAACTCCGACAGGCTGAACAAATTAACTCACCTTTTCTCTAAGCATATCCCTGCTCCTGGTCGCCTGAGCCCTGCTCCTCTGTAACTCCACTGTAACTCGAAACACCTATCCCTCCAATTCACCCCATTTCCATCAGCACTCCTACTGGGTCCTGACTCCAACATATCAAAGAAGCGAGTGGAGACACAGCTCCACTCCCAGCTCCATCCCTGTACCTCCTCGGTAGCAACCTTGGAGACGAAGGGGTAGAGTGTGACAACTTGGTAAGCTCCCCCAGTCTCGACAAGGGGTCGAAAACTTGACTCAACCTTCTAGATGGGTTTTCCTCGTCCATCTTCGCTAAATCTCAACAAAACACTATCATGTAACCATCATAACACTCATCGTCAACAAGTAACATCGGTATAAGTCCTCTTACGTATTTTAAAACAATTTGGATGGAAGATAATCACAACCGTCGGTACACTAAAATTAACTTAGAACGAGCACATTTTTCGCCGATCAGTCATTCTTGTCGCGGTACATTCGGGCCGAAATTTCACAAAACTTTTACGTTGTACGACACTCGCCGAGAAGCGTAGAGGCAACTATTTTCATCCATAGCGAGGGAGAGTGCTATGATGTTTTCTAACAGAGAAATGCATGGTCGATGACCTTATATTAAACTGTTTAGGTCGCTGGATATCTCTCTCTCCTTCGCGGCAAGTAAACATTGAATAACTCATTGATTATATTGTCTTCAGTCGATTAATAGAGTCCTTTGTATATTTGTAACGATATCCAATAAGGAATATAGGGTACGATGCTGAGATTAGTATTGGTACTTTTATCTTAAGATTATTCTTGTTGTGTTGAGTCTTGAATGGACGACATGGTTTTGGTATCTGCAACAAAAATACATAGTTTAGCTTACGGCTTCCACATACGAAGGGTTTTTTGCGAAGAGCCTATTATTAATAGGAATGAACACAACAATAAGAATTCCATAAGAACAATTACAAATTTTTGGCTAATAATACTAACACAACCTGTAACCTAGATTGAATCACTCTAATTCTTCTAGATTATATTTTTTCCATTTCTAGTAAGAAGTACATTCTTATTCTTATACAGAGATAACTTATCGATTAATATAGTTCCAGAAGAAATAATAACATCTTTAAATGTATTTTAGATGGAAGATAACGTTTTGCGCTCGTTCTTCTTAACGAGTGCTATATCGTTTTGCAAAAATATCTGTAATTTTCGAATTTTGAGCCGAAAATGGTCTCAAACGATAGGGTTCGACTGCCTGATGACGAATCCGTGGACACATTCAAATATGTCAGTAGGGTAGTCCGGCCTGCCGTTAGCACGATAGCTTTCGAAGTTATTGTTCTAGGGAAATGAGATTTTCAGGGTGGTTTCGGTTCTCGAATACCACGGTGTGGTTCGTTAAGCAGCCAAATCGTACAGGGTATTCCATAAAATATGGCCATTCAAATTTTTGTTCTTCAATATCTCAGACAAAACGAAAACAATCGCTCAATGCTCATGGTGAACCTCATGTAAAATTTTATGGCCATAGTACATAAGGTATATAGCAGCAGCTGTCAGCAGTTTTTTTGAGTTTACCCGAGGCAAAACTTGACAGTTATTGACAAATTGATACATCCGTTCACGGAAGTTTGACCGCATAGTAGGCGTTTGTATTTATCTAAAGTTGGCAGTATTTGATGTCATAACGTAATATAAAGTCAACGTTGCCGAATGTACCCGGGTGTCAATTCTCGGATCACTCGCTCACGAACGTATACGTTCGTGAGTGAGTAAAATCGAAGAAATAGTTCGAAACAAGTTAATTCCTGAGCATATCGTCAACTAATCGTTCGGACGAAAGTGTACGTTCATTTTGAACGGGTAATATAATCACAATTTCAAGAAATCTACTCTCAAAATGTCACGAACGTATCGTTCGTCGAACGAGTGATCTCGAGAATTGACACCCCGGACTCGTCCGACGAGCTTCAGAATTATCAGAGAACTCTAAATTATATTGACAACATTGCGTATCAATCTGACAAGAAAATAAACAATATAACCTAAATTTTTGATATACACAGTGGAATATGCCAAATTGTCATGGCCAACCGGCGGCTCAAACTTTCGTTAACAGACTATATACACATAATGCAAGCATTTTCTTGTCAAATACCCTTCGAGCATCTAATTTCGTGAAACAAATCGAAAAAACACAATGTGTAAAGTAATATCTCGGACCAAAAAGTGTTCGTGCAGTTTCAAAAATCCTCGTCTTTGACTTCGATGTTCGTTTTGCCAGCACTCAGCTTCTTGTTGAAATATTTCTTAGCAACATGTTTTTTCGATTTTTCGTGAAAATTAGATGCCATTATGATACGTATAACGATCCACGATCATTATGATATGTATAACGACCCACGATCGAGACTGTTGAAAAACTCTTCACAAAAAAAGCTGGAAAATTTCATTGACCGAAATATTTCACTTGAATTCGAAGATAATTTTCCGGACAGTATGTGAGCGATTGTACAAAGACAGAAATAAAAAAAACAATGCAAAAATCCTCATATGTGACTTCGATTTCCGTTTTCACCAGCATTCATGCTTCTTGTTAAAATATTACTGAGCAACGTTTTTTTTTCGATTTTTTTCCGTCAAAATTAGATGCCCTTATCATATAACGACCCACAATCCAGAACGTTGAAAAACTCTTCACAAAAAATCTGGAAAATTTCATCGACCGAAATATTCCAGTTGAATTCGAAGAAAAATTTTCCGGACAGTATGTGAGCGATTGAACAAAGACAGAAATAAAACCAGAGAAACTTGCTGAAAGTCGTTTTTGCGACCGAGAAGGATTCTCGCTCCCAACTTTTTACAGCAGAAAGATCGTTCATTTCCACTGCTCAAGGAGCAGCCCTACCGTACAAAACTGTCCCAGGAAATGCTTATGACAGCTTAAAAACAATGCCTGATGGCCCTCTTTCTTGCCTCCGGGAAATGAGTAAATCCACTATCCGACAATCGGATCTAAAACAAACGACCTACCGTTTTTAGGAGCGATGAAGAAAAAGAGAACTTCACTTCCTTTGAAAGCAATGAATTGTTTATTGTCTTCGGGTACTGTAAAAGAGGATAAGACAAACGGTTTTCAACGAATTGGAAAAAGTTTGGGAATGGTATTTTCATTTCATCTAGTTTATTTATGATGGTCTCGGAGGATCTTGGGAGTATGGAGTTTTGAATGCTCAGATGTGACCGACTGTTTTATAAGGTTGGCGCTTTTTCTTCGGTATAGTCATCAGGAAAGTGTCATCCTTCATCTTCAGTGTTAAAAGTACATCAAGTCTTCATTTTTGTTCTTGTGTCATATGATTTTTTTTCGTCGATCTCAAAAAAAAACTCAGTTAAATCTAATGAAATTGATCAATGATGACCTGCTTTATTACGTGATTTCTCCTATTTCAGTTTTTAATTGTTATGGGCAACCGAACACAAAGTACTCAGAAGAAATACGAACTCTACTGAAACATAGAAACCCTATTATGTAAAAGGTACCTCTTATGCCAAACAAAATAGTTATTTAATCAAGATACAATACGAGTTATGTTACAAATTAACTGGGAAATTGAAATTTCTATTATGTCAAAAGTATGTCTTGTGCAAAATAATGTATTTCAATCGAGAATTTATACACATTTCATCAATTCATAATGCGGTTGATAGATAAACTCATTTATTAATCTAGCGATTAATACACTAGTTTATCAAATAACTATTAGTTATTAATAATTCATTGTTAAGTACTCACGCGGATAAATTCACACTTAAATTCATAATCTGAAAATTATTCATTTTAGTGACCGCTCGTTCTACTTAAACGAGTGCTATATCGTCTTACAGAAATGCAGAATCCTTCCACAATATATTTCAATCGATATCTATATCGTTTTGCCCAAATGTCTGTAATTTTCGAATTTTGAGCCGAAATTGGTCTCAAACGATAAGGCTCTACTCCCTGATAACGAATTCGTGGTCAAATTTAATTCTGTCCGTGGGGCCCGTCCGGTTTTAGCACAATAACTTTTGAAGGGATTGTTCTAGAGACTTGACATTTTCAGGATGAGTTCGTGTCCCGAATGCCTCGGTAAAGTTCGTTAACCAGCCAAATCGTACAGGTGTTCCATAAAATATGGCCATTCAAAATTTGTGGTCCTCAATAACTCATAATTATGAAACCAATCGGAATTAAATGTTGCGGCCAAATGCAAGATGCTGATAACAAGGCTGATGCAAAATTTTGTGAATTTTTTTTTGTGAATGCAGATCGATATTCTGAATGTTCATCGACAATTTCGTGACCATAGGTTTGAGAGAACCATAAAAAATTCAATTGGAATATTGAAAAAAAAATCTTCTTTCCATAACAGAATAAGCGATTCAAGTGAAATTCATTTTGTGAATCGAAACTGATATTCTGATTGTTCATGCAAAATTTTGAGAGGATCGCATCATCAGAACCATAGAACGCAATTTTTGTATTTATTCATTTTTAGATATTTCATTTTCTGAAAAATTTCCCGAATATAATTCCGATTGTGCTGAGATTCTAAATTTATATATTTGGTATCAGTCTCAAATCCCATATTAAATTTTGAGGTAATAGTCTTATTGCTCCGCCAAAGAACAAGCGCTCGAAAGCTCCTGCTCAGGGCTTTTCTTGATTTTTTTTTCTTTCCGTGTATACTTTCGTGTAACAAATGCGAATTATAAATCAAGAACTATTAGAATAATTCGTAGACAAAATCAATGATAATGTATCGAAATAATATGATTATGAAAAATATTTCAACATACCTATTGCATGAATTCATAACAGTCTTCATTTCAAAGGAAAATTTAAATTATACTTGGTAATCAACACATCACGACCAATATTGATTATTCAGTATATTAGTAAATTATATAGATTCCACTGAAAATTCATGAATATCATTAATACCATATTACATACTGATTCAATGTATTTAATTCGAAAGATGTGGCGAAATATTGAATATTATTTATGGAAATGAATAGTGTTAATTTGTCCGGGGAATATAAAGTGACACTGTGCGTGCGTACCGATTGTTATTGAAATGCAATAATTGTTATGGGTTTTTCTTATTTTATTGCTATACATTATCGAAAAACCCAATAAAAATTGTTCGAATCTTCAAAAAGTTCAAATTTTGAAGTCGTTCCATTCGAAGTTATTATGTTAACGTTCGTTTTCCCAATATGAGAATGGATATCACTCTGGTACTGAAATATAGTACTCAGTATACATTAGGTTTAATTTTCTGCCACTTATGCTTACGTCGTTACCTCTGTGAGAGATTTTAAAAATCCTAAAATCTTCAATCAACTCTAGACATCTGAAAATGAATAAAAATGCATTAACGAACTCAATTACTCTTCTCTATCCACTCTCTTTCAGAATTATAAATCAAACATTTTAAATCCCTAGACCCATCAAGAATCGGGAACCAAAGCTACGATCGTTAAAAATAGAAGAGATTTTACGAAATAAAAACAGAAAACAGCGATAAATTGTCGAATGACCTACGGATACGGTTTCCGTCCAAATTTACTCGAATTACACAAATAGATCTTTGTTGCAGTTTCTGGTCTGATTTCTGATTCCAGATATACCCGATGTTATCGAAACACGGAATTTTGTAATACGAGACAGGCTCCATAGGGATTCTAGTTCCTGGAACGTCTGAGAGGATAGTTTAATCGATATTCTGTACTGACTCAATAAAACTTTCCAGGAATATGATAAAAGTTATAAATCGAGATGTCATAAGAAAACTACATTCCCAGATGATGCATTACTGAAGAAGTAATATCTCAGCCCTCAACTGCATTATTTATTGAGTATTGTGCTATTGGAAAAATCATAAATAATTCTGAATAGTGGGTTAAAAGGTCTTTCAGCATATTATTCTTGTATCTGCAAATGGAAACGCCCTATAACTATTACCAAAGAAATAATTATTCAATTTGGGTAAGAAACACGCTTTAATTTTACACAATTTTCATAGAATGTGTGTCTAATATTGTATCAGGGGAGAAAGACACACCGTGTATTCTCTGATATACAAAGTAAATGTATATATTATATTATACAGGGTGTTAGTGAATAAGTGGGACAAACTTCGGATTTTGTAGCTCCAAAAATATGAACAAACAATTCTATTAACCTAACTCGAAAATGTAATTTTCGTGTGTTAGTGTTGCAATTGAAAAATATTATTTTTTGCAAATATCTCCGGGACTTTTTGTCGTACAGAAAACAGCTTTTGTGAGCATTTTCTAATCATGATAAGCTTTCTTTCATAGAATTTTCTAGAAGTCAAATAATCGACCATGTTTTTCAACATAAAAGTTGTAGACTTCATAGCGTATGACCGAAAGTCTCTTTTATGTGTAGAGAACATTGACGGTTCGAATCAGCGTCTCGAAAACCGTACTTTTTTCTTTAACGTAAAACTTGAGGGAAAAACAACCGCTTGCCCATTGGAGCCTGATGCACTGATAGAAAAAGTAGGATTTTTTAGATACCGATTTGAACCATCAATGTTTTCTATTGTACATAAAAAAGCAACTTCTGAACATAAGCTCTAAAGTCGACCGTTCACGAGAAAAGTCAAGATCAATTAATTTTTTAAAAATTCTCAACTCACAGTCAAAAACTCGAACATATTTTTCAACATTAAACTTGATTTTTCTCGAGCGTGGAACGAGGAGTTCCTTTTTTTGTGTAAAAAACATTGGTGGTTCAAATCGGCGTCTCAAAATCCTCACTTTTTAAGCGCTCGTTCTCTTGTATTCAATTGGAATATTGAAAAGAAGAATCTGTATATTTCCATAATAGAATAGCCGATCCAAGTGAAATTTATTTTGTGAATCGATACGAATATACTGAATGTTCATGCAGAATTTTATTAGGATCGCATCATCAGAACAATAGAATTTAATTTTTGTAATTATTTAATTTTTACATATTTAATTTTTTTAATAATTTCCAGAAAAAAATTCCGATTGTGCTGAGATTCTGTTTTTATATAGTTGGTGTCAATCTGAAATACCATATAACATTTTGAGGTAATAATCTTATTGGTCCACCAAAGAACGAGCGCTCAAAAGCTCCTGCTCAAGGCTTTTCTTAAATTTTTCCATCAGCGCATTAGCATTAGCATTTAGCAAAGCCATTTACACATATGAAGAATAGAATCTGTTGTGGGGAAAAATCGCACCTGCATAAGTGATAGTGATTCGAACTTCGCAACAACGATATATGAAAATCACTCCTTTCACAATGCCACACAAATCAAAGTAAGTAGTAAAGTAATGAGCCTCTCAGTTCCAAACTGTACTAATCCTTGGCATTCAACTCTGAACCCATTCAAATAAATATCACCATTACTCTATTCATTAGGCAAACACAGCAGCAGGGGGCATAATACATCTTCAAACTTCTCGAGTACAACAAAAAAGAACGAGAGAGTGGCTGGAAGTCTCTCGAAACCAACCACTTGTGAACACTTCAGATTAATTCATTCGCTGAAGACCCAGGAGAGCTTGCATACTCCTAGTTAATATGCATTACACATGGTTGACGATTCTATCTTGCCTTCTGTATGACAGATCGTGAATCACTAATGATGAACATCCTTTTTTATTATATAAACGGATAATCGTGTTAGAATGGATAAATTCACCCTACGTGGGTGGGGTACTAGACGGTTTATGCTTAGGAGCAATGACTTTGATTATACAGGGTGAGTCTTTAAGTTGTACAGAGCATCCCATTTTGTGTGAGACAGCCAGTGTGTTGAATCTTCAAAACATACCCCGAAAAAATATTTTAGTACGCCACTGGATTCTACACAGAATTCTGATTCCGGCGTAGTTTTCAGCTCAGCTTTTACCCGCGACTTCGTCCGCATAAGTTTTTTTGTTTTCTCCCGGCTGTAAGTCCCCCTGCAACAATGTCCCACTATCGTGTTCCAGTCCTCAACTTCACATCAAAATTTGTTCAAAAGCAACCTAAGCTACATAATGGATAGCTCCGAATGTTTCCTTAGTAAATATAAAAAGTAAATAATGTAAATCGTTTTAAACTAATCAAATACTAACTTGAAGTCTTAGTAACACAGTTAAAAAAAACATCAAAATCATTTCAGTAGCTATGGCGTCATGGACATAGGGGAAAGCGACTTTGTTTTAGACTATGTAGTGATTCCCTAAACTATGGCGCCTACCGACCCTCTAAGTTAGGAAAGTGATAAATACTAACTTGAAGTCTTAGTAACACTCAGTTAAAAAAACATCAAAATCATTTCAGTAGCTATGGCGTCATGCGCTTCTTGACACGATCACGCTAGATTTCCGCGGGAATGAGGTATTTTCCCGCCGAAAAAAGTAGCCTGTGTCCGTGCCTAGGATCCTATCTTTATATTAACCAAGTCTTATAAAAATCCGTTCAGACGTTAAGGCGTGAATGAGCAAAAGTCCCAACAAAAACGACTGAAAATCACTAACTCAATTTAGTTATCTGCCTACTGCCTACCCCCTAAGAACGATAGCGTGATTATTTATAGCCTATGACCATTTCTAGGTTATCATCTATCACCATACCAAATTTCATCAAAATCCGTTCAGCCGTTTAGGCGTGAAAGAGTAATAGACAGACAGACAGACAGAGTTACTTTCGCGTTTATAATAGGTTTGTTCCAACTCAAGAATTGACCGTACAATGATCGTCAGGATTCTGCGCAATAGATAAATGTGTTCCAACTGAAAATAGGTTTGTTCCAACTCAAGAATTGACCGTACAATGATCGTCAGGATTCTGCGCAATAGATAAAAATGTGTTCCAACTGAAAATGTATCGTTTGAGAACGGTTTCGTTTTTGTTCCATCCTGCTTCGGGACCGTGAGTGGAACGGTTTTGTGATCGTCATTTCGATCCCTGGTCTGGAGCAAGTACTGTTTGGACGGTTCTTGTACGGTCAAAGTTTAGACATGCGCATAAGATCGATTACTAACAGTTTCGTGACCGTCAAATTACCGTACAAAAGTCAGCTGTTGGAACAAACCTAATGTATCGTTTGAGAACGGTTTCGTTTTTGTTCCATCCTGCTTCGGGACCGTGAGTGGGACGGTTTTGTCATCGTCTTTGGATCCCTGGTCTGGAGCAAGTACTGTTTGGACGGTTCTTGTACGGTCAAAGTTTAGACATGCGCATAAGATCGATTACTAACAGTTTCGTGACCGTCAAATTACCGTACAAAAGTCAGCTGTTGGAACAAACCTAATATTAGTATGGATAACTTCGGAGATAAAGGGGGGGTCCGGTATCAATTTCCAAAATCGCCCTGTATCTCTTGAACGGAAACAGGTATGCAAAATCTGATTTGACCAACTTGAGTTTCACGAAAAAGTAGGACAGGAACGTGAAAACCGCAAGTCTCAATCTCAAATAACAAGCGTGAAACCTGGCTGTCTCGCCCAAAATGGGATGCACTGTACACTAAATTTGAATTAAGTTTTCCTCAATGAATATACAGGGTCTCTATAAATAAATGCGAGGGAATTTGCGAGATGATTCCTCGATGAAAATAAGCAGGGGTAGTTCATATAAAATTTTTTCGAAATCGACCTCCCTTCCAAGATACAGCCTTTGGAAGGCGATGACGAGATGACAGTTTTTAATTTTTTTAAGGCTTCTTAAAAACACTGATTCATAAAACTGTACATGATATGAAGCACTAAGTAGATGTAACTCACAATTTTTTTAGATCTAACTTTAATATTAGGGTTTGAACATAACAACCCGCTATGATTTTCGTTCGAAAATTGTTTTCGTGAGATAGATTTTCGAAAATATAATTCTCTTATATTTTTCCATTCAATTCTGGAGAAAAAAAGTCTCCTGCAAAATTTCGATACAGTCGATACTTTTCTCGGAAAAAATAAAAACTCTTAGCAGTTATGATCATTGTTCATTCCATTTCATCGTATAAGGATGTTTCCGTTGTGTAATGGTTTTGTCAATTATGCTTATTAATCGAAAGAAAGTTCTATTTGTGAATACTTCCATTTGGATTTTGTTGGTTTTCCTATCAGGCAACACTTCTGAAATTCTCATTACAATGTTTGAAAACACAGAATGTCATAACAAAACCTCAAAATAGTAGTTCAAATATCATTTATTTCAGTGTTGCCAGCTCTTGGATTGCCGATTCTCGAAGCAATATTGCTGAGGCAAAATTTATAACCAACATTGCTATGACAGTCGAACCAGAGAATACGCAATACAAGATAGCAATATTGCTTGGATAACACGATTGAAAGCAATATGCGAACAGAATCGCACCGAATCGCTAAAACCCCTATTACACCATGCATATTTAGTTCATCCAAGGCTTCACCTCCTATCTCCTGTAAAACTCTTTTTCTGTTATTTTTCGTAATAACAGTTACAGTTGCAATGTCAGTTATAAGTTATGAGTGATTTTTTCATCATTTTCATCTTCTACTGTTAGCATCATTATTTTTCATATCAATACAGATACCATGGTATTCTTTCGAAAATATTCCAACAAAACAGAAGCTTCATGTAAAATATCAATTTTTTCGATGTTTGCAATTTTGAAATTTCTACATGAAACCCTTTGAATAGGGATAGAGTAATAGTGCGACTCATTTGGGGGGAAATTTATCCAACAAATAGCCTTGAAAAAAAGGTCGAATATAGACATGAAAAAAGGCATGCTGCAATAGGGGTATGATTCCCTCAGCAGTTCACCAGCATAAAATCTACGACTTGCGGTTGACGAGTTGACTGCGTCAGTTCTTCAGATGAAATTATTTTCGATTTTCTCGGCGAAACCCGTTCCGGAAGCGCGATAAGAAGGACATAAACAAGTGGAGGCCAGGCGGGACGTTATGGCCTCGCGACCCTTTTTAACTGAGATAAGCGATAGCCGTAATCGGGCCATTACTTACCCCCTTCCAGGAGGGTGGACGACGCTTTTTTATTCCGGGGGCTCAGGTGCGTGGCGCGTAGGATGAATGTGGGGGTCGTAAATTCGGGCCGTTTGCAAATTGTGATTCGGGGGTTGACGAGATGAGGTCATTGGCGGAGGAGGGAAAGGGGAATTAGGGCGGAATTTGGTCGATATTATGAAACAGTGGGATTATGGATGATATTGTTGATTGACGTGTCTGTTGTACACGCTTTTCGTCATCGATTTTCTCCTCTTTTGAGCGCTCGTTCTACTCAAACGAGTGCTTTATCGTTTTGACCAAATGTCTATAATTTTTTTTTATTTTGAGTAAAAACTGGTCTCAAACGTCGTCAAATTCAATTCATTCGGTCGTAAGCACGATAACTCTCGAAGGGATTGAGCTTTTCAGGATGAGTTCGGTTCCCAAATGCAGCGGTTAAGTTCGTTAACCAGCCAAATCGTACAGGGTGTTCCATAAAATATGGTCATTTAAAATTTTTGTTCCTCAATATCGTAGACAAAACGAGGCCAATCAAAATTTGATTTCGTGACCATAGTGTTAACAGAAACATAAAAAATTCAATTGGAATATTGAAAAAAAGATTCTTTATATTTGCATAACAAGATATCCGATTCGAACAAAGTTCATTTTGTGAATAAAATTTATATACTGTATGTTCATGCAAAATTTCAAGAGGATCTCATCACCAGAACCTTAGAATTATTGTTTTTAAAATTGTTTTTTACATATTTAATTTTTCGGATAATCTCCAGAATATAATTCTGATCGTGCTGAGATTTTGCATTCATATACTTGAATACATGAACCTCGATTCCTATACAAAATTTTGAGGTAATAGCATTATTGCTCCACAATGAGCATGCACCAAATGCACCTGCTCATGGCTTCTCTCAATTTTTTTCGAATATTTTCGCAGATACATACAAGTTTCATCAATTTGTATCTATATGAAGATTAAACGAGAAATGCCGTCGTGAAAATAAACTAGGAAAATTTTCAGGAAATTTATATCAAATTCGGACTTGGGGTCTTATATTTCACCACATCCATTTCCGTTTTATTAGTTATCACTTACAATCTAATTAAGAATCGGTCGAAAGCTAATATTTAGGTGAACTTAAGTGATCAATGCAAACCTTCAGGACAGTATATTCTTCGAAGTTGAAATCGTTCAAATAACCATCTAATTTGTATTCAAAGAAAGATCATACAAGTCAGAAGTTCTTGCAGGAAATATGATACTCAATTCAAAACTTGAAAATTATGTTGTTTCATTCAATTCATTTTTTGGATTCACTTTTTCTGTTTGAATCTCAAATCTAACTTGAAATATTCAAAGTTCGAGGTTATTTCCTCATGGTTATCGTGAAATCTTTTCATTGTGTGATTCAATTTGAATGTAAAATTCAATCAATTTCATATGCACTAATTAGTAGTAGTCGACTATCATGAATTAAACGAGTCAACCCAGTAAATATACGAGTATTTCGAACGAAAAAGGCAATAATTTATGAATTTTTTGCAGGTGAGTGCTATAAAATGCATCTACTGTATAATTAGTTTTTCATAATATACATACGGTTGGCCCTTCAACATATATAATTTATATGGGACCTCCTGTATATATATTTGCAGATTTTGAAGAAGTTTTGGATTTCACAGTCGTACATTCATGGTTAAGAGTAAAAAAAATCTTTAAAAATGAGTTATAACTTACTGTCGCTTCGAGGAAACCATCGCACGTAAATCAACTTTTTTTGAGCCAATGAATTGACCGTAGGATTCATAGAGTGGTCTTCTCGTTCATCGGCTTAGCCCGTCAGTTATTTTCTATGGGAATATTTAAAATTACATGTTTACGTTAGACGGCCAACATACTTTTAGGAATCAAGACAAAGATCATCAATGAATATTTGACTAATTCGTGGAGAAGTCATGGAAAAGTAACTGAGGAATGTCAGAAGGTGAACGGCGGGCATTTCGAAAATCTGAGTAAATTCAGTTCGGAACATTATTTTTATTGGTCAGCATTGAATAAATTTAACTATACTAGAAGTGTAAGCAAGTTATTTCCCTTTTTTATAGATATTTAAGCTGAACTCAATATGGACGCATTCGTAATTCCAAGCTCTTTCAACATTTGCAAAGGTATACAGGAGGTCTCATATAAATTAAAAAGTTTAGGGTATTTCTGGTTCAATCGGAAGTACATATTATCAACAAAAAATTATACATCAATTGTATTTTGCGTCATTGCACTTCCCTGCGAAATTTCATATATATTGTCGTTTTCGTTTCAGAAGATATTCACTGGGGAGTCTTGGCACTATACTCTATCCTAACCCTATATATACATTCACGAATGCTTCGCTTAACTAGCACAAGCTGAAAAGGTTCTAAGAGGCTTAGTCAAAAAACCAGAGATGAGCATAACCGTATCATGAATTAGACACAATCCCTTAGTGCGGCAGAAAACTATTATCATCTTCGTATACATAAAATAATAAACCAACTTGTGAAAAAAACCTATGCTACGCCTTTGTGAAAAGACTATCATTTTCAATCAGATCTACGCATAAACTCCAAGAGAGGAAAGGAATACCCATATGCATAAACCATAAACACACACCGCTATCAAAACAACTAGCGTTGACGACCCTTTGTCTGAACACAGAATCGATACTTTACGAAACGTGTATGATGTGATAGGATGCTCTCCATTCCATTTAGAACCTCCTCGTAAAGCACTCACGCTTAAATTAGTTTTATCATTATGTATTCCTTAATAAAATACGAGCATGGCCCGATGACGGCATCGTAGATAAGGACTTTATGTACGCTATGGACCAAGTGCCTACGTTGGTGAACAACTATGTGGAATTTTTGGGGTTTATGTTAATTTTGGAAAACGAAAGCAATTAAACTCAAGGAAAAATCTGTAGTGAAGTCGAAGCTTCTTAACGAATATCCATAGTGAAAGAGCGGTTATTCCATTTTGAATGTCTTAAGGTTGACGCTCACTTGGACGAGACGAAGCGAAGAGTTGTTTTCGCAGGCACGATTTGCACTGAATCAAATGGGTAGACGCTCACTTGGGAGGCGCGAAGCGAAGATCAGAATCGTTTGATTCAGTGCAAATCGTGCCTGCGGAAAACAACTCTTCGCTTCGTCTCGTCTCGTCTCGTCCAAGTGAGCGTCAACCTTTAAGATGCTGGTTTTATTCGTTTATGAAGTCAACTTTCATTTTCAAATCCTTAACTCACCTCGAAAATTTCAAGTTATGAAGACGTTACTTTGGGAAGTTATAGGGTTAGCAAATACAATCACTTCCGAAAGAAAAAACTTCAATTTTGAGTCAGGTCTGCCATCTGTATGGGGCTAAAAGCCCGGTGCACATTTTAAGCATAAAGTCCATTCACGAAACTTTGAGCGCATAGTAGGCGTTTGTTTATTTATTTATTTTTAATAAAGTCAACGTTGCCGAATGTACCCAGCCTCGTCCGACGAGCTTGGGACTTATCAGAGAACAATATTGCAATAGTGACAACATTGCGTATCAATCTGACAAGAAAATAAGCAACATAACCTAAAATTCTAATATACACGGTGGAATATGCCAATTTTCATGGCCCACCGACGGCTCAACCTTTCGTGAACGGACTATAGGTACATTTTTATGGAAATACTCCAATCTACTCATTTCAGTAGAGTAACTGTATTTCCCGTCGACCTCAAAATGCGAAGTGATTTTAATGTGTACGAAAATGATCATTAATGAGCCATTTAATGCTCAAATTATGCTATTTTAATGTGCAATCCTCATAGCAACCGTACACAGAGTATTCGGAAGCACTACGAGAAATATCAAGACTCTATTGGAACATAGAAACACAGAATTTTATTATGTCAAATGTATATCTTGTGAAAAATGAGAATGTATTCCAATCAAGAATTTATACACAATTCACGTTGAGTTCGTCGGAGAATCTTATAATCAACTAGGTTATTAATCTAGCGACTAATGGTCTCGAACTATTAACACGTCTTGAACATCAGTCGCTGTCTTTAAGAACCTATTGATTAAATAACTATTATGTTAATAGTAATTTAAAAGGATTTTTCTAACTGAAAATTGTCCGAATCATGCAAGGAAAACTAAAAAGACGCACTATCCTATAATAAAACAGGGCAGTGTCTGTTCCTCATAGTAAGAAGTAAACATAGAAATGCCCCTACGCGGGAATAGCACTGAATTGTAATCAACCAAGCTCTTTTGTGAGATGGAAAGAATTTCGCTGCCGCACTGTAACATTTTCGTAATTTTGCCATAGCTTCAATTACTGGAATTCTCTTAAGCAGCAATAAACTGCCACCAAATCATTAAAATCATTCTGTTTATGAACGTCAAATCGAAACGAAGATGAAAACACGACAGAATTGTCTATAGCAAACTCTAGCTGTTAGTACCATACTAGTGGATCCGTAGACAGCATCGATACTGATTATGAAAAAATCAAGAACACGAAACAATAATTCATTGTTATCACGAGAACAAAATAACATTATGGCTAATACAGGGTCTTTATAAATGATTGTAACAGCGCAGTTGGCTTTTAATTATTTTCATTTTGCTGCTTCTTATGCAACTCAACACATTTATCAAATGTCTCTTTCTATTTTCGATATTGATAATTTCAGCCACATAATTCGACACCCTAACCTGTGTTACAGACTAATATGAATAAATAAATGATCCAAAGTCTACTGCGCTGTTACAATCATTTATACAGACCCTGTATATACCTACTATACATTCGACTGTTCAAAATTCACATTAGCCACAATACATTAGCTTGTATTTATAGTACACAAATATTTCCCATACGTAATTGTTTTGCAGAATATTTTCCAACGTAAAAATAGTTAACAGGATAAATTCATTGACCCAAAAAGCACGACCATGAATTCAAATCGGGAGTACCCACTTCATAATGAAAATACCATTAAATTTGCACCAGGCTATTCTGTGTTGTAAAATAACTGGTTTTTCCGGATTATTCGTACCACACGAATATATGAAATATGGTATATTTCAATTATTCGTAACGTAAAGGTATTATTAATGTTTTCGGGAACAAATTTTTTTTCTCTGCATGATTTTAATCGTCAGGAGAAAGTATATCGGTAATTCTGAAGACACATAAACACAATTAATGAGAAAGGTGAAGATCTTATCTGACACAATAGAATTTCATTTTTCCATTCGAATACCGACAGATTTTCAACGATATGGATGCACTCCAAAACAGGATACTACACAACTGTTAGATAGAGTTCTAATAATCGAGAAAAATATATGAAAAAGTGAACTGAAAGCGAACATGGGGTGAAAGATCATTCTTGGTACAAAATGCTGCTAACGGTTAAATGGACCGCACTTATCCTTGCAATTTCAAAAACCACAAAAATGGTAACAGTTCATTGTTCGTAACTAAAATGAACGCACAGATTTCCACAAAATGAAATGCGTATTTTAACAGTTTTGTAACAGAATGGAATAATCGAAAAATTAATCAATAACTTTATTTATCACGTAATAAATCGATAATAATTTGGAAACAGAGCAATATGTCTTCACGACGAAATCTAGAAGAATACTGGTTTTATCAGAGAAAAAATACAGGTTTGGAAATTCACATTGGAAACATATGATATTCAATAGATTAGAGAGAGTATTTTGCAGTGCAGTTGGGCAGTGCTATACTGGACAGATTTACGTGCTATGTTTCCTAGGGTTATACATGAGAGATCTAGAATTCTAGAATTGGTTGAGCTTAAACGAAGTGAACGGAGTCAGTGAAAAGGGCGTTCTGATTATCGTTTGGTGTAAATACATAGCAAGGTCTAGGCAATATTGGCGGGAGGTCAGCCATCACAGAGCGGATATGATGATCAAACCGGAAATATGGTCAATCTTCCCCACTGATGTGCGGGTGTAGATCACGCTGTTCGGCAGTATAGTATATCCCTTCTTCCTTTAAATATATACAGGCCGATCCTTTAGGTTGATCTTAACCTTTAAAATACGTTTTTTTTCTCAATCAGTTCTGATGGAAAAAAAGAATACGCCCTTGATACAAGAAAACAGCGTAACATTATTCTGCCGAAATATCTGGAAGTTGAAAATTTGGAGTTTGGAATTGTCCTGAACGACTGGGTTGGACCCAACGATGAAGAATATTAGGTCAGAATTTGGGAGAATTATTACTTATACCAGCAATATACAAAATAGAATAAGTCAAAATGACCTTACTATCATTCAAACTTTCTGTGACCATTTTCTATGACTTCAATGTTGTTGGCAATAGTCAAATTGATTACTTTTGCAAGAAACTTCATACAAATCAGAAGCTTCTACAAGCTGGGTCCTATTGGGAAACGATCATTCAATTTGAATATCCTGACATTTTTAGGTTCCAATAATTTCATTCGTCACTCAAATTTCGAAGTTGTTGGATAACTTGTTGCTAACTTCCTTTCATATACATACTGTCGAAAAGACCAGAATTAAAAGGTAGAGAATTGATAGAAACACTGTTAGGTACAAACATAAATGAATTATCAGAGCAGAATCTGAGAAAATGACAAAATAGTATCACAACGAAGTGTTATTTGATAACGACAACTTAAGGTTACAATCAATTCACTTTCAGTTCTTAAAAAAACATAAACAGCTATGTGCCGAATAGTGATTGCAGATTCCCTACATATTTCAAACTATTCAAGTAATGAGATCTTAATGAAATTATGATCATTTTCATCATAGCGTAACTGAACGAATTCATTGCATAGGTGCAATCGTTTGTGGTCAGTTGAAGCTCTGATTTTATATTGAAAACAAAGAACTATAAAATAAAATAGAAAATTGGAAAGATTCTACAACGAAACAATATAAAGCTTTATTCATACTTCTATCGATGAATATTATTATCGGCTATGATTTCTTGAAACAGGAACAACAGCGAAAAAATCCTTATCCTGACACTATAACTTCACAAACTTCAACAAATACGCTGCATATTTCAACAGCTGATCAGGTAGATTTCACTCGATTTAAATATTGCATTCACTCAGCACCAAGTACTACTATTTTTACTCCGTCACGGTTAACGAAACACCATATTAACATATGTTTAAGTAATTTATCTCTAGTGTGCCCAGAAATCGTGTTTACCAATGAAAACACCTACGAATATCGTAAAAAGTAATTGAGGCTTTTTACAACAGGTATCATCGTTACGGAATTTACATAATGATATCCTTATTGACAATTTATCGTGCATAATGTGAATAATTGCAAATAGTGATGTCATGATAAGATTGGAGTTAGGATTAAATCAATGAAATCATTATGCAAGGCTAATACCATTTCATTCAGTTGAAATATCTCGAATTATCCTATAATTTAACAAATTTCTTTCGAAACAATCAAATGGAACGAATAGAAGTAGCAGAATTTAAACGTGGTCGTAGTTCTATTGAATATGCACCACGCTGTGGATGGCTAATTTAGGTGGTTATACTACATAGAAACCCAATCTTATTGGCAAATCGTAAACTGAAATTGCAGAAGATAACTGACTCTCCAGAGAACGTATGGGATTAATATCAGAGTCAAATAGGCAGTCAGCCGATTGAGACCAAAAGCGAATATTATATATCGTTATTGGTGCGTTTGGAGGTAGAAATCTTCGAAAAACGGCCACAAATGACAATGATAAAAGCGTTTCCTCACCGAGACAATGCACCGTACCACAAATCGTTCGCTACTATTGCAAAAATTGCACCAATTTTGATTTGAGTTGCCACCGTAGCCACCTTATTCTCCAAATTACTCCCTAGCGACTATTTCTTGTTCGTAGACCTGAAAAAAATGTTGGAGCCATAGCTGAATGTGATGCCCATATTGAGGCAAACAATGAATCGTTCTGCAAAAAGGATTTTTCGTGTTATTCTGCTATTACGCTAAAAGAACATCTCTACTTGAAATATTCAAAATCTTGAATAGTACCTGAGACTACCAGAGTAATGTTCCATATAATTCTCTAACTCGTTATAGCCCTCTCAAAGAAAAGTGAATACGTAAAATGGGAAGAACTTTTCCCCTAAACTTTCCATTCGTGGGATATGACAAAAAATCCCCTTCAATTTCTTCATAAGCCTAGAAATATTTCACCGTGTCGTTTTTGTTAACCTATGGATTTATGTATGCTCCCATACTACGAGTATCCTTGGCTATTTCAGTGAAACTCTCAGATTTTACCAAGCTGTCAGGCTTTATCTATTGTTTGATGATGGGATTTTAAAAAGGCAGGAACGAAATAGTTGGATTTTCTACTCCTGTATTTTGGAGTAAAAGAAGAGCGGAAACAGAAGATTTAGAGAAGATATTCGTCAGGGATATTGGACCGAAATGCATAAATATATACAAGTACGCCGTGTGGACAAATCATATGCAGTTATGAATGTGAATTAACATCGTCTGAAATATAATTATTAAAAATAATACTTCCAATATATCCAGTGATCTTTCTATGTCGTTACTATATAAACGGGTTGACATCATTTGCTTTTTTAACAGTGATAAATTAACTTCAAAATTAAATATCATAGACCTGGAAATGTTATTGCCACTTTGACATCGATAAAAAAGGTGCATCCTTTTTTATCGCGATAAAAACTTCTCTTCCTCAATATGTCAATTAGTCTGTCAGATTTTTGAATTTTGAACATATAGTGCTTTCATTTTGAATCGGGTGGTAATTATTTAACTTTGTTGATATAAGAACCCAAAAGATGAATCGTTTTGGAGAAGTTTCGACTGAGAAATTATTATTATATTCTGTCGTTAATTTATTGCCAAAAAACACTCGAGCTTTTCTTTTATCAGATAAATTTCTCTTCAACTCAAAGTGCATCTTTTTTATCGCGATAAAAACTTCTCTTCCTCAATATGTCAATTAGTCTGTCAGATTTTTGAATTTTGAACATATAGTGCTTTCATTTTGAATCGGTGTGGTAATTTTAACTTTGTTGATATAAGAACCCAAAAGATGAATCGTTTTGGAGAAGTTTCGACTGAGAAATTATTATTATATTCTGTCGTTAATTTATCTTGCCAAAAAACACTCGAGCTTTTTTTTATCAGATAAATTTCTCTTCAACTCAAATTTGCTCGAAAACTGACATCAGATAAAATCGCTCCACCTTCGGTGTCGCGATTTTATCATGTCAGTTTTTCTCGTAAAATTAGCGATTGGCAAAACTGTTTCGTTGCAAAGAGAAATTTATCCGATAAAAAAAAAGCTCTTGTGTTTTTACTGTTGAAAAAAGTATTCTTATATAGTCCGTTCACTAAAGTTTGAGCGCATAGAAGGCGTTTGTTTATTAATCTGAAGTTGGCAGTATTTGCTGTCATAACGTAAAATAAAGTCAACGTTTCCGAATGTATCCGGTCTCGTCCGACGAGCTTGCGAGTTATCAGAGAACTCTATGCAATATTGACAACATTGCGTACCAATCTGACAAGAAAATAAACAACATAACCAAAAATTTCAATAAACACAGTGAAATATGCCAAATTTCCATGGCCAACTGACGGCTCAAACTTTCGGACTATAGGTACTTTTTTTCATTATAGTGGTTCTGATCTGATTCTTCTTGAAACTTCTGCACGCATATTCTTTTGACCACTTCTCCTTGGCTTTGTCACCATCTGATTCATTTTTTTTTTGTTTTTTGTGTCTGCCCTCCCATAACGTCCTTCTTGGAGGGAATGTTGAAGCACTTGCGAAAGAGTGACTTCATATCCCCTGTAGGTACAAATTACCAAATCTTAGAAGTGATCCTTTCCTAATCTTGGAAATTCTCAATGTAGTTTTCAAATTCAAACAGGAATTGTAGGAACCATCAATGAAAAAAATAAAATCAATAGTTTTCAGAACATTCAAATTCGCATTATCATTTTCCAAGATGAAAAGTCCCTCAAATTCGTCTGACTTAAAGTAAAGATTTTCGAATTATTTTTCCAAACAATCTATAAACGATCTCAATGGTTGCCCTCGCAGCTCTCTTGACTGCATTGAGTACAAAATCAACACAACCCTTAAAATCCATCTTCCTCTGCTTCTTTAAGTATTTATTCGTGTTCGAAGAGGTGAAGCCACTTCGACACGATGAATGGTCATTTGGTGCGATTAAGCGAATTCGCACCAAAAACACGACATCTTGCCAGATCTGTTTCTTAGGCAGACATTCCTCAAAGTGCCAGAGGCGAATTAAAAATTTATAAGAGAACGTTTTTTACACTCCATTTGCTAATTAAATTTAATGACGCCTGGAGAGGGGTCTTTCCCAAAACTGAAATTGCATTTTTTTAAGTAAATTCTGAATGAACTTCATCGTATCCCTGGCAGCCTTATCCGTCGCTAAAACGGTATTTTACTTATTAATCATAAAATTTCTCTGTTATCGCTCGTAAAGTCTGTATTCACTTTTCTGGGCCTCCGTTATCTATTGTTCGGCTAAATTAGAAGCCGCTGTTCGCTTTCTTCTTCTTCTGTTTTATGACAGGATAAAAACTTTTTATTCCGCTTCTAAATTGTCATATGTTTTTATGGGTCTTTTACTGGAACTCCACTCCTGGATGCAGTTTATGCGGAGTTTTCTTTATTGTGTGGAATCTATGGATAAAACGGGAATTGTTCCTGTGCATTTAATGGAAAACCCCGGAAATGGTCCTGATCACTTCTTCTCTACTTTACTACTCGAATAAATTGGACGAGCAAAAAAGTTCCTAATCCTTTTGGGGATTCTTGATCACGTTCTTGTGGAGATTGGAAAAACACAATGTTGATTGAAAATTTTGACACAGGCACGAATGGTTTGAACAATTTATAGTATTTTCTTTCGATCTATTTTGTGAGCGAAATATTGTGCTATAGTTCTGCCCTAATGTCTGTAGGTTTAAAAAATTTCATTTTTCTACTGTATGTCGATGACCTTACTGCTTTTACAGAGCAGTTATGGAACAGGAGGGATGCCAACAGGTTGCTCGGATGATATCCTTCGACACTACAGAACCTCGATTAATAGCAAAACTGTTTTGGTATTATACTATATTTGCTTCAACAAATATCCTCAATACTATATACAGAGAATTGAGAGAAAACAAAATAAATTTCTCAGATTCTTAGCCTTCAAGAATAATATCAGTTTCAAAAATTCAGAGTAATCGCATATCCGGGAAAAATTGAACTGAAAAATCGTCGCCAAATGACTGATATTGCTATGTTTTCTGTATGAATTTAATCGTCATGAAGAAGTATCTTGTTCGATTATGGAAACTCATAAACATAATTAATGAAAAAGGTGAAGATCTTATCTGACACAAAGAATTTCAATTGTTCCATTCGAATACCGACTGATTTTCACGAGATGAATAAACTCCAAAACAGGAACCCCGGTGATCTTGGCTCCCGGCCACCCAGCAACACGCGCGCGGGACTAGGTGTTGGGCGCTAAACCTCCACGGTCGACAGCGTATCCCTACCGGTCGCGCTACAACAGCAGCGTTGGTGAATTATTTGAAATAAGGAATGGGTGTTCGAAGAATATAAGAGAAAGAATGAAAATATCGTGAGAATATTAGTCGTATTATTATTACTCTAGTTTATTCGTATCAGTATGAAATGAAAAGCTATGTAACTTCTGAAACACCGAATGTTTATAAATTTTTCTGTAGTTGGCGGCCAAGAACATTTATATGTGAAGTGGATGCATTTTTTGAATACTATTCAGATAATATTTTTCGTTTCGTACCAACAGCTCTTAAGGTCCAGCACCATAGTCCGAATTGTGTGTTGTTGATCTCCAACGTGTTTCTTATTATTTTTGTATGACGAAACAAGTTGACTAAAGAATTTGGTGTGTTAAATGAATGGGTTGACTGAAGGCCAGAAACATTTTCCAATTGGGGAGATGTGTGGAATACATAGCCTGATGAGAGAACTATTTATATTTAATTTTTGGTTCGATTCCAAGAACCCTAAAGGGCCACACGACGCCTCCAATAGAAGGGCTGGTCACTCAAGGTCATTTTTATTTTTTTCTTGGTGTTGAAAAAAGCCGGCTAGAGACTTTTAAGCGTAAAATAGATAGGCTAATGAATGGACTATTCATATGTATTTTTTGGGTTTAATTTCCATAACCCTAAAGGGCCAGCACCGCGCTTCGAATAGAAGAACCGCACTATCAAGATGTTTATTATTTTTTTTTCTTGATGTTCTAAGAGCCGGCCAAAAACTTCGATAACTGAAATAGATAGGATAATGAATGAACTTTATTCGTATGTATTTTTTTGTTAAATTTCAACAACCCTAAAGGGCCTGCACCGCGCATCGAATAAAGAGCTGCACTCTCAAGATGTTATATTATTTTTTTTCTTGATGTTCAAAGAGCCGGCCAAAATCTCTGATAACTGAAATAGATAGGCTGATGGATGGACTATTCATATGTATTTTTTGTTTAAATTTCATAAGCCTAAGGGCCAGCACCACGCTTCGAATAGAAGAGCTGGACTCTCAAGATGTGTTTATTTATTTCTTCATATTCCACGAAGCGGCCAAAACTCTGATAACTGAAATAGATAGGCTAATGGATGACTATTCATATGTATTTTTGTGTTAAATTTCAATAACCCTAAAGGGCCAGCACCGCGCATCGAACAGAAGAGCTGCACTCTCAAGATGTTTATTATTTTTTTTTTTGATGTTCTAAGAGCCGGCCAAAAACTTTGGTGACTGAAATAGTTAGGCGTATGAATGGACTATTCATATGTATTTTTGGTTTAATTTCAATAACCTAAAGGGCCAGCACCACGCTTCGAATAGAAGAGCTGTACTCTAAAGATGTTTTTTATTTTTTTTTCTTGATATTGCAAATGCCGGCCAAGAACTGTGATGAGTGTAATAGATAGACTGACAGATGGACTATTTATTAGTATTTTTTCGGTTTAATTTAGTTACCACCCTAATGGGCCAGCACCACGCTTCGAATGGAAGAGCTGGACTCTCAAAATATTTTTTATTTTTGTTCTTGATGTTCAAGAGCAGACCAAAAACTTTGATAACTGAAATAGATAGGCTGATGAATGGACTATTCATATGTTTTTTTGGGTTTAATTTCAATAACTCCAAAGGGCCAGCACCACGCTTCGAATAGAAGAGCTGCACTCTCAAGATGTGTATTATTTTTTTTTCTTGATTATCTGAGAGCCGGCCAAAAACTTTGATAACTGAAATAGATAATCTGATGGATGAGCTATTCATATGTATTTTTTAAGTTAAATTTTCAATACCCTAAAGGGCCAGCACCGCGCATCGAATAGCGAAGCTGGACTTTCAAGATGTTTATTTTTTTTCTTGATGTTCTAAGAGCCGGCCAAAACTCTGATAACTGAAATAGATAGGCTGACAGATGGACTTTTTATAAGTATTTTTTGTTTAAATTTCAATAAGCCTAAAGGGCCAGCACCACGCTTCGAATAGAAGAGCTGGATTCTCAAGATGAGTTTTATTTATTTTCTTGATGTTCCATGAGGCGGCCAAGAACTATGATAACTGATAGGATAGGCTAATGGATGGACTATTCATATGTATTTTTGTGTTAAATTTCAATAACCCTAAAGGCCAGCACCGCGCATCGAACAGAAGAGCTGCACTTTCAAGATGTTTATTATTATTTTTCTTGATGTTCTAAGAGCCGGCCAAAAACTTTGATAACTAAAATAGTTAGGCGTATGAATGGACTATTCATATGTATTTTTTGGGTTTAATTTCAATAAACCTAAGGGCCGGGTGTCAATTCTCGGAATCACTCGTTCGACGACCGATACGTTCGTGACATTTTGAGAGTAGATTCTTAAAATTGTATTGATTTTATCCTTTAAAAATGAATGTACACTTAGGTCCGAACGATAAGTTGACGATATCTCAGCTCAGGAATTACTTGTCTCGAACTATTAATTCGAGTTTACTCACTCACGAACGTATACGTTCGTGAGCGAGTAATCCCGAGAATTGACACCCAGCCACCACGCTTCGAATAGAAGAGCTGGACTCTAAAGATGTTTTTAATTTTTTTTCTTGATATTGCAAATGCCGGCTGTGATGAGTGTTATAGATAGGCTGACAGATGGACTATTTATAAGTATTTTTTTCGGTTTAATTTCAGTAACCCTAATGGGCCAGCACCACGCTTCGAATGGAAGAGCTGGATTCTCAAGATGAGTTTTATTTATTTTCTTGATGTTCCATGAGGCGGCCAAGAACTATGATAACTGAAATAGATAGGCTAATGGATGGACTATTCATATGTATTTTTGTGTTAAATTTCAATAACCCTAAAGGGCCAGCACCGCGCATCGAACAGAAGAGCTGCACTTTCAAGATGTTTATTATTATTTTTCTTGATGTTCTAAGAGCCGGCCAAAAACTTTGATAACTAAAATAGTTAGGCGTATGAATGGACTATTCATATGTATTTTTTGGGTTTAATTTCAATAAACCTAAAGGCCGGGGTGTCAATTCTCGGATCACTCGTTCGACGAACGATACGTTCGTGACATTTTGAGAGTAGATTCTTAAATTGTATTGATTTTATCCTTTAAAAATGAATGTACACTTAGGTCCGAACGATAAGTTGACGATATGCTCAGGATTAACTTGTCTCGAACTATTAATTCGAGTTTACTCACTCACGAACGTATACGTTCGTGAGCGAGTAATCCCGAGAATTGACACCCCGCACCACGCTTCGAATAGAAGAGCTGGACTCTAAAGATGTTTTTAATTTTTTTTCTTGATATTGCAAATGCCGGCTGTGATGATGTTATAGATAGGCTGACAGATGGACTATTTATAAGTATTTTTTCGGTTTAATTTCAGTAACCCTAATGGGCCAGCACCACGCTTCGAATGGAAGAGCTGGACTCTCAAGATATTTTTTATTTTTCCTCTTGATGTCCAAGAGACGGCCGAAAACTTTGATAACTGAAATAGATAGGCTGATGAATGGACTATTCATATGTATTTTTTGGGTTTAATTTCAATAACTTCAAAGGGCCAGCACCACGCTTCGAATAGAAGAGCTGCACTCTCAAGATGTTTATTATTTTTTTTCTTGATTATCTAAGAGCCGGTCAAAAACTTTGATAACTGAAATAGATAGGCTGATGGATGAGCTATTCATATGTATTTTTCAGGTTAAATTTCATTAACCCTAAAGGGCCAGCACCGCGCATCGAATAGAAGAGCTGGACTCTCAAGATGTTTATTATTTTTTTTCTTGATGTTCTAAGAGCCGGCCAAAAACTCTGATAACTCAAATAGATTGGCTGATAGATGGACTATTCATATGTATTTTTTTGTTAAATTTCAATAACCCTAAAGGGCCAGCACCTCGCTTCGAATGGAAGAACTGGACTCTAGGGGTGTTTTCTATTTTTTTCTTGATGTTAAAAAAAAACCGTCTAAAAACTTTGATAAGAGAAATTGATAGACTAGTGCATGGACTTTCATAAGTAATTTTTTGTTCAATTCCTAGAACTTCTAAAGCACCACGTCCGAATAGAAGAGCTGGTCTCTTGAGGTGGTTTTTATTTTTTTCTTGATGTTCAGAAAAACCCGGCTAAACTTTGATACGTGGAATAAATAGTTTGAAAAAAGGACTATTTTCATTAATTTTTCGTTCAATTTTATGAACCCTACAGAGCCTGCAGCACGGTCCGAAATGATAAGCTAGTTTCTTAAGGTGGTTTTTATTTCTTTCCTAAAGTTGAAAAATAGCCGGCCACTAACTTTAATGCTTGCAATAGATAGTTCGAAGGAAGGACTACACATATTTATCTTTTAGTTCAATTCTTAGAACCCTAAAGGTGTAAAAAATCTGTATACACAAAGAATTATCGCACGTAAGTCAACTTATTTGAATGTTTTACATTGCCGTAAAAAACAGAAATTTGAGTGGTGGCTTGTATTTGGATTTGATAAATAACAAAATATTTCCTGCACTTCAACAGAATGGGCAGTTACCACCAAATGTTTGGTTTAAAACAAGGTGGCACTATGAGGCACTATGATAGATGGGTTAATGATTTTTCTCTGGATGCGAATTTTTTCAAATCGATGGATTGGCAGGAGAATATTCATCGAGTGGCCTGCTCCTGCTTCGGAGCTTAGCCCGTTAGATTTTTTCTTTGGAGTTATCTGAAGTCGCGAGTTTATGTTAGGTGATCAACCGTGCTTGTAGGAATTGAGACAAAGAATTATTGATGAATATGAACTAATACCATGAAGATATTGGAAAGAGTGACTCAAGAATTTGTTATAGGATGGTACTTTGTCACGAGGTGAACATCTTGAGAGTCCAGCTCTTCCATTCGAAGCGTGGTGCTGGCCCTTAAGGTTTACTTAAATTAAACCGAAAAAATACGTTTAAATAGTCCATCTGTCAGCCTATCTATTTCACTCATTACAGTTTTTTGCCGGCTTTTGCAATATCAAGAAAAAAAATAAAAAACATCTTTAGAGTCCGGCTCTCCTATTCGAAGCGTGGTGCTGGCCTTTGGGGTTATTGAAATTAAACCCAAAAAATACATATGAATAGTCCATCCATCAGCCTATCTATTTCAGTTATCAAAGTTTTTGGCCGGCTCTTAGAACATCAAGAAAAAAAATAATAAACATCTTGAGAGTGCAGCTCTTCTATTCGATGCGCGTGCAGGCCCTTTAGGGTTATTGAAATTAACAAAAAATACATATGAATAGTCCATCCATTAGCCTATCTACTTCAGTTATCAAAGTTTTTGGCCGGCTCTTAGAACATCAAGAAAAAAAATAATAACATCTTGAGAGTGCAGCTCTTCTATTCGAAGCGCGGTGCTGGCCCTTTAGGGTTATTGAAATTAAACCCAAAAAATACGTATGAATGGTCCATCCATCAGTCTATCTATCTCAGTTATCAAAGTTTTTGCCGGCTCTTAGAACATCAAGAAAAAAAATAATAAACATCTTGACAGTGCAGCTCTTCTATTCGAAGCGCGGTGCTGGCCCTTTAGGGTTATTGAAATTAAACCCAAAAATACGTATGAATGGTCCATCCATCGGTCTATCTATTTCAGTTATCAAAGTTTTTGCCGGCTCTTAGAACATCAAAAAATAAAATAATAAACATCTTGAGAGTGCAGCTCTTATATATCGAAGCGTGGTGCTGGCCCTTTAGGGTTATTGAAATTTAAAACCAAAAAAATACATATGAATAGTCCATCTATCAGCCTATCTATTTCAGTTATCAAAATTTTTGGCCGGGCTTTAGAACATCGAGAAAAAAAATAATAAACATCTTGAGAGTGCAGCTCTTATATTCGAAGCCAGTGGCGCAGCCAGGATTTTATTTTGGGGGGGGCTAAACTGAAAAATTTTTGATGATACAGTGAATAACGAAAGTTGCAAAAAATAAAGAAGAAAGAAATAACGAAGAAACTAATCTTTGGGGGGGCTGCAGCCCCAAAGCCTCCCCCCTGGCTGCGCCAGTGTTCGAAGCGTGGTGCTGGCCCTTTAGGGTATTGAAATTTAACCAAAAAATACATATGAATAGTCCATCTATCAGCCTATCTATTTCAGTTATCAAAATTTTTGGCCGGCTCTTAGAACATCGAGAAAAAAAAATAAAAACATCTTGAGAGTGCAGCTCTTATATTCGAAGCGTGGTGCTGGCCCTTTAGGGTTATTGAAATTTAACCAAAAAATACATATGAATAGTCCATCTATCAGCCTATCTATTTCAGTTATCAAAATTTTTGGCCGGCTCTTAGAACATCCAGAAAAAAAATAATAAACATCTTGAGAGTGCAGCTGCTCTATATTCGAAGCGTGGTGCTGGCCCTTTAGGGTTATTGAAATTTAACCAAAAAATACATATGATAGTCCATCTATCAGCCTATCTATTTCAGTTATCAAAATTTTTGGCCGGCTCTAAGAACATAGAGAATAATAAATAAAAAACATCTTGAGAGTCCAGCTCTTCCATTCGAAGCGTGGTGCTGGCCCTTGGGGATATTAAAATTAAACCCAAAAATACATATGAATAGTCCATCCATCAGCCTATCTGTTTCAGTTATCAAGTTTTTGGCCGGCTCTTAGAACATCAAGAAAAAAAATAATAAACATCTTGAGAGTGCAAGCTCTTCTATTCGAAGCGCGGTGCTGGCTCTTTAGGGTTTTTGAAATTAAACCCAAAAAATACGTATGAATGGTCCATCCATCAGTCTATCTATTTCAGTTATCAAAGTTTTTGGCCGGCTCTTAGAACGTCAAGAAATAAAATAATAAACATCTTGAGAGTGCAGCTCTTATATTCGAAGCGTGGTGCTGGCCCTTTAGGGTTATTGAAATTTAACCAAAAAATACATATGTAATAGTCCATCCATCAGCCTATCTATTTCAGTTATCAAAATTCTTGGCCGGCTCTTAGAACATCAAGAAAAAAATAAAAAACATCTTGAGAGTCCAGCTCTTCCATTCGAACCCTTTAGGTTTACTGAAATTAAACCGAAAAAATACGTTTAAATAGTCCATCTGTCAGCCTATCTACTTCTTTCATCACAGTTCTTGGCCGGCTTTTGCAATATCAAGAAAAAAAATAAAAAACATCTTTAGAGTCCGGCTCTTCTATTCGAAGCGTGGTGCTGGCCCTTTGGGGTTATTGAAATTGAACCCAAAAAATAAATATGAATAGTCCATCCATCAGCCCATCTATTTCAGTTATCAAAGTTTTTGGCCGGCTTTTAGAACATCAAGAAAAAAAATAATAATTATTTTGAGAGTGCAGCTCTTCTATTCGAAGCGCGGTGCTGGCCCTTTAGGGTTATTTAAATTTAACACAAAAATGCATATAAATAGTCCATCCATCAGCTTATCTATTTCAGTGATGAAAGTTTTTGGCTGGTTTTTGGAACATCAAGAAAATAAATAAAAATCATCTTGACAGTCCAGCTCTTCTATTCGAAGTGTGGTGCTGGCCCTTTAGGCTTATTGAAATTTAACACAAAAATACATATGAATAGTCCATCCATTAGCCTATCCATTTCAGTTATCAAAGTTTTTGGCCGGCTCTTAGAACATCAAGAAAAAAAATAATAAACATCTTGAGAGTGCAGCTCTTCTATTCGAAGCACGTTGCTGGCCCTTTAGGGTTATTGAAATTAAACCCAAAAAATACATATGAATAGTCCATTCATTAGCATATCTATTTTATTCTTAAAAGTCTTTAGCCGGCTTTTTTCACACCAAGAAAAAAAATAAAATGACCTTGAGTGACCAGTCCTTCTATTGGAGGCGTGGTGCTGGCCCTTTAGAGTTCTAGGAATCAAACCAAAAATTAAATATAAATAGTTCTCTCATCAGGCTATGTATTTCACACATCTCTTCAAATTGGAAAATGTTTCTGGCCTGTTGGTACGAAACGAAAAATATTATCTGAATATGTATTCAAAAAATGCATCCACTTCACATATAAATGTTCTTGGCCGCCAACTACAGAAAAATTTATAAACATTCGGTGTTTCAGAAGTAACATAGCTTTTCATTTCATACTGATACGAATAAACTCGAGTAATAATAATACGACTAATATTCTCACGATATTTTCATTCTTTCTCTTATATTCTTCGAACACCCATTCCTTATTTCAAATAATTCACCAACGCTTGCTGTAGCGCGAACCGGTAGGGATACGCTGTCGACCGTGGAGGTTTAGCGCCCAGCACCTAGTCCCGCGCGCGTGTTGCTGGGTGGCCGGGAGCCAAGATCACACCGGGGTAAAACAGGATACTACACAACTGTTGGATAGTTCTAATAATCAAAAAAAATATAGGCAAAAGACTGTATAATTAATAAAAAATTCCCAACACAAACGAAAAGATAAATATGGTTTATAAACCTATAAATTCTTACTAATCTCAACAGAATGAATCAAACTGGATCTGATGTTGTCTCCACCTTCCATGAACAGATTGATCGTGCTCGACAAATGAACATGGAGAGAAGGATCCCTCTTGGTACAGAATTCTGCTAACGGTTATATGGACCACACTTATCCTTCCGATTTTATAAACCACACCAATGGTAGTACATAGTTCTTTATTCGAAACTTAAGCGAACGCAATGAGTTCCACAAGATGAACTCGCGTATTTTAACAGTTTTGGAAACAGAATGAAATAATCGGAAAATTAATTTATTACTTTATTATTTAGCCCGTAATGAATCGATAATAATTTGGAAACAAAGCAATATGTCTTCACGACGGAATCTAGAAGAATACTGGTTTTATCAGAGAAAGACATATGCTGTCATCATGAAATGAAAGAAAAAAGAGACAACACAATGCAACTGCCGAATAAATAAAGATAAAAACTTTTCATTCCGCTTCTGAAATTGTGTATTATGTTTTCTATGGGTCTTTTTCTGGAACTCCACTCCTTGGATGTAGTTTATGCGGAGTTTTCTTTATTGTGTGGAATCTATACTTTTCGTTTTTTGTAAGTCGATTAAATTTGCTTCAACAATTTGAATCCTCAATACAAAATCTATAAACAAAGAATTGAGAGAATACAAAATAAATTTCTTAGATTCTTAGCCTTCAAGAATAATATCAGTTTCGACAATCAATGAGTAATCGCATATGCGGGAAAAATTCGGTAAAATTGAACTGAAATAACTGACATTGCTATGTTATATAAAATTGTCAATGGATTGTTCCGTGTGCTGGATATTCTGCAGACAATTCCATTTAGAGTCCTTGATATCAGATCGAGAAACAGGATACATTTCATGCTCCATTCGAAGAACAATACTGCACATAATGCTCCTATTTTTAGGATTTCACTTAGTTTTCAGTTTATTCTCATAGGTCAGAATTTCAGGTTAAATATGCTGAAGCTGTACCCTCAACACAAATTAAGCTATTGTTAAAAATTAAGAACGAAATTGTTGAGGAAAGATGTGTCTTGATGAGAAATCACATGGTGGAACAACTGGAGCACATCAGAGGAAGTTTCAAAGTTAGAGTTAAAAACCAGATTTTGTTTAACCCAGTATAAAATGACGTAAGCCTAGTTTTCTTGAAATTCGAAACTGTTGATTGATTTGAATAAACTTACCTACAATTGAAAAACACATCCATTGAAATCGGACTTGAAATAACAATAAATTATGAATTAACAAATTCATCGATTTTTTGAGTGGATCCATTATTCTGCCGGTCAGTGTATGAATGAAATGTAAAATTTGTCTCCTGCATATTCGGATTTATTTTAAGCTGAATCTTCGGCTGTAATGTCTGTCTGCGGATAAAAGCCTCATAAAAGCCGGAATCTTTCATCTGCAATAGCCGAAAAAAGAATCAAGATTATAATTACTTCCTTTCCGTAACTTCGAGGATTCGGCGTTCTAGAAATACATTTCTATTTATGAACGAGCAAAAGTGATGATCAAAGGAAATGAGCACGCCTGACAAATTGAATGGGATGTAGATGGAAGTGTGCTACAGATTCGTTGGAGGTATACTTGACATCTTTATGTTTTCTCATTTGCAGGTATTCTAGTCCTCATTGCGAGAGGAAACTGAAAATGTTTTTCTCTGGAGATATTTCTTAAGTGAATTTGAGATTCGGAAATAAGTTAATAGGAGTACATTACGAGGAGGAAATTATAGATAGTTTAGGTTCTTTAGAAGGATACGAATTTCCTTTCTGTTGCAAAGAATTAATTAATATGCTTTTTATCACAAGAGAACATGGAACATTATTGATTTGCTGGCAAGTTATTGGAACATGTTATTTTTACAAAACTCATTAATTTTAATTTTATGTTTTGTTCACGTGGTTGTTACAGATTGTTTATTATTCGGAATAGCTGGTGCCTGCTAATGTGACGAAATAGTGAAAATGATAACTAGAGATATGGAAGACAAGGAAAAAATTATTGGAGAGAATAATTCAAGTATCTAGAAATCTATTGAAAATAGATTTTTTCTCGAATCTCAATCTGGAAAATGCTACATAGCAGTGATGGGAATATACAGGGGTCTGTAAACGAGTGCGAAGGTAAGTTCATATAAATTTTTTTCGAAATCGACCTCCCTTCCAAGATACAGCCTTTGGAAGGCGATGACAAGTTGACAGATTTTGATTTTTTCACGGCTTCTTAAACACTGAATAATAAAAATATACATAATATGAAGCACTAAGTAGATGTTACTCACACAATTTTTTTAGATCTCATAACTTCATTATTAGGGGTTGAAAATAACAACCCCTTATGATTATCGTTCAGATATTGTTTTCGTGGGATAGATTTTCGAAAAATAATTGCCTCTTATGATTTCCCATTCAATTCTGGAGAAAAAAGTCTCTTGCAAAATTTCTATACAATCGATACTTTTCTCAGAAAAAATAAAAACTTACAAGCAGTTATGATCACTGTTCATTCCATTTCATCGTATGTTCCATAGAATGAATATTCTAAGAAGTTGTATTTCTATTTTGCAAGAGACTTTTTTCTTCAGAATTGAATGGTAAACCATAAGAGAATTTAATTTTTCGAAAATCTATCCCACGAAAACAATTTTGAAGGAAAATCATAAAGGTTGTTATTTTCAACCCCTAATAAAAATGTTATGGGATCAAATGAAATTTGTGAATTTTGTGTGCATAATCTACTCAATGAATTATATTATGTATAGTAGTAAAAAAAACTTGAAAACTGTCAACTCGTAATCGCCTTCCAAAGGCTGTATATTATAAAAAGTAAAAGTTATATGAACTACCCCAGCTTATTTTCATCGTGGAATCATCTAAGTCCCTCGCATTTGTTTACAGACACCCTGTATAGTATAGGAAGTGTTTCCAGGAAGTTCTTATTTTTGCAACACGGAGGTTGGAAGTCAAGTAGTGTAGCAGAAGGCTACGTCAAGGATTAGCTGCGAAATAAGAAGAGAATACTGGAAGGATATTTTGAGAGTTAATGAATTCTGTGGAAGAAGCAACTCAGATAACTCAATCGAGTCATCAGCTTTTGAATAGCTTCCGGGACAGATCCTATCAGTTTATTATTACCTTGTTTTACCTCTCAAAGTGCAACATTAACCAATTGTACATTTAATGAAATTTTAACTAATAAAAATCAGAGGAGTTTTTATTCATGGTAACCAATGCGTCTTTTGCACAGTAACTCTTCCTTGTGGAGAAATAGATCTTTTCGATTATCCTCTCAATTTCTCAATGAAGTATTATTGTATTGCATTAGAAGTATATGCGCCTACCTTCTGGAGAATTATTGATCGTGGTAGTGTAACAAAAATATAGAGAAATCATAATGAATAATGAAGATATGTGTCTCTTCAAAATATGAGCACCAATAGCAACTAACCCAATTCATGTTCGACTAGAAGTAAAAATATTAAATAATATCTCCAATCATACGAAAATTCATTTCATTCAGCAGAAGTGAAACTCTGAAACATTGTTCTGTTATTTTAATTTCTAGTCGAACATGATGAAAGAAAAAAGTTTTCCGAGAAAAAGCTATGATTTATGGTGAAATTAATGTGTAAGCTTACAGAAAACATCCAGAAGGTATATAATTAAACGTCACAAGAAAGTATCGATTTCTTTGGAAATAAAGGTCCTACAGATGTGAAAAAAATTTTTTTTTAAAGATGATACTACCACCTTTCATTGAAGTGGAACAATATGAAAATATTTGATTCATTAAGAAATTCTTTAAAATTTTTTAGTAAAAAACTGATTTTCTTAGTAAATCCGCAATAGTACAAGAACTAGCACATTGAAGTATAATTTTTTTCAATGAGCTAACACGCAAGGATATTAGCTGCAAAACGATACCAACATAATTTTTGTAAGTTACATAATTATAAAGTAATTGCTGTTCGAACATGACCCTCATGAAAATTGATAAAACTCACTACTGTACTTTCGATTATTTTTAATGATCAAACAAACAATTGATCATAAAAATTGGTCAAAATGGCCGCCTCTGCTTTGTAGACAGGCAGTGGCCCTCATGACGACCTGTAGCAACATAAAAAAGTATTGGCGCTCGCGTAGTGGTCATGTTCGAACAGCAATAACTCTAAAATGATGTGACTTACAGAAACGATGTAGGTGTTGTTTTGTAGCTAATATCCATCCTTTCGTGATAAATCATTGAAAAATATTATACTTCAATGTGCTAGTTCTTGTACTATTGCGGCTTTACTGAGAAAATCAGTAAATTTTTTAAAGATTTTTTAATGGTATTTTCAATATCGTTCTACTTTAATGAAAGATTGTAATATATCTTCCAAAAAACATTTTTTTCACATCTGTAGGACCTTTATGTCCAAAGAAATCGATAATGTTTGGAAGGGTCAACGAAAATAAAAAAGTAAATTCAAAATGAGGGCTACTCCAAAACTAAGGGGGTAAACTTTTCAATGTGGGTGTTTTTTGTCATGACCAAACACACTGTATACGCATCATTTATCTGCAAGAATTGTAGGGCAGACTCAGACTCGAACCATTCCAAGAAAAGTTAAAACACGAGATCTTCTTACTCGTCCGATTAAAAGTCTGAAAATACGGACTATTCATAGGTGATAAACAACCACAAGGGCACAAGGTCTGACCGCTTAGATTTCATATACCGTCAGCTTGCAGACGAGTTCCAAGAGAACTTCGCTCTTACGCCAGACAATGACTGGTTATTTTCTTCATGGCTGCATGGAAATGTAGCGGAATGAACTAGCTCTACTTGCAGCCGGGAAAATATGCCAGAGAACTGCAACTGTGAATTGTCACATACCGAAGGAATTTACACTAAAAGCTAACTCAAGGGAATTTACCTCATTCAATATCGTCGACTTGAGAGTTGGGTCATTTAGCTGTTGGTCGTGGTATGGAAATTTAGTTTTTCTTCTATATGGATAGGATAAGATGCCACAGCTTGAAGTGATGTCGGTGAAGGGCACTGGGAATCTGATGAGAGGTTAGGGGATTAATTCTCGGTTTGCAATGGTGTTATTGATATATTTTGGGTTAATACTTCAATATACAGAGAGAATGTGCGATCGGCGGGGATGATCCAAATCTTCTCTAGCGTACCCCCGTAGCTTTATGAATGTATATTAACAGGAATTTACTATTTATAGAGATAAATTTACAGTGATGGACGAAAGGTTTCTATAGGCGTTTCGGAAACTTACTCAGGGTTACTAACTCGATCAATTGGGTCACGTGACGGATCTACTCAGATCACGGACCTGGGTAAGTTTACGAACACATCAGGTTTTTAGGATTTGAAGTGACAGTCGTACATAACCAAATATTTTATGAATTCATTTTTCAGTCCCAGTTTATTTTCTCTATTTTCTCCAGCTTTGCTTGCATTTATTGGCTTTGGGAAATATTTGTTATTTCTGGTGTACCGTTCCATGTTATTGTTATTATTATTAACAATGATAAGAGTTTAGGCAATGCCTATAAACTTACAGAAAAAAAAAGAAACATAAAATCCAGAAGAAATCGAAACTTGAATATGAATATGCTTGAAGAGCGAGAAAAAAAATTACAAATTAGGGTTCCTATCACTTAAATGCCAACTGTCAAAATGTTTTTAAATGAGTTCACTGACACTGACTCAACCACAACAGGAGGTAACGCGTTCCACACACTGAATATCCGGTTTGACAAAAAGTGTTGCCTTTGCACTGTCTTGAAGTTTTCTTTGCGAAGCTTGAAAGCATGGCCCGCAAACGGCCATCCGTGTTCAACGTGAAAAGGTTGCGCAGAGTAACACCAAAAAGATCATTTACCGCTCGATAAGTAGTGTTTAATGTTATTCTTGAGTACCTATGTTAAAGAAGTAGAGAAATTTTTTTTTCAGTTCCAGTTTATTCATTGATTGCCTCTAGCTTTGCTTGGATTAATTGGCTTCTGTAGAATCTTTCTTATAATTTCTGGTGTGCCCTCGCATGTGCAATGTTATCTTCGAGTACCTACCTATATTAGAGAAGTAAAATTTATTAGAGAAGTAAACAAGGCTTTAGCGTTAACGCAGCAAGATCTGCATATAAAGTTATGAAGAAGTTGTTTCACACACATTTTACCCTGAGCCAAATTCTCTTCTCTTCCATGATTTTTAGGGATAGAATATATAAATACTTAAAAAGTAGAGAGTCTATTCCCGCCTTTTTCAAATACAAAATTGAGCTACAGTGCGCATGCGGTGATTCTACGACCTTGTTCTCGTGTAGGGTTACGAAAGTCAACCTAGGTCAGTGATCGAGTTAATAGCACCGTACTTTCCGAACACGGGTTGGATGTTCGGATTAGGTTAACGACGCGAAGGTTAGGGATCGAGTTATCAAGAGAAAACGCCTTATGATGTCAGAGCACACAACCCTAAAGTACTCATGTAAACCTTAATGTGCCACTTTTTGTTGGTCTTCAGGATCGCGATCGATTAACCTTACTCATTCGAAAACAAGTACAGTAAACATACATTACATCTCACAAGCTTTTCATCAGTAGGATTGATTTGACGTGGCAGCGCATATAACACAGTTTAATTTGTGGGAGATGATTACCCAGTATCAATCATGGTTCTGGTTGGCCTCTCTTGGGCCTCTAAGGTTTCTGAAGACCATGACATAAAAAGCCACACCTGAGATAATAAACTCTCCTGGTAGCGGAGCAACTAGTATGGAAAAGTATAAATGTGACTGTAGTTTGAGCATAGAGGTGATAATTATAAAACTGATTACTATCTCATGGTTTTTCTGTTTCTAATGTTTTGTTTTTTAGATGCAATCAGAAGCGAAAGAAGCGTTTTGGTACATTGGTCAAGGCTCATCGAGATATCCACTCTAGGTCCTTTCCTAAACTATTACATTATAATAATTACTTTTCTCTGTTAAATCCACCTTAGTTCACCATTTCACTCATTTCAAGATTTATCCAGAAATAAGCTGAATTGGAGTGGCATAACCCCCTTGCGTATTCAGAAAATCGAGTTTGAAGCTGCAGAAATACAAGAGAAAATCAACAGGCAATCCTATGTTGGTTCATGTCCTGATCCAGAAGTAAATTCTGTTGTTTAAAAGTCTCAGACCTAGACCACAAGTCTTTCGCTCGTCCAAATACTTTTTGACTTGACAGTTCTTCGGAACTTCTTCGAAACCGAAGTTTCGAAGACACTTTTTGAAATAATCTAGATATTTCTCCAGATCGCCTATCTTTCAGTTTCCTCATTTACTGAAAACTCTTGTATTGGTGCATTTGCCTGAACCACAGAAGGATCTGGGCCGGTAAGTGACGTTGGCTAGTGTATAGCATCTCAATTTCCCTGGATTCTTTTGTGACCAAAACCCAGACCAAAAGGACCTTGTTATTCTTAGATACTTCATTTAGATTTTTTCGACATTTCGACATCAGGTTTGAGTCGATGACATAGGAGTTCAGAGTTCGTTAGAAGCAGGTGAATATCAAAATAGATCACTATGTAACAATCTTGATAGTTTCCTTTAAGGTTTCTATCTATGCATTTTTTCCAACCTTCAGAGCTCTTGCTTAGTCGGTATCCGGTACATTGGTCAAGCCCATCGAGATATCTACTCTAGGTCCTCCCCTATACCCTTATCCAAATTGGATAACTATTACATTATAATTATTACTTTTCTCTGTATAAATCCACTTTAATTCACCAAGGATGTACGATGAAAACCGTTCCACAGCTCGCACATCCATCAAATCCTCATTTCAAGATCTATCCAGAAATAAGCGGAATTGAAGTGGCATCACCCTCCCTTCCGTATTCAGATAATCGAGTTTGAAGCTGCAGAAATACAAGAGAAAATCAACAGACGCTCACGTCGGCGCTATGCGAAGATCGACAGTTCTATTGATCTAAATGCCTATATACATATGGAAATGATTAAGCGTTTTCCACGGGGAAGTTATGACTTTCCTCGTGCACATTTCCTCACATATATGCGACGATTTCGGGCGAAGGAAATGCGTACTTTCTGTTAAGAAGGGAGGAGGAATTTTCTTTTATTCCGCGAATGATTGAAGATGGAAAAGTGGTAACTGGAATTGGATAACAAATTGCATTTGCTTCTCTTTCAGATAATTTACGAGAAGTGAAAGCAGTGAAGAAAACTTGATGATTATTTTGTAGCTCGTATCCGCTTGGCCTTATCTAGGTCCTTAGTGCGACAAAATAAAAAAAAATTGTTCGGAGGAGTTTAGTGGTCTAGCTCACTACACCAGACATTTGTAAATTTGTTAGGTTAGGTTATAGTTTCCGGCCTGCACGTGCGTGTTTTTGATAAATGTTCTCAAAGTTTTTATTTTCAGTCTATGTTTAAGATTGCAGAATGTTGATAATATCCTACATCCACAACGTGTCATTCTTTTGGCGTGCACTATCTGTTTTGTGAAACAAAAAGCATAAAGATGGCATATCTGAAAAAGAAATTCCCTAAATTCAGCGGGGCGAAAATTAAAGAGAGAATATTTGTAGGTTCACAAATACGGCTACTGATAAAGATAACTACACACTACAAAGATTCATTAAATGAACTTCGATGTCATTTAAAGCTCAGGGGAGTAATATTCTGGATTCTCATCTGGATTTCTTTCCCGCTAATTTGGGTGCTGTGAGTGACGAATAAGGCGAGAGGTTTCATTAGGATATTTCCTTAATGGAAAAGCGCTAACAAAGAAAATGGAGTCCAGGAAGGCTAGCAGATTATTGTTGGAGATTTAAAATAGACTTTCCAGAAGCCAAATATTCACGGAAATTATAAGCTTTAATTCTATATAAGGGAATAATTTCACAAAATCTGGATGATGTTTGTACTTTTTACGAAAATATATATTTTTATGTCACAAGAAAACCTGAGGTGTAATTTTTTTTCATTTACTTATTATCCTTTGGTGGCCCAAGTACATTCAAAATTTGATATAAGTTTCCATGTGACAAAAAACTTTAATTTTGTTAGCCGTAGATGGAAGAGTCCAGCCGAATCCTTTATAAGGACCACTACCGGCTCAAAATTGGAAAATAATATACACATTCTGTCAAAACAAGCATACGCTGTTTCCCAACAACATTTTCCCGCACACATTTTGCCGAATACTTTCGCTTAAGTAGAAGTTCACAAGAAATCTGGCTTCTTGGAATTCATAAAAAAAAATAAATTCAAAGGACCATGAGAGCATAGTAAGTACTCCTTATGGACTGATGAAAACTACTTTTATATGCATGCAGTCGACAAAAAATCTCAGACGGCTACGGAATTTATTGGCTTCCATCTTAAATAAGAAAGCGAAAGCGGATATTGAACCTTCTCGACAAAAGTTCCTCTAATATGAGCTTTTTGCCGTGGAAATGTGTCTTTTATTCTTGGAGAGTCTGCCGAAATGCCGGTTTCTGGAAATGGAAGAATGGAACTTTGGATTTCTCATATTAAAACGTCGAAAACGGGAAAAATTCGACGTTCCCTTTGTTGCGACGGCCAATCAGATGCCTTTTGAATCCTGCTTTCAATCAGATTGGAATAAATCGGCGGAGGCTGTGAGAACTCGTACGAAAAAGCAGTTCCCGACTCATTCCCGACTAGCTATTCATCTGAATTCTTTGCCGGGATAATCCGATTTACCAAAAGTGAATGGATTATACCCGGAGAACATTGGACTGAAGGCGGTATTGTAGCGAGCTTCATCATATGGCGAAACAAAAGACTGAAAAACCTTTATATTATTAAACTGGTCAGAATTTTCCACATCGCCACAAACTGAATGTATAGAGAGAATACTTATGAGATACTAACAGACCCAACAGATTGTTTCTGTATACACAAAAATTCATTCAATTCGATCGAGCCGTTTAGTTGCAGAGTAGATGAATAACTTGAATAACGACTACAGCCGCCATCTGTTGATCTGATTTTGTGGTCATAAACATACGGGCATCAGGCAATCCAAAATACATTCATACAATACATCCCTCACACTTCGGTACCTTCTCCTACCCGCCTAGTACCTACCATGGAGACGCATTTTGGTGCAATTTCATTTTCAACCTGCCATATCTTTTGATGTATTAATCATAATTGAATGATGTAAGAGGCAATTTCGTTCTAAATTTAATACTGGGTGGATGAACGACGTATTTAATTGAAAAAGGATCAATAGCGTATTCATAAAAAATACTCCCAAATAATGCCTAATTTTGAGAAACATTCGGATACCTTTAAAAGGTGATACCGAGTAAACCTTGAAATTCACGAATCCTAAACATTATGAAAATATTTTCATTCATTCGAAGTTTTTAAATGAAACTTGAATAATTTATTCTCTATTAACAAATACTCGCAAATACTTAGCACTACATCAATATTTATACAACTTCATTGATACTCGTATATTCCAGGATCAACAAACAAAGACATCGAAGAAATTTCATTTGAAATAGTTAGTTGATTGCATTTTCAATGAAACTTGCGATTAATTGCATTATTCCAATCATTCCCTCGAGTTCTAACACTTCCATCCCGCAAATGCAATGGAAATGCTCCGCAGTGACGTCACATCTCGATGCGCGTCGGCACACCGGTGTTTGTGTATCGTGCTCGAGACGCATTTTGGTGCGATTTCATCTGCAACCTGCCATATCTTCTGATGTATTCATCATAATTAAATGATGTAAAAGGCAATTTCGTTATATTAAATACTGGTTATGAAGGACGTATTTAATTGGATAAAGATCAATAGCGTATTCATAAAAAATACTCCCAAATAATGCATATTTTGAGAAACATTCGGATACCTTTGAAAGGTGATACCGAGTAAACCTTGAACAAGGGCGTAGCAAGGGGGGGTTTTTGGGCAACATAGTAGGCTTTCACGCTACTTGATCTGGAGAAGGTTATGTTGCTGTCAAATTGAACTTCAAAATTGCGTTTGCGTAGCAGTGCTCGTCCCTCCGGGTCATTCTGACTTCTATTCTATTCAGTGATTCTTTCAAGTACATTTCCGGGGAGGCATTGCCCCTCCGGAGGTGAACAGGTGCCCCCGGGGGAAAATTGAGAGGGCATAGATTCTATTGTTTTCTACTTACAAATACATAAGCCAAAATGCCCCCCCGGATCTTCCGATTTTCCCCTCGGGTAAAATTTTCTGAAAGGCACACTGATTCTCTTGTGCCTCCTTACAGAGTTTTCTGACCACACCCTTTTTAGCTCGCCTTGCAGTTCCACAGATCTGATGAAATCCAATATCTGTGAAGGCTTCAACAGGGCTACTTCCTCACTCTTACAAGATTCTCGCCCAAGGCTTCTCTCCTTTTGCTCGCAATACATTCCGTGACTAGGTGAATGGGGTTTCTTCCTCCTCCCCACAGAACCTACACTCGTCAGTGTCCGATAATCCCATCCTCAACAGGTGCTTCCTGAGGCGACAGTATCCTCTAACAAAGCTAGTGAGGAGGTGTAATTGTTTCTTACCAAGATCCAGATATCTTTTGGATCTGCTGTTTTGAAGTTTCGAAGGAACTTAGTGGAATGATCCATCCCTGGTAGAGTCCGCCAGAGTCCTTCCTTCTCGGCTTCCTCCTTCTCCAGAAACTCCTTCTTATAGATACATTCACCTATACCACAGAAGGGTTCTGGACCAATAAGTGACATTCATGCGCCCTCTTTGGCAAGTGTATTGGCCTCTTCGTTTCCTCTGATTCCCGAATGACTGAGAACCCAGATTGAAAACTCCTTATTTTTCTTGCCTACCTCATTGAGATCCCAGATCATCCTTGAGTCGATCACGTAGGAGCTCAGTGCTTTAATAGCAGCTTGACTATCTGAGTGTATGACTATATCGTACTTCTGATAGTTTCTTTCTAGATTAATATCTACACATTTTTCAACAGCCAAGATTTCCACTTGAAAGACGCTCATACTTGGTACTTGGCCCCTAAATCCCAGCTTCAGCTCCTGTAGAGGTTTTGAAACCATTGATACCATTTTACGGTATTTTATTTGAAGTTATAGTCCCGTTCCCATTGCTCCCTTTCGCTCAGCGATGTCCTGAAGTTTTTCTCAGTGCTTACTTTCTTGATCGTTACATCACTAGGCAGGTTCGCAGATGAGATGTAGTTGTTTAGACAGGACCAAAACTCTCCGATTCTTTATTCTTCTTACCTGTACCCCCCTTAGATATTCTGAGGATAGCCTTATGGGCTACCCTATCAATCACTAGATGTAGAGGTGTGAGATCCGTAATGACCTATAAAGTGCCCTAGTTAGGCACCTTCTCATAGCTCCAGTGATGCACACACAGGCAAGCCTCTGTACTTTATCGAGCCTTTTCCACGTACTTACCTGACTTGCCTTGGCAAACCAGGCTACTGCCACATATGTGATTATAGGTCTCAGAATCATGGCGTACATCCATCGCAGTTTTTTTAGGTTGCAACACCAATTTTTGCCGAATAGACGTCTGCACGCCATCAGAGTCCTTTTAGTTCTTCCCCCATCGAAAGTCTATCTTTTAGATAATTTTTCATGCTTAATGAACTGAACGTTCCTTAAATGTTCGGATTAAAGAACATAAAAAACTATTTCAACTTAAATAAACTGAAAATTCAAAGCTTTTATGCGTTGAAGCTGTCATAATATCAAGAGACGCAAAACTGAAAAGTGGAAAATTGATGGAAGCAGGTTTCATGTCAAAAAACGAAAATACCATCAGTCAACCGTTTGTAGATATCAAAAACATCTAGGCACTAATAACAAGATCTAGCCTAAGAAAGATACGATGAATTTTGGACAACCGAATATATCAAAAATCAACGATGTTTGTTTTCTGAGAACTGTCAAGAATGATAAAAATTTCCAAAAATGACGAAAGTTTCTGTTCTGAGCTTCAAAAGTCTAGAGTCAGAACTATTTTCCTAGCGACGCGAACTGCTGGCGATTGCAGGTCGAAAAGTTGAAAAGAATAAGTAAATAAGATGGAAATAGCCCAAGTAATATATCAAACAAGAATAATAACGAAAGAAACGGTTTTCCCATTTCGAAAAGCACGAGAAGTTCTATCACGAACCAAATCTTCCAAACGGTTCCATTAAAATCAAACCATTACCAGAAAACCTCACATTTTCATTCAATTCCACAAAGAGCTGCCGCCAGAATTAACGGCTAAATAAATAAAATCCCCGAAAAATGGTCAAAAAACAAGTCGACAGCGTAACCACACACATAAATATCCTGGATCCTTGTTCCGACGAGAATAAATCTAGGGAGAAAATTAAAAGCAACTGAAAGGGTTGAAGGGAAAAACGAAAGAGATGGAAGGGGAAGTGGAAAACTTTAATCCATTAAAGAGATAGGTTATACCGCGAGATATAACTCCGGCAAGAACGTTTCTGCTTCGGGATTATGTGCAAAAATTTATTTCTGAATTTTAATATTCACTTTGCTGCTCGTGGAGCTTTCGGCTTGAACAGGCGTTTTTCTTTGTGAATAAAACAAACATCTGATGAACAGCAGGGCATTTGGTCATGATATCGATTGATAGTTTCAGTATATTCAACTATAGGGTTTTTTCATGAAATAGCATTACAAGGAGTGTTAAGTACACAAAATAATGGAACAAATTGATTTATTTGGCAACGAAATCCTGAAACAGGTCAATTTTTGTTTCACTTTTACCAAATTTTAATGCATTTCCATAGGATTTTTTTGCACCCTGTACCATCCCCATCAACCCTTTGAATTTTCAAATAGGGAAAGTGGGTATTGTGGTATTTTTTAGCAAGGTCTTGGTTTTCTTCACAGGCTGCAAATATTTTAAAGAAAACAAGATAGTCAAAAACAAGAGTCATGGCTCTTTAATTTTGAGACGAGGGTACCTGATGAAATTTGTCACCCAATGAATGTCCACCATTACAGTTTTGTTCATGCACATTTTTCAACCCCTACGAACCATTTGATGGAGAAAAAAAATGGAGTGACATTGGAGATTTATTTCGGCATCGAAGTACCTACCACCCAGAGAATCATGGTCCATTACAAGATGAGTTCAAATTCAGTAGAAACGTACTAGGAACTTATCTACACAAGATCATAACTGTAGCGCAGTGTTTCGCACGTTTTTTCACGTGACAAGATTGAAAGTTGTGCATTAACAAAACTGTACTTAATGGTCGACTTTCATTCGGTGAAAAATTTCGTCAGGTACCATCGTTTCAAAGTAAATGGGCCATGACAAAGTGCAGATACTGAAAACATCTTTGAAATAACAAAGTTTCAAGAAAAATTGGGGGATGGCACAAGGTGCAACAAAATCATTCAAAAATACATCAAAATTTGGTGAGAGTGAAACAAAAATTAACCTGTGTCAGGAATTGGTTGTCGAATATTTCTCTTCTGAGAAAATGAATTTGTTCCATAATTTTACGCTCATTGTATTCCTATTCAATTGATATCTAAAAATTCAAAATAGTCATTTTCTAATTGAATACCTGAAATGCGATTACTCGTAAGTTCGCGCCATGATGACGTACGAGCAAGCATAATTGGTAGGGATGACGATTAACAACAGTGGTCTATTTTCATCGTTTCAAACTGTGATTCAAAATTCAAATAATAAAATGAAGGCTAAAATTAAAAGCAACTGAAAGGGTTGAAGGGAATAACGGAAGAAGTGGAAAGGGAGGTGGAAAACTTCAATCCATTAAAGAGGAATGAGAGGGGGTAAGTTATACCGCGAGATATAACTCCGGGAGGAACGTTTGTGCTCCCGGAAATTATGGGAAAGGATGAATTTCGGGATTATGTTCAAAAATTTATTCCCGAATTTTAATATTCACTTTGCTGCTTTCGGAGCTTTCAGCTTGAACGATTGTTGTTCGTTGAAAATAAAACAGGACATGATAATGGGCATTTTCAGTATGTTAAAATATAGGGTCTTTTCATATGTTGCATATACAGAATGTCCACTTTTAAAATGGCCAAACTTCAAGGCGGATCATAGGATTGATTTCCAAAAAATGTCATATAACACATGGTCGAAATCAGGAAATAGGGATCTTGGCTTCAGGACTACTAGTAGGGTGAATAATACACTCCTTTTAAACTGTCAACGTTTCGATCCTATTTGGGATCTTCTTCAGGACAATTTAGTCTTGTGTATTACAATGTGGTTGTTGAAGCTGCTGAATTTCATTAAACCTATGCTAAGATATTCGATTTTGCCAATAGTTTTATCTTTGATTGTTGTATTTTGTCACGAAACGTTTCGTGACAAAATACAACAATCAAAGATAAAACTATTGGCAAAATCGAATATCTTAGCATAGGTTTAATGAAATTCAGCAGCTTCAACACCACATTGTAATACACAAGACTAAATTGTCCTGAAGAAGATCCCAAATAGGATCGAAACGTTGACAGTTTAAAAGGAGTGTATTATTCACCCTACTAGTAGTCCTGAAGCCAAGATCCCTATTTCCTGAGTTGAAAGCAAGGACGAGATTTTTTGGATATGGACATGGTCGAAATGTTGACGGTTATTCTTCAATTTAACATTTCTTGATTTCACGAAATATTTCAAGTTTTTTCTCTGAATCGATAATTATTTAGTTTTCCTCATATTCGTAAAGGGTAATAAATTCGACACAATAAGAGAGTCGGTGCCACTGAAATTGCTTCCCAACAAAGACAATCAGACTCTTTCAATTATTAAAGAGAATACAACGAAAAATTCAATGCAAAGGATCCAATAATTGACTGAAATAAATCTAGAACAAAAGGCACAATAAATGTTTCTTTCTCGAATTCAGATACATAATATTATTTGCATTCTTTTTCAGAGGAAGGAAATACTCCCCAGTAATCTTAGGGGAATTAAGAACAATTGTTGACCATTGGAGTGAAAAAACAATCGTTTCTAGGTAACGATTAAGAAATGCGAGAATTTATCTCTTTGTAGAGATCAACCGAGTTATATAATTTCCGGAAGAAACAGAGGCGGATTGAGATTTTCTGCTTAATTTTCCAATTGAAAGTATAAGACGTTTTGATAGTGTATTTGTGCCCTTCAACAAATTGTATTAGAAGAATTTGAAATAAAACAATATGAGAACAGCATTCTAGACTATACTATCTATTACTACTATTCTATACTATCGGGGTTCATGTACTAAAGTAAAATCTGAAAATGAAAATCAACTCGCCAAAACTTGCATACATGTGAGTGTGTTAAAGCTTTAAGGAGAAACTTGAGCAAAACCTCACATATCAAGATCAACTCACCAGAAATTGCATATATGTAATTCGCTTTATTGGAACTTTTTCTGATTTCGACATTTTGCTGACTATCAGACAATTTAATTGAAATAACAGTTTTACGCCATGTTTCTGGAAAAAAAGTATTGTCGAAGTTAAATTTGTTAATCTTACAACAGAATATTCTTCAAATTGTCATAATTACCACATTCTTCTGTTTGGAGAATCACCGAATCTATGCTGAACACACTACGAGTCTAAATCACATCTTATCAACTCGGCTCTAAACTTATTCAACAATACCAGACCTAAAGATGCATTAATACGTATTAAATTTGAAAAATTCAATTTCTATACTGCTCTAGCCAAGACACCACTTAATATGAGCAACGCCATAGACCATTTAAGAAGTTTCGCTTGCAAAATGTCTGAGAGAAGTCTAACGAAGTTCTCTAAAGATTTTGGGCACATTAAATTATTTCCCAGAAAGGAGAAAATCGGAAAAAATGGCCTTGTCGTCAAAATGAATAAAATAAAAGAATTATTGAAACATTTGTTTGTTTCATTTTCTAAAACCTTCTTCTAATTCTCGAGATTTTGTGACAGATTATAAAATTGCAAGCAATATTTCTGGATTAAAAATACTACCGTTTCAAAATTGTGAGGGTCACAACACACAATATTCATTGAATTCTCACAATTACTTGTTCTTTTGTGTTGAATATACGAGTGTTAATCACATCGTCTACTTGGCTTTGAAGTTCTTCAACAATTCCAGACCTAAAAATCCATTAATACTTCTTTAATCTGGAAAATTTAATTCCGATACTGCTCTGGTCAAGACAGCACTTAATATGCGCAACGCCATAGACCATTTAAGAAGTTTCGCCTGCAAAAAGTCGGAGAGAAGTCTAACGAAGTTCTCTACAGATTTTGGGCACATTAAATTATTTCCCAGAGAAGAAATTCGGAAGAAAATGGCTTTTTCGTCAAAATAAATAAAACTAAAAGAATGATTGAAACATTTGTTCGTTCCGTTTTCTAAAACCTTCTTCTAATTCTCGAGGTTTTGTGACCGATTATAAAATTTCACAGAATACTTCTGGATTTAAACTACTACCGTTTCAGAATTGTGATGGTCACAACAGAATATTCTTTGAAATCTTAAAATTACTTTTTCTTTTGTATTGAATGTACTAGGAGTGTTAATCACATCGTCTCAACTTTGCTTTAAAGTTCTTCAACAATCCCAGACCTAAAAATCCATTAATACGTCTTTAATCTGGAAAATTCAATTCCGATACTGCTCTGGTCCGGACAGCACTTAATATGCGCAACGCCATAGACCATTTAAGAAGTTTCGCCTGCAAAAAGTCGGAGAGAAGTCTAACGAAGTTCTCTACAGATTTTGGGCACATTAAATTATTCCCAGAGAGGGGAAAATCGGAAAAATGGCTTTGTTGTTCGTTCCCGCCAAAGGAATGATTAAAGAAGGGCGATTACCAAAGTTTCCAACTATGAGTCGTGTTTCCGCCAGCAAATTGAATTTGAAATGAAGCCGCGTATTTTAATTCGAATTCTATTCTTGCCTGTTGAAGAGTGATTGAACAAGATGGATTCGCTTTTTGAAGAATGAAACTTGTCTGGTTCAATAATAGGACGAATTGAATGAAGTATAATGTACATAACCATATACAGCGTGGCCAACTGAATTGAGTGAGGAGGCTTTATTATTTCATATTTACTGAATATTTATATCAGTTCCTTGTTTTCTATTATCATACGTTGAATTTTGTATATTTAATTTTATTAAATTATTTGTAATTTTAATCTTTTGTTTTTGCAGATACCGCACACTTATGAAATATAGTGGAATTTCTCTATATCTATTTCTCTATGCTAAATCCGAAAAAAAATTCGTTATAAAGAAATTTCGTTATACAGAAAATTTGTTTCTATAGTCGGCAATGTCGCAGTCTTAATGGTTAGATTGAAACCATTGAAACCAACAGTCAGGGGTGTATTCAAAACTGTTTCACAATGATCTCTCTGCCTGCCGTAATGATTAAGTTTAAGGTCGGAATTCATTACGTAGGTCTGGAAAATTTTCGGAAAAAACCCGCCCACATACCTTTTTACCAATCACCACTCAAAGAGTTATTTTCTTCGAATATTTCGTTATAGAGAGAATTAACTTCGTTTTAGAGGGTGTTCTTAAAATAGAATTTGGATTCAAGGTGCAATGTCTTATACGAATTCGTTATACAGAGAAATTCGTTATACAGACGTTCGTTATAGGGAAGTTCCACTATACTTATTACTTTTTTAACTGAGACTATTTCAGTAATTTTTTGCTGTGAAATAACCCATTGAGATCTTAATGCAGTACCTTGTTCAATAATCCTTATAATTATTTTTTTATGGTAGTTAACTTTGAATTCCGAAATTCTTAACCTTTTGATATATCTATTGCAGTTATTTCGGCCTTCGAATCTTTATTTCTGATCACCTTCTGGAAATATCAATGATGAATATTTTCGATTTTTATAATAAAGAATGTGAATAAAGGTTTCAATTCGTTCATGTGGCGATCTATTTTTATAATTATAAAAATAATGATTAAGGATTAAAGCTTATTTTCTTAAATGTTTGCTAGCTCAATACTCACATAAAATCTAAAAAACCTTCCTTTCAGATAAACACTTTAATGTTTAAGAGTAATTCGATTTTCTTTATTCGTGTACCGGGTGTCCTAAATTAGTTGTCTAATGAGGAGATCTCAGAATCCCGATGAGTTAGAACAAAATGTAATGAAGAAAAATTGATCACTTCAATTAATTCTACTGAAAAAAGTGCCTGTATAATGTTTGAGTTTCATGTTCACAACTTCAGTAATAAAGAAGTTTTGAGAACTTTTCATTTTACGCCATTTGCCAATTTTCTCTAAAAGCTCGAAAACGATTTGACTCAGAAGGTTGCGGTTTTCACCAAATGAATTGTCTTAAAAATCGAGTACCACTCATTTCATTCTAGCTCATCGAGTTTCTCAGATCCCCTCACTAGACGACGAATTTTGGGCACCCGGTACACCGGCGCATTCACCATTTAGTTGCCACATACATTTAGTACAAATATTCTGAAAAGGTTTCAAATTAATATTGACAAGGGTGAAAGACAGGCCAAATACTGAATCAATTATTGTTCCAATAAACAGATTAAAGAATTCGTAAACTTTAGTACTTTCACAAATTCTTCAATATTGAATAAGTTAAAGCCTGAAAGCAAATTATGCTAACACTAGATATAAGCGAAATAATCATTCATAGCACAAAGATCGGAAAAACCAGTAGAGAATTTTTTTTGAAGAAATTTCCTTCTATGGAAGTGATACAACGTTCTCGTCTTCTGAAAATTTTTATCCAGGACTTTATAGAGGGTTTCTGCAGTATGATATTACAATCAACCATTCCCATACGGGAATAATGAACTGTGCTTTATACATTAGCTTTGTTTTGGTTTCCGATTCAGAACCAATTCAGAACTGTCTGGAAGGTTCGCACATGAGCACATTAAGAATTTGCACTTAAAATTCGCTACTGCGCATGAGCGAACCGTCCTAGAACAGTTCTGAATCGGAACCAAAACAAAGCTATTATTACTTCCTCCAATAAATGGAGTAAAAACTATAGAATACTTTAAGCACAGAACATATTCATAAGTGAGGGAGTCAAACACAAAAAATTCTAATTGATATGAACGAAGGAAGTGTTACTTCTAGAGTAGTGGTATCAATGAGTTTCAATAGGTTTAAAATAAAAACTTTCCATTGAATTCATCGTGGAGAGAGTAAAGTATATAACACTAGCAATAATATTTATAAAGGCATCTTTATTGAGCCAAACCCAGTAATGTAATTTGAAAATGACGATATCACTATGCGTAAAACTTCAAATCTTTCTCTGGTCATTAACATACTCATAATACCATCTGACACCAAATCAGAGCACTTCTCGAACTTTTTATACAAAGAATCACCCTCCCTTCAACCCTTACTTTTAATGAGCCAGTATAGTTAATCCCCGTTTTTATGGATGCTATGAAATTAATTTAGGGGCGACTCTGGCAACGAATTTCTGGTGCATTAATAACAACTGACACGAGTGTTCCATCATTATCCATTAGGCTTCCAAGGCAACACCGACGCAAAACTGACGCATACAATAATAATATACGACGAGACTGTTGAAAGCAGCATTGAAAGTTTGAATATCGCAAACAATGGTCACATTCAGCGTGGGTGGATAAATGAAGAGACAATAGCTGAGAGATCTATTCGTACGAAGCGAAGTTACGATGATAGAATTTATCATTTTGTGATTGAAAACTACTCTGAACAAAAGATTCATAGTGGTGGTTTTGTACATTTTAGCACCATTGAAACAGGTGAATTCAATTCAGCAATATCATATTGAAAGATTCAATCCTGCTGATATTGATTGAGTTTTCAATGAGCTTCAAAAAGTAATTTCGTTTTGAAACAGTAAAGGGTTTTCCAATAAAGAGGTGTTATTTCGAATGGCCCGCTATTTCGGTAGATATTACGTTTGAAGCTGTAATTTTTGACATTTGACAAGTAGAAAACTACGCCATTATAAAAAAATGGAACGATACAACTTCAAGAACGCATTGAAATTATAAAAATTCACTATGAAAATGGTGAAAATTTTACAGAGTCGGTTCCTGAAACTCGAACATTTTTGGGTCGGCGTGAAGCACCTGGTCGGACCGCAATAAAGAAATTGGTGGAAAATTCGAGCTGTTTGGACAAATTAGTGATGTGAAAAATAAAACCGTGAACGTAGCTCAAGTACAGCCAAGAATATTGCTGCTGTAGCGGAAGTGTTGAAGAAAACCCAGGTTGTTCATTCCTCGTCGTTCTTTGGAATTAGGCATTCCTATAACGTCAATACACCGTATTTTGCATAAAACATTGGTTCTTAGGCTTATAAAGTTCAATTAACTCAAGAACTCAAGCCGGCCGATCATCAACAACGTCGTATCTTTGCTGATTAGGTCGTTGAAATGCATAAAATGATCCGGAATTCCATCGAAAAATTATCTTGAGTGATGAGGCCCATTTCCACCTCGGTGGCCTCGTCAACTAGCAAAATTGTCGCATCTGGGGCTCGGAAAACCCACTGACGCATACAATAATAATAGGTATACGACGAGACTGTTGAAAGCAGCATTGAAAGTTTGAATATCGCAAACAATGGTCACATACAGCGTGGGTGGATAAATGAAGAGACAATAGCTGAGAGATCTATTCATACGAAGCGAAGTTACGATGATAGAATATGCCATTTTATGATTGAAAACTACTCGGAACAAAAGATTCATCGTGGTGGTTTTGTACATTTTATCATCATAGATAACACCATTAAAATAGGTTAATTCAATCTTCAGCAATCAATAAAAGAATTACTGTCAAAGCTGAGTATTGGTGTTCATTGAAAGTTTTCAATCCTCCTGATATCGGTTGTGAGTTTTCAATGAGCTTCAAAAAGTAATTTCGTTTTTGAACAGTAAAGGGTTTTCCAATAAGAGGTATTACTTTGAATAGCCCGCTATTTCGGTAGATGTCACGTTTGAAGCTGTCATTTTTTGACATTTGACAAGTAGACGCTACGCCATTAATAAAAATGGAACGATACACGCTTCAAGAACGCATTGAAATTATTAAAATTCACTATAAAATGGTTGAAAATGTAGCAGAGACGGATCGTGAAACTCGGACATTTTTGGGGTCGTCGTTGAAGCACCTTGTCGGACTTTACATTACATTGGTGGAAATATTCGAGCTGTTGGAACAAATTAGTGATGTGAAGAATAAAACCCGTGAACGTCGCTCAAGAACAGCCAAGAATATTGCTGATGTAGCGGAAAGTGTTGAATAAAACCCTGGTTTGTCCATTCCTCGTCGTATTTTGCATATAGATTTGGGTCTTAGGCTTATAAAGTTCAGTTAACTCAAGAACTCAAGCCGGCCGATCATCAACAACGTCGTGCCTATGCTGAAATAGGTCGTTGAAATGCATAAAATTGATCCGGAATTCCATGGAAAAATTATCTTGAGTGATGACGCCCATTTCCACCTCGGTGGCTTCGTCAACTAGCAAAATTGTCGCATCTGGGGCTCGGAAAACCACTGACGCATACAATAATAATATACAATGAGACTGTTGAAAGCAGTATTGAAAGTTGAATATCTCAAAACAATGGTCACATTCAGCGTGGGTGGATAAATGAAGAGATAATAGCTGAGAGATCTATTCATACGAAGCGAAGTTACGATGATAGAATTATGCCATTTTGTTATTGAAAACTACTCGGAACAAAACATTCATCGTGGTGGTTTTGTACATTTTATCATCATAGATAGCACCATCAAAATAGGTGAATTAATCTTCAGCAAGCAATAAAAGAATTACTGTCAAAGCTGAGGGTTGGTGTTTATTGAAAGTTTTCAATCCTCCTATTATCGGTTGAGTTTTCAATGAGCTCAAAAAGTAATTTCGTTTTTGAACGGTAAAGGGTTTTCCAATAAGAGGTGTTATTTTGAATAGTCACCACGTTTGAAGCTGTCATTTTTTGACATTTGACAAGAAGAAACTATGCCATTAATAAAAATGGAACGATACACTCTTCAAGAACGCATTAAAATCATTAAAATTCACTATAAATGGTGAAAATTAGCAGAGACGGATCGTGATACTCGGACATTTTTGGGTCGTCGTCGTGAAGCACCTTGTCGGACTGCAATAAAGAAATTGGTGGAAATATTCGAGCTGTTGGGACAAATTAGTGATGTGAAGAATAAAACCCGTGAACGTCGTCATTACACCGTATTTTGCATAAAGATTTGGTGTTAGGCTTATAAAGTTCAGTTAACTCAAGAACTCAAGCCGGCCGATCATCAACAACGTCGTATCTTTGTGATTAGGTCGTTGAAATGCATAAAAATGATCCGGAATTCCATCGAAAAAATATCTTGAGTGATGAGGCCCATTTCCACCTCGGTGGCTTCGTCAACTAGCAAAATTATCGCATCTGGGGCTCGGAAACCCACTGACGCATACAATAATAATATACGACGAGACTGTTGAAAGCAGAATTGAAATTTTGAATATCGCAAAACAATGGTCACATTCAGCGTGGGTGGATAAATGAAGAGACAATAGCTGAGAGATCTATTCATATGAAGCGAAGTAACGATGATAGAATATGCCATTTTGTGATTGAAAACTACTCTGAACAAAAGATTCATCGTGGTGGCTTTGTACATTTTATCATCATAGCACCATTAAAGTGGGTGAATTAAATCTTCAGCAAGCAATAAAAGAATTACTGTCAGAGCTGAGGATTGGTGTTTATTGAACGTTTTCAATCCTCCTGATATTTAATACAGTCGAATTGTGCTTTTAGCTGGAAAGTTTTGAGGTAGTTTTGATTTCTTTCATTTTTATTTTTTTTTTTTTTGTGCTGATCCGATTTTGAGGTTTTCCAACAAAATTTCGTGACGGAAAATAAAAAAAATACGAAAAATAAAATCTTTTTCTTTGCTTATTACTCGGAAACTTTTCGTAAAAAAAACCTTTCCATAAGCAATGAAAGTACATTGAATTTCCTACAAATTGTACTACCACAGCTTGTTCTGCGACAACCTGTTCTGGCTCAAATTATAGTTGAAATTGAGGTATTTTTTATGACTCAATAAATGAAAAAAATTGAATTTTATGGTTCCGATGATGCGATCCTCGTGAAATTCTGCATAAACATTCAGTAAATCAGTCTTGATTCACAAAAAAACTTTAATTCGAATAGGATATCTTGTTATGGAAATATAAATATTCTTCTTTTCAATATCCCAGTTGAATATTTTATGGTTCTTTTCACATTATGGTCACAAAATTCTGCATTCCTAAGACTTATTATGAGCTTCTTCCATTTGGCCGCAACATTTCATATCGATTGGTTTCGTTTCGTCTGAGATATTGAGGAACAAAAATTTTGAATGGTCATGTTTTATGAAACATATAATATGGCGGAATCTACCAGGGATGGATCATTCCACTAAGTTCATTCGGAACTCTGAAACAGTTCCGAAAAATATCTGGATCTTGGTAAGAAATAATTACACCTCCTCACTGGCTTTCTTACAGAACACTGGTCGACTCAGGAAGCACCTGTTGAGGATGGATTATCGGACGCTGACGAGTGTAGGTTCTGTGAGGAAGAAAAACACCCCATTCACCTTGTCATGGAATGCTTTGGCATTGCGAGCCTAAGGAGAAAATACCTTGGGCGAGAAACTTATAAGAGTGGGAAACTAGCCTCGTTGAAGCCTTCACAGATATTGGATTTCATCAGATCTCTGGAACTGGAAGACGAGCTGTGAAGGGTGTGGTCAGAACAACTCCTTGAGGTCGCAGTAAACTGTAACCTCTTTTTAAACTGAATAACTAACTACTGATGATGGATAAATATGTGACAAGAAATTTCCGATAAGCGAGAGTCGCATACATCAGTTAAAAGATTATCCAGGTATATCAAAATACTCCATATGTACCATAATGTCAAAAACAGACGTAGCGTAAAATAGCACCATGCGAAGGATTAAAAACTTCCTCGAAAAAAGCTGCACTCCGAAATAATTCCAACTATTTTTTTTAATAAATCCTAGACTGAAAAGCGGAACAAATGCACGGAAAAACTGAAAACCCTCGACAAAACATATCTCTCTGCCAACGTCAAACTCCCTTGTGATTTTTCCATGATGCATACCTCGGCACATAGATACCTACTTGTGATCTGGTTGAAATCGCAAAAAAGAAAAATGCCGATCAGGCGTAGACAAATGATAGCCAAATAAAAGAAAATAAAACCATCCGTCGGAAGCTTCGGGAATTAGAGATAACGGAAAAAAATATACGACCAACTACAGAGAAAGGAATGAGATATGTGAGAGTTTGGAATTGTGACTGCGTTTAAAAAACAACCATGTCGAACAAACATACACGAAAACAGAAATACCCGCATTCGCTCTTATGAATACAATCGGTTGGCCATGGAAGTTAGCCAGTATGTATGATAATAATTTGTGAGGTTAGAATCATGATTGTTTGTTTATTCCTAGGGAAGAAATTGCTATGGTTTCGCACGAAAGTCTGTGGGTTCTGAATTTTTAGCCCGGAATTGTCTTGAAAGAATCTGTCGGTTTCGCTAATGAATAATCCGAAGTGAAAAAATTCTGTCTGGTCGTAAATAGGTATTCAAATTTAAAAAAATTAAGAATAGCCCCGAGCAGGAGCTTTTGAGCGCTCGTTCAATGGTGGGGCAATAAGACAATTACCTTCAAATTCTTGACTGTAGATTGATACCAAGTATATACTTAAATGCAGAATCTTGGCACAATCGGAGTTATACTCTGGAAATTATTCAGAAAGTGGAATATGTGAAAAAAATGAGTTGAAAAAAATATGGTTCTGATCAAGGGCGTAGCCAGGGGGGGGGGTTTGGTGGTTCAATCTGAACGCAATCAGAGTGCGAGGATTGTTGCAGTAGACTACACTTTTGAGGTATCCTTATAGGTAAAAGTCGCAAGGTGTCAAGTCTGGGCTTCTGGAAGGTCTCCACACCGTGAAATCTATTTTACAGGAAAACACGCCTGAATAACAAGAAAAGACTGATTTGAAGAGTGACAAGTGGCCCCGTCTTGCTGAAACCAAGTGTCTCGATTGTGTCTATCAAAGACTTGAAGGGCTGGTTCGAAATAATTGTTCAACATATCCATATATACGATCAGAATCCACTGTTACTGTGACCTTCAGACTATGCAATTGAATTTTATGTTTCTCTTTAGTGTCTTCTGAAGACCAATACCCGCAATTTTGTTGGTTTACATGGCCGTTGAGTTGAAATTGGGCTTCATCAGAGAAAAAAATGTTGATTTTGGTATTGAGCGCGCACACAGAGCGAACGCTCCTCACCCGTCCAGCGAACCATGGCGACTGAATTTCCATGAATGCCTCCTTCGTTTGAGACGAACTCCACTTCCCTTTTCCTAATCAAAACAATTTTATAGCGCTTTTAAATCGGAATTCCTAAGTGGATCACCCAGTAAAATGTCCTGATTTTTGCATGCCGACATCTCCTGAAGTTTGTCGCACTTATTCACTAACACCCTGTATACCAATAGAGGTGTGCAAAACTCTCATCGCTATTTCCAATCGAAAGTTCGATAACTTCGTCTCAAACGTAGTAAACGGAACGATACTCTCGAAAAAGAAGAATAAGATGTGTGATCGAATAAGTAGTTCCATTTATTTAGTGAAATAGATACGTTCGGCAAACGACAAACGAATTTCTGTTTTACACGAGATAACTTTTACATCCGGGTCCAACAATGCTATGTAGGATATGGGATTGAGACTGATAGATGGCAGCAATTTCTCTACCAGTTTTTTCGTTCATCCCCAAAACTGATCAAGTACGAAAAAGATGCGAATTTCTTATGCGTACTGAAGAAGACAATAACGTATAGGTTAATCGATGGGTTGATAAAGTTATTCTTACACGTTGTAAGTTATATCTTCGACAGAATAACATAACCATTACCATGATAGGCATCTCCAAAAATAGAATTGAAATAGACTGCTCCACATGAGTTAGGGATATTGACTTAAATTGCAAAAAAATAGTTTACGTGAGATTTTTGAGACGAAAATTCATATTTATATGATTTCAAGTTGCAGAAAATAAAATTAATTTTGACTTGTAGATCTACAGCGTATACAAGGTGGTTAGGAAAAATCGAAATTTTACTACCAGAGAATTCAAGCATTTTAAGACTGTCCATACATTGTATGGCAATCATGGGCATCAATAACAGCTTGACATCTTCTCTGCATACTACACACGAGGTTGTTGAACATTTCTTGAGGAATTTGGTTCCATAAACGGGGCAGAAGCTCTCTCAGATCATTTAAGTTTTGAGGATTCTGGGGTAGGTTGATGATTATCTAATCATCTTTGGAGCATATCCCATGCATTTTCCAAGGTCGAGATATTACAAATTTGCTGACTTGTAGCCTTTCCGCTACAACAACCTGACTTAGGCCACCCTGTAGCATTCCGATAGCCCTATCAGCCTCAGCGTTTGTTAATTTACGTCTTGGCATTTTCAAAAACTCGTTTCAAATCGAAGCCGTTGGTAAACTGACTCCATTTCAAAATGAGAAGCATTATGCAAAGAAACTAACTTCAGAAAAAAGGCGACCAGAATAACGAAATTTCCGAGGAAATTTCTCATACTGATTTTTATTGGATCGATTTGAGCTGTTATTGGGTTTTGAATGATTTTACTGCGATTTTCTCGAAGATTACATACTTTTCAAAACGATTGAATACGTTATTCCTAACTCTTGCGGAGCAGCATATTTATGCTTCTTGAAAAGGCCTTTTCATTCGAAAGTTATTGTGCTAATGGACGGATGGACGGCCCCACGGACAGAATTGAATTTGACCACGAATTCGTCATCAGGAAGTCTAACCTAACCCTATCGTTTGAGACCATTTTCGGCTCAAAATTCGAATGTCTTTTGAAACGATGAAAACAAAATTGCCACTTACAGAAGGAATATCACCAATAATTTAATATAACATGGATCTTGAGAAAATGCATTGAAAATGAGGTAAACAATACGTGATTATATCACCAGAAGTGTTGTTTATGTTATTTTTTTCTCACATATATTTATTTATATTTTATTCATTACTTTTGGTACAATCTTCTTGTGAAATTTCAATATTTAATACCACCCGATTCAAAACATTTCCAGATAAATGTTCTATAGTGATATTCAAGTTTTGCATTTGGGAAATGTTGCTGCTAACAATTTTTCAAAGTGACTCTCCTCGTTGCTATCGAATTTGATATGTGTGAACATGGCCCCATCCTTTTCACGAAAGCATAGAAGAAAACCCTCAATGAAAACCTCCCCGTGTAAGTGAAGTGATGTGTGCTAGGATTCGGTAAAAGAATATGCTGAAATATTCATATCTGAAGATTTTCTTCATTGAAAAAAATTTTCTATTTTCCCTTCACCTGATTTGCCATCTTGAAATTGCATCTGAAAAAACAAAACAACACAAACAGTTAAACAACAAGAAAGTATTAAGTAATAAAATACCACCTATCTGTCTCAAATTTAGAGTCACGTATACATGGTGTTTCTGAATTGATGCGATAGATTTTAGGGGATGATTCCTCAGAATATTTTATGGAAGAAAGTTCCCATAAATGTAATTCCGGAAATGCTTTTTTTCCAAGATACAGGGTGTTGAAGTTTTACTTAAAAACTGACTGAAAAAGTGGTACGCCACTGAGATATTTTGAACTTACGATTATTTTTGAATTATTCGTTCAATTTATGACGAAAAATCTCTTAAGGTTTTTTTTCGTGTAGGGCTCCGCTTTCATGTAAAAAATAAAACATCTTAACGTAGTATACCTCTACTACATAATGTGTTAAAGTAACGACAAATATACGGATTAAGATGTTTATTTTTCTTGAATAAAAACGGCACCCCACACGAAAAGAAAGCAGAAGAGATTTTTTATCACGAATTGAACGGAGAATTCGAAAATAATTGTTAGTTTCAAATATCTCAGTGGCGTATTACTTTTTCAGTCAGTTTTTAAGTAAAACTTCAACACCCTGTATCTCGGAAACAATGCATTTCGAGAACTACATTTATGGGAACTTTCTTTCATAAAATATTTCGAGGAATCATTCCCTTAAATGTTTGGCAACAATTCAGAAACACCCTGTAGGTAAACTTTTCCCCGAAATTCCTTCGATATTCGAAAATAGCTGCTCTACAACCAGGAGGGTTTATATAAGAGAAGGTCTTGCGGTCCATGGTGATCTTTCAGAACCTCATCCGTCAATGATTCGCACAGCGGCATTTCGCCCTAAATACCAATTCAAATACGGAATAACGATGAAAAACTTCAATTAGCAAAGTTATGTCTAATTTATATCTATAAGGCGCCTACAGACGACATGGCAAGCCTCGGCCAACGTCCACTCGTTCCAACGTTGGCGCATCGTGTGTATGCAAAACATATGGCAAGACGAGTCCCACGTCGGTGCTGGCAAGGGTTCGCCTAGCAAGGCGAACGTTTGAACGAGCGGACGTTGGCCCAGGCTTGCCATGCCGCCCCAAAAACGCCGCTACAGACGGCATGACAAGCCTCGGCCAACGTCCGATCGTTTCAGCGTTCCATAGAGACGGCATGGCAACGGCCGCTCGTTCAAATGTTGGCGCATCGTGTGTATGCAAAGCATATGACAAAGCGAACTTCACGCTGGCGCTGGTCAGGGTTCGCCTAGAAGGCGATCTTTTTGATACACATCAAAGGGATTTGTTGAAACCCGCCTGTGTATATGATTTTTGAAACATAGATAAATTGAAAATAGTATCATCATCGAATTGAATTTGATCACAGTACACACGACACGCTGAGCTCAATGAAGCTAGTAAGGCAAATATAGAAAATTAATAGGAAAAATTCTGAGGATTGGCCATTTTTTGACCATGTTTTACCATCTTCTACTTTTGTTTGAAAACCCTCCATAAAAAAAATATTGCGGTGTGTCTATCGGATTCTCGAAATTTTAGAATTTCGGAAAAACAAATATCGGGTGTCCCAAGGTGAGTGGCCTATTAGACGTTTCTGGAGAACTTGACATATTTGAAAATTGGAATTATAATATTGTACGGAATTCTCTACTGAGCTAAAATATTTTTAAATCTTGAGCGAAAATAAATTTGTTCAAAATTTTTTTTTCAATTTTTTCCTCTCTGATATAATTGAGTATTCAATTCTGAATACATTCACATTGAAATTATCATATTTTTTCAATAAATTTTCAAAATATCGATGGAAAACTGGAAAAAGGTCAAATATTCGTAGTCAATATTAGGTTCATTTTTCTTATTCTCAACATCCTGAGCGTGAACCGTTCTCATAACATCAAAGTAGAAGAATATGGAAAGGTCATGCATCTTTAAATTTCATAAATATCATCACAGGGTGTTTGGAATTTTGTGTCAAAAACTGTGATCAATAATTGGCCATAACTTCTGTTTTTCAAATTAGAACCCTTTTTTTTCCACTTTTAGTACAAGAGATTTCAAAATTGAATAAATTGACGTCTTTCCAGTGAAAAAGTACCTGTAGAAAGTTCCAATCGTTTTAAGATACCTTTTCTAGAAAAAAAATATGGAACATTTTCGAAATCGATGAGATATCGAAATTTGGTTTTAACTTAAAAACAATATCGTGAAATGGCTTCCACTAGGTAATGATGTTTTCATGGAAATCGAGCCAGAGACCCCTTTCAACATTTTCACCTATCTAGTCTAGAAGTACCAGAAATAGCCAAAATCAAGCATTTTGGGATACCTTGTACAGTTATTCCTAGGACACCCTTTTCCCAGGTACTTATAGATCTTCGTTTGACAGTGCTTGAGCGCCTTTTACTTTTTTCGGAAGCCCTTCTTTCCAAAAAATATAGGGATATATTGAAAATTTTGTGTATGTTTTTCCGAAATCCATTCTTCATGTAAATATATTAAAATACTCGCCCTTCCTACAAACTCAATTCATTTTCACGGTCGCAGAGCTACCACCAGATGAAAAAGTTATAGAAAAAGAATGGCAAGATAACAACATGTCATATGTATCGTAGTCTATGATGTGTACCGTCATCGATGCACGAATATCTAGCGAAAACCAACGTGTCTATAAAAGTTCGCTAAAACGTTGGCCGAGGCTTGCCAAGCCGTCTGTAGCCGCATTTATGGGCGAGCCCTGGCCAGCGCCAGTGTTCGATTCGACTTGCCAAAAGTTTTGCGTACACACGATGCGTCAACGATTCGCGTTGCAACGAACAAATGTTGGCCGAGGCTTGCCATGTCGTCTGTAGGCGCCTTTATGTATACAGGTTTGGAAAGTCACATCGGAAACATACGATATTTAATGCATCAGACAGAGAATCCTGCCGTACAATTGAACAGTTCTACATATATTCGAGAGATTCACGTGCCGTAACTTACTGAATCCAGTTGTCGGATTCAATAATGTAATAATAATGCCTTTCTCAATGTTGGGAGGGGCCATATGGTAGTCATCCTGCAGTACGGCATCGAATTATTTAAAGTGTCAGACTGTAATTGCGGTTTCAGTCAGTTACAGCACATGAATCTCTCGAATATAAAACTGTTTGACGGTACGGCGAAATTCTCTATCTGATGCATATCGTTTAATTTCGATGTGTACGAGGATGTGTATTTCCAAACCTGTATAATTATACAAGATCGCTTTTGGAAATACTCGAAAATCACGTTAAGTTTTTGCCAATTTTTTATTTCCGAAAATTTTAGAGTAGTCCCTACTTATTGCCAAGAAAATAGCACACAGAGAATCCTTCTTCTAGTCAGTTGAAACTATAGTTACAGATTTTAAGTATAGTCCGTTCACGAAAGGTTGAGCCGTCGGTTGGACATGGAAATTTGGCATATTCCACTGTGTTTATTAAAATTTTAGATTATGTAGTTTATTTTCTTGTCAGATTGATACGCAATTTTGTCAATATTGCAAAGAGTTCTCTGATAACTCGCAATCTCATCGGACGAGGCCAGGTACATTCGGCATCGTTGACTTCATTTCACGTTATGACAGCAAATACTGCCAACTTCAGATAAATTAGCAAACACCTACAATGCGCTCAAACTTCCGTGAACGGACTATACCTACTGATTCGGATCAACTTTCATTGTTTATGGAAAGCAAATAATTGTACAGAATCAGATTACATAGTACCGGTAATATGGGGTAACTTGGCCACCCCGGGGTAACTTGGTCACCTATGATTTAATTTTTGTTTCGGTTAATACTTTTCCTCCTGTTCTTTTTTTAGTTGGATTTTCAGGTGCCCATCTTTTATTCCAGGCGAGATTCCAGGTAACTAGTAACTAAAAATGGTGAGAAACTATCAGAGAACACCCGGGGCAAAGCCCTATACCAAGACTACTCAGAAGAGAAGTTATTTTTGTGTTATTTATGAAATTTTCGAACTGAAATAAGTAGCTGCGGGTTCGTTTTATCAATTTCCAAACGAATTCGGGGTAACTTAGTCATGCGAACCATTAAAAACGTTCATTTCATTGAAATTAGCAAAAGTGACCAAGTTGCCCCACATAAGAAAATTTTTTTTTTTTATATTAAACAAAAACATTACTTTTTACGAACTTCAGCTCTTTCATTAAGTTGAAGTCGGTTTGGGGAAAAATTTGGTCCACATGCGTCAAAATATAATGAAGATATTTTGAAAAAAGTCTGAAAAGAGTGACCAAGTTGCCCCGTTTTACGGTAGTCAATTGCCACATTGATTGCTCTTCTGCACTGTGACCAATGAGGTATTTTATACAAAATTTTTTTCAGGAATATATTATACTTCACAAAGTTGATTGGAAGACTTTGTTGTTGAATCGTTTTACGTGAGAGTCATCCATGTCTTCAACTGAAATGAATATGCCACTAAGAGCTGTCAAAATGTGAAGGGGGTTAAATGTTTTCATTTATTCTCTTATAATTCCTTTCTTCAATATTATTTTGGTTCCTTACAGACTTCTTTGCAGTTGCGGAGCTTGAACCTATTTGGAGTGTTTCGCAATTTTTTTGTGGTTCATGAACTTGTAATTCACTTTCCTGTTCAATATGAAGTACAATAAAATCAGTATTATACAGTGTTCAATATTAAAGTTTTCCACTTTCAAGCTGTTGGTGTGAACCTACAGGTGTACTTATACTCAGGTATATTCTTCTGAAATAATTGTAGACAGAAATCAATCATATAGATTTGAATGTTAGAAAAAACTGTTTGATTCTCTCGAATAATTACGTATTTTTCGAGAATGTAGGTATGTTGATTGTGACAGAATATTGTGGGATTAATACATAGCCATTCTTCAATCTGCTTCGTCACACGCAAAGTGTAGGAGTGATAAAAATAGCCGGTAACAACAATACCGAAGAATATGAGTAGGTACCATCTTAATAAGCAATTATCAACCCACTCCCTGATAAGTAGGTCAAATCTAGCTGCAGTATGTTAACGTTACCAAGACACCCAAAATCAAAATGCTTCAGTAATTTTCAAATCTATTAAAAAACAGTCATCCCAACAGAAAATCATTATTATGACAGGAAAAAACAAACAATTGAATTCAACAATTTCTGAACTCACCAGTATAGGTTAAATGGTTGAACTTCTAAGAACTATACTATTTATTAAACAAACTACGAATGTCTCTCTCACATTTGTTGATTGCGATAATTTGTCATTGTCTTTAAATTTCCAAAAACTATTTCGAAAAACGAAACTAAACAACACCCTTACGTTCAACTTCCATGCTAACTTCGTAATGAAGTTGCGCATGTGTCAACCTCGATCAGCTGGTGAATTTATGGATTGTGGGAAACATTTCAGTTTGAATCGTTCACCAACTGAAATATGGATATGGTGAAAAAGATTTCCTCGTTTATGAAATATTGAAATCTTCACATATTCCTTGAACATACATTTCGGTCCAGAAACATCTTTAGCAATGACAATGACTTACAGATCCAACGATTTGAAAATCTTCATGAAGTGAACCGGAGAACACGGTATAATAATCTTGGTTTTATAAATATGTCGTTCATTAATATCTCAAGATTTTGGAGTATCAATGATTTAGATCGATTTGTCAGCTCTATCATTCTAAGAAAATATTAGAAAAGGACTTGAATATTTGACGAGAGGTTATTTATTCTTTTTATTTGCCATCTCACGTCGAGTAGGAGAACCATTAGTTGTCATCAAATTGCTCCATGATAATAGCAGAAAACATTTTGTACTTTCCAATCCCTTGATATACAATTTTTGTGAATTCCTGCTTTAGTGACTTCTAATTCCATTTTCTCGCCACTTGCAGAGTTTTTTCAAATTGAAAATATCTGGATATTCTCGAATACACTGACTTTACACATCTTCTATGAAGTCACTGTATTTTTTGAATACAGTGACTATACTCCGTTCTCGAAAGGTTGAGCACATAGTAGGCGTTTCTTTATTATCTGAAGTTGGCAGTATTTGCTGTCATAACGTAAAATAAATTCAACGTTGCCGAAAGTACCCGGCCTCGTTCGACGAGCTTCCGTGTTATCAGACGACTCTATGCAATATTGACAACATTGCGTATCGATCTGACAAGAAAATAAACATCATAACCTAAAATTTTAATATACACAGTGGAATATGTCAAATTATCATGGCCAACCGACGGCTCAACCTTCCGTGAACGGACTATAGTCACTGTATTTTCGAACTTTTTCAAGCGCCATCTAGTTTGAAACGTTCACTTAACAGATCAATTTTCCAGATCTGAGATTTTCTTCTTTATTATAATTCGAAGTACATAATATGGAAAAATCGCATAATTTCAAATGGATTTAGAAATCTCATTTCTTTTTCGAAAATTAGTCAGATTTCATTTCCTACGCCAATATATCTTCATACAATGGAATTTTTATTCTAAAATTATTGTCGTTTTTGATGTTATTTATTAAGAATAGAAAAGAGGAAAACTTTGTACACAAAGAATATCATATTTTTTGAGTATTTATTCAGCAGAAACATAAATGCACTTTATGCTATAATTACAGTACGGATAAACTCAAAAAGCTTATTGAAGTAGAAGTACCATGAAAAAGATACGATAAGTCAATTATACTGTATAAAGAAACGACAATAAAACAATAAAAAGTAAAAACGTTCAGTGAAATTTTTCAACATGAATTTAGAATCACACATAGTGGGTATATAATTTTTCTTACTTGATAGAAATGTTTCTTATAATAGTCGTCACATTTTTGAATTTGAACAAATGGGTATCTCAGAAGTAATAGAAACTACAAAATCTCTGATAGAGGTGTGAAAACTTGTATCGAATAAAATAAAATATGAATAAACTAAAATTATCAGTACAGAGGTTTGCATATTTCATGAGGAATATTGTTAATTAGTAATCATTTGAGACATAGCAAAATACATTACTCTTATAAGTTATAGTTAGCATCAAAAAACAGAACACTGATCAATTGCTCATCTAGATTTACTATAAAGTTTCTAAATAAACTGAGAAACTTGAAAGCTGCAAACTGGTCAACACATGTTTAACAGCATCAAACCACCTGCTTATCACAAAATTAAAATGAACAAAACATTTTCATATTGAATAATAAAATTTCGTTCAAGTCAAAATTGAAATTCCAAAATGGCAGACTAATACCAAAAATATAAAATTTACAATTTGGAATTTTCACTTGGGAAACTACAATCACTTCGATTCTCAAAATATCACATGTTAGTGTCAATTAAAAATAAAACAGTAGATAATTTTAATACACATGAATAAGTTAAAGTTCCTCAAATTCCATGTCATTAACAACATCTGACGATTCTTCTTGCTCGACGCTGATATAATTATTATTGTTATTTTCACTATCTTCTTCCCTATAATTGTACGCATATGGATTTAATATACTTTCAGGGGGTTTCCACAAAACTAATGCCGTACATGGTCTACTTATTTTCGACAGAAGAGATTCAGGTAAAAGTGGATCATTTTGTGCTTGGAATCTTTTCATTTCTTCACACATGTATAGTCTTTGTTCTTTAACTTCATCACTTTCCATTTCCGAAGGAGTTTCCGAACTAATCCGTAGTTTCGACAGATGTTCAGTCATTTTTTCTTCAGTTATGAATTGCTTAGCTGCCTGCATACTGAAAGAGAGTGAAATGTTCATTAAAACCTACCTTTATACGTAAAGTAAAGTAAAAAAATATTTTGTAATGAGAAGTGATGTACTCTGAAACAAAAAAATGAATAGAAGTTCTTCTCCATATAAACACTATTCTATCCTTCACTGATCTTCACAAAATTTACCCCATCTTTTATCAGATTGACTAGAAATTTAGAATATACAGTAGTAGGACAACTCCATTATAAAACTCATTTTCGAGACTCTCTAGCAATTTTCTTGATACATGCTCAGTCTGAGGAAACATTTGTGTCTAATGAAATTATATCACAGAGCAATAACAGAAAATTATCATTGATGTTTCAAATTTATGTATGATGGCATTTTCTACCTATATCAATTTTTTATTAGTCGCAAATTCTCTACATTTTGCGAGATGTTCTAAACACTAAGAGAAATGAAGAAAAAATACCTCACTGCATTTTGCCATAAATAAAAGCAATAATGTTCATTATCACTTTTTCAAAACTGCTGTATGAATATGTAGGAGAAAACCTTTGTTCTTTTTCAGAACTGAATGTTAAAGAGTTATAACTGTTTAACAATACAGTTTCTCTCATTTCATCAAGTGATAATGACCATATCCCAATAAAATGGGTCGTATCCTATGCAGCCTAAAAAAAAACATTTTCATTTATTATTTCACACAATATTATTTTTCTATTCGACTGAGTAACTGAAAAAATCACTTTGACCGAATCGACCAATACTGATTTTGCATCAGTTTGGAAGTGATGCAGCCTCAAATAGAAAAGTCGGTTTGTTATTAAACTAAAATCTCCAGATCATGAAATACTTACGATGGTGAGTCAGTCTTTCTCTTGCATCTCATAGAAGATAAAGGTCTCTCAATAGGTGTTCTACGATGAATAACAGGAAAAGGGAACTGAACAGTTGACCCAAAATTTTCTCTGTTGACACTGAATTGGAAATTTGGCTGAGCTGAATATCCTTGTGGTTGCATATTAAATCCAGTATTTTGAGGTGTTCCGAAACTAACAGTGGGCTGGGAAGATCCAGGTATGTCATTCCAATTCAAGGGAGGCCTAACAGGAGGTGGATACTGATCAGAGAAGACAGAAGGCCTGTTTTGGTCATTTGTGTTGCCTGTACCCATTCCTCCAAATCCAGTAGGATCCATTATTTCAGAGTTCTCCTGGATGAATTATTTGAAAAACGCCAAAAATATGAATAATAAAAATGTCGGTTCGATTGCAAATTGTATTTAATTTGAACTGAAAGTTATTCACAATAATCAGGGGATCAAGAGTCGGTTACTGAACAAATAAAAAAACAATAACATCTGTATTTTGAGATTTGACATTCACAAATGAGGTTATTTCAGTTCTCTCATCTCTGTAGAAGTAGAAAAAGTTTTCTAGAAATATCTCGATCCTTCCTCCCGTTTCTAGAAACCTACAAAACTTCATGTGTAATGTGAAAAAATGGTGACCTTATTCATTTTGGAGCCTGAAGTCATTGTCTAGTCTCCGATTCTCAGATTATTGATTATTATTATCATAGTTTCTCTTTAAAAAGTATTATTTCATTAAAGAGGTAAATTGCCACTTATTTATTGATAAAAAGAAGAATAAGTTCTATGCGCCTTGTGTCATTTTTACTTGACATGTCAAGTTGGTGTAAAAAATTCCTAACCAATTTCGTTCTCTTTACCAAAACGTGTCCGTGAGCTGAAGGAGTCGTCACCTCCAGGATGTCGTAAGTAATCTTTATTCATCCATTTCAAACTTTAACCTTTTTCTTCAATAGGCATCTGAATACACAGTATTAATATGTTTAAATATAATCCTGCTAATATTTTTTTAATTTCATCAGCTCGAAAGTATCCCGTGATACTCTTTATGAGTGCGTGCAAGCCGTATTGGACAAATCCAAGGAAAAGAAGAGGAACTTTTTGGAAACAGTTGAAATCCAAATCGGTCTTAAGAATTATGATCCCCAAAAGGACAAACGTTTCAGTGGAACCGTCAAGTACGTATGCATTTCCTGAATTTCTCGAATGCTCCACATATCTTATGAGGAGCTGGAAAGTCGATTGAGTCGGTGGACCTTTACCCAGGGTCTCAAAATAACTGGGAAGATTTTGTCCTAAGGGCATTATCGACCATTTAGTTTTTAGTTGACTAACTTTTTAAACTGAATGGGTAATTGTTGTTGGTAAGTCATGCATAGTAAAATAGAGATTCCGAAGACTTCTCATCAAATTTCGAAGCAGAAATTCTGCGTTGAATAATTATGAGAGCAACTTTTAGAATCTGATAATCTTAAACGATCACTCTGAATGCTAAGGTTTTATGCTTGACCTGCATTTTTAACTCCATTTCAGAACACTCTTTTACTATGTACTTGGAAAATTACCCAATTTTTTTATTGTATGCATGTAATACACACATGTGCTCAATTTATACGTTTGGAAACTATATTATCTTATTTGTTCTTAAATAACTGACAAAATTTCAAGAAATCTCTTATCAAATTGTAGTTATATACATCTTTTCTAATTAATCGCATAATCAATGTTCTATTTTTCTCTATAGACTAAAGAACATTCCAAGACCTAAAATGCAAGTATGTGTCTTGGGAGATCAACAGCATTGTGATGAAGCCAAAGCCAACAATGTACCTTTCATGGATGTTGAAGCTTTGAAAAAACTCAACAAGAACAAGAAGTTGGTGAAAAAGCTTGCTAAGAAGTATGATGCTTTCTTGGCTTCCGAGGCGTTGATCAAACAAATCCCCAGGCTTTTGGGTCCAGGTTTGAACAAAGCTGGTAAATCCCTGGTCTTTTGTCTCACCAGGAATCTATGACACAGAAAATCGATGAAGTTAAGGCCACCATCAAGTTCCAGATGAAAAAGTGAGTTAAACTATTCAGTTGATTGAATAGAATATTAGAATTTGTTCAGATTTGGAACAACTTGCATATAATTGTTCAAAACGTTGAAATCGCTCAACAAGTAACAAATGATTGCTTCTTGTATGGGGTTCTTAAACATTTCAGCACCAATAAGCCATCAAGATAAATTATATTCATAATTATTTTGTACGGAAATGTGGTGCAACATCAATTTGCAATTATAACTACCACTTTCATTCTGATGTGTCTGTGGCTTTAGGATTGCAGACATTTCAAAATTTATATTCTCAAACTTGCTAGATTTATCTATTGAAATACATTCTGGGAGGATTCTGCAACAGAAATAATTGAAAAAAATTTAATTAGATGAAGTGCTCCTGCGAGAATCTTTGCACTTATTTGTTAGGAGCGATTTGGTCTTGAAGAAATTGTTGCCTAACAGTAAAACTGAAAAAGAAAATAAATGAAAAGAACAATGTAACTTTTCGGTGGCCTATATCAGGCAAACTTGTAAAATCTTCAGAATTTTGTGTTTTTTCATTTGCAGTCTAATTGACATGAAAGTTGTCAATACATCCTTTCATTTATTTCCTTTTCAGTTTTATGTTAGGCAACAATATCTCAAGACCAATTTGCTCCTGACAAATAAGCAAAGATTCTCACAGGAGCACTTCATCTTAATTAAAAATTATTTCTGTTTCAGAGAGTGGGAGTGAAAAGTTTTTTAGAAATGCTAGATTTAGCTCTAATTCTCAATTGTATATTATGAGCTTTAAGAAAACTAATGTCATGTTTTATTTTTTCAGGTATTGTGTCTCTCTGTAGCTGTGGGACATTGTGATATGAGCATTGATGAGTTGGTGCAAAATGTACATTTAGCCATCAATTCCTGGTATCTCTCTTGAAGAAGCACTGGCAGAACGTGAGGTCTCTTCATGTTAAGTCATCTATGGGACCACACAGAGATTGTATTAGTTTTATTTGTGACTGATGAAATAAAACATAAAATCCCCATATTTTTGTATAATTTTAACCCTGTAGTTTTTCATAAGATGATATTTCAAGTGATGCAATGATATGGAAAATATTGGAAACTAGCAATGTTTAATAATAATTATTCAATCAAACCAAACAAAATTCTATTACATATGAATAGATCAACAATTTTTTCAAATAATTTTAAGCAAGAAAAAAATTTAAATATACTCCAAAAAATATATATCATTAAAGAGCTCAAAAGTAGTAAAAACTCGCCTTTCATATTTTTTCCAGATTAACGCTTTCCGACTTGCTCTTTTACCTGTTTGTAGTAAACTTTCACTTGATCTCTTCATATTATTAATCTTCGATTTGCTGATCTGTAAAAAGATATTCTTAAAATTCTTCTGAATATTGTGAATAATAAAACCACTATTTTGAATTACTCTTTACGTAAAATTCTAATGAAGCAAAACACAAAGGACCCCGCACATTTTGTATGGGAATTGGCTCCCGGTGGATTTGGCTGAAAATTTGATATGATGTTCTACTAACCATTCTGATCAAATGTCTAAACAGTCACGAAGCTGAAAAATGCATACTTCTAGGAGTTTTTAGCGATTTTTTGTATCCATTATGGCTTACGTATTATGGGAATTGGCTCCCGGTGGATTTGGCTGAAAATTTGATATGATGTTCTACTAATCCTTCTGATCAAATGTCTAAACAGTCACGAAGCTGAAAAATGCATACTTCTAGGAGTTTTTAGCGATTTTTTGTATCCATTATGGCTTACGTATTACCGTTCACACAGAAATGTTTGAAAATATTTCGAATTGACAGAATCTGCTTTCAATAATCACGAAATATTCTCAAACATTTCTGTGTGAACGGTAATACGTATATAAGCCATAATGGATACAAAAAATCGCTAAAAACTCCTAGAAGTATGCATTTTTCAGCTTCGTGACTGTAGAGACATTTGATCAGAAGGATTAGTAGAACATCATATCAAATTTTCAGCAAATCCACCGGAGCCAATTCGCATACTAAATGTGCGGGGTCCTTAAGGGCCACCTTACACGGTCAATAATATTGAAGCAATAACGATATTGATCAATATACTGAACGTATAAGGAGTGCATTGAAACAATAAATAGAATAAAATGTATTGCCGTCAATAATATTGCTTCAATAATATTGACCGTGTAAGCCAGGTTTTAGGGCAGAATTTAATTTGCCATATGTAATAATTTATTAAATTGCAATTTACTTAACAGTCCGGAAAAAATTTAGAGCGAACCGTAGCGAGTCCTGGAAGTTTTCGAGTAAAAAAAACTAAACTAAAAAGTTTTGGACGTGTTGCGTACTATATTTTTCCGTATGTGTGTATTAAAATAAGATCACAGCTGATTTCCATACTTTATCGCGAATTGCGACAAAAAATAGCATTCGGGAAGTCCCCTGCTTCTTGGGAAAGTAAACAATTCATATGAAAACATATAAAATAGCAGCGATAGTGTATCTTCACAGTTGCCGAAAAAAATATTGTACACAACACGTCCGAAAATAGTTCTATACCTATTTTCTGGACATTGTACTATTTGACGAAAAATATTTTGATTACAAGAAATTAATTTTCCTCATGTAGTTCTTTGTATAACTTCACTATCTCAATTATTATTCAATTTAAATACTGTAGTAGTTTTTTTGGAGATAGGTGAACATCTTATCATTTAAAATTATTATAATTGAAGTTCAGAGTTTATACCAATGAAGGTTCAAGTTGATGGATAGAGTGAAAGATAACATAAGGTTTTCGACAGAAAATCTGCAATTATACAGGGTATTCGTGGATACGTGTGTGACAAATTCAGGGGGTGATTCTGCATAAAAAAAATAACTGATGACATTCTATAATATTTTTGTCCGCAAATGCATTGCTTCCCGAGATACGGGTTCAAGTTTTGCTTTGAAAAAATGGTACTCCCCTGAGATATTTATTTTCCATTCAGTTTATGACGAAAACCTCTCTTCCCTTTTTTTCGTAAATGGCGCCTTTTTCACGCAGAAATATAAAACATCTTACCGATTTTACCTAATATTTTCGTTAGTTATAACTTTATTGGTATAGGTATAGTAGTTATAGCGATGCTACTTTGAGGTGTTTAATTTTTACATAAAACTGCGCCCCTTACGAAAAAAGGGGAATTTTTCACAAATTGAACAAAGAATTCAATATTAATTGTTAATTTGAAATTTCCCAGTGGCGTACCATTTTTTTACAAAATTGAGATCATTGCCCGTATGCACGACAATGATGAACATAAAATTCATAATTGCATGTCAGAAAATGCAATTTTTGCATTTATTCATTTTATAGATGGACTAGTTTTTACGTGGTGTTGAGTCTGCAATAGATAGATTTCACAATGCCATTTTGCCATATGGGTACATATCTTAGACTTAAGTTTAGTTTCTTTCTTTAGACTAAAGGTACATATCCTTCCCCCTCTAAGTCAAGGACACAGCAGACCGTTTACAATCTTGTAATTTTGTACATCCAAAAATGTACGATTCTTGGAAGTCAATAATCTCAAACTATTCGGACATTAGGTACTAAATATAATTTTGATTGTTTACTCGGAAAAATTATATTATATATACCTATTAACATTGCACTTATAAAATGGATTGCTGATCGATTCTTGAGAAATGTCCGATTACAAAGGTTCACTGGTTAGAAACAATGAATAGAAACAATTGAGCACTCATTGCACTCCTTATCTTCAATCTCATTGGCTTTCAATTCAATAATAATGAAGTTACTAACTTGAACAGTATTGAGAATCAAATAGAAGTACATGCAATACCTAACTTAAGTAGGTATGTTTTCTTCGGTCCTCCAAGTTATACGAATTGGTGCATTCATTGATATTATGACAGTTTTATTGTTCATATAAAAGAAATATTTTGTGTTTTGGATTTTATTATTATCACTGTAGTGGGATGCAATTGTCATGGTGAGTGGTTGTTATATTTGTTATATCTAAATTATGAATTATGAAAGGCTGTGTAAAATCCATAAAACTTGTTCATTCGTCTATCCAAAATTATTGGTATTTTTACTCTTTACGAATCCTATTGAGTCTACAATATAGCCGCATCTTTAGACCACAATCAAAAAAATTAATACTCATCATCTCATCACAATTCTTATAATTCAAAACCCACAAAGCACAAATCACAATTTCTATCTGGTTGAACGTATGATCAGTATTACCTGCCTGCAGCTGCTTTGAGAGACACAATGTATATGACAAAACTTGTGTCAGAATAATTCATTTAACATAATACAAAATTTGAGGACCAAATTTTTTGAGCGTTCGTTGACAATTTGTATAGACCGCCAAAGGCGTCAATCGTCAAGGATGGTGATTTTCACCTGAAGAGGTAACTGAGGTAAGAGACTCTTTTGCGTGTAATGTGCTTAAACATATTTCTGATATAAATTCATAATTTAAACTACAGTTTGCGGTGATAAGATGGTAATGTTATAGTAAAAACAAGAAAGTATTTTTTTGCAACAAAAATGACTCTAAAATACTTCCAGTGTTGATGTTATTCAATTTCAATGGGTAAAGAGTTTTCTAATAAGAGGTGTTATTTTGATATTCAAAGGAAAATGCCATTTTTCAATATAAATGATGAAATTTATCTCATTATAAAGAAGAAGCTATGCCGTTAACAGTGGAAAATTTCCATAACCAAATCGCAAAATGGCCTGCCCTATGTAGGTCTTGAATCGACGCTGGGCTATTGGCGTAGACCTTCTCTTTCACGTGGCCTCGAAGGAAGAAGTCGTAAGATGTTAAATCATAAGATCTCGGTGGTCAATTCTCTGATAATCTCTTCGAGATATAACACGGACGGGAACGTTTCCCGCAAAAAAAACAATGGTTTAGTGTTTGTGTGGCAGTAGACGTAGTGCCGTCTTGTTGAAAGTAAACGTTGTCCAGATCAATACTATCCAATTTCGGCCATAAAAAATCATTAATCGTCTCTCGATAGCGCATTACATTCACCGTAACTATTGCTTCAGCCTCATTTTCGAAAAAGTAAGGTCCAATGACTCCACCGGACCATAAACCGCACCAAACAGTCACACGTTGAGGATAAATAGGGTTTTTCAACAATAACTCTTGGAATTTCCGAGCCCCAGATGCGACAATTTTGCTTGTGACGAAGCCACCGAGGGGGAAATGGCCTCAGCACTCAAGATGATTTTTCGATGGAATTCCGGATCATTTCATGCATTTCAACGACCCGATCAGCAAACACGACGTTGTTGATGATCGATCGGCTTGAGTTCTTGTGTTAACTGAACTTATAAAGCCTTAAGACGCAAATCTTCATGCAAAATACAATTGTTATGACGTTTGTGGGATGCTTAATTCCAAGAACGACGAGGAATGGACAAAACCTGGGTTTTCTTCAACACTTTCGGCTACAGCAGCAATATTTTAGGCTGTTCTTGAGCGACGTGCACGGGTTTTATTCTTCACATCACTAACTTTCCCAACAGCTCGAATGTTTCACCATTTCTTTTATTGCAATCCGACAAGGTGCTTCACGACAACCCTAAAAAGTTCGAGTTTTACGAACCGTATCTGCCAAATTTCCACAATTTTATGGTAAATTTCAATAAATTCTACGTTTTTGTCAGCGTGTATCGTTCCATTTTTATTAATGGCGTAGTTTCCACTTCTCAAATGTCAAAAAATGACAGCTCCAAACGTGACATGTACCGAAAAGCGGGCTATTCAAATAACACTTATAAGGAAAGTCTTATTTTCAGATTTCGAATCAACTTGGGTCATATCACTAGAAACGGACGCCGCAACAGCGAGGGACAGGCAAAGGCAGTCATTGATCTCATCAAGAGAGTATTCACACAAAAGCTGAGCATTTCGAAGTAATCGTTGACTCTAGCCAAGCAAAAGACAAGGATTTTTCAAGTGAGTGTGGGATTGTTGAATAAAGGGGTTTCAATAAGAGGTGTTACAGTTCAACCTTAATATAACGAACCTCAATATAACGACTTCCTCGATTTAACGAATTTTTCATAATCCCTTGAATAGTCCATAAGAGTCAATGTAAAACATACCTCTACATTACGAAAACTTTTACGAACAACCTCTTTATAACGAATTTTCAACTACCAAAAAGAGTGTGAATACCTCTACTTAACGAATTTGTCAATTCAAAACCTCTATATAACGTTTTTAACCAATAACCAGGTATGTGATTCAGTCGCGACAGGTTCGAGTTTCGACGCGTATTACGTAAAATACGAAGTTAGTTGATGGAAAGTAATAATTGTTGCTCCTCACTTTTTGCAATGGCTCAGGAACGTAAAAGCGTTCCTCATCTGTCGCAGAAAAGCGAAGCATCATTAATTATGTTGACAAAAATCCTTCTACAAAAAAAAATAGACATAGCTAATAAGTTCGGGATTCCGCAAGTTCATTGGCTACAATTTTGAAATCTAAAGATAGTTTTCCGACGAAATTGGTTCAGAAGATTGAAACCGTGGGAAACAAACTACAATTTATGACTTTTTTTCCAATCAAGATGAATAAAATTAGATTTAGGCTTTTATACCAATTCGTTGATTTTTCACCTCTTTTTATTTTGTTCTGCGAATTTTGAAAAGAAAAAAATCTACCTGTTAAGGATTGTAATAAGTTGTATTTTGGGCCCACCTGTATATCTGAATATCATTGTTACGATTTAAAAGTTTACCGTCTGTGCGCGCTGAGTTGAAATAATCTCGACATGTGTGCTAGCCGATATTAAGATAACATAAGAATTCTTCTTTGTTGTTGTTCGAGCTAATTGACTTATAAAACCTGTTAATTACAAATTTGCTTGATTTGCTTTGTTTAATACCAAAACCGAATACAGTTCACTGCTCTGCTTATAAATTGGACAAATTAAGTCCGTTGCTAACACTACCTACTCACTTATTGTTTTGAAAAGAAATATAAATAAATGAGTAATTTGATAAAAATGAGTTTTCATTATATGAGCAAAATTAGTTCGCTATAGCAAGATGAGTACGTAATGTCGAGGTGAATAAAACCTCGGTATAATAAATTTTGGACCAACCTCACCTCAATATAACAAACCTCAGTTTTAGGAATACTTGATATAACGAATATTTAATGGTTCCCTTCCGATTTGTTATATCGAGGTTCCACTGTATTTTGATATTCAAAGAAAAATGCCATTTTTCAACATAAATGATCAGATGTTATCTATATCTAAATCTATACTAATATTATAAAGAGGAAAGATTTGTTGTTTGTGTGTTTGTGTGTTTGTGTGTTTGTGGCGTTGATATGACATCACTCATAAACTACTGGACCGATTTCAATAATTCTTTCTTCCCTTAGAATGCTACATTATCCTTGAGTAACATAGGCTATACTTTTCATCAGAGAAAATTGGGGAAACCTACTATAACTTCAATGATAATAAATATGAGTACCAAATCAGCTATTTTCAGGTGCGCTGCGAAACCGTAAGACGTACATGGAAACAATGTATGACGGAAATGTACCTCTTCAATAGTTCTACAAAAAAGTCCGCGATAGCATATATCTATCTTTCAAGGTTTACTCGGTATCACCTTTTAAAGTATCCGAATGTTTCTCAAAATTATGCATTTTTTGGGAGTATTTTTTATGAATACGCTATTGATCTTTATCCAATTAAATACGTCCTTCATATCCAGTATTTAATATAGAACGAAATTGCCTTTTACATCATTCAATTATGATGAATACATCAAAAGATATGGCAGGTTGAAGATGAAATCGCACCAAATCGAATTGCGTGTCCGAGCACGATATACACAAACACTGGTATGCCGACGCCCACCGAGATGTGACGTCACAGCGGAGAATTTCCATTGCATTTGCGGGATGAAGTGTTAGAACTCGAGGGAATGATTGGAAATTGCAATTAATCGCAAGTTTCATTGAAAATGCAATCAACTAACTATTTTAAATGAAATTTCTTCGATGTCTGTTTGTTGATCCTGGAATATATCAATGAAGTTGTATAATATGGATGTTAGTGCTAAGTATTTACGAGTATTTGTTAATAGAGAATAAATTATTCAAGTGTCATTTAAAAACTTCGAATAAATGAAAATTTTTTATCATATTCAGGAAATTTCTATGAATGTCATTTATAATTCGTGAATTTGGAAAGTTTTTGTTCATTTTTTTCTTCATATTCTGAAAACTGATCTTATTCAGATCCCGTGTCTTAAGTTGGTACGGATTCTGCTCAAAACGGTAGGTTTTAAAAAAAGTGGTCAATAGAGCGTTTGTAGAGAATTAATTAACCTATAAAATGAGGTATCAATCGTCCTGATCGAATGAGCACAGACCGATTTATTTTCATTAGAAGATGAAAAATAGTATATTATATTATAAGGATTAAAAGTGCATCTTTTTTTTACGAGCAATATTTGCAGTTGCGAGGCGCAGCCGAGCGAATGCAAAATTGCGAGTTAAAATAGGCACTTTTAATCCGAATAATATATACTATTTTTTTCCAACCAAGTCAAATTACAATAAAATTGGTTTTAGTGAAAAATCGTTCATAATTTGGTTATGAATTTGAACACAGAATCATGACAGTGATTGTCAAGTAGACTTCAAATGCATTTACAAGGATTAAAAGTACCGTTTTGGCGCGTTTTTAATCCTAGGATTAAAAGTGTTGCTAAGTAACGAGTGAATTTTTGTACGGTAAGAAATCTATGACTTTTGCACCTGAAAAGAGTACAAAAATGTCAACATTTTTTTATGGTTGGAGAAAAAATAGAATTTTTCATCTCCTCCCAACTTTATTCGAGATATTTTCAAAACGATAGGTTATAGAAAAAAGTGGTCAATAGGGCGTTTGTAGAGAATTGATCTCTATCTTTACTAATATTATACTTATACCTATATTATAAAGAGGACAGATTTGTATGTTTGTGCGTTTGAGGGTTGATACGAGTTTACTCATAAGCTACTAGAGATTTCAATAATTATTTCACCCTCAGAATGCTACACTATCCCTGAGTAACATAGGCTATACTTTTCACCCGAGAAATTTGAGGAAACCTACTATAACTTCAATGATAATAAATATGAGTACCAAAATCAGCCATGATGAATACATTAAAAGATATGGCAGGTTGAAGATGAAATCGCATCAAAATGTCTCCGAGGTAGGCACAAGGCGGCTAGGAGATGGTACTTAAGTGTGAGGGATGTTTTGTATGAATGTATTTTGGATTGCCTATGACCGTATGTTTATGACCACACATCAGATCAACAGATGGCGCTGAAGTCGTTATTCAGGTTATTCATCTACTCTGCAACTAAACGGCTCGATCGAATTGAATGAATTTTTTGTGTATACAGAACAACGTCTGTTGGGTCTGCTAGTTGCAATATAAAGAAGAAGCTATGCCGTTAATAGTGCAAAATAACAATGACCACCACGACCACGCTTACAGGACCATATCCTTTCGATGAAATTTTCATAACCAAATCGCAAAGTGGGTACCTACCTTATGCCCTCGATAGCCCCCAAATTCCATCTTTGAGGTCTTGAATCGACGGTGGGCTATTGGCGTAGACCTTCTCTTTCACGTGGCCCAAAGGAAGAAGTCACTAGGTGTTAAATCACAAGATCTCGGTGGCCAATTGAGATCACCTCCTCGAGAGATAACACGGTCCGGAAACTTTTCCCGCAAAAAAACAATGGTTTAGTTGTTTGTGTGGGCACGTAGCGCCGTCTTGTTGAAAGTAAACGTTGTCTGATCAATACTATCCAATTTCGGCCATAAAAAAATCATTAATCATCTCTCGATAGCGCAATCCGTTCACCGAAAACTGTCTTCATCACTTTCGGCTACAGCAGCAATTTTCTCGGCTGTTCTTGAGCGATGTGTTATTCTTCACATCACTTACTTGTCAAAACAGCTCGAATTTTTTCACCAATTCTTTATTGCGGTCCGACAGGGTGCTTCACGACGACCCCAAAAATGTTCGAGTTTTACGAAACGTTCTTCCAAATTCACCATTTTTATAGTTGAATTTTAATAATTTCAATGCGTTCTTGAAGTGTGTATCGTTCCATGGCTTAGTTTCTACTTGTCAAATGTCCAAAAATGACATCTTCAAACGTGACATCTACCGAAATAGCGCGCTATTCAAAATAATACCTCTTATTGGAAAACCCTCTATTATCAAAGACTCTTTTCCGTCACTACTTTTGGAATTCCAAAGGGTTCGGTCCTGGGACCACTTCAGTGGGGGGTAAATTTGGACGAAATATTCAGCTTCAGCATAGGTGGTTAATTTTGAATGAGAAAAAATAGTTAATCTTTTTACTGAACTTCTTCTTCTGCAGTTGAAATCCTCATCTGATGGCAGCATCAACATCTTTGCAACAACCGGAGTAGCGGCAGCTTCAGGTTTCAACTACTACCTCAAATATTATGCAACAGTCATGTGAGTTGGCGGACAGCACAACTTAATGTACCTGATATATTGCCTTCTGTTGACACAGAAATGCAGTTTAATGATAGGTGAGTAAGAGGAACGGCATATCTACCTATAACCTATATTAAAAGACAAACTGAATTGAAAATCTCAGTTATGTATTCGATCGATACATCACATCATTAAATACCTACCTACGCTCACTAACTCGCTCACTTCTCTGGAACACCGTAGAAGGGTTGGCGATCTGTCTCTATTCTATCGATATTTTCATGGGCGATGCTCTTCTGAAATATCATCAATCGTTCCTCCTTTGACAGTCCCTTCGAGGTTGACACGTCAAGTTCGATCTTCGCACCCCTATGTGGTCACTTTAGAGGCCTGCAGAACATTCCTTTTCAAAGACTCGTTCATCCATGAACAGCTAGGCTCTGGAACACATCGCCTAGGGGAGTGTTCCCCGAGGCATATAACCTCCACAAATTAAAAAAAAAAACACCAAGTCCTACCTTCTTTCTCTTGGTTCTCGCGATGTTTTCTGAACATTACAGAATATCCCCTTTCGTGGAACCTGAACATAAAAAAGAATAACAAATAACAATCTTCACAGTTATGAAGTAGGTAGTTCCGAGAAACGATAAAAATTCATGATCAAATCAACAATTGTTATCTATACAAGGTTTACACAAGGAGTTGCAAAAAAATAAGGGTTTCTAGAAAACTTTTTTTGGGTTTTCCCTCCCTGTCTCTGAAACAGAAACAATCAAAAAAAATTTGATTAACATGAAATGCTCCTGCGTAAATCCTTTCACTAATTTTTCAGGAGCAAATTGGTAGTCTACTTACGAAAAAAGATACAATTCCAAAGATAACCAAGTTTTCGTCTGAGGAAGGAGTCAGATATAAACACCGAAACGTTACGTTATCCATTTCATTTATGTTCTTTTTTAGTTTTACTGTTAGCCAACAAGCTTGTCAAAACCAATTTGCTTCTGACAAAGTAGTGCAAGGATTTACGCAGGAGCATTACATCTTAATTGAAATTTTTTTAATTGTTACTGTTTAAGAGACTGGGAGTGAAAACCCAAAAAAAGTTTTCGAGAAATGCAGAATTTTCCCAGATAATATTTCAATCGATATCCAAAAAATAAGGGGCTGATTTCTTGTCAAAAAGTAGGCCATGGCCGATTCTCACATGATGAGCTCCAAATATATTCATCATCTAAATTCAATATCATCCTCAGATTCAGATACTACCAAAATGTTTGTACGACAAGCTACAGCTTTGTATGGTGGAATTGGCAGCAATGGGAACAACACATTGACTGGATGGTAATGAATTCTTTCAATTTGGTGCTTGCTTTCAATGGCCAAGAAGCAATATGGACGGAAGTTTATAAAGAGCTAGGTCTTACTCAAGACGAAATGGATGACTACTTCACAGGTCCAGCATTTTTATCATGGTAAGTTAATATGTCTATATCTTCATAGAATTTACACCTGACCCCTTTGACTCTCAGCACCCTTTCTAAGGGTCTGCGCCATTAGTCTCTCGGTCTACATCCTTCTAATGGGCACACATCCAGTGGCGGCTCATGAGATTTCAATCAGAGGAGGCCCGAGACCACGCAACCAACAAAATAATTTATTTCGAACTGAACTTCCTGTTAGGCAATGGCATTTATTATACCATTCTACGCAGAACGAACGATTATGAGCAGAATTAATAATTAAATTTGGCATTGCTGGTCGAGGTGTCCTAAGTACTTGAGTTATGAAAATTTTATCAACAGTAAAAACACAAGAGCTTTTTTTTATCGGATAAATTTCTCTTGCAACGAAACAGTTTTGCCAATCACTAATTTTACGAGAAAAACTGACATGATAAAATCGCGACACCGAAGGTGGAGCGATTTTATCTGATGTCAGTTTTTCGAGCAAATTTAGTGATTGGCAAAACTTTGAGTTGAAGAGAAATTTATCTGATAAAAGAAAAGCTCGAGTGTTTTTTGGCAAGATAAATTAACGACAGAATATATGGATGAACAACAACAATAATTATCTTTATTAATACAATAAAATTCGATTATTTGAAAGTACAATTATTAAATACACAACTGTTATAAATTGTTTGCTTTGGTGTACTGATTTGAAAATTTTCTTCTGTGGTATTCACACATGTGGAATATTCATTTTGATTTCTCGGACTCGAGGATCGTAAGGAACTAATAAGATTGTCATGATGTTCGTGGTCAATTTGGAGATAGGGTTTAATTGAAGAAGATGATGAGTGTCCCGTTATCTTTATAAGCTGTTGTTCACCTACTCTCCTGCTTTTGCTAATTGAGACACTGTACTAGCGCGATTTGAATGATTGGTAATTTTATTATTTGTGATGTCGAGTCCAATTTTAGTGGCAGAAATTTTGGTCCAAGTAGAAATCATATTGATACTTAGTGGAACATTTTTTTACTAGCCTTTAGAATTTTTGTTTTTCCAAAAGGGGTTTGGATTTAAAAAAAGTCGATCGGATGTTATGTGTCATTTCTTTTTTGTAAGAGTAATTTCAATAATCTAACGGGACAAATACTTTCATCCATTTCATTTTTCACTAACCATTGCTGTCGGTCAATTTTTTCGATCCACCTTGTGCCGTCTTCGAAAATATTGAATTATATTCAAATCTATTTGTTGGAATTCCATCGTGGTTTTTTTCTTCTTTAAAATGGTATATTTTACAGTTTACAGCTTCTCCTCCCCTCCAAGCTAATTCATAAGAAGCTATATGAAAAAATCTTTTTTGTAGTCCTTCTGGTTCTTCTGCATTCCACAATTTTGCCATTTTCAGTATATCTTTCTTGTCCAATGCTACAGAAGATACCTTCCTTTTCGCTGGAATAGCTTGTAATTCTTTCCGTTTACTATTTCTTGCATCACGGGCTTCTTTGAAAGTTATGTCGACAAAAGGATTAAATTTAATATTGTATTCACAGAAATATTTTTCTTGTACCATCTTCGCAGTCGAATTCCAAATTGACTTAACCGCATATTCTTTATAATCATCTCCATTTTTTTTTTCATATTATAGGCCCAATCCTTTAATATATTTGCTTCTTCATGTAATGGAATTTTTTCGGATAATGCATACTTTCGAACTTGACAAAACTCCATAAATTGTCTCCAGATTGAAGCTTTTGTGTTTTTTGTAGATTGCGGTATAGATTTCTCGATATTTGTCGTAATTTGTTCAGTCGAAACTACACCAAAACGATTCATCTTTTGGGTTCTTATATCAATAAAGTTAAATAATTACCACACCGATTCAAAATGAAAGCACTATATGTTCAAAATTCAAAAATCTGACGGACTAATTGACATATTGAGGAAGAGAAGTTTTTATCGCGATAAAAAAGGATGCACCCAAAGATTATATACTCTATAATCTATGGATGCACCTTTTTATCGATGTCAAAGTGACAATAACATTTCCAGATCTATGATGTTTAATATTGAAGTTAATTTATCATCGTAAATCATTTTACTGAATTTATTATTCAAATTCAAATCTTCAGGATCTTGCGTTTTTTTAAGTTCACTACATGCATTATAATTCTCACTTCTTATTTCCGTTTCCATCTTTCCTGCTGAAATATTAAAATCTTACCTACAAACTTTTCCGAAAAATGTCACAAAACCACAAACCGCACGTTGAGAGGATTAATACTTCGTTAATAAAAAGGGAGTAAATCAAAACAACAGCTGATCGCCGGGGTTGATTCGGGCCGATCGGACGTTCAGTTTCGACTAAGCTCGTTCGCATAGAAGCGAAAATAATGCCGCGGAGCCGGGCCCCCGACACGTGATCTACCTACAGCTTGAATTTGGAGTGGTTCCCGCATCGTTCATTTGAGGAAGTTTGAAAAGTTGCATTCTAACGAATCGCGACTCGTGGAGGCGAGCCTCCTTCGCTAGTAGATAGAAGGATGGAAATAATACAGACATAGAAAAATGTTATTATTTTTTCTTTTGAACTTGAATTCAAAATTGGATAAAATGCAGTGAAATTAGGGGAGGCTTGGCCACCTCTGCCTCCTCTGAGCAGCCGCCACTGCACACATCGCTTGTTCAGACTTAACGAAATAAAAATTTTGAGGGATTTACTTGGTAATTTGATATAACATGTAACATTTAATTAAACATTTTTAAATACTAACAATCAATTTGATTTTTATATATAAAAATAAGAAAGTGTATACGGTCTGTCTGTAACAAGTTAAAAATATTTAATGGATGCAAATTCATTTTAAATTTGCCAAACATCAAATTTTTAACAATGAATCTCTTCCAATAGGCTCAGAATGGGAAATGTTAGGAAATGGGGTGGACCATTATATCAATCATGGCATAAAAGAAGCTTGATGCTCCAAAAGCAGATTGTTGAGCGCATGAGGAGTTTTGGTGTTATCACTGTTCTACCCGCTTTTGCTGGTCTTTTACCTAGAGCTTTCAAAAGGTAGGGCAATTAATTTCAAGTTTATTCAATTTATTATGGCATTATCTTTATGGTATGATTTTTCAGATTATATCCAGATGCGAACATGGTGAAACTAGGGTCATGGAACAACTTCAATGAGACTTATTGCTGCCCATACTTTTTGAACCCAACAGAAGAGCTCTTTCAGAAAATAGGCAAAATGTTTATCGAAAAGGTTTGTATTTCACATGAAAATGAAATGAGTCAATGCATAACCAAACGGTTATGCATTAGGTTCGAAATGTCGCCAGAAAATAACCAAGTCATAACTACATTATTAAAAGCTTTAAAGAAACAACAAAATTATACTACTAGGTACGGGGTTCTTATAAATCATTGTAACATCGAAGGTTGCTTTGGAAAATTTTCATCTTATTTTTTCTCACAATTCTCTACAAATTTATAATTTCATTCACATTATTCAATTTCTTTCGGAATTACCAGCCCAAACTCACAGTATCGTTTGTTTAAATTAAAGTTTACATCAGAATATAACTATTCATGATAGTCCAACGCCAACTGCGCTGTTATAATCAATTATAGTGACCCTGTATAATGCCCTTGTTATTAATGGCTAAGATCATGTGCAGCTAAACGAAGCAGCCTCCTTCTTTTGGGCACACGTTATTGAATTCCATAGAATGCTTCTTTTGTTGTTATTGCAAATTATAACTTAGTAGAATAGTAGATGATCTGAAAAATTTCCTAGATTATCCAATCAGAATTTGCTTGTCCTTCTCGACTGACATATCATTGTGCCATTGAACCTGGCTAAAGAATGAATTGATTCATTATAAGGTTTTCTACTATTGTCGAAGATTTAATTAGATCTTTCGTATAGACTTCGACCTTCTCGGAAATTGCTGCCCAAGACTGAAGACAATCAAACCTGATACAAATCGTTGATGTTGAAAAAAGATATCGACCAGACTATCCTGTATGTCGCCTAGTTTTGCACCTCGATGTCATTACTTCGATGTCATTAGGCATGTATTTTTTTTGGAATGATGTGATATCAAATATTAGTATTATTGGTTCCGGTTATACTAGAGAATATCGAATATTGAGCCTATTAGCGATCGGCTATCACACTCCCTACTAAGGGGAACATTCACTCATCCCAGATAGCAAGTATCAGGGGGATTGATCTCTGAGTTGTTCGGTGTTTTTCTTCTCCTGGGTCCTGGTTTGTTCGTCCTTCGTTCCTTGGTCCTGGATTTCCCGGTTGGTGTCGTGGTAGTTGGTCTTGCAATGTTTCCCTCCATGGTTGTTCCTGGTGTCCATCGTGACCTAAAAACTTTCTTACCGTTCTAGCAGTACCGAGAAGTACTGCTTTTTTCATTACTTTGAAAAAGTTTTCATCCAAATCCTTGAGGTTGGACTTGAGGCTCTTAGGAATAATTCCTGTGGTTGATATGAGAATGGGAATGGTCCTGGTACTAGACATTCCCCACTGCCTTTTGATCTGAAGTTCAAGCTCTCGATATTTCGATATTTTTTCAGCATATTTTTGACGTAAATTGTTGTTATTTGGATGGCTACGTCTATAAGTATTGCTCCCTTCCTTTTTTTCTTCACTAAAATTATGTCTGTCTGTTACTAGCAACTGTTAAATTTGTAAGTACTGTGCGATCCCAGTACCTATAGCCTGTAATGGTGGTTCTCCAGTAGTTCAGGCTGATACATATAATATGGAATTGGTTCGGATTGCAGCATCTTCAGTTGGATGGCGAGTTCCTGATGAAGTATTTTACAAACTGCATAATGTCGACTCTTTAATTCATTTCCAGCAAACATTTGGTAGCCTCCTGTTATATGTTGTATTGTTTCTGATGTTTGGCATCCGTAGCGGCATCTATATTCGGTGAGGCTCCTATCCTTCATGATATATTTTTGATAGTTTTCAGTTTGCAGTACTTGATCTTAAATGGCAAAGGAGGAAACCTTCTGTTTCAGGAAACAATCTTCCAGAAGTCAGCCAACAGTTCGACGCAGGAATGTCGACGTGTTCCTGGGTGACCTCGTTCAGGTGTCTTCCATGTAGGGGCTCTTCTCCCATCTTTGAATTTTATCACTATCCGTTTGTGTGGTGTTTTCATGATTATTATTATTATTCTTGCAGCAATAGCTGAATATGGAACGGATAACATCTATAGTTGTGATAGCTTCAACGAGAATACTCCCCCATCCACAGACTTGAATTATCTAGCTAACGTGAGTAGTTCCATATACAAGGCAATGACCAGTGCAGACAGTAAAGCTGTTTGGTAAGAATGAAGTTGTTTACCTACAATAGCAATATTGACAACTTATCAGTTCTCAGGTTGATGCAAAACTGGCTTTTTGTTCACGATGCTGACTACTGGACCAAAGATAGGGCAAGAGCCTTATTGACTGCTGTACCGAAGGTAAATACGGGAAGAAACTCGTAATGACGTAATGAGACTTTAACTACCTCAGTTTTGACTCTTCATTTTGTGAACATTATCCCTAACAAAAAAAGGTTAATTTGTCTATCCCATTCTTCTCACTATAAAACAAGAAGTAATTCAGACATATTAACAAGAAAAATACATTTCTTTGTAGGGTAAAATGATCATTTTGGACCTTCAATCGGAGCAGTTTCCTCAATATATGTTTCTAGAACAATATTTTGGACAACCTTACATCTGGTGTATGCTGCATAATTTCGGAGGAACTCTTGGAATGTTTGGTAATTCAGACATATAAATGAGGTGATAATATCCACTCAGAAACCTGAGAATTTTCTAAATTTCGAATCATTCTATTTTCAGAAACCTATTGAGGCCAGAATGTTTGAAAATAGCACGATGATTGGTACAGGTTTAACCATGGAGGGAATCAATCAAAATTATGTGATCTACGAGCTTATGACGGAAGCAGCATGGAGGAACAAGCCTACAAATCTTTCTAAATGGTTCGAGGACTATTCAGTCAGAAGATATGGCAAAAGAAATAATAATGTCATAAAGTCATGGCAGTCCTTACAGGTATTGTTGTCATTGTAAAGTGAGATCAAGATTCAATTCAAAGGCACTGTAAACGCTCGAAATGATTCGTTTTGGTAATTTTTTTTACCCAGATTGTTTCGAAGATTTCGCAACTTCAAACCAAGCAATTCTAGAACCATTAAACTCTTTCTTTCTTGTAAGATCTGGATTCATCTATCTAAAGGGTTTCCAGCCAAATGGTTGCCTCTGCTACGGTTGCAGCACCACATTTTTCTCATAACAATCTCCTACTTTGCACATTTTTGGTGAATTGGAGAGTATTATCACGTTGTTTTTCACGTTTCCTCAAAGAAAAACTTCATGAATTCATTCCAAAAATATACCTATTATTTTTCAGAAAACTATTTACAACTTGAAAACACTTAGGCGAATGAGAGGTCAATATGCTTTAACAAAAACTCCTAGTTGGTCTATCAAAACTTGGGTAAGTACATGTTAACTATAGGATATCTCGTTCGATTATAAGATATTGTAAAGGGTTTTCCAATAAGAGGTGTTATTTTAATATTCAAAGAAAAATATCATTTTTCAAAATATATGATCGGATGTTTATTTCATTATAAAGAAGAGGCTATGCTGTTAATAGTGGAAAATAACATCAGGCAAATGACCACCACGATCACGCTTACAGGACCATAACCTTTGAATGAAATATTCCAAAACCAAATCGCAAAGTGGCTGCCCTATGTCCTCGATAGCCTCACAAATTCCATCTTTGAGGTCTTGAATCGACTCTGGGCTATTGACGTAGACCTCTTTCACGTGGCCCCTAAGGAAGAAGTCGCAAGATGTTAAATCACAAGATCTCGGTGGCCAATTGTGATCACCTCTTCGAGAAAACACTGTCCGGATCATTTTCCTGCATTTCAACGAGTCCATTCAGCAAAGACACGACGTTGTTGATGATCAGCCAGCTTGAGTTCTTGGGTTAACTGAACTTTATAAGCCTTAAGACCCAAATATTTATGCAAAATACGGTGTAATGACGTTTGTGGAATGCCTAATTCCAAAGAACGACGAGGAATGGACAAACCTGGGTTTTCTTCAACACTTTCGGCTACAGCAGCAATATTCTCTGGTGTTCTTGAGCGACTTGCACGGGTTTTATTCTTCATACCACTAACTTGTCCCAACAGCTCGAATTTTTCCACCAATTTCTTTATTGCGGTCCGACAAGGTGCTTCACGATGACCCTAAAATGTTCGAGTTTTACGAACCGTCTCTTCCAAATTTTACCATTTTTATAGAGAATTTTAATTATTTCAATGCGTTCTTGAAGCGTGTATCGTTCCATTTTTATTAATGGCGTAGTTTCTACTTGTCAAATGTCAAAAAATGACAGCTTCAAACGTGACATATACCGAAAAAGCGGTCTATTCAAAATTACACCGCTTATTGGAAACCCTTTATAATGACGGAATTCAGTCAACGATACTTCTATTTTAATAATGATAATAATTATAATTAAATTTGTTTCAGGTATGGTATGACACAAAAGATGCCTTGTTCACAATAGCTGATTTCTTAGATGCCCAATACGCAATGATTGGAAATTATGGTTATTTTCATGACTCTATTGATATGATTCGCCAAGGACATCAGATAATGTTCGACATTGTCTATGATGAAATGAAAAGTGCCTTCAGAAAAAAGAATATAGATGTCTTCAAGTAGGTACTCGTTTGTGAAAGGATGCCCTGTGCATCGTATGCAATTCTCTTACTTTGCCTGCGTATAGATAATATTGAGAACTGATTTCTTTCAGAAAGTCTAAGGATTTATCCACATATCTACTCACAAATCTGGAATATTATCTATCAATGGACGAGGCCTTTTCGCTGAACGAGTGGATCAAATCTGCTAGAGATGCAGGCACAACATCTGAAGTAAGTAAATATGTCGACAACACCAAACCTACAAGGAATATAATTTTTTTGCCAATTTTAGGAGAAAGATTGGTATGAATACAATGCAAGAAATCAAATCACTTTGTGGGGACCCAAGGGAGAAATAATGAATTACGCAATCAAACAGTGGTCTGGTAAGTGTTTAGGTATGAGGAACTGAAATCGAAAAGGAGAAACTGTCCATCTTGTCAATCTTGATTTCATTTAGTTAGTAGCTTGTTTATTATCCCACAAATGAGTTCATTTGGTACCTTTTCAGTTAGTTTCTTCATTATATGTCCTATTTTATTCCTCTCGAATATTTTTCTTTATATATGAATACATAAGGATAAACTTATAGCATCTCTTCTCCAGGTGTTGTTTCCCAATTTATTTTACCAAGATGGAAACTATTTTTGGACTATTTTGAGAATGTTCTAACCACAAATGCAACGTTTAATGATACATACATCAAACAGAAAATGTTTGAAACTGTTGAAGAACCATTCACATTCCTTAAGACGATAGAAATTGAAGAACCTAAAAGTAAGAGCTTTCTCATGTGATACAGCTTTATTCAAACTATTTTTTTCTATTATAGGGGGCATTATTTCCGATTTGGGAGAAATGAAACAAGAAAGATGGTGGAAAATTCTCGAGACATATGGTAAAAAAAATAAGAAAAAGAACAATATGTATAAACTGGACTGGAGAACTATAGACGATATATTTGAGGAATCTTCCTTCGGAGAAGATAATGTACAAGTAACATTAATAAAAAAATGATAATTTATCAATAAATGAAAGAATAATCCACAGTTTTTCGTATTTAAGATTCAACTATGGAGAAAGTTCACGAGTTTCACGTCAACAAGTTGAAATTTGTTAAGCTGGTCGAAACATAAATATTACAGAAGAAAATGATGGAAACAGCTCAAATAACATTGTAATATTGTCCATCGTCAAGACTTCGAAATATTTTCTTTTTGGTCGAAAGTACAGTAGTTTCTTCTCAAGAAACCGAATTTGCAATAAAAAAGAGTACATTATTGGTGGAAATTCAGAGTTGATACTATCGATCCCGTATGTTTTCATGGATTGATTAACCTATGAAATATTTCTTATACAAATTTTTAGCTTCGATTCTTTACCAGAGAAAGAATAATCAAATTTGAATCTTCTTTATTTATCATATCTTACATTCATCAGACACCAATTTATATATTCTCTACAGTCCATTTACACCAGTCATTTTGTAGCATCACTAAACTAAGCCTAATACGTAAATTTATCAATATTTGCTTATATTTATCGGAATGTTTTTATGAAGTACAGAGAGTATTATATATCATTTACTATCAACACTTCTCATGTTTCAAAACATTGCTCTTTATGCGAATTCACCTCATCTTAAAAACTAGTGGTACATTGGGGGATTCATTCAATTTTTGGATAATCAATCTAAAAATAATCACTTATTTACATATTATATCTTTACATATCCTTAAGCTAGTGACTAGAAGTTTTGACCCTTACCTGAAACGTTTAGTTTCAAGTTGAAAATTGATGTAAATAAAATTTAATCTGAACTAAGGAACATACTTATGATATATTACTATACAATTGTGTTCTCGATAATCAATAATGATTGATATTGATGATTAAGTTCTCATTATTTTTCATTTTCATCTACTGACTAGTCTAACGTATTAAATAAGCACTTCAATTATTTTGTTGGTCATTTCACAACTTGTTGTTCAAGCAAATCTGAAATTGAATTTTTTTCTGAATCCAAGTCTGCATGCAATAAAATTTGCAAGTGAAATTGATGAAACATACTGAATGTGGAAATAAATCGAAAAATAGAAATTTTCCTCCACTCTACATTCATTTCATTGACATTTTGAAGTTATGATTTGCAGCAACATGAAACTGATGTCATTAAAATGAGGAAATTTTTTTCGTTTCCATGATCATTTCTAGTTCCTTTCCACATTCATGAAAGTGTTCCACAATTGCAAGAAAACTGAGTACATTATATTGCAAATCAACATGACTTACACATAAGTTGAACCGTTTACAAGACCGAAAATTCAAAGAAGTAAAGGTAAGTTATTGAGCCTTAATATTAGCAGTTCTGATCGTTATACAAAGATAAATATTTCCCTTACATATTATTAATCCTAGCGAATCGGCGTATCATCTATTTCTTTGGTAGTTCTAGTATAGGTGATATTAAGTCACCTTTGTAATAGAGAAAAAAACGTTAAAGATTTTACAAAAAATTACAATATTCACTAAATACATATACGAATATAACAATATACAATTGCTGATCAATGCACTTACAATTAATTATATTCTTTAGTGCGTGTTCATAGTACTTCTCTTCAAATTTGAATTTTTAACATATGAATCTATTTCAAGAAGCATAAATCCTAAATAAATAAATATGCATATATCTTTCACTTTATTTAATTATATTGTCTTCAAAGTTCATTATCCTACGTCTTAAGAGTAAAACATTTTTAGGAAACAAAGTTAAAATAACAGATTAGAAGAACAATAATTTCCAACAAATTAGAGCACCTACTTTTCAATTACTTTTCAACTGAATAAATAAAATATACAAATACGAGTATAACAGGACCAACTGAATATTATAAAATTTATTGCAGACTACATAACAATCTATTATTGCACAACATCAACTCACGATATGCTTCTATATTTCCATGCAGAATAATTTTCAATCATTCTGTAAAATAAGCTAGTTCTGCGCTTCAGATTAACGTTTCCTAAGGGAATTTCTACACTGAAATTAATTTAGTCGCTATCACTGCTGGAATCAGCTTCGGGAACCGGTGCTGGTTTTTCCTCTTTCACAGTATGAACTGGTTTCGTTGCCACAGCGTAAGCATTTGGATTTTCTCCCTCAATGTGCTCAATACCCACTCTGAAATTTTATTCCATCAGCTTTATTTCTTATATTGAATCCAAAAATCGGAGAGGAGAGAATTTATTCATGAATAATTGCAGGCAGGTTCCCAAGAAAAACTTTTTCTGTTCGGATGCAAAGTATTTAAACAAGGGCGGAGGAGAAGTATCACTTAGTTGTTTGATACGATTTTGGGTTCAAGTTCAGAAAGTTACAGACATCTGGGAAAAACGATTACACTCTGAAAACTGAGCCAAGTTTATTTTGCTAATTTGATCAGTTATTGATTTCTGATCCACTATAAATCCCTTAATTCGAAGGACAATAATCAAGAGCAGTGGTTCTCAACCTTTTCACCACTGAGGACCACTTGTACCTTTCAGAATTCTTGGCGGACCACTTAGATATTATTATTAATATTTCCCAATAATAGGTAAAATGAGATGAACACTGAAGTTTTACTAATGAATTTATTATTTACAAAATAAAAAAGGAAATACATAGTGAAAGACAAAAGAAATATAAAAAACAAAATAAAAAGTCATAGATAGCTCCAAATTAAGACGTTAATGACTCCCTTGGTCTTGCTTCTCACTTGAAAGTTTCTCAATATTTGGCTCGAAAGAAGTTAACGCCAGTCTCATAGGAGCATTCAAATTAAGCACCTATTTTTTGTTTATTCTTGATGACACATAATATTGAGAATGTTGCCTCACAGAGATGAGTGGAATTAAAAGGGAGAAGAAGTGTTCCAAAGCTTTTTCACTTAGCAGTGGACTTTCATCAAGTAATCCTACCCAAAAATCTGCAAAATTTTCGCAGTGAGACCACATGAAAACCGTTCTCGGACCACAGGTTGAGAATCACTGATCTAGCGGACTCCGGACCTGTATTAGAGACAGGAGGCCTTCTGTAGCATGGAAAAACACTTACAAAAAGGAGTTATCCAAAAAAAGGAGTCCTGCTCAGCCATTTTAATCTGAAACAGATTTCGAGATTTCTCGGATTCGCCAACGAAGGAAGATCATCAACTTTCTTGGAACTCAAGAAGAATAGGCAACATCTTCTCACAGGAAAAAAGAAAGCAGAAGAGGAAGCACTTTGATAGAGCTTTTCTGGCCAAGAATACTCCAGAACTTGCTTCAGAACTTTCAACGCGAAATGACTCTGCTCACACTTTTGAGACTGACTATAGCCAAAAAAGATAACTGCAGATTCTGTGGAAAGGAAGATACCCGGAAGACCTTTTATGAAGTGTCTGGGAGACGAAATTATCGAGGATTAAGATATCCCTATGCTGAAACCACTCCAACTTCTGAAATTATCCAAGACACTAGATCTGGATGGTCGACTACCGTAGAGAGCTCAAGATATTGGGCTGTAAAACCATTAGTTCGCAGTGCAAAATACCTCCTGGTTTTTCAAATGAATATTGATTTATAATCTCTAAAATTAACTCATCATGAAATGAACGTTCAAAGTTTCTACATCTTCGTTCCAGTTAATGATTTCTGCTAAATAATATCTCAGATAAAACTAATCTTCAGTAAAAATTTGAATGTTTCACTCACCTATATTCATGTCGTGCTAAATTCCTGACATATTTCTCTGGAGGTTCATCACTATCGGAATTCTGGAGACTCACACTTCTACAAACACAATGACTGACTTGAGTAGCTGGCATGGTGAATTCCACATATGAATATTCTGGTAGCTTCTCAGGCATTTGGTCATAGCTAGTGAGCGCGAGGCGACACACCATATTATGAGTAGTATAGGCGCCTGAAAAAAAAACAATTTTTATAAAATATTCGTAGATGCCTTCTATACTTCTTGTTCTTACCTTGGCCTTCCTTGGGCAATCTTGGACATCTCCATACTATTGCTCTGTGTTGATGTTCGTATTTTGCTTGTCCCGAAGTCACTTCTATCAAACTTTCTTGTAGTGTTTCCATTGCTCCTAATATTCTTTCGATACCTTTGACTTTTCCAGTACTGAAATAGCCGTATATTAGTAAGTACTTGGCAAATTATTTTTGACAGTTCACAAACAAAAGTTATAAGAGGTTGAAATAGCAATATGCATTAAAGTCTTGACCAAATGATCGGTAGGTAGATGTTGTGGGAAAATGCTCAAGGTTTTGTGTTGTGCTAGAAGTAGTTCGTAAATATCTTTCGAGAAGCCACTAGTACCGCGTGTCCTAAATTCGTTTTTTGGTGAGGGGATCTCAGAAACCCGATGAGCTGGAACAAAATGAGTGGCACATTTTCGAACTCGATTTTGGCAGAATTCATTTCGTGAAAACCGCAACCTTCCAAGTCAAACCGTTTTCGAGCTATTAGAAATAATTGGAAATGGCATCAAATGAAAAGTTCTCATAACTTCTTTATTACCGAAGTTATAAACATGAAACTAAAACATTATACAGGCAATTTTTTCAGTAGAATTATGAAGTAGTCAATTCTTCTTTATTACATTTTGTTCTAACTCATCGGGTTCCTGAGATCCCCTCACTAGCCAACGAGTTTAGGACACCCGGTACATAGATATTTCTATGTGATGTCTTGACTGTGTTTAAATTACTCTGAAGTGACCTTAAGCTTTGATACTGTGGGATAGGGTCAATTTTGACCAGATCTGGAGGTTGGCGCATACTCACCGTCTGTGAGCAGATTTAACTGAACCATATCTAAAATGCTTTTCTACTCTGAATAGATATATCCAACATTCTGGAATCGGAAACCTTATCTGAACATCCTCACAAGGAACTTGACCCAATTTTCTGGAAGCAAATCCTGGCACAAGCACATCAGCCCTTAGCTCAATCTGTAATGAAATAATAACCTCAATAATACTTCGAGAGTTTACAAAGATTTTTCGTTTATATACCCCTTCGTTTTTCACTTAATTTCCCACATTTTTATGCTACTACTATATTTCATACAAACTACATTTTTGCTTCCTGAAGCTCAGGTATCTACAATTTGAATGAATATAGTAACAATATATGTGGTTCTCTGCAATAACAAAAAACCAATCTTGAGTTTTGAGTATCGTATAATATTCCTATTTCCGAAGACTTCACAAAAATTTTGTGTGGCTTCTTGTCCAGATTTATTCTAATTCTATATTTACTTACCTTAGTGCCAGTGACACAATTGAGGCTTTCAACTGGAGTGGTAGTTCACGATTTCTTGGTGGTCTCACCCTGAATCTCATCAGTTCTATGTAGCAGGCATCTGGTGGCTTGAACCTAATGAAAAAATGACAAAACGTTTTCTTCTAAAACTTGTTTCTAGAGTAACAGAATTACTCAGCCGTTTGTTCACATCTAACAAACATTTGTATCATAAACAACAGTACTCACTTTATGACATGAGTCCTTTCATATTCATCCTGCTGGACGCAGGAATGAAATTCAGTAGCTTCCAAACGAATCCATTCTTCAGTTACAACAGGAATGATGTCGTGCCTTCCAACCACTTCTTTTCCTTGACGCCTCATGTCATTAACACCAAGTTCTATATCAGGCATACCAGTGAGGAAGCCAAGGAAAAATAGCCTAACCCTTGCAATCTGCTTCTCGATGTGACCTTAGAAAAAGAATCGAAATTAAATTTTTTCAATGAAATAAACATGATTACTCCTGACTTTTACTCTTCTCAGTTATAACCAAATAAATTATTGAAAAACTCTGAAAATCATTGTTACCATCGATTGAATGGAAACAAGTTCGAAGATGTATTCGAAGAGAATAATACGTTGTAGGAAGAAAAATTTAATATTTAGGAAAACATATCAGAAAGAGGATGGTGAGTGTCTTGAACTAGAACAGAATTTGAATAAGGTTCAATTTTTCAAGACTTCAAAGTTTAGTGAGCTGAGCAGGAAAGTCTCCTGAAGACACTCAATCAAAGACAAACGAAATTGTAACGAAGATTGGTGCAGATATGGCTTTTAAAATGGATAATAAGAAATCTCAGTTGAAGGAGATTCAACGAAAAGCCTGGCAAAAGTTGAATATTGTCAAAGGCAGAATGCAAGAGCAAGAACTCACTTTGAGCAGATGAAAAAAGAATACTAAAAAGAAATTAATCATCTATATCAGACTGTTAAACATCAAACCTATGAAATGAATTTGCTCAAGACACAAAATTTCATTCGATGTACTGTGTAGATATAAGATACAAGATTAAGATTAATCTGATAAATTAAATAAACATTAAATGAGTGCTCACCATCTGCATCTTGATCAACATAAAGTTCATCCACTACTGTTATCTGTACTTCTTCCATTTTATAATGAAGAGCTCTATCCCTATGTGCTTGTAGACTAAACAAGGCTTCTTCTATACTGAATGAGAACTGTTTGAGGTCCTCATAATTCAGGGATCCTAATTTCATTAGTTGAGATACTTGTGGTGCATGTTCTACCGGCAACCCAAGTTTCTTAAGGTCACTGCCAAACTCCTTCACACCTTAAAGAGAAATGAATTTCAGATTAGATCATTCTCTATACAGGGTGTCCACTTTTGAAGTGGACAAACTTCGAGAGGTGATTATACAAGTGATTTGCAACAAATAATGTCATATAACACATGGTCGAAATGTTGACGGTTATTCTTCAATTCAACATTTCTTGATTTCAAGAAAAATTTAAGTTTTTTCTCTATCATGATCATGTTCAGTTTTCCTTGTAGTCTCATCGAATTTGACATATTCGGAAAGGGCAATAAATTTGCTACAAGATGAGAGAGCCTGTGTGCAAACAACAAAATCGGTTCTATTTTTCCCATGGTTTTTTCGATCAAATATTAATAATTATGCATACGCTTTCTCTTCAGTAAAAAATACCTCATTTAGTGTACTTCCGAATGACTTTTGTGCTAGCTACTCATTCTCCGCTACAATATCATGGCTAACATGATAACAACGAAAAGACTAAAGATTCTAAACCTGAATTTGCTCTATTTTGAATCTCTTCGTGATTGAATCTAAGTGTAATTTTATGGATATCATCAATTCATCTGTTACATTTTGTAGTTGGTACCAGAATAATTCAGGAGAGTGGGAACCATAAGATTTTAAGGACTAATGTGGTCACTTTCACGAAATCCGTGTGATAAATTTATGAAACAACCATGTATGGCAGAGAAAATACCCTCATGCGACTATTGTTTTTCATTTCCAACATGATTTAACATGAGGTTGGCAGTCATATGAGGTGAAGTTTTCGGACCAGTTATACACACCGATCACTTAGATGCCGGAGAATTCATCAGATCAATCCAGACCAACTTGACAGACATATTCGATGAAATGCACCTGTCTAACAGATAAAATGTGCAGTTTCAAATGAATGGCTGCCGAGCACATAATAGTCGTAACGTAATGTCAAGATCTAGTTAATGAATATATCGCGAATCGCGATACAATGGATTGGAAGATACGGTCAGATGACCACCGAAGAGCCCCGATCTTACGCTTATGGATTTTTATGTCTAGAATACTTTGAAAGAGAAGGTATATCTAATTCGCTTACAGACTCGGAAGGATCTCATCAACAGAATAAAATTGTGTTGTGTAGAAATACGTCAGAAACGATTTGAACTTTGTAGAGTTGTAGATTCAGTACGAAAACGACGTGTTAAATGTATTGAAGATGGAGGTCCATTTCTTCGTTATTATTTCGATTCAAGATGAATTGATGATTTTCATAAAACTACATTAAAATTTGAAGAAGAGCTTCGAAATAGATCGAATTAAGGTTCGGAATTTTTAGACTTTTTCGTTGTTATCATGTTAGCCATGATATTATGGCGGAGAATGTGCATCTAGCACAGAAGTTGATATGTCTTTCGAAGGTAAACTTAATGAGGTTTTTTTACTGAAGGGAAAGCGTACGCATAATCATTAATATTTGATCGAAAAACCATTGGAAAAATAGGACTAATTTTGTTAACTTAAGAATCATGATATTCTTCTTCTTACGACGCTTGCAATAAAAGTGATTTCGGCACACAGATTCTCTCATCTTGTAGCAAGTTTATTGCCCTTTCCGAAAATGTGGTCAAATTTGATGAGACTACAAGGAAAACTGAAAAATGATCATTTTAGGGGAAAAACTCGAAATATTTCGTGAAATCAAGAAATGTTAAATTGAAGAATAATCGTCAACATTTCGACCATGTGTTATATGACACTTTTTGTTGCAATTCACTTGTATAATCACCTCTCGAAGTTTGTCCACTTTAAAAGTAGACACCTTGTATATTCCGAAAGAAAATTGAACTATTTACCTTCATAGTCTCCTTGAATAGCATATGCAGCAAACTTGCTCAACCTATTCGATAGCTTTTCAGCTTTCTTCACTTGTCCAGGTCTAACTCCAGGCCTCTCTTTATAAAAAATATACTGTAATTTCAAGGTGAATATTTTTCCGAACTGATCATACTGCTGAGCACCAATATCCGATACAGAATAGCAAGGCTGTAATGGTAATTCTTGGAAAGGATCTTTGTCATCTTTTTGATTAAAGAGTTGTAACAGAACACAATCTTGTTGATACACTATTCTCACGAATATTTTCTTCCAGAACCGTTGGCCTGTTATTTTCTTCTTGTTTGGTTGTCTTAGCTGCATTTCCCAACCGTCTTCAGTGAAATTAATTCTTGGAAATGGTTCAAGGGGTTGGGATACATCTTCATCAAAAAGTGGTGTAGGAGGACTTTCTTGAGAACTCGTTCTTTCTAGAGGTGGGGCACCATCTGAAAAGATTTGGAATGCTTATTCTCATGAAATTCACCACATTATCATTATGTATTCTCTATATGAAATGAAAGCAAATATGTATATTTTATACGAACCCAATGGTAGAGATGGAGGTTTGACACTTGTTATAACTTCTGCAGAATCTCCACTCTGATCGAAAGGATTGAATCTAGGAGAAGTATCTGTGAAAGCTTGTTGAACTGTTGGTGGAGGTGCCAAAATAGGCATAGCACCTCCCATTGCGGAAACGTCATCATCATTTTTAGGTCTGAAATTCAAAATTATGTCAATAAACCTGAACCTTTCATTCTCAGATTCAAGAATTCTGCACAATTATTATGAAGTATTTCGATTGGCTAATAGAAATATTTCATACTTGAAAGAAAACGCCAGATTTTGTTTTCATTCCCATATTGTTTGTTTATTGTCAAGTCTTATTGAAATCCGAGGATGATATGGTCAGTATCAAGGTATTACGAAATCCAGATTTGTTCAAGATTCACAAAGAATTAGATTTAAAAAAATTGATTTTTATACCTCGAACGAGGTCATTTCTAATAATCTACCTCAGGAAAGATGGATTTCAGTGAATAATAAACGAAAAAATTTGAAAATAAGATAACTGATTACAATTTATAGTAACCACTTAGAGTGACATTCATCTATTGTTTAATCTGTTAATAAATCCCAATCCCATGGTCATTTATAATAATTTACATAAGAAAAGATGTATTTCAGTGAATGGTAAACAAATAAACTTGAAAATAAGGCGGCCTATTGAAAACAATTTATAGTTACCACTTGAAGTCATATTTATATATTGTTGAATCCGAATCATTTATCGCTATCGACACATTCTACTTCAATGTTGAAAAAATTATACTCACTGAGAATGAAATGTACCATAAGAGAAATATTTTTCAACACTGGCTATATGTATTTCCTCTTCGATTATCATACCGTCAGTTTCTAATTTGAATGAAGTTTGTTCAGTTTTTAATATTCAAGCTGTGCGATTACATAATCTTTGCTGATAGATAACCCCCACACCATAATAAACATTAAATGAGGAAAACTCTGAAGGGGCAATATTTTTCCTGTGTGAAAATGATAAAAAGCAATTCTGCTTCGTATTCGATAAAAATGAATATTAAACACCTATTAATCCATTCATGAAACGATGAATAAAATAAATAAATAAAAACAGGTATCCATAAGTTAATAACTTTCTTCTAGACTACTAGATTTAAAAACCTCATTGATTGATTTTCACTTTTTCGGCTTTTGATTTCTATTCATTGCGCGTCGAACATTTTTTGATTCTACTGATTCTACGAAAATTAAGTAAGATTATATAAAATTTGTTTTCTATTTTATATTTCTTTCGCTTCAGCACGAGAATTTCATACAAGACCGGTTTGCCTAAAATCTATCCTATAATTCGTCATAAAATTTCAGATAGACAAGATTCAAATTGAAAAACTTACTTGATGAATACAGAAAAGTCCTTGTCTTCATCGGAATCTGCAGAAGGTTGTTTGCTCAGCACATACGGTGTACTTTGAGGTACAATAGGAGGTTCTTGCAACGCCAAGAATGAATCGAAAGGTTCATCAGCTTCAAAACCACAGGCTGAAGTCTCAAAGCCTCCGCTTGCATCTCCGAAAGCATTTGCAGCGCTGTTTCCACCCCAAGCGAACGAGTCTTGTTGATTCTCGGATTTCACCGAATCAAACTTATGTGCAAACTCATCAAATTCATCATCTTTCGCGAAAACATCTATACCACTATGAGTTTCATTGTTAACAGCACCAAAGCCCTGATTTGCACTAGAGAACGCATCCTGAGAGTCCATATATTCTTCAGTTGGCTTAGAGAAAACGTTTTCGGATACACCAAAAGCATCATTCGAAGTTGCGAAGTTATTTTCTTCGCTGACCTGATCGAAAGCATTCGTATTTTCTGGGAGCTGAGAAAATGTTTCTTCCGGAGTGTAATTTTGCTGAATATCACTTGGTAGGTTAGCAACTTGGAAAGCACTACTATCCAATTGTGAAACTTCTGCTTCTTTTCCATTCGCTTCTTGCATTTCTTCCGATGTAGCAAATGGATTGAAAGTAACGCTCGAAACAGACCCTTTGCTATGACTCTCGCTAGTATCCATCTGGAGATCAGCCTGAGATATTTCTGGAGAAATGAAGTTGTCTTGCGTTATCGCTTCTTGTACAGGCTCAATGTGTTGTTCTTCAACCACGTGCGACTGTTGGTTAGTGGATTCAAAAGATAAAATAGAGTTGGAAGAACTTGGGTTGAAATTATCCACGGGTTCAATATTCAATGCCTCATCAGAACCACACAATAATCGACCTTTTTCTCACTTTTAGCTGTGTTGTACAGGTTTAATATATCCTCTTTGGTTGCTGGAGCTTTCTTGGGTAATGTACCATCGATACCGAAGAGACATATGTCATTGTCATTGTTTTTAGTTGAGTCAAAACCTAATGGCGCGTTGGTAGGTGGAACAGGTTTTGGAGGTGGTGGTTTGGAAGGAGCTTGTGTAAACGAAGGAGGCGCTGGTCTTGGTGGAGCTGGACGAGGAGGTGGAGGTTTTGGCGGAGGCTGTTTGGCTACTGATGGATTCTGGTTGATATCACAAGATAAATTATTGGAACTGCCAAAAAGGTCCTCTTTTCTTGAAGGCTCTGGAGTTCTTGCAGCTGGTGTGGAATCTCCTACATCGAGAAGATCACCGTACATTTCAGGCGTTGGACTTGGTGAATGCAAATCTCTCATTGATACAGGACTTGGTGATCTAGTTGGTGGTATTTTGTTCAGCAAGTGTGAACTAGTAGCATCCATTGCACCCATAACTGACATCAAGAGATCCTGAGTTTCTTTAGACGGAGGTTGTCTTGAAGCTTCCCCATTAAATGGATCAACTACATTAGTTGTTTGGAGATTAAGATCAGTAGGTTTCATAGGTGGAGCAAATGTATTTGCTGAAGCTGTAAAGTCGTCATCAAGTGAAAAGAAATCTTGACTACTAGAATTTATAGTTATAGTCGCTTGAGCCATGATCTGATCTCCAGACGGAAATTGATCATTATGAGTTGTGAAAGGAGTTTCATTTGGAACGGCGGAAGCATCACCGAAGATATTTGGAGAGCTGTCTGTTTCTCCAAGATCCATTGGATCGAATGCAAAAGGATTCGTTGCAGTTGAAGCAAACACATTTTGAGAGAAATCATTTGCAGCGTAAGTATCAGTGTCCATAAGAAAAGGATTGGATGCCCCAGAAGATGGGGAAGTGTGTTCATCTTCAGCGAAGAGGAAGGGATTAGCACCTTTGACATCCATGTCGAGTTAGTTTACTTCACAGAACACTAATATATAACGTTATTGGCTATGGAAGTATCGAAGGGATCAAAATCGTTTTCTGTTTTATCAAAATCGTCCAAAGAATCGTTCTGGTACCCGTCAGATACTATTGCACTGTTGAATATATCACTTCCACTTGTATTAGTTTCAACTGGTTCAGGAGATATGTCGTCTTCAAGTGCTCCAGGTACAGAATTTTTTCTAACGTAAAACGGAGTCGGTGGTTTGCCTAGTTTCGAACCATTCGAAGGTACTTCAATAAAATCTTTTTCATTCAATACTGAGGTATCGAAACAAACAGACTTTGAGCTCACAACGTTCAAAACATCAGGTCTAGAAATCGATCTTTCCCTGGAAGGTTTCTGTTTTTCTTCGGCTCTGGGATCGAATCGTCGTCGTTCAAATCAAGAACAGATTCATTTTTAATGTCAGCAAGAAGCTCCTTTTCGATGAATTTCAGTTCGGCCTGACCAGGTTTTTTAACGGTTTCGACGATTGAGGTATCGAATGGATCGCAGTATTCAATATAGTTCTCGTCACTCTGAGCAGCTGGCCTTAGAGGTTGATTAAGATCATTCAAGTCTGTATTGCTGCCCCCAAGAAGATCTCGTGAGATTTGAGTAGTGTGCAAGTTGGAAGCTGTAATGAGATCATAAATGTTCACCAACATTGTAATAATATATATTTCGTACCTGTGTCTCTTTCTCTGGTGCCTTCTTCACTTATGCTTAGCTTTTTGAGGATATGAAGAAGTTTTTCCTGCTTTGGTTTCACTTCAAATTCAACTTGCGCGTTTAAGATTTCACTCTCAATCTGCTTCAGCTCAGCTTTTCCTGGTAGAATATTCTCGGCAAAAGTTGTATCAAAAGGATCGATGTCAAGTTGAGATTCTTCCTCTACTTCAGCAAAACTTTGTTGAGGTTCTTGTTTCCTGAAATGATTGAAGAAATTGTTAACGTTTAAAAGTTTGTGAATACTTGTGATATACCGACCAAAGCTTGGAATGAGCAGTCTATCTAACTATAATTATTCTGTTACTAAATGAATATGTCTGAAAATTGAGTTCGAAAGCTAATAGGTCTCATTTCATAAAAGACAAGCAACGAATGTTTCTATAGTCTTCATTATTTGGTTTTTTATTATTCAGTATCTTTGATGTTGTGGAATTACCGGAGCAATTGATACATGCTCAATTAAAAAAGTTTGCCAACGCTTTTTCTAGAATTAGTTAATTTCTTCCCTTCATCACTTACTCGTCAGCAAAGGCGTCCCAATGATCCTCAATCACTTGAGCGACATCTGGAGTGACAGCAGGTAATGTTTCAATAATATTCTTTGGCTCCTTGTTCAAATTTTCTGTTGCAAGTTGCGCAAATTCGTCGTCCTCAGAATCTTCTAGATTTGGACCACTACTAGACAATGGAGATGGAGTGACAGGAATCGGTGGTATGTAGAGAGATTTGGATAAGTCAATAGGTTCGTTCGATAGATCTGGTGGAGCTTCTTCGTCGAGAAGCGTCTTAGGAGGTTGATCCGGTGAATCTGTTTAACAAGAAGTATTAGAGATCATGCTTTTTGAAATACACTTATATTGAAGTACTATAGATTCGTTCAATAATTCTGATCTAAAATTCAATCTAGGTGAGTTCTGCAAACTACTCGTAAGAGCAAAGTGAATAATTTTGAACGTACTAGGTAGGTATTATTTGCCCATCTGGCGAACAATTTCAGCTAACGACCTGCAATCATATTATGATTACGATAATTTACTGGATTCATTATTACTGGAATTTTTAATATTGATGTATATAGGGTGAGTCTTCACGGTGTACCTATACAGGGTTGGGAGAAATTCTTTAACGAAATTAAATCTTTTAAATCAGTCACTTGAATTAAAGCTTAAACACAATATTTGAACGGAGAATTTCGAATCAAACGCAATTGTTGGTAATAAAAGGAAATATTTTTCTTCAATCTCTTAGCTGCGCACCCACCTAACTATTTTTTTCAAATCCAAGCACTTGTCATCTGTAGGCTCGTTGAGAAGCTTATGACAGATAGAATCTTACCATACTATTTTTTCATCTGACTTATGTGGTTATTAGGAAATAAAAAACAACTCTTCATGTGTAGGACGCAGGATTGGACGACGTGGTAAATTGAATGGCCAAAAAGATCCCCCGACTCAACAACATTAGATTTCTTTCTGTGGGGGTGTCTCGAAAGCAAAGTTTATCGAAAGAAGTCGGCTGATATTGATCTAAAAAAACATTACAGTGGAAACAAACAACATACCAGCCAGACCATTCGAAAATCAATAGACGAGTTAACCATTTCTTGGTAGCATGCCAAGTTGTGGAGGGTATTTTCAACACCTATACAACGTTAAATTCACTCGTAGATAGCACTAAGAGGATATTCAAATTTCTTGGTTTTTAAAGAATTTGTCTTATTTCCTAATAATCTCATGCGTAAAATGAAAAAAAATAGTATGGCAAGATTCCATCTGTCACAAGCTTTTGAAAGAGCCTACATACGACATACCTTTGTATCTAAAAAATTAAATTTAGGTGTGGTTGCAGCTAAGGGGTTGAAAAAAATATTTCATCTTATTGCAAAACATACCTACAAATCGAAATTAATTCACGTGTTTCAGTTTTTTTGTCTTGAAAATGTTTGTCCCTAGCCACTGGACAAGTACCTAATCTAAAGTCATGCAAACAACAAATTTGTCACGATCTTCAAGGTAGAACAAGGAAAGTTCGTCTTGTACTTAGTAGTTAAACGGTTGAAAATTATTGTTTCTGTTTCGACGAACTTAAAAAGTTCCACCTTTGATATCGGTTGCTAGAGATTCAACACTGATGTATGGTTTAGTGATAATAAATTTCTACCGCTTGTGCTGTGCGATATTTTATATTTGTATACAAAGCAGTCTGCAGCTTGTGCTTGGCGTTCTATGATCTATCAGAATTTATACTGATGTGCGGTTTCAAACAAGATGATTCTGAAAAAATTGGTCAAAATTCGACAAAATTTAAGTAAAAAAAAATTTAGTAGAGCCCTGAGCAGGAGCTTTTGAGCGCTCGTTCTTTGCAGCAGCAATTAGACTGTTACTTCAAAATTTTATATGGGATTTGGGATTGATATAGTAGGAGAGCTGGCACGAATTTTTGGGCAGGTATTTGAGGCAAGCTGAAAACTTGTGAGATACCTCTCCTATTATATCCCAACTCGGGATTGCAGATCTGGCTGGTGAGTAGCGGGGCTAATCAACCCCTAAACTTGTAATGGCCTGGCAGGTAGAAAGCCCTACCGAAATGATCTGTCGTTTTGGGAATCTTATTTTTTAGTTATAAGTAACACTCCATTAAAATTTCAAGCTGCCTCATTTTTTATATTTTTTTCCAAAATATATTTGCACGCGTCTGGCAATGTTAAAACCCCGATTAAATTATTTGACAGCTTGAAATTTTAATGGAGTGTTACTTATAACTAAAAAATAAGATTCCCAAAAAGACAGATCATTTCGGTAGGGCCTTCTACCTGCCAGGCCATTAAAATGTAGGGGTTGATTTAGCCCCGCTACTCACCAGCCAGGTCTGCAATCCCGAGTTGGGATATAATAGAGAGTAATCTGACAAGTTTTCAGCTTGCCTCAAATACCTACCCCAAAATTCGTGCCAGCTCTCGGACTAATACAAAATATAAATGCAGTATCTCAACACAATCGGAATTATATTCTGAAAATTATTCAAAAAATGAAATATGTAAAAAAATACATAATTACAAAATTTAATTCTATGGTTCTGATCTCTTGAAATTTTGCATGAACATTCAGTATGGTAGTTTTCATTCTCAAAATAAATTTCACTCGAATCAAATATTCTGTTATGGAAAGATTCTTCTTTCAATATTCCAATTGAACTTTTTATGGTTCAGATGATGCGATGGATTTTGCGTGAATGTTCAGTACACCAATATTCCTTTACTTAATAAAAAATGTATTCTGTTAACACTATGGCCACAAAATTTTCATGAAGATACAGTATATCAATTTTTATTCACAGAAAAAATTCACTGGAATCGGTTATCCTGTTATTGAAATATAAAGATTCATCTTTTCATATTCCAATTGTATTTTCTATAATTCTGTTAAAACTATGACCATGAAATTTAGGATGAACATTCAGAATATCGATCTCCATTCACAAGAAATAAATTCATTCGCATCGAACATCTCTTTATGGAAATATGAAGTTTCTTTTTTTCAATATTCCAATTGAGTTTTCTGTGGTTCTGTTCACACTATGCCCACAAAACTCTGCATGAGGCTTGTTATGAGCATCTAGCATTTGACCGTAACGTTTCATTCCGATTGGTTTAGTATTTTCTGAGATATTGAGAACAAAATTTTTAATGGCCATATTTCACGTAACACCCTGTACGATTTGTCTGGTTAACATACTTAACCGAGTCATTTGGGACCCGAACTCATCCTGAAAATTTCAAGTCTCTATAGGACTATGGCTTCGAAAGTTATTGTGCTAACGGACGGCCGGACGGCCCCACTGACAGAATTGAATTTGACCACGAATTCGTCATCAGGAGACTAACCCTATTGTTTGAGACCATTTTCGGCTCAATAATGAAAATTTGAGGATAACCTCAACCATATTTATCTCTGAATGAAAAAGGAGCAACGATCATCAAGTAACAAATACCTAACGAGTCAATGTACTATTTTTTAAAATCTCAGACATATTGAAGGTAGTTGATTAAAATTATTTTTTGAAGGTCAACGTGAAAATTTATCTTTCTTGGGAATATACCGAGTATTGTATACATATTTTCGAAGCGTATACCTCAATATCAACGCTAGTTCCATATTTTCATAATCAATAATTTAACTATAACTATAATCACCTTTAATGCATTCTGCTATAGAATTCGCGTTGTCATCAAAACTCCCAAGTAGTAAATCCCTCTCTTTAAAAACTTGTCTTCTACTTGGCGCTGGTCTCTGCGTGCTACAAGTTGGCAACTGGACTCTCCCTGTCAAGACTTCAACAGCTGCTCCAATCGGTACCAATTTCTTTCCTTTCTTGGACTCAGCTGCAGGTCCGAGTATGGCCTTCTCCGCGTAGGAAGTATCGAAAGGATCGTCCCCTCCAAATTCTGTGGGAGACTCAGGAATATAGGCAAGTTTCACTTCTCCAGAAGCTATAGCATCAATATAGGCAGTATCGAAGATATCATCTTCCTCATCATCAGCTTCTGACTCAGATTCCGAAACTTCAACTATCCCAAGTTTGGTAGGGTCTGGTAATTGAGATTCTTCAACAGGTGCGCGATCTTGCTCTGGAATTTCCTTTTTCGCTTCTTCTTCGGCCGCACGCTTGACTTCACTCGGTGGAGCGACTCTTTGAAAGAAACTGGTTTCTTTGATGCGGCTTAACTCTTCCTGGGTTTTCTGGAGAACGTTGTCAACACCTGAAGTGAGAGCAAGAAATTTTTTCCATTCTTCGTTCTCAGCGCCACTTGCAGAATGCGCTTGGTGTTCTCTACGGTAAGCCTCTAATTCCTCGGGTTTGAAGAGCTCCTCTTCTTTATGTTTCGATTTTTTAACCTTCTTTTTCTTCTTTAATCCTTTGGTTATTTTGTGCATTATCCAGTCTCAGCTTCATCTATGAACCTGGAAATTGTGGAAAGATGCTTATTGTTGCAAACCAATTGGCATATAGCAAGATATTACAAATTTGAATATTTCTTTCCATTCATAAGAAAACTATTTTTTAACAATACCTACTGAGTCAGCAGAATTTCTGAACGACTGCGAGCAGAAATTTCTTACATTTCATTTTTGTGAATTCTTCTTTTGTAAACAGGTTCAAAACTTGGTTTGGTTCCTCAAAAATGTGTCAAAGACTTCGTTAATTTGATTTTTTTGTTTGTAGATTTATTGATCTACTCGCATAAAATTTCGTATTGTTTATTTTAATTTATAACTTGGATCATATAGAAATTCTTGATCTAACCCTTTCTTAATGATGATAATAATAACAATAGTTTCTTGCAGTGACTGAAAAATTCCCTGTTTACCTAAGTTGGAGAAACCAAGAAGACTGTTCATTGGGGAAAATGAAATGTTTGTAAAGAAAGTAATTTGATAATATTCACGTGATATCTAGAATTACAACTCCTTACGATGAAAAACTCTATTCTCTATTGTTTTATCACCCTATTTAATCAGAATTTAATAAAATGAATTGAAGAAGATATAAAGCTTGCCAAAAATCTATCTTGAATTATTAGATTTGAAATTTTATAACATTTTTTGTATTTCTTATACCTAGTTCAACGTTTTTTTCAAATTGTTGTGAAAAACAATATTCACTTGAAGGAATAGTCACAAGAAATCAAAAGCCAAATTCAAGCCACGTGCAATCTAATAAATTTATCTTTACTTCCTGATTGCTGCCTTCAATAATTTTATCAATACTGAAATCTTTTTATTTGATTTTGTAATGAAATAATCAAGATTGTTTATTTTTACCACTGAAAAAAAAATATTGACAAGGACCAGAATATGATCTATTCTATCCACAGTTGCAATCTTAGATGATTAGAATCACTTCTTTTCCTGAGGTTGCTTTCATTTTTTTGAACACAATGACGTAATATTATACAGAGACTTATCTCAAGCCTTTTTATGTGCATACATATAAATCTTCAATATACAGAGTGATGTTGCGATATTCATTTTCCTTCACCTCTTTTCAGATGGAAATGAATTATTATGGCGGATATTGAAATAGAGATAAGTACAATAAGAAGAGATAGGTCATATGAATTCATAGATAAAAGAAAGAGAGAGATTGAACATTTTTAGCCTTCATCTCTATTTATAATTCATTTTTGAATGAAACTAACGACATTTCAAAATCAATATCATAAAAAAATACCTAATACCTCATCTTTAGATTCCCGAATTTTAATCAAATATTTTTTGGAGTATCTCTTATAAGCCGGTAATTATAACATACCATCGAAATCAATTCTCAAATCATAATTATTCAATTCTCAATAACCATAAAATGCCGTGAAAAATTTACCTTTAGAATTCCGGATTCATATTTCATTGAAGAACTTCAGGTACCACAAAAAACTTCACAATTTTGTACACATCGTCGTGTCCTTCTACAAGGATCACGATATACATTCTCTAAGTCCTTCTAGTACACGGAGAAGGATCAAGGATCCTAAAAGCCTTGCGTAGGATGAACCAGGAGCGGAACAAGACGGGGTTTCCCGACGATATATTGATTTTCTCTCATGCTAACATGAAAAGGGGTGACAATCAGGAAATATTGATGCGTGCAAAAATAATTTCACATTGAATTTGATGAATTATGTGTTTTCGTGTTTTTTTGGCAACCCAAGGAATGACGGATTGATGTTAGAGATACTGCAATTGAAAGTCAGCAAAATCCAGCCCAAAATATCTATATCTTTTTCAAAAGATCGAATGCACAATAAAATGAATAGCTCTCTATAGGAATTGGAAATATATTTTTTTGCTTTCAATTGACGATTTGATTTGTACACTCAGTAACAATTTGAAATGAAATGTATTACTCACTTTTCTTGTCTTCCAGGCTCTGTAGGCTATCAGTCACTTCTGTTATTGTTCAACACATTTTATCATAAAATTAATTTGATATCCTTGTAACAATGTAATTCTTAGAGAGGAAGGTTTAGGTACGTAAGCACTGGAATGATCCCTATTGATTGTGCGCAGTTACTGCAGAGTTGGCTCGGAAATAGTCCTGGAAACCTTAATAAACCGAAGGCGGTAGACAGGAATGTTTATTCGATTTTTGTGAAAACTCATTAATTTTCGAATGAATGAAATTCCCTTGGACTGAACTTTATACTTGATTCAGGTTTGAAATTCTTTTTCGTATACCTAAATTAAGGAAAACCCAAACGAATACAGGAGGTGATTCTGCATGAAAAAATAGTTATATTATCTTATAACTTTCATCCTCAAATGATTCATTTTTCGAGATACGGGGTGTTAAAGATTTAATTTAAAACTAGCTATTTATTTGTTGCTCTGTAACCGGTCAGGATTTTCAAATGAAATTTGGTGGGTTTTAAGAGGTAGATATTACGCCTTTTCTCAAATGAAATTCAGAAATTTATCTTCATCATTGGGCAATGATCTCAATATTGTTTTCAGAAAAAAATGTACGCTACTAAGATATTTCAAAGTGACAATCATTTTTGAATTCTTCGTGTAATTTGTAACAAAAAATATTTCTTGCCTTTTTTCGTAAGGAGCGCCGATTTTATGTGGAAAAATTTTTTTTAGAAAAGCCCTGAGCAGAAGCTTTTGAGCGCTCGTTCTTTGGTGGAGCAGTAAGACTATTACCTCAAACTCTTATATGGCATTTCAGATTGATACCAAATATATAAATGCAGAATCTCAGCACAATCGGAATTATAGTCTGAATATGATTCGAAAAATGAATATGTAAGAAATAATTGATTACATAAATTAAATTTTATGGTTCTGATGATGCGATCCCCTTGAAATTTCGCATAAACATTCAATATAGTAGTTTACCTCTAAAAAAATTTCACTCGAATCGGATATTCTGTTATGGAAATATAAAGATTCTTCTTTCAATACTCCAATTGAATTTTCTATGGTTCTGTTAACACTATGGCCACAAATTTTGCATGGTTATTCAGATTAACAATCTTTATTCACAGAAAAAATTTCACTCTAATCGGATATCCTGTTATGGAAATATAAAGATTTTTCTCTTCAACATTCCAATTTAATTTTTTATGGTTTGAAACTATGGTCACGAAATTTTGGATGAACAATTAGAATATTGATCTCCATTAAAAAAAAATTCACTGGAATCGGAGATCTTTTTATGGTATATGAACTTTTTTAATATTCCAATTGAATTTTTACGGTTCTGTTCACATTATGACCACAAAATGTTGCATGAGGCTTGATATCAGCATCTTAAATTTGGCCGTAACATTTCATTCCGATTGGTTTCGTATTTTCTTATATATTAACAAACTTAACCGAGCCATTTGGCACCCGAACTCATCCTGAAAATTTCAAGTCTCTAGGACAATCCATTCGAAAGTTATTGTGCTAACAGACGGCCCCACGAACAGAATTGAATTTTACTACGAATAGTCATCAGAGTCTAATCCTATCATTTGAGACCATGTTCGGCTCAAAACTCGAAAATTACAGATATTTGGTAAAATGATATAGCACTCGTTTAAGTAGAACGAGCGCTCAAAACCCTTCTTTATCAATAGGTAGTCCGCTCCTTTATGGGAATTATTCAGGCTTTTCTGACCTACTAAGTTTTCCATATTTTTTTATTATTTTGAAAATGAAACCATATCCATATTCTTGAGTATATTTCACAATATTAAACTTATATAATAGCATATACATAAGGTAAAGTAAAATATATGTAGGTATAAAATATATAGCATCATTGGTATCGATTATCGTAAGTGCGACCGAAGTATCCATTCATCAATTTCTCAGCTTCAACTCCTCTCACTTTTGATTGACTTTTCCTCTTTTTTCTTTCCTCCCTCTTCCTTTCAATCTACAAATGGAAAATACAGAATTAAAATTCCGAATTCTCTCTGAAAATTTGGATATTTCATGAAAGTTAAACCAACGCTTTCACGTCAGGCCTTTCTCCCAATTTTCAATATCAAAATGAAAACTTTTTCTTTTTTGTGTAAACCAACCTGTTTATAGTTTAAATGAAAACTGAATAAGCTAGAAATCTATGGAGTGTTGTTCTTTTGGTAACTTACTGCGTCATAATCATCAGTGTCCACAAATCCAGGAATTATTGGAAGTCTTCGATCTGGTGGTTTTTCACGCATATGCTCAAAAAGGAGCATTGCTTCTCTCTTTTTCTCATAGGATTGAAGTATTCGTATTATTCCGTCTTGTCTTCGTTGGAAAATTTCATCAACCTTTGCTTTTTCAAATTTCCATTCGTTTATTACTCCTAAGCACTGGAAATAAATCCCAATGATTTCTTTTAAACGAAAACATATATATTTATTCATTCATAATATTATAATACGTTTCTTGAGATATTTGAGAACCTACAAAATTTCAGAAACGAACTTAACTGAGGTATTTGGGAACCGAACTTGCTCTGAAAATCTCAAGTGTTTAGGACAGTCCCTTCGAAAGTTATTGTGCTAACGGACGAACGGAGGGACGGCCGTCTCCACGGACAGAATTGAATTTAACAACGAATTTGTGATCAGGGAGCCGAACCCTATCGTTCGAGACCATTTTCAGCTCAACGTTCGAAAATTACAGACATCTTGGCGAAACGATTTAGTCCTCGTTTAAGTAGAGCGAGCGCTTAAAAACTAGGTATATAATTTTCGATTGCAGAAACCACTTCGATGTGTTCCATCAGCAAATGAAAGTCTTTATCGATTATCTCCTTTTTGCTACATATTTACAAACAGAAAACCGTCAAAAACAATCAAATTTGTTTAACGTCATTCCTTATATTACTGGTTTTTCAGAGAAAAAAGAAGAATTGGTTCCAAATTCAACATAAGAACTGTTTTCAAAACACAAAATGATTTGAGATCCATTCTAACCAGAATGAAAGCAATGAATGAAGCAATATTCCCTGTATATGTGGAAAATCTTAACCAGAGAGACATCAAGACCTTTAGAGAAAAGTAAACTTGAACATAAGAACAACATCAAAAAAAAAAAACATTACTAGATCACAAATCGCTGATCATGTATGTTCCAATAGCGGAGATCATATGATGAACTGGAACAATACAAAGATCCTAATGACGGAACCTGATAATTATAAAAGGAAAATTAAGGAATCCACATGTATTTTGTTAGATGAAGTAAATAATTTGGCCAATTGTTCTGTTGGAATAGATCGTATTTGGATTGATTTATTGAAGAAAGAAATGACATCAGGAAATTTCAAAATCAAATAAATCGACATCTTTATGTATTGACAGCTGTCAATTAGAATGCAAATAAAAAAACACAATTCTGGAGATTTTACAAGTTTGTCTGAAGAAGGTGTCTGATATAGACACCGAAACGTTACATTGTCCTTTTCATTTATTTCATTTTTCATTTTTGCTGTTAGGCAACAATTTTTTCAAGACCAATTTGTTCTTGACAAATAAATGCAAAGATTCTCGCAGGAGCACTTCAACTTAATTAAAATTATTTAAATTATTTCAGTTTCAGAAACTGGGAGTGAAAACCTCTAAAGTTTTTCAGAAATATTTACATACCGTTTGCAAAAAAGCATCAAGTTCCTCCATATCGAGATTTTTGGCGGTAGATATTGCCATGCGAAGATTTTTCCTGGCATCGTTCTTGTTTTTTTGTAAGCAAGCGATCCGTGTCATCGTCATGTAACCATTAACTGCCCATTTAAAGTCTTCGCATTTTCTTGCCTCATGTATACATCTCCCGCAATAAGTCTTAGCCAAGGTGAATCTTTTCAGTTCAATGTTGAATTTTGCTAGTTCGTGGTACAACCAGACGATTTCTTCTTCCGAAAATTTGCAAATTTTCACTCGCTGCTCGAACGTGTTGATCAGATCTCTACAAGAAGTGATTGATGTTTTAAGCCGCTCATTACCAAAATCAGCATTTTTTTCTCTGATTAAGCCCATTTTCATCTCAACCGACAAAATTGCCGGTATTGGTCTTTAGGAAATCCCCAAGAGAAACATGAAACTCAATTGCATAGTCTGTAGGTCACAGTTTGCTGTGCAAAACACGCACAAGGCATGGCTCGTACTTTATCGAAGACGGACGCGGCCCAGCAGTAACAGTAGATTCTGAACGTTATGTGGACAAGTTGAACAATTTTTTTGAACCAACCCTTCAAGACTTTGATGGATACAATCGGGACACTTGGTTTCAGCAAGACGGGGCCACTTATCACACTTCAAATCGGCCTTTACCTGTTATTCAGGCGCTTTTTCCTGAAAAATTGATTTCTCGGCGTGTAGACCTTCCATGGCCCCCCAGAAGCCCGGACTTGACACTTTGCGACTTCTACTTATGGAGATAGGTACCTCAAAACTGTAGTCTAACGCAACAATCCCCGCCTTTTAATTGCGTCGAATGAAAATATCCGTCAGGAAATTCAAACCAACGTGTCACAAATTTTGCGACGTGTTTTTCTAAATTTGGGGTGCCACTCGAAGAATGCCAGCAGAAAAACTGTGGACATTTGGACAGCGTAATTTTTAAGAAATGAATTCCCAAGAGCTGAGAAGTATTTAAAAAAAAATTAAAATTGACTTGATAGTTTTTGTTTTATTTCTCTTTGAAATCGGAGTTCCTTAGTTGACAACCCAGTATAATATCAATCGGGAAGCATATTCATCAGTTACATTATGCACATCATAATTGGACATTCGGACAATACATACAACTGAAAGTTAACAAATTTGACAAATAATTACATATTATCTTGAAACCAAATTGAAACTAGCAAATCAGATTAGGTATCGAATTAAAAACTTACAGTTTGCAAGTTTTTCGGCAATAAAAGTGTTAGCTCTATTCAACTTACATCATTTATATAATATGTACATTTAACTTATATCAACTTACAACCAATTGAGTCCTCTTCCTTTGAACCTCCTCACAAGTGATTCTTGAGAAATTCTCCTCTCTACAGGTAAACCAAGTGCCAAATTTACCCTGGTAATCATCTGCTGCTGTGTCATTCCTGGCAAAAACCGATAGGAAAATACTATGCCATCTCCTAACAGTTTAAACAACCTGCAAAAGAGGAGAGTCATCTCAAAGGAATGGTTGGAATCATGATTATTCAAAAGCACCCTGTGTCTGGGAAGCATAAAAATTATGACAAACAAAATGAATCTGATGTCTGTTGTTCAGGATTATGGAAGAATTTGGATACTTATGTCTTGAAGTGTTTCTCTATATTCATTTTTACCTGCACAATATTGCATTTCTGCCTGGAAGCACTGCTTTATTCGTATTCTTACAGTATCTGTACATAAACTCTCCTATCTTATTCACTCGCCGTATATCCATTCTCTTCACATACTGGGCAATCCTATCGAAATAACGATTCAACTTTTCGATCACATTGGTTTTTTGACTCTCAATCAATTTATTTTATTTATCCATTTCAACTTTTTTGGATCTTGTTAGGAACTCCTGGTATTTGATATTGTAAAACGGCTTTCTTGTACGTAAAATCTCCTACAACAAAAAACTACTGGATAACGTCACTAATAATACAAGGGGTCCAGATCGTAACCAAGAAATTTTAACCACGTATTCTACATCAAAAATAAGTCCTAGTTTGTCATATAAACATAAAATATGTCGAGAAATGTTTCCTCTTCGAGATACGGGGTGTTAAAAATAAAGGAAAACAATTTTTTTTATTAATAACTTTCACACTGCTTGAAATATTTTTATGAAATTTGAGACATAGGTTTTGAGCATCAAGAATCACTTTTTGCATAATATCATTTCTTTTTTTTCTACCAGTGGCGTCCATACTGCAGCAAGACTGAATATTTTCAGACACAAAAATGATTCGCCACTGGTTTTTCCGACAATAAAAATTACTATTAGAATCATGAAGAAATCACTAAAATTTGAATTAGCAATAGAAGTCTTATTATTATTATGTACCTACCTCATCAAATTTCGACGATTTCTTCATGCATGAGAATGTGTTTTATTTTTTTAACCGGAAACGGTGCCTGGTACAGTAAAAAGTCAAAACACAAAATATGCCTCAAATGAAATAAGGATTCGAATAGTAATTTTGATTGTCGGAAAAACCAGTGGCGTAGCATTGTTTTGTCTGAAAATATTCAGTCTCGCTGCAGTACGGATGCCACTGGTAGAATAGAAAAGAAATGATATTATGTAAAAAGTGCTCCTTGACGCTCAAAACCTTTATCTCAAGTTTCATAAAAATATTTCAAGCAGTGTGAAAATTATTAATAAAAACATTCGAAGAAGAAACATTTCTCGACATATGTTTATATGAAAAAGTAGGGTTTATTTTTGATCTAGAATACTTGGTTAACATTTCTTGTTACGATCTGGACCACCCTGTATATTGAAAGTTTATCAAGCTAACTTTCGATTGAAACGATTGACTGATAGTTGGTACCTATTTTATTTATTCTCATGTTATGGAAACCACCGTAAATTACCTGTAAATCATCCAAAATATTCGCTCCATTCTTTGTAAGATCGATGAGGCTACGGTTACCTTCCTCATTCTTGCCCATATATCCAGGACTTTTAGAAATATTACTGAAATATTTTTTTTCGGGAAACAATTTTCCCAAGTACGAACACGCCATGTAATTCTCGATGTTAGTTGTTCTCTTTTGTAAAGGATGATAAGGATATGAAGACACTTTCGGTACAACTATCGGGGGAAATTTTTCTGTTAGCGATCTTATAGAAGATCCTAAGGACAGATTCAGACTAGAAGCACTGCCTCCTTTGCTGTCAACAGAAAGTCTCGAGGGTTTGGTGCAAATCAAGTCTCGTTAGTTTTGGTGCCCGTGGGATGTTCTGCACTCTCGTTATCTTTTCACTGAAAATACATTGAAATGAATTATTTTCTCTACCGAATTCATAAAATAAGCAGGGGTAGTTCATATAATTTTTTTCGAAATCGACCCCCCTTCCAATATACAGCCTTTGAAAGGCGATGACGAGTTGACAGTTTTTAATTTTTTTACGGCTTCTTAAAAACACTCAGTCCTGAAACTATACATAATATGAAGCACTTAGTGGATGTTACTCACACAAATGTTTTAGATCTCAGTCCAAGGCCGTAGCTAGAAAAAAATTTCGGGGGGGTCCACCGAATGACAGAATGACAATTTTTAATGGAAAATGTTCTAATCCTGTACTTCTGAAAAATTTCGGGAGGGGTCCGGACCCCATCGGACTCCCCCCCTTGCTACGGCCTTGGATCTCACAACTTTATTATTAGGAGTTGAAATTAACAATCCCCTATGATTTTCTTTCAAAAATTGTTTTCGGGGAATAGATTTTCGAAAAATAAAATTCTCTTTTGATTTAGCATTCAATTCTGCAGAAAGAAAGTGTGTGTCTTTAAGAATGTAGATGTTACTCACACAATTTTTTTAGATTTCATAACTTTATTATTAGTGGTTGAAAATAACAACCTCCTATGATTTTCGTTCAAAACTTGTTTTCGTGGGATAGATTTTCGAAAAATAAATTTCTCTTATGGTTTCCCATTCAACTGTGCAGAAAAAAAATCTCTTGTCTAATTTCGATACAGTCAATACTTTTCTCGGAAAAAATAAAAACTTACTTTTATGAAACTAAAATTGTAGGAAGAATCATAGAAAATCTTTAAACTTCTGTGAAAACCAATTTTGGGCATAAACAATATCTTAGAATATTCATTTTATGGAACATACGATGAAATGGAATGATATTGATCATAATATTTGCTTATAAGTTTCTATTCTTTCCAAGAAAAATATCAACTGTATCGAAATTTTGCAAGAGATTTTCTTTCTCCAGAATTGAACTGGAAACCAAAAGAGAATTTTATTTTTTGAAAATCTATCCACGAAAACAATTTTTGAAAATTAAAAACTGTCAACTCGTCATCGCTTTCCAAAGGCTGTAACTTGAAAGGGAGGCCGATTCAGAAAATATTTATATGAACTACTCCTGCTTATTTTCATCGAGGAGTCATCTCCCTAAGATACTCGCATTTGCTGTGTAGCTCATTGGTAGCAGTACAGAAAGGCAGTATCTAATAATTGTCACAATCGAATTTAATTTGAAAATAATATTGATAATATCTTTAATCCAAAACTTCCCGCAATATGGCAATAACTCTGATAAGTTTCAAGAGCCAGATCTGCTCCTAAATTGCTTCAGTGATCTTCCAAATTATCACAGCTGCAATTACGGCAGGCCTTAGTTGGAATACATTGGAGTAGATCTTGAGAGATGCACTTCCACAATGGTAGCAAATAGTAATATTTTATGATACACACCTAAATCCTGCTTTCTTTGTCTTCACATCTTTTTTCGCAAAACCTACTGTCGGTTCTTCAACTTCATCCTCCTCATCTTCTTCTAAAATCAAATTCAGTGGTTTAACTGGTTTCTGAGGTTTGACAGAACCAATTATGCGTATATCTGTTGTTACTATGGGAGTTCTTTTCGTTTTTCTTCTTCGTCTTTCTTGAGGAGCTCCTCTCTCCTTTATTGCATTCTTTTGCCAAGCCGTTTCTCTAATAACCTCATAGTGATCACGTAAGGGATGCCCTGCTCTTTTTCCGACGCAATCTTCTATAGTATTTTTTGCCTGAGGATATTTTGGTGAAAAAATGAATCAAGCATATTAGATATAGGTAGATATACAGTGTGTTTCCTAAACATGCGGCAAAAATTCAGGGGATTATTCCTTGGACTATTCTAAGAATATTTTGTCCTTTGATGATTTTTGAAAAACCTCTTTGTTTCGAAGATACAGGGGAAACAAAATTTTAGATAATAACATTTTATTATGAAAAATTACATGAAAATTTAACTTAACCTACAAAAACTGTTGAAAATGACCACCTCTAGCCAGTGTATAGCGATTCATTTCATAATAGTTAAAGGTAAAATGTTAATTGCTAATACATCACAAAACGAATTCAAATGTAAACCGTGTTTAATCTGTATTCCTTTACCATCTGAACTTATCAATTTAAGTCAAAAAACTGGCCGTTTTTAGTAAATGGAATGTTGTTAAACAAATTTAAAATAAATTGTACCTACTTAGTAAACACAGTGCGGTACGCATTTTTATTTAAACTATAATTAATTTTAAAAATACATATGAAAAATGTTGTTCGCTCTGTATCTTCTTCGAAACAAAGAGGTTTTTCAAAAATCATCAAAGGACAAAACATGCTTAAAATAGTCCAAGAACAACCTCCTGAATTTTTGCCGCATGTTTAGGAAACACCCTGTATAGTACAAATGCGTAGTAACGAAGTTTAACGGTGATTTAAAAGTAGTCATGTTCTAGCCTGCTTGTTTTAGGGAAACAGCTTGTTTGGCTCAAATGTCTGTAGGTTTCGAATTTTGAAACAAAGGTAGTCCCAGTTGCAATTTTTTTCGAATATTTTCAAAACAGTGATCAATTCTCGGGATCACACGTTCGGGACATTTTGAGCGTAGATTTTAGGAAATTGTTATAATCATATCCGTTCGAAATGAACGTTTACTTTAGTCGGAACGAGTATTTGACGCTATGCTCGAGAATTGACTCACTTCGAAATATTCGTTCGATTTTACCTACTCGCTCACGAAAGAATACGTTAATCGAACGAGTGATCCCGAAATTGCCGCCCCGATTCGTTCAAAATTCATATTTAGCTACTCAATGATGACATAGGGTCTTTGACCTCATTTCCTGTTCTTTAGAAGAAAAAATTAGGAATATCAACTCTGGAAGTGTTTTCTTTCTAACACCCCGATTACACTCAGCTCACTTCCACGGCAGGGAGCAGGGAATTGAGCAGGGAAGTGGGCAGCGCTAGATTTTGATCACTACACTTCCTTGCTGCCTACCGCTACTCCTCGTGCTGCCTCATGCTCCCTAAATTGGCGGTTTTTCGGATGGAAGTCAAAGGACCAGCAGTACACGCGGCAATGAGTGATTACATTCAGCTAGGTTGCTGTGGCTGCGCTGACAATAAAATCGCCGCACGCTCTTACGAAATTTATAATATTTTCGAAAACATTGTTATTATTCTTGTCGGGAAAATGTCCACGAGGGTGAGGAGTGAAACTTCGATTTTGAAAACATTTTTTCAGTATTATGTGCCTTTATTCCTATCCCAAAACAGGAAATTTTTCAACTAACAATTCTGACGAATGTTCACATTTTCATCAACGTGAGACCAAAATTATTGCAAAAATCACACGAGCTACAGTTTATTCACAGGAATTTCAATAAAAATCAATTTAAAATCCCATTTTCAACATAAAAGTGATTGAAAGAAACCAAAAAACTTTTATCGGAATTCAATGATTTCTAGCCCATCCGCCTCAGAGGCCGATTACAAAAAAAGTCGAACTAAGTACTTTTTTTTTCCGATGACTTTTGTAGCTCAGGACTCGGCGAAGTTTTCAAATGTTGACAGAGGCTAAAAAGACACCTTGTATTCCAAACCAAAAATGAATGTTTGAGTACATCTATCGAAAACTGAATTTCTAGCTTTCAAGCTTTTTTTGAGTAACCTGGAGATACTTCAGGAAGCTGAATATTTTTTATTATTGAATGAAAGTTCAGGAAGATCATGTTAAACAGATAACAACTGCAAAATACATTTAAAATACACCCAAGATTCAAAACTCGAGAACTCCAAAAAATCGCATAATATACCTGGGGTATTTTTGGATAGCCATCGGTCTGAGAAATCTAAAAAAATTATTGACGTCAATCTCCTGTCTAAATCAACGAGACAAAGCGATGCAATTTCTCTTCGTCCGTCATTGCCGATTGGTGATCGTGAGAGCAATGCTGCGGCAGAGTGTGAATGCTCACTGCCTTCGATACTGCTGCGGAATATTTCGCGAATTATTGCCGACAACGCGAGCAGCAGTAGCAGGAGCTGAGTGTAATTGAGGCTTAAAGACTTTACCACGGTCAGCCGTAAGCGGGTCGTGACAACGATAATAATTTTCAGGAGGATTAACAACTTAAAAACTGAAACTTTCAGGGTAGGTTGAAGATTTGAATGGAAAATTAGATTCCATAAATGAATAGAATGAAATCAATAACTCTCAGGTATCAATATCTGAGTTATCTTCATTCCAATAAGAACAATAAGCGCACAAAATCTTCTAACTTCACGTTAGGGTTGCAAGTCGATACTCACTGTAAGATATCCAAGTGTGAAAACCGGCGGTTGCTTCCTTATTTTCTGATGATTGTAACTCAACATCAGACATTTTTCGAATTCCCCATTCAAGTTCAAAAATCTTATTCGACGAGCAACTGCTTTAATATAGGATGGGTCCCACTTCAAAGTTTTTCCGCATCGGATAGTCCTTTCTGCATATCGAAGCATTTACCATAGGCATTTGCTCGTTTGAAGAGCACATCTGTATTGAGGGAATTTTTCTCAAGAGCTTCATTGAAATATCTCAGTCCTGTGAAAAACTTTTAGCTGTTCATGAATTCTGAACTTCGTCATTATAAACTGATATTTCCATAAGAGAAAACAAAACTATAAGTTAATCGAACAAAAAAACATAAAGCAATGCAGTTGACGGCAGTTCTTGAAATAACACCACCACATGGTGTGAAATAGACATAAATGTCTCGATAGAATAGCAGATTATTACCGCAAATAATAATATCACAGAGAAAATAAAAGGAAGACTACAGTTTTCAGCCTGTTCATATTCTCAACGAGCATTTTAAGAATATTCTGGTCATTTCATAATCCAACAACAAACCTGTTTTGTATGGAAAGAATTGAAAAATATAGGAGAATTTCTCAAGAATTCAATATCATCAAGCAAAGTGTCTTAGATGGCATGCGTCTAGACTTCCAGAATTAAGATAATTATGCTGATGAAACTTGTGGAATGGTAGAGACAGCAATTAGAATCTTTGGGCAGACAAGAGTGTGCGTTGAAGGGACAAATAAATTCAGATCTGACCACAATAAAAATACTGTATGACTCGGATTTGATGTGAGTATACAATATCTCTAGTCCAGTCTGTGTAGAGACCTTGGTCTCACATTGGCGACACTAGGGAAAGACCAGGGGTGGCCAGATCTCCATTCTCTACACAAATTGGATTAGCAAGAATATTATAGCATTGTTGGACCAAACAGTGGCGACGCCAGCTTTCGAAAACAGGGGGGTGAGGAGGGCCAGTATTTTTCAGTAGTGGCTTAAATTAATAAATTTGTACAGTTTCGTTCTTCATTGGCCAGTTTAAAGGGGGGAGCAAAATTTTGGGGGTGCCTCCCTTAAAATTTTACTGGCTTTGGTTAGGTCATTGTTCACACATTATCGTTTCATCTTCAGAGGAAGAAGTTACTTCTTGCTCCGAAGTTTCATCCGAATTTATTTCACCATTTAGATAATGTAGAGTATACTTCCAGAAGATTGAGCTCTCGTTCTACTCAAACGAGTGCTATATCGTTTTGCCCAAATGTCTGTAATTTTCGAATTTTGAGCCGAAAATGGTCTCAAACGATAGGGTTCTACTCCTTGATGACGAATTCGTGGTCAAATTCAATTCTCCGTGGAACTATCCTTCCGGCCGTTAGCATAATAACTTTCGAAGGGATAGTCCTAGAGACAAGAAATTTTCAGGTGAGTTCGGTTCCCAAATGGCTCGGTTAGGTTCTTTAACCAGCCAATTCGTACAGGGTGTTCCATAAAATATAGCCATTCAAAACATTTTTCCTCAATATCTCAGATAAAACGAAACCCATCGAAATGAAATGCTGCGGCCATATGCAAGATGGTCATAATAAGCTTCATGTAAAATTTTGTGGCTATAGTGTACAGAACCATAGTGAATTCAATTGGAATATTGAAAAGAAGAATCTTTATATTTTCATAACAGGATATCTGATTCAAGTGAATTTTGTTTTGTGAATGAAAACTGTTATACTAAATCTTCATGCAAGATTTTGTGGCCATAGTGTCAATAGAACCTTAGAAAATTCAATTGGAATATTGGAAAGAAGAATCTCTATACTTTCGGAGGTAATAGTCTTATTGGTCCACCAGAGAACGAGAGCTCTTCAGCTCCTGCTCAGGGCTTTTCTTAAATTTTTTAGCTACTTCTGGCCATTCTCACCTTTGTTATGTAACTCTAATCTGGTCAATGATCTCCTATCCATCCTGGCATACGATTGTAAATAATTTCCTGTGGAGATGGATTCTTTTTTGCTAGCCATGAGAATTCTTTAGATTCACTAGAAAAATTGTCCCTTACACTTCTTTTGCTCGATTTCCGACTCATTTTTGCCAATGGTTGACGATTCTGACAATACGAATACTTATTGAAAATGTCATTTATGTTTATAGAATCGTGTAAATAAATTTATGGAATCATATACAGGGTGTCGAGGAAAAAGTACCATGAATAATTCCACGCGATAGAGGGCCATAAGATATGAAAAAAGGTCCCATGATTACATGTCCGAAAGTGCATCCTTTAAGAAAAACAGGGTGTTAAAGTTTATTATTTTTTTTAACAACTTAATTATTAATTCATTCGCCTGTGTTCTTGACTCAGATTTTGATTAAATTCCTTGCTGTTTTTTTGAACTGCTTTAAACAATGGTTGTTATTGTAAGTAGGTTACTTCGACGCTTCTGGACAATTTGCGTGCATCACTTTTTGATGCGTTTTTACCGGAAACCGTTGGTCCTATCGACTTCAACAAATTATACCTTTTTGAATGAAAAAAGATAAAGGAATCAGTTTTTCTAGTTCAGAATGGCATACAGTAAGGCAAAAAAGTTAGGGTTGATTTAAATGTGGAGGAATCCTGTATGTGGCACCCTCTATTAGTAATTTGAAAATTGATAGGATATTTTTATTCAGCATAATACCATTGTGTTAGACAATGGTAATACAAAACCCCCGCATATCACATTTTTCAATTCTTACCTCTTTGTCCAAAGTTATTTAAAGAAACCAAATAAAAAATAACTTTAACACTCTATATTTTTTCACATTCAATGAGGAAGCCTAGAAAAACAGCCTGTATATATCTTGAGAAAGATCCACTGAATGCAAAGTCCATTTTGGAAAAAGATACCACTGATTGATATATAGTTCAATGACTACCGAACGTCATCATCATTTGACGTTGTCAACCTACAATAATATTATGAAATGACAAACCATCACAAACCATCTGTAACATTGGAAATTTCATATAAAACTCAATAAATGTACTGTTTAGTTGATCCAGATGATTCTGTTCCTAAATCACTAAGAAATATACTCATTACACAAATTTTGACTTTGACGTCTTTAGTGATTGGAATATGGATAACAATTACCTACTGAGTTCGATTTAATTGTAGTTGGAACAGGTAATTTCAATATTTTTCAACATCAATGAATGTAGAGAGATACTTTCTCACAACCAGAACTCATTGTATATCTTTACCTTTCACTTTCTGTCAAATTATAAGTGCCATCGAGTACATATCCGAAAAGGCCTTTGAATCTGAAATCAGATATCAGATAAATCAGATCTTCTGTGAGGAGGTGTTTTCTGAGATTTAGATCAAAATGTTCATCTAATTCAATTTTTCATCAGGTGTTGTCGAATCGATCATTTCGGCAGCAGCAAGCAGAGTAGGAAAGAAAGTTCTTCATCTGGATAAGTAAATGGATTATATTGACTTCTTTCAACTTGCTTTTAATTGAATTCTTTCAGTAAAAGTTATTATGGAGGACACTGGGCATCATTTAATTTAGAGGATATCCAAAATGTTGCGAAAGAAGATGAAGTGTCTAATGATAGAGAGTTCTCACAAAGTTTGCTAGGAGATGCATCATTTAAAGCCTTGGGTAATAAACTAGGAAATATACGAAATTTTCAAATTGATTGGCATGTTCCTGAGTAAGTATATTTGAGTAACATTGTTTGAAAACATTTTCCAAACTGTTTAGACATTTTCTAAATCATAATTCTACTACTATCATATTTACAAGGAGGATGTTGAGAATGTAATATATACCATATTTTATTCTTACAGGAAATTGCCTGAGAAATCAAAACCCCTGGGTAATGAAGTGGATAAAAATAAAAAGGAAGATGAAAGGCAGGAAACAGATGCTGGGGATAAAATAGACTGTGATGTTGCAAAAGAACTAAGTGAATGTACCCTGAAAGAAGAAACGGAAACATTAAAATCTGCAGTTGAGCAAGAGCAAACGCTTATTACAAAGGAATCTCTTAAAAAGGATTATAGAAAATTCATCATCGATTTGTGTCCGAAGGTGATCTTTTAACACATTTTCTCTTTATATATCCTGGACTGCTTTCAGTGTGCAAAATTAGATAGTTCAATGTATTTGAACACAAATCTTATTTTAATTCAAACTTATTAGTATATGATCTTCTTACAGCTTCATTTTGCCAGAGGTCAATTTGTGGAACTACTCATATCATCCAATATAGCAAGATATTCAGAATTTAGAAGTGTTAGTAGAGTACTTACTTGGATAAATGGGCACTTAGAAGTAGTACCATGTTCCAGATCAGATGTATTTGCAAACAATAAAGTTTCCGTTGTAGAGAAGAGAATGTTGATGAAATTATTGACTTCAATTGAAGAAGATGAAAAGAATACAACTGGTATGTCATTTCAGATAAAATCTGATTCACAAATGATGGAAAAAATAATTTCAAAATGAGAGAATTAGATAAACTCACCAAATTTAAAATATTTATTACCAAAATGTAGATTCATTCTCTTTCGTTACTATTCTGAAATACTTTGTTATAAAAGTGGAAATTCTACAAAACTTTAAGTGGAAATTTTTAGTCAACTGCATTTTCCAAACATTTTTTAGAAGTATGATCAATTCAGTTTAGTTTTTTATTTTGAGTACTAACAATCAAAGTTATGTAGAAATGAATATTAGACAGACAAATTAATTGAGCAAAGTTAAAACATTTGACTCAACCTAACCTAACACAGTGGTATGTAGCCTAACACAGTGGCATGTAGCCTAACATACTAACTTAACCTTACCTAATCTAAGTAGTATTGTAGCATTTTATTTTACTTTACAGTACCAACTGGAACAACATACAAAAGTCATCTAAAAAGCAAAAAATTATCAGATAACATAATTCATTTTGTCCTGTATGCCTTGTCGATGAGTACTGACGAAACACTATGGTTAGATGGAATAAAAGGCACTAAACGTTTTCTTCAAAGTTTAGGTAGATTTGGGAAAACACCGTTTCTTTTTTCTATGTATGGAAGTGGAGAGGTTGCACAGGCATTTTGTAGGTTAGTTTTATACAATACAGAGTTGAACTACTAGTCCAACACTACTTGTATAAAAAATAGTCTCATTTAGATATTACTTTAATTAATAAGATCATGAGTTACAACTTTGAATCATAATCACAACACCTATTGGAATTTGAAGTTTGTTCTCAGTTTAGACACCTAATGACTTTGATTCAGATGAATAGTGATTTTTAATTCACAGAATGACAGAAGCGACACTGCGGGACATAAAACTGACAAAGAGAACCTAACCTAACCTCCCTCTCTTTTTTTCTCACTACTTCAAACCGTCAAAATATGCTCTATCTGATTGGCTCGCCGATGTAGCCCTATGTCATTCATAGAAGCCTTGCTGCCAAATGATGTCTGTGGTCACCCACTTTATTCATAAGTAGATTGACTGTGGGTTTCACAAAGCTTGATCGCGCAATCAAATCGTTGATTATGGTTAAGTCGATAGTTTATATCAAAAATGAATGGAAAATTGCACAGAAATGATGAATGTTAATAATCAAGGTGATTGGACTTTTGTGAAACCCGGCTTGAGTGTCGCATCTGTATTATTCTGTGGTGTACTTACACAACTGTGAAGAATAAAATTTCAATTTCAGATTGAGTGCAGTATTTGGTGGCATCTTCGCATTGAACCAACAACTTCATGGATTCTTGACAGATTCAAATAATAATTTTCAGTCTATTATATGTGGCAAACAAAAAATAACTGCTCCTCATATGGTTATGAATGTAGGACTAATTCCAGAATGTTTTCTGGAAGAAAGTGAAATGAATCTTGTAACAAGGGCAGTATTTATCACTGACAAGTCCCTGATGCATAGCGAAAGAGAACATTTAACTCTTTTGTTATATCCTATGAAAAATAATAAATTGTGTAGGGTACTGGAATTGGGAACCTTGACTGGACATGTCCCAAAAATCTATGTGAGTATCCGATCTTATAAAAATGGAATTGCGTGGCAAGGACAAAATACTATCTGTCAATTGTTGCGTTCAGCGGTTACAACAGTTGTACAACCGCTGAGTGAATTTGCGCTGAACACTGTTGAGCAGAGACCATTTTTCTGAGCGACTCCAAAGTACGCTAGCTGATCGCTTGTTCACTGATCACAGTTGTCTGTTTACAGTTGTCAGCTGTTTATGTGGTGTAATTTTGACATTTGGGTTATGTAAGCATACTTGACAAGTTTATACCGTTCAGAAACCTTCCTAATGATCAGTCAACGATCTGTGAGCGCTCAGTGATCAGATTAGCAGCCGTTGTTTTCGCTGATCGGAACCAATGATTTTAATTTTTGACACTGAAAAATTGAGGTTATAAAGTGGAAAAGTGGGAGAGATCAAATACTCGAGATATTCTGTGGCTAAAATGGCTTTATTATTACAGTTTTGGTACATATAACCACGACTGGAACATCATGTCCCAAAGAAGATCTGCAAGAGTGTGTAGAAAATCTTTTTTCTACTGATGGGGATTCTTTGAATGTTTGCCAAAGGCCGCGAATTTTATGGTCTTGCTATTTTTCAATTCCTGATACTAATCACCAAAACTGAAGAGCACATTGCCAAAAAATATATATGCATGCCCTGGGCCTGATACTGACCTAGACTACGATTTTTCGGTGAACAGGGTAAGTGTTTCATTTTTCCATTGATTATAATTTTCCAGTTTCATTCAATTGAAGGATACTTCAATAAATAATAATTTGGCCTTGTTTTTAAGGCTCTTGACAAGTATACAAGTGTATTTAATTGATTGATTTATAGTTATTTTGAGTACAAATTAGCTGGAGTTTTATTGAGATGGGAAAATTTTCAGGCAAGAGAAATCTTCTCATCCATATATCCTGGTGAGGATTTCCTTCCAAGAGCTCCAGATGCTGAAGAAATAGTTATTGAAGAAGAACCTGAGCCTGCTTCTGAAGCAAAAGATTCTACAACTACTACTAATGACACAAATCAAATAGAGATTGAAGAAGGATCAGAGCAGTCAATGGAAAAATCCCTCTCTACTGAAGTTGCTGTGGAAGCAAAAGCGTCGAATCCAGAGTTAAATACCTCCAAAGATATCGAGGAGTGTTCTGAAGTCAAAGAAAATGCATTGTAAATGCAGACATTATTGGTTATTGTGATATATTTTTATGTGACATAATTTATGGGCGTTTTTAGAATTGCCGAGCCTACTTATATCAATCAATAGATGCTCTAATCTGATTTAATTCAATGTGGAACTATTAAAATGTATATTCTTTTATTGTCTTATCGAAAATTAATTAAAAACTTAACCAAAATGTCCGAATTTTCTTTATTTTGAGAGAGTTTGTTGATATAGTGTATCCGCACACACTTGAGAAACGTATTATGTATTAAAACCTCACGCTGGGTGATCCTTTGATATTTTGCCGCTTTGATGGGCGTACGTAAAATGCAAGCAAACATTTTTTAATTTAGCAGATAACGATTTCCATTCAATAAAATGAGAAAACTGTGGACGAATTACAATCTACGCTACTAAAAACAGTTATTCGTGATCAAATAAACAATATAGAACCAATCAACGAGACATGATGAAAGCCTCAGAGTAAGAAATAAACATAGAGATGTCTCTACTCTAAGCATGAATAGTAGGTACTGCATTTTAATCAACCCAGCATTAGAGTGAGATGGAAAGCATTTCACTGCCACACTGGGGTGAAATAAACAATTGATTAGATTTGAATTTCTCCAATTCCTGAATATAATACAACATTTTCGTAATTTTGTATATAATTAACGGAATAGCCTTAAGCAACAATAAACTGCCACCATATCATTGAAATAATTCAGTTTATGAACGCCAAATCGAAATGAAAATGTAACACATCTCATCAAGAAACTAAGCACTAACAGATAATGTTGCTAAACTGACAGAATTATCTGTAACAGACGCAAGCCGTTAGCATCAGAGTAGGGGAGCGGTAACCCAATTATCCCAATACGGAATAGAAATACGGCACGATTTCGCAACGCCGGAAGTTTGTTCGCACGTATAAACAGATTCCACTTGGCTGCATAACAATGCGTGAAGGCAACTCTAGGTTTACTTTTTACTCTGAGATGAAAGCCGACAGTGTTGGATTGAGTGGACAGTAGTGGTGTATGTTGACATATATGGGGTGGGCTCTTTTTCAAGGCTTCTGTTCAGATGTCAGATCATATAACTGACTGGTGGAAGGATTCGGTATTATTTTATCAGACCATATTTGTTTCAAATGTTATAATCCAGATACAAAATATCTATCATCTCACGGTACTCGTTATAGGTACTCTTGACAATTGGTACTGACAAAATTCATCACAAATAATTACTTCGAAAAACAACACGATAAACAATCGGATACAAGTAGGTACGTATTTTTGCCTTTCACGTTGTTACTAGGTGTTTATCTACTATCATTTATTATCTGAATCCTAATATTTGGACAATTGGTTATCAGGAGTAATCGTTTTCGATATCATCAAGCCACTTTATGGAAACGTGAAAAGCTAGGTAGCCAATTTATTCATATCCATATTATGATAACAAAATAATCGATTGAAAGATTTCTTTTGGAATCATAATAATTCGCTAATTCGTAGCATTGAAAATGCCGCTTCTACGGGATTTGTAATGTTAATATCTTATCGAATTAAATGAACAAAGCTTTTTCTGAAATTTTCCTGTACAGGTGTTTCCGAATTGATACTAAGCCCGTTCGGCAATGACCTCCGCGAGCAGACGGATTTTGAGTCAAGTGACCACAGTTCGTACAGATTAATCTGTAATATCTGTGAATAAACGAACGGTACAGACCATCTGCCACAGAACGTACTGCTCTGTTCTACTTTCAAATTTCAAAGATCACTATTTTGGGAATATGCTCATCTTTTAACGATTCTTTCACCCTTTTCGTAGCTCTTCCAAAGAATCTTAATTAATAATTGGGTGCAAAGGTGCACTGAATGCAAAGGAAACGAGGAATGTAATACCTATCCCCTTAGTGCCTGTATTCTTGGCAAGTGATCTTTCAAAGCGCATACGAACTTCTTTGCGCGAGTCCCTCTTTTACCTGCAAAAATGCACACCGCGCAATGAAGTTCATATTCGTTTTGAAACTTGAAAGATCACTTGTCGAGAATACGGCACCAGGGAGACTTGAGATTTTCAGGGTAAGTTCGGTTCCCAAATGCCTAGATTAAGTTCGTTGACCAGCCAAATCGTACAGGATGTTCCATAAAATATGGCCATTCAAAAATTTTGTTCCTCAATATCTCAGACAAAACGAAACCAATCGAAATGAAATTTTGCGGCCACATGCAAGATGCTCATAATAACCCTCATGCACGATGCTCATAATAACCATCATGCAAAATTTTGTGGCCATAGTTTGAACAGAACCATAGAAAATTTTATTGGAATATTGAAAAGAAGAAACTTCATATTTCCATTACAAGATATTCGGTTCGAGTGAAATTTATTTTGTGAATAAAGATTGATATACTGACCGCTCATGCGAAATTTTAAAAAATCGCATCATTAAAACCATAGAAGTTAATTTTTTAATCGTGATCGTGAGTTGTTACACATTTCAGTTTTTTAATTATTTTCAGATACTATTCCGATCGTTCTGAGATCTTGCATTCATATATTAAGTATCAATCTCGAGTCCTTGAGGTAAAAGGCTCCTTGCTCCACCAATGAACGAGCGCCCAAAAGCACCTGCTCAGGGCTTTCATAATTTTTTTTTAATACAAAAGGGCGCATGCAGTTACAGTGAATTCAGATCGTTACGTGGTTACTTTTTGGTGCCTACTGCCTACAATGCGATATGATCCGTTGCGATAACGCAACGCAACAGCGCAACGGACAAGTGGGGATTCACTCTTACCTAGCGCATTTGGAAGAAAATATTCGTCACGAAATGGCAGCCATTACTGAATCCATCTCCAGAGCCATCATAAGTTATTTTATTGTTCGATTAAATGAGTTCCAAGAACGCGAAGTGTCTAGATTTGGACAATATTATCTCCGAGGAATAAATTCCCAAATTGTGTGTTTTAATACTCGGCTTAACCACCCTCTAGTTTGAACTTCAAGCGTCAAACTTCAAGCGTTAAACTTCAAGTCATCGGATTAGAATGCGACATGCCTTTTGATTCGCATTGATCGATTTTAATTTTTGAGGCTTGTTGAAGAAGTTTCCTTATTTTTCGATGAAAAATTATTAAAACAGAAATATTAACCTTACTGGAACTCTAAAGCTTCAATATTTCTTATGCTTATGAACAGCTCATAAATGAAACGATTGAAATAATCCAACTTCATATCATATTTGAACAAAAGAGGTTTTCCATATTCGCATTCGCAATCTAGAACCAATCCGAAAGTCACGTATAATCAAGCTGATGGCTCAAATGCATGTGCTCGACTGGTGTGATACTCCAGTGGCAGGCTTACCAATTCCCGAGGGGCATTCCGACCAAAATACTACATATGAAATAACCCATTTAATCAATGGCACCAAGAGCGGTTCGTGCGTTACATGTGGAACGACACTAGGTCGGCTTTGATGCTACTGTTTGCGGGAAGTAATATATGAACTTAATAACTTTCCAGAGAAGGGTCCTTACTTCTCGGCACTTTACCCTGGATATTCTGAACCGTTCCCCTTTTCTTTCTTATAGATTAAATTCGTTCACTTGTTTCATTCTTTCTGTTTATTCAGAACAAAACTCAATAAGGAAGCTTCATAGCTATATAATGTTCGTACAGATATAGTTGTATGTGGACAATATTGTGCGAATAGAAAAGTGCTCGTATGTGAATGAAATTCTGAATTTCCGGTGAGAAAACCGGATTTAGTGAAATTGGAGTATCAAAACTTAAACCATTGTTTCTCCTTAAACAATTCTTAAACTTTAGTCCGTTCACGAAAGTTTGAGGGCATAGTAGGCGTTTTTTTATTCATATGAAGTTGGCAGTATTTGCTGTCATAACGTAAAATAAAGTACCCGGTTCCGTCCGACGAGCTTGCGAGTTATCCGAGAACTCTATGCAATATTGACAACATTGCGTATCATTCTGACAAGAAAATAACAAAACATAACCTAAAATTTTAATATACACAGAGGAATATGTCAAATTTTCATGGCCAACCAACGGCTCAAACTTTCGTGAATGGACTATTAGTTATAATTCATAATCCAAACTACTGACATTTTGTCTTATTTTGTCGATTTGGTTCAGTAGTTAGTTCAAGCAAGTCCTGCTGAATTTCGCCTATAAATTACAAGTGACTAAGAACATTGATTCCTTTTGGGTAAATTAGATGAAGAGTTAATGTCTTATCATTCGAACGTCTAGTTTAATTTGAAAGACCATTATTGAATGCATACTCCAAGTAGTGTAGCTTTTCATGAAACGAATGTTCTTATTGACAGCTAAGACAATTCTGAGCAAATAGCTCAGTAAAAATGTCTTCTTTCGTGTAGTTATTGGCTGAATGTTCAAAAAATGAGCTGAATTATTGATATCGAAGGCTTTTTCTTCATTGAAACAATTTTTTTCCTTTCATCTTGAAAGTGCGTAAAAAAAAACAAAAAGACGAAATCAAGAAAGAGTAACAATCAACATCCGGAAACAGAGCCGGAACTAGGATTATAGCGCCTGTGGCAAACTTTCAAAATGCCTTAAGGAAATTCATTTTTCAATAAATACCTACATGTTTTCATAATTGACTTTTATTGATTGAATTTTGAAGAACTTTTTATTCACTAATCTCCATCCAGTCGAACTTTCCATACGAAATGAAAGTACATAAAATTTCCTACAAATTGTACTACCACAGCTTGTTCTGCGACAACCCGTTCTGGCTCAAATTATAGTTGAAAATGAGGTATTTTCTATGACTCAATAAATGAATAAAAATTAAATTCGTTTGTTCCGATGACGCGATCCTATTGAAATTTTGCATGAACTTTTAGGCTACGTTCAGATGATGAGCGCTCAACGCGCGTTTTGCTAACGCCCATCATCTGAACGTTCAGATGATGGGCGTTCAGTAGTTGTAAACGCGCGTTAGCAAAACGCGCGTTGAGCGCTCATCATCTGAACGTACCCTTAGTATATCAGTCTCGAATCGCCAAAAAATTCCACTCGAATCGGATATCTTGTTATGGAAATGGAAAGGTTTTTTTTTTCAATTTTCCAATTGAATTTTCTATGGTTCTGTCACACTTTGGTCACTTAATTTTGCATACGGCTTATAATAAGCATCTTGCATTTGGCCGCAACATTTCATTTCGATTGGTTCCGTTTTGTCTGAGATATTGAGGAGCAATTCGATTCAATTGGAATATTCAAAGAAGAATCTTTATAATTCCATAACAAGATATCCGATTCAAGTGACATTTTTTTTTGTGAATCGAGACTGATATACTGAATATTCATGCAAAATTAAGAGGGTTGTATCATCGGAACCATAGAATTTAATTTTTTTCAACGTTGATAGTTTCCGAGTAATATAAGCAAAAACTGACCAAGAATGAGATTTCTCATCTTTTTTTTGTATTTTTTTCTATGTTCCGTAACGAAATTTGTAAGCAACTATTATATATATTCGAGAGCACCCAAAAATTATAAAAATGGAAGATATCAAAACTACTCCTAAACTTTTCCGCTAGGAATTCTTTCAAGCACAAATATACTGTACTATCCCCCATATTTCTTAAGTGGTAATGAACAAAAATAAAATCAACAAAATGAATAGAAAACGATAAAAAATTGTTATTTCACATTTTGCGCCCCTAGGTCGTTTGCGCCCGTGGCAAATGCCTCCTTCGCCACGCCCACGGTCGCGCTCTGTCCGGAAATGGGAACATCAAAGAGCAGACTGCATGGTTGTCCCTACCCTATTTATATATCCTTTTGAATTGAGAGCTAGCAAAATAGAACACATGAAACAAAAAAGTCTCTAGCTGAGGTTGATGCAAAACAGGGTACCATACCACTCTGGCGTATGATACCAGAGCACAGGGAAAAACCTCAGTAGAAAAAACCCTGTCTCGCCGTTTTTACAGAATTGAAACTCAAAACGATTCAAATAAATACCTTCAATATTTAGATGCACAATACTTAATTCATGCTCTTGGTCAAAGAGGGTGTTTTAAACCAGGTCTGGCATTCCAAGTGATGATTTTTCGAATCTCCTGTTTTTTTAAGACCGATACAGGACCCTATCAAAGGGTAATCATCTCCCATAGATTTAAATAGTAGTATTTTATTCTCAATATCAAATTCAATTTCGGAATAATGATAAAACATGTGATAAACTTATGGTTATCCCTGATGGGATATATCATATCTGCAACCTGTCTTTAGAGACGAAACTGCCAAGAAAATTCGCTATGAGAAAGAATTTAACTTCATAAATAAGTAAAAGCCTGGAATTAAAAACCCACCACTTCCTTAGTCTAATGAAGCATACTAAAATGTTATATGACTCTTCCAAAACCACTATGGAAGCTGAGCCGGTGTATTTGGGACTAGAACCAGATTCTCGAAACTGATAGGTTGAAATCCCTTCGAAAGAAGCTGCTTCATCAAACCAGTTCTAACTCTCCTGTTAGGTTTTTTAAAACCTCAGTTGTTCAAATAACTTTCTTCAGACCTATACAGGTTTGGAAATTCACATTGGAAACGTAAGATATTCAATGCATTAGAGAGAGTATTTTGCCGTGCAGTTGGACAGTGCTATACTGGACACATTTATTCGCTATGTTTCGCTTTCGCTTGACGCGATGGATGGTCCAATGAACAAATAATATGGTTGTCTCTCTCAAATCGACTAACACACGTCAGGCTGCGCATAATATTAGATGCGAGTTCTGCAGTTCCCTACGACACACCTCGATTAAGCAACTCTCAACGATAAAAGAGAGTCCAAACTACAATATTCCAGTAGCTCGTTCATTTAAGTTACGAATCACGTGAACCTTTCATTATAGCGCTGGTCAACTGCACGTCAAAATCTCTCTCTGATGCATTGAATTTCCTATGCTTCCGATGTGAATTTCCAAACTGTATATCACCGGTAATCATCCTCCATAGATCTAAACCTAAATTAACAATAAATATTAACCTAAATTTCGAAAAAGAATAAAAAAATCTGCCATAACTTATGCCAGAATGACCTAAATAATATCTCAGCTCGACCATTCTATGTGAAATGATCTAGAACCAGATTTTCCAATTTTCTTGGAAACCTGCCGTCGGAACCGCCGTTCCTTTTCTATTACAGCAATTTCATTTTCTCCACCGAATATCCCAGTGCTGGAAAATCCATGAAAGGGTTAAATTGGACTCTTATAGAGGTATTATAATGTTGTCGTCGACTAAACCCCAGTCTTGATCTTTTAAATGAATGGAAGTGAGAACGTAACTTTTTCCGAGAATGAAACATGTGAGAGAAGCTTTTGTGGGCGTCTGAAGTTATTACGGTGGATGCTATTGAAAAGGTGGCTCACTGATTACCAATGGGTAGATTTTTTGCTGGTCTCCAGCGGAGTGAGATTTATTGAACACATATTTTCACGGAGTTGATGAATATTTCGATACTGTGGAAAAGCATTTCCCTCGATTTTTTTGTGCGAAGAAGTGACTAACTAATGAAAAAGTAAGCGATTGTTCAGAGAACATTTCGTTTGAATGATGACGAGTCCCTTTTTTTGAGATCTGGTTCTATTTGAACGAATGCTATTATCGTTTGAACAAATGTCTGTAATTTTTCAATTTTGAGCGGAAAATTGTCTCAAATGGTAGAGTCGACTGCCTGATGACGAATCCGTGGTCAAATTCAATTCTGTTCGTGGGGCCTTCCGACCGTCTGGCCGTTATCAAGATAACTTTCTAACGGATTGTTCTAGAGACTTAAGATTTTCAGGGTGAGTTCGGTTTCGAAATGCCTCGGTTGAGTTTGTTAACCAGCCAATCGTACAGGGTATTCCATAAAAAATGGTCATTTAAAATATGAATCAATAGAAATAAAATTTCGCGGCCACATGCAGATGCTCATAATAAGCCTCTTTCAAGATCTGCTGACTTTAGTATCAACAGAACCATATAAAAGTCAATGGAATATTGAAAAGAAAAATCTTTATATTCCATAAAAAGAAATCCGATTCGAGTGAAAATTATTTTGTGAATAGATATACTGAATGTTCACGTAAAATTTCAAGAGGATTGCATCATCAGAACCATACAATTTAATTTTTTTCAATAAGGTATTGATTTTTTACATATTTCATTTTTTGAATAATTATTATTATTATTTATTCGGTTTTCAACACCTTAAGACGTTGTCCGATACCCATTTGCTAGTGCCTTATATTGTTGTTATTGTCTTCAAGTTCGCTCAAGTCGTTCATTGTTATGTCCAGACCTATTTCCGAGTTTTTTCTTCAAATTTCAACATTTTATGAGTATCGAGGAGTTTGCCCGATGCCTCAACCCCCAACCTGGGGGGGCCAGTGATTTCAGAGTATCGTTCTCTTAGGTAAATTGCTTTCTCTACAGCTAATGAACTTCACCTGCCGTGCCTCGGGTTGATCTATCGTAACGTAACCCTACACGAGAGCAGAGGCGTAGAGTCACCACATGCGCACTGCAGTTCAATTTTGTATTTGAAAAAGGCGGGAATAAGTCTTCTACTCTTTTCTTAGTAATTTCATATATTCTCTTCCTAAAAATTAAAGAAAAAGAAGAGAATTTGGCTCGGTGTAAAATGTGTGGTTTCATGAGCCGAGAAAATAATGTGAAATATCTTCTATATAAAATATTTGGCTATGTTATTGATACGACTGTCACTTCAAGTCCTAAACCTGATGTGTTCGTAAACTAAGAAAACGGGTCCGTTATCCAAGTAGGTCAGTCACGTGACCCAATGTATCGAGTTAGTAACCCTGAGTAAGTTTCCGAAAACGCCTAATGTGTGTTTTGGAGATACCTTAATCAGAGAGGCAAACATACTTCGACAATAGGTTTAATGTGTAATAAATCTTACCTGGGAATATTCTGACAAACAATAAAAAGATTTTCGATGTGTAATAGTGTAACATATGTTTTCTTCCCTTCGAATCTTTGGAGGATAGACTCAAGCATTTCTGCTTAGCAATAACATCAATTATTCATATCTTGTTTATTTCCAATATTACTTTCTGAAACGTCTAATGAAAACCAATTCCCCTATTCCTTTCCCAGGTGACTAAAATTTATATCATTCTTGCGAGTTAATCAGGGGCTTCAGCAATCATTTCATATTTTATCCCCTTATATCATAATATTTCCCTTAGATGCGGAGGAGAATAAGGCGAAATGGAAATAAACAGAAGTTTGTTTTGCAAACATAAATCGAATTAATTTAATCGTTCCAGTCTGACTTATTCAAGGAAAAAGTTAATTGTCGCAGAAGTTTTAATTAACTAAGTATAAGTAATATTTGGTGTTTATGGAACTTCAATAATATTTGGATATCTGAGAGAAAGAGGTCGAATATCAGCAGTACTTTTACAGTTTCTTGAATAAACATTTTCATTCGAATGGATGAATTAATAATATCAAGTGGGTGGTGGTGAAATTTCATACAGGATGTCCATGATGAGAAGCGCAGAAAGTGTCAAATGTTACAAAAATGAATAAAATATTAATATGTACTCGAAATATTCAGTTGTTAGTAGCTATATAGTATTAGCTACTCGACTAAATTCTAAAATGAGTAAATAATTTTCGAAGAACAAACGTTTGTTTGCGAAATAATAAACTATTTTTGTTTTCCAATATGAAAATTTGGGGAGGCCTAAGCTTTTGCACCCTTGTTCATATATAGGGAGAACGATAAATCGAATTTGAATATCAAGAGTCGTATTGATTTTATTTTAGTAATTTATGGTTTCAACTTATGTCTTCAAATTAACTATAGTTAATTTGAAGACATAAGTTGAAACCATAAATGGAAACAGAAACTTATTATTTATCAATACCTTAGCTTAGGCCACAAAGTGTAGTTATTTTTTTTAGTGTCGATTTAGATCCAGATTTTCAATAAACTCCCGTATACAGGGTGTCTGTGAACAAAGGAGAGGGAGGTGGTAGATGATTTCTTGATGAAAATAAGCAGGGGTAGTTCATATAATTTTTTTCGGAATCGTCCACCCTTCCAAGTTAGGTACATAATAATATGATTCATTGAGTAGATGTAACTCACACAATTTTTAATCCCATAATTTCATTATTAGGGGTCGAAAATAACAACCCCTTACGATTTTCCTTCAAAAACTCTTTTCGTGGAATAGATTTTCGAAAAATAAAATTCTCTTATTGTTTCGCATTCAATTTTGGAGAAAAAAGTCTCAAGCAAAATTTCGATACAGTCGATACTTTTCTCGAAAAAAATTGAAACTTACAAGCAGTTATGATCACTGAACACGTCGATTTTTGATGATTTTGATGATAATCTAATATACAGGGTGAATTACTTTCGAGGACGTCACCGTCATTTTTTTAAATGGAACACCCCCATTTTGTCTCGATTTTCGGATTCCAAAATGTACCACATGTTGATCCCAATTGGTACAGGGTGGACTAAAGTACAATAGTTTCGTGTGTGCTTATAGTAGTAACGTGTGTAACATTCTTTATTAGTCAAATTAACAATATTATCAAAAATACTTAGATATTGTCTAGAAGCAATTGGTTTAAATGTACCTAAGCAACCTGTAGTTTGTTTCATTTTTAGATTAGTAAAAATGAGCTGTTTCCAAACATTTTACTATAAGAGCACGTACAAAACTATGTATTTTGTCTACCCTGTACCAATTGGAATCAACGGAGGTTTTACTAAAAATGAATTTGTTCCATTCTTTACGGACATAGTGTATAAAACCTATGGTTTTCAAAGATTATTATCATCATATGCCACCCGTAGGATAAGTTATTTAAGGACATAATAAACTACCAAATGGTTTTCCTGTCTACCCAAACAGATAAATTCGGCACTATTATTTCCAATTATCTACCCTAAAGTGAGTATATTCTGCAAACTTTTACTCCCAAACTTCGCTGTAAAATCCATTAGATCTGACATATTTATTTGTTATTATAACAGTGTAAACTTTCACGGAAACGATGTCGTAGGTTTCATATCTACATCGCATCCCTTTTTCTGCGTCTCACAGAAAAGACGAAGAAGGAAGTGAACTACGAAATGTAGGTCAAAACGGAAACAACTCGACAGGGATCACATCATAGCTATCTCCAGCACTCCAAACGTTGGTTGTGAGGTTTCTAGCGCTTGAAAATTCCTAGCAGCAAACTATTGCATAAAGTTTTTTCAGACGCGTGTTTGGAATGGTGAAGTAATAGGGGATGGAATCGAAAAGTTGCATGGATAAAATTAATCAATACTTCGCCTTTGACATCGACGTTGACTTGCCCACAGGGGAACCTAAAGGCCTGAAATTACTCAACGTTGAAATTTTTCTGAATGAACCATAATCATTCTTCATAATTTACTTCTGATTCCGGATTTTTTCAGTTGAGAAAATGTTTCAGTTCACTGCTCGCGATGGCGGCGATTCATTTTTTATTCTAATCATCTAGAAAGATGATTGTGTACCTATAGGCGTTTTCGGATACTTACTCGGGTTAACTCGATCCACAACCTTCGATTTCGTTTACGTAACCCGAACATTCAACCCGTGTTCGGAAAGTACAGTGTTATTAACTCGATCACTGACTCAGGTTGATCTATCATAACCCTACACGAGATGAGCAGGGTCGTAGAATCATCGCATGTGCACTGCAGCTCAATTTTGTATTTGAAAAAGGCTGGAATGAGTCTTCTTCTCTTTTCTTAGTAATTTCATATATTCTATTCCTGAAAATTATGGGAAGAGAGAGAGATTGGCTCAGTGTGAAATGTGTGGTTGCATGAGCCGAGAAATTTTTTTTATGTTTAGGTTCCTAGGACTGGAGATATCCTGTAATGTTCAGAGAACATCGTGAGAACCAAGGAAAGAAGTAGGAATTGGTGTTCTTTTCGAATTTAGGTTATAGGCCTCGCTGTTAGTTGGATGAACGAGTCTTTGAAAAGGGATGTTCTGCAGGTCTCTAAAGAGACCACATAGGGGTGCGAAGATCGAACTTGAAGGATCAACCTCGAAGAGACTGTCAAAGGAGGAAAGATTGATGATATTTCAGGAGAGCATCGCCCATGAAAATATCGATAGAACTGAGACAGATCGCCAACCCTTCTACGGTGTTCCAGAGAAGTAAGCGAGTAAGTCAGCGATGTATCACCGACGAGACGAATTGCCTGTTTTTGGACAGAATCCAACAGCTTCAGAACATGTTTAGGAGCCGTACCTCAAACATGGAAACAGTACTCCAAGACAGGTCGTATCTCTGCCTTATAGATCATAAGCAGCTGACTGGAAGTGAAATAGCTCCTGGAACGAAACCGAAAACCAAGTTTTTGGGATGCACTCTTAGCGATTGATCTCACGTGATTTTCCCAATGAAGGTTATTGCTGATAGTAATACCAAGCATCGAGATGATTGACTTCAGGGCTATGGTTACTCCTGACAAGCTTAGGTTGGGCATAATGTGAAACAACTTCTTCATAACTTTGTATGCAGATCTTTCTGCGTTTAACCTAAAGCCCTCTTTACTTCTTTAATATAGGTACTCAAAGATAACATTGAACATGCGAGGCCACACCAGAAATTATAAGGAAGATTTTACAGAAGCCAATAAATCTAATCAGTAAATAAACTGAAACTGGAAAAATAAATTCTCTACTTCTTCATCATAGGAGCTCAAAAATATTTCATTGAAGTGACCTGATGGAGTTTTTTGCATTTCCGACATCTCAAGTCATCCATTGTCAAGTATGATAGCAAGAGATGTATGACAGCAATAAAGAATAATTTTCTGAAGGTATGGGTTCCGGTAAACATGAAGCGACAAGCCTTCAGCCGCGACAGCAAGACTGAATAATTCTAGAACGCAGTTGCATACGCTGTTGTCATCATTAGGATGTCCCAGAAGATGAGAGAAAGACCTTCTTCGCAAAAAAATATGAGTACCTATAAACTTATAACCTAATAGCTGTCAGAAGTTTATTTGCTCGACGCTTTCAAGAAAGCATCCACGTGTTTGCATCGCAACGCGTTTATTGAATGCGCTGCGATGGGTTTTGCCGAGGCAGCTGTTACTTAATTCAAAATTTGATACATTCTGCATTGAGAAAAAAAAATTCGCTGATAAATTTCAACAAATATAGAACCACTATCCCGGAGCTAAACATCTACAGCGTCCAATGTTTCTGCATTATGGAAGGCGATGTTCAGATGAATCTTTCTTCCGATATTACTGATTTGTTTAGTTTTATCGATCTTATAGTACCTCCATTCGTTCAGAGTTGTATTTCTGCAATGAAAGAACTTTCTAAAAGTAGTTTGAATGGCATAACCTCCTTGTGGGTTTTTGTACTATCTTCGCCTGTCTTGAGAACACCATGAAATATCAACTGATTATTGGTTGGGAGCATAATTTTACCATCTAATAAATATGTTTTACTTGTATAACTATGCTTTATTGTTTTATTCATTCTTTCTTTAATTTAATTCTCTTTCACGCATAAGATATCAGAAGTCTATGTCTACAGTGCATTGTGGAGAAAGTCATACAAAGAAAAAAAAAGATAAAAGTATTCTTATGAAGAAATTCTGACAGACTATAGAAACATTTGTCGGTTACAAAGGCTTTTCTTGAATAAAAATTTGTTATTTGAGCTTTTAATATCATTATTCAATTTATTATAAACCTTTATACCAAAAAACATTGTTGAGTGTCGGCTTATCCTATACCTTAAAAGAACTTTTATACTTATGTACTAAAGCAGACAATTCAAAAATAAACAAAGATGGTAGAGTAAAGATGGATCGGAAGAATGGTTTGCACGACTCTCTTTGATTAATGCCTGCTAAACATCTCATCATCCTTTTCTGATCAATGAACACATCTTTGGCATCGGCAGAATGGCAGATGCACCCCAGACGGCAACACCATACCACAGAACTCCTGTGACCATACCTTAGCCTCGGTGAAACCTGTGCATGATACGAGTACAACGAAATAAGCTGTTCCATGGTTAAGACATCTTTCAAGTTTCTGATCAGGATATAAACACAGCTCAGTCTTTGTCTAAGATTCAGTGACACTTCCAATTAAGATGTTCATCTACCAAGGTTTATCCAGTTCAAATATAAAACGAAATATTTTGAATAATCACGCAAAAACTTTAGTGTCGTAAAAGTGGATGCACTAGATGTCAGACTGTTACGAAGCGTAGAGAACAGAGCTCATTTGGAAGAAACTACGCAGTATCGTTCGCGATAGGGCTGAAGAATTGGGCATCAGCGAAGGTAGTATTGAGCAAATAATTCAAGAAAAGCTCGGTTACCGCAAAATTTCTGCTCGATTGCTACCTAGACTTCTGAATTTTTAACAGAAATTCACAAGCTTGCAATGGAAACATTTGACATATTATATTTGAACCACCCTAGTATTTTGGATTGCGAACACAACTAGATCCCTATTATATCATATTACTAGACGATAACAACACGAACGTCCATAGGTCTTAGGGGTATGAGTAGTACTGAAGCTTCGAGCAGCATTCAATTGCTTACATTTCCGTCAGCAATATTGTTTTCTACTCCAGCATGCCCTATTTTATGGTAGCAAGTTGATGAAAATTTCGAAATCCTCAATCAGGTCAAATCGGCGCTTTCGACTCTGCTATCGGGATCTTTTCGGTCACAAGGCGACGCCGGTTTTCTGCCGTTATCACTGACTCCTGCTAGGCGTCAGTAACCGCCGTCGCGACGGAGCAGTTGCACGTGTTGATCGCACTGAACAAAGCGCGCCACCATACAGGGAAGTGAAGAGTTCGTAACTTGCGAATTACCCGTGGGAGATTCTGAAGTTTATCCGGATTTTATCGGTAACTTTCCAGGTTTTTTCTGGTGCTTTTGAGAAGATTGTTACATCGTGCGCGATTTTTTTTTTGGCGAACCCGATTCATTTTTTTCAGTAGTTCCCCCAATTGTTCCACCTGGATCGCATAAGACGGAAGTCCAGAGCAATTGCCGCAAAACGCGGCAAAAAAGTCAAGGTAAGTCGAAACGCGGCAGTTGAAGCATATTGGCAGTTGCAGGGGGAGGGGGTCATCGAAGTACACACCCCCCTAAAATTTTTCGATCGTACATTTCATTTTAAAAAAAATGAAAATTTTTTTGAATATTCTGATTTGAAATATGTAGTTGAATTTTTATATTTTTGGAATCTACCTTCTTAAGCAAATTGGTTGGAAACGCCCCTGTTAGGGCATCACTATTTTTATATGTTAACAAGGATTTTTTCCTGGAATTGTATCCATTTACATCAATTTATGATGCTCCTTCTGAAGTTGATAGCTTACCAATATACTCTCCTAACTGGCATGATATTGAGGCTTCATTGAAGCTCAGAAATCTTGGAGCAATAAATAAGTGAAAGATCTTTTAATAACTAGAGAACACGTAGTACCTAAATCATATGAGAATTCAACGGAACACCTGTTTGAAATGAAAAAAATTTCTTCATTTCTAAATTCAATCAATATTATTTAGAACAACATCCATAATAGGTACCTATGTGTTATTACTTGATACTGAGATTAAAATTGATTGATTCAGGTTGATTTTTCATTTTTCGATCGGTATTTTTACATTCTAATCATTCGCATCAGTTTTTGATGAGATTAAATTCGCACTTTCTCTTTATATAGATATCCCTATTTTACCCTACAACACCCTCTCTCACCATTAGCATTATACATAAGAACTTTGGTTTTTTTCTATTCAAAGACAAATATAATTCGTGTTCTTATTGTGGTATTTTGTTGTCAAAATTATTGACCTTTTACTGTGATGTGAAGAACTGTAAAAAATGAATGAATAGGTACTAGAGCCGGCAAAATTGAATGAATGGATTCTAACCACAACAATTTGATAGTACTCAAATTCGAAATATCTTAGAAATTGAATCGTTGCGTTGTCGAGTAGAATACTGGATTTTACAGTCAGAATCGATGTTTTTGTAATGTGTTTCACATAATTGGTAAATATAACACTTTTTGATAAATTTTCTCGTGGAATATTTATAACACGATGAAATTACTCTTTTGTATTATTCATATTAGCCTTTCCGTAATTTCGTCGAGGAATATACTGATTTCCTATATAGTGGAAAAACATCTGTCAAATAATCTAGACAGATCGTATATACAATCAAGAAATCCATATACCTGCTAATAGTAATCAAAATTCAATTTAAAATTGGATAAACTGAATTGTTGAAATATATCCTCTAACCAAATATGAGTTTTTTGTAAGTACCTACTCAAACCATAACGTTTTATGTCAGTTAGCAAACTTTTACTAAAAAGTAATACCATCTATATTCAGGATGAGACAATATTCACTCTAACAAGGAAAAGTACTTTCGAAGGACATTCTGAACTAGTTCATGAGAAATAAGATCTTTTGTTTAAACGTTGTCCATTTCATTAACAAGTTTTCAATTAGGAAAGATGTTTGCATATGAATTAGAATAATTAGATCCTAGCTCAAACAGAAGAAATCGCATTAAATAATTGGCTGAAAAATAAAGTGGAAACACCAATGTATTTTTTCGAAGGAGGGTAAATTACTTACCTTGTTATCTGAAAGGAGAATCAAATGTGTCTTACTTTTCGAGCGGTTATGAGAATCGTATCTGCAGTCAAGACTGAAAAGTGGTGTTTTTTGACGAAATGTTTCAACTTTGAACCATATTGGTGTGGAAATTGCTTTTCCTTTCACAAAATTCACAAAGTAGTTTCAGATCCTGAATTCCTATCATAGCTTTATGGAGTATTTTTTTGATCGCCCTTCTGAATGTGAAAGTCTTCCGCTTGAATGGGGGATTTACTGTTTTAGCTGTGTTGAGCATCTTGAAATCAATGTGAAAACAAAATTGTTGATCCCGCGAGACTCAAAATCACGAAGCGAGAACTTAAGGAAAGTCAGAAGCTTTTTGGCGCCTTGTTCATATTCAGAAAGCGATAATTCAAATCTGAATATTTTGAGAATTATTAGTCTCTTTATGTTCATTTATGAATTCGAGTCTTTCGATCTTACGGAAAATTTGGGATTCATAAATGAATCCTTTTCCAAAGCTGAAAAAGCATATAAAGTTGTTCACAATAAAAATTGGTCAGGTGAATGTTGACGATATAATCGTCTTAAAATAATGCCATAAATTTTTGATGAACCAAACTGTCACTGAAATGTAAAATTTTAGGAGATTAGTATGTGATTCTGGCGAACAGAAGAATTGTACATATTTTACTGTGTATAGTGAAATTTTAGGTTATGTTGTTTATTTTCTTGTCAGATTGATACGCAATGTTGTCAATATTGCATAGAGTTCTCTGATAACTCGCAAGCTCGTCGGACGAGGCCGGCTACATTCGGCAACGTTGACTTTACTTCACGTTATGACAGCAAATACTGCCAACTTCAAATAAATAAACAAGCGCCTAATATGCGCTCAAACTTTCGTGAACGGACTATATGTAGCGCCCAAATTTCAACCATATTTGCCGAACAGTTATTGAAATATTAAATTTTCCAAAAAAAAAAAATATTTTCAATTCGGAAATTAGGTACACACAGGTCCTGGCATCCTCAGTTTGCAGTCAAATATTTAATATGGACTTGGTTGTTTTTGACCTCAGTTTGTTCACCTGTAAGTCCAACCAAGTCGTTTAAGCCCTCACTGCGTTGAAATACTGAAGTTAGAGACATTTGGGCGAAAATCTAACAGGAAGTTCTCAAGGGTTTCTACGGAGAGAAAGGTGATAGCATAATATGTAAACCTCCCCTAGAAGATGGCAAATATTTTGATTCTCGAAATTCAACATCAGGGTATCCTTATGTAATAAAATACCTTCGCAGGAAAGTTCTTTGGGACCGCCCTTGACTGTTCCCTCAGAATAAAAAGTAAACTGTTTATTTCTTGCTCTGAGGCTGTTCCCTTAGAGCAAAAAATCAAAGATTTTGTTTGCTTTAGTAGGACGCAATAAATATATCTCATCATTTCCATAAGTTCCGGACCGTTTAGTTCCATTCGCAATATCAGTCGTATATTTTCTAATAACGTCCTATACCAGACCTTTTCCGGTGAAAGAACTACAATAACTATTAATCATGTCCACGTACTCATCAATCTTCCGATGCTAGTCGAAAAAGTAAAACCGAACAAAAAGTTCAAACTCAGTTCGTTTCAACTCGGCTGTTTTAATAGATAAATCAGATCAGAATACAAAAACAGCGTGTCGGAGGAACAAAAGAGATTTCGAGTGGGCTCTCGCTTCAATAATTCACACGGGAATATTTGTATTTATGCTGGAGTATCTCCAGATTTTTCTCAACGTTTGTTGATAGTCAGATATTTATGCTCTTACAGTTTGTAAGATAGGAACACTTCGAATATTTGTATATAATTCTGAAAACATTCGAATCCAATGATAGATTTAAAGTAATATATTTTAGGTGGATTACAATCTCTCTTTGAAATAGGGTAATGGTGCCTGAAGAACACCACCTCTTTTCATAACCCAATCTTTGCAAGTGAAAAAAGTGCTACAGGCTGCAGAGCATTTATATTGATAATAAAAATTTTAACACATGGTATCGTTTTTTCAGAGCTCGATCAATTAAACATCCGCTTTATTGCCTGAAGTTACGGATTCAAATGAACATCCTCTAAAATTTTGAATGATATGGATCTATTTTTAGAGACTTTGTTGATGTAAATTGCAATGTTCCATTAAGTTGAATGCACTCGATTGGCCAGATGATTCTGAATTCCATATTCAATAGAGAAAAGTTTATATATTTTGAATTATCTTGTTTTCAATATAAAGGAGCGTGAAAAGCTGTGTGCTATCAACAGAAAATATTCATTTTCAGTATTGTAGCCATCAAAACAAAAACAAAATTTCAATTATACATAGTGCTGCTACTCAGATTATAACGAATTCCTGATTTCTCCTTATTCAAATGCAATCTTTACTGTCGGCCTTAATTTTAGCTCAAAATGAAAATGCTATAACTCATATTCTTACAATTTTTTTGTAATTTTTTTCAGTTTCCTGTTTTTATACTTGAATTTTTTCCTCGAACGACGTTCTAACCTATTGAACCACGAAACATGTTGAAATATAAGTAAAAAGCAGCTTCTTTATTGATTCAAATATTTATACAAACATCACAATTCAAAATTTGATCCTGTATAATGTCATATTCACACAAACTTAAATATAACAAGAAAACAAAGTACAAAAACAATACAGTAACAATACTTCTAGTACAATCATATCACGATTGTCTTTTCACTAATTTAACTTTGATACCATTCCTCGAAGTTAGAACTACTTCAGCCCTTAAATGGATTTCATAGTTAGGTTCAGCTGGAAGGAATTCAAAATTTCTTATCATCTTGGAAAGAATCACTTCATTTCATTCATAGCGAATCTCTGACCTGAAAATTTAAGAATGCTAAATTGGGGAAAATCATTATTATACCATACAGTTTAAGCAAATACTAAAAGACTGGACACAAGGTGACCTTAGAGAATTTTGATTTTACGAAAGCCTATAGTACAACTAACCATCAGAACCGAGTTTTCGTCTGCTTCTTAAAAATACTGATTAATGTAAATAAACCTCAGCAAAATTCTTTCACTGTAATTTTTAACTTGAGGGGGTTGAAAGTTGTGCATGAACAAAACAGTAATGGTCGACTTTCATTCGGTGACAAATAAACATCAGGTACCATCGTCTCAATGTAAATGAGCCATGACAAAGTGCACATACTGAAACCTCCTTGAACTAACTAATTTAAAAAAAAATTCTGGAAAAAAGCCTTGTCCTCCAAAAATGCATGAAATTTTGTTAAAAGTGAAACAAAAATTGACCTGCTTCAGGATTTTGTTGCCGAATATTTTTCTTCTGAGAAAATGAATTTGTTACATAAATTTGACGCGCACTGTATACCTCACTGCTCTATGCGTTAATATCAAATGAAATTTCGACTTTGTTTTTAGTTTGATCAAAATCTGCCAACAATTTTTTCATGAAACTATAATATCCGAAGAATTCAAAATTGTACGCTTCGAAAAGAGTAGCCGAATGAAATACGTGTTATGCTATCAAATTGGACATTTTTTCTATACTTACCGATACAGTTTCTTGGCCCAGTACTGAATGGTAAATACGAACAAGGCTCCATATTTTTCGTATCCTCGAATCGAAGAAAATTGAAGGTATCCGGATCCTTGAAATATTTGGGATTTCTATGCAAACCGTATGCAAAATGTGTCAACGTGATGCCTTCTGGAATAACCTTTCCATCTGAAATATAATACGGTTATTGAATTGAACCTCGACTGACTGTGACTATTCCATAAAATTTGAATGAATTTAGAGTCAGCTTTCCCCAGCATTGGTACCTACCAATTACTGAACATTGAACAGTTCATACCAATAAATGGGCCATTCTCATTTAAAGCAGTCAAACGGATAGCGAAATTTTTGATTTTTGATAATTTGATAGTGAGAAAAAATGCAATGACTCATTTCACAATAATGTGATATACTTTAAAGTGAGAGCCGTGATTTTTTTTATTATAACCCTTTCTAAAAACTTTTCGTCGGAGTCGTTACTATGCCACAATTTCTAATTTTTTTAATTAATTGCTTCAAAATTAAATTTTGTACCCTTCACTGCTTTCGGCTGCCGCTAAGGGCATATCCGAAACGATATTTAAGTCGTTTTAACTAAGAACATACCCATACTTCATTAAAATGAATCAACCTCTGTCTCACTTTGCCTTCAAGAGCAGAAATGTTTTAAAGGGCCCACTCACTAAGAGGGAAGCGCGAAGACTTGAATGCGTGTTGTACGGGGTACAGTTAAAACAGTGTGTGTATGGCGTAAATTTGGAATGCGAAATCATCTCCGTCGTGTGGCGTGTGCATTCTTCACCGTACGTGGAAGAATGACCAAAAAGGACTGTGTATGGGCAACAAGTCTCTGCACGTTTCATATGTTTAGCAACACAGTGTCGGGTTCGATATTTATACCTTGGACATTTTTTCCTTAATAACAACACACGCCACTGCCATTAACATCAGATCTTTTTTCGACGTCATCTCACGCTTGTCGCACATCCAAACCAACACGCAAAAGTGTATGTGTGTGGGAAATATGAATGCACACGTTTGCGTTACAGCAAACGTGCAGATACTTAACTGCGCATTCTTCCTTCTTAGTGAGTGGGCCCCTTTAAGTGAGAGAAAGGATGACTGATTGACACGATGTGGCCTCTTCTTATTTGAATCATACTCTTTTTATATTAGTTTCTTTCAGGTTCGTCACGAATAAGTCAGCTGCGCCACAAACGAATAGTATGCAATAGTGACACACCTGACTGTGACGAACCTGACATTTCAAAAAAATGAGACCAGTTGACTATCACCGAAAACCCACAAATTAATATGTATCTAAAAAGTAAATTTTATGTTTTGTTGGCTCTACGAACAGCATTGATTGTTTTTTAGAAATGAAGTGAAGTAACTGACGAGCAATGAACATACGCACCTCAAAGTTGCCAACAAACGCTATTTTCAATAAGTACTATTCATTAATGAAAAAATCACTTTTTTAAATCCGTGGGTATAGCTTGGTGCCGTATTCTCGACAAGTGATCTTTCGATGCGTATACGAACTTCATTGCGCGATGTACTTCTTGCAGGTAAAAGAGAGACTCGCGCAATGAGGTTCATATACGCATTGAAAGATCACTTGTCGAGAATACGAGGTCAGGTCTCGTAATGATTCAAGATCGATAAATCAGGTTCAAAACTTTAAAAAATTAATCAAAATATTCAGGAGGAAAAATATCATAAGAAAAAATAGTAGTAAAGTAATATAAGTGAAAAAACAAACAAATGAAAATATGTGCACCACGTTGCGTAACTTTTTTAAGTTTTCGATATTCATGGGGGAGGGGGGCTTATTAATACCCCTGTAAATCCGCCCTTGATAATGATTGAGGTGTGGCCTTTGTTTGCAAGTTCTGATTGTGTATTATATGTGTCACAAGATTTTGTAGCAACCTGAATGACTTTCCGTCTACAGATATGAAGAGTATCATACAACATGTTAATCAAGGTTTTGTTTGAAAAAAAATGTTAAAAAGTATTCAAGATAGTATGGAATTGCTGAGAAAAGGTATATAATGACTGTGTAAGTTAGCAATCTTGCTCAACTCCATGTTATAGATATTTATAATGATCAAAATTATGAAGAATGGATATTAGAGATCGATATATACAACATTATCGAAAATCGGTCAAATGAAGATTTATTCACAATGCTTATGTTGAACAAAAACATTTGAAAAGACTATCAAACTGAAATGAAAGCATTAAGGAGATTTGTGTGAAAAACGAGTATTTAAAAATGCTCAAAATTTCGAACTTTAAGTAAGAAGAATGAGCTTGAAGGGTTTTCCAATAAGAAGTGTCATTTTGAATAGCTCGTAGATGTCACGTTTGAAGAGATCATTTTTTGACAGTTGACAAGTAGAAACTACGCTATTAATTAAAATGGATCGATACACGCTTCAAAAACGCATTTAAATTATTAAATTCACTATACAATGGTGAGAATTTGGCAGAGACGGTTCCATTTTTGGGTGGAAAAATTCGAGCTTTTGGCACAAGTTAGTAATGTGAAGAATAAAACCCGTGCACGTCGATCAAGAACAGCCGAGATTATTGCTGCTGTTGCCGAAAGCGTTGAAGAAAATCTAGGTTTCCATTCTTCGTCGTTCTTTGGAATTAGGCATTCCACAAACGTCATTACACCTTATTTGGATAGTATTGATCTGGACAACGCCACACAAGCAACGAAACCATTAATCTTTTGCGGGAAAAGTTTCCGGAACGTGTTATCTCTCGAAGAAGTGATCAAAATTGGCCACCGACATCTTGTGATTTAACACCTTACGACTTCTTCCTTTGGGGCCACGTGAAAGAAAAAGTCTACGCCAATAGCCCAGCGTCCATTCAAGACCTCAAAGATGGAATGCGTGAGGCTATCGAAGACATTGGGCAGCCACTTTGCGATTTGGTTATGGAAAATTTCATCAAAAGGATATGGTCCTGTAAGCGTGGTCGTGGTGGTCATTTGCCTGATGTTATTTTCCACTTTTAGTGGCATAGCTCCTTCTTTATAATGAAATAAATATCCGATCATTTATATTGAAAAATTGCATTTTTCTTTGAATATCAAAATAACACCTCTTATTGGAGAACCCTTCATCATATATTTTGTCTTACATCTTCATTTTTCTTAAATATTAATAACATACCATACACGAACTCCTAGTTACTCTCCTAGTATATACCGGCACTGGCGGATAGAGCCTCATTGTTTCTTTGATAGCCATCTCAAGGTATTTCATTTTGCCAAGATCGCCTGGTTCTACACGTGCATCCTTATAACTTCCGAAAAGTGATTCCTGCTCCTCGTACAGAATTTTCTGAAATATCATTGTTAAATTATCTAACTCACAATAGGTTCCATAAGTTTCAAACCTGTACATCTCGGTGTTTTGCCAACTCGTAAATAAAGAAACTCATGGAAGCGGTAACAGTGTCGTGACCCTGTGAAAGGAAAAAAAGAAATAAATGGTTTCGATTCTCTTATTTATTTATTTATATTGAAAAAATCTTAGAGGGGTTTTATGACCAGCAGAGGATTCACACGTAACTACTGGTGGTCAACTAAGAAATTCTGATTTAAAAGAGGAATAAAACAAAAACTATTAAGTCAATTTTAATTTTTTTCTACAACAAATACTCAGCTCTTTGGGAATTCGTATCTCCAAAATTACGCTGCCCAAATGCCCACAGTTTTTCTGCTGGCACTCTTCGAGTCGAACCCCTAAATTAAAAAAAAAACACGTCGCAAAGTTTCTGGACCGATGGCTTGAATTTCCTGGCGGATATTTTCCTTCAACGCAATTAGAGTGCGGGGATTGTTACGGTATACTACACTTTTGAGGTATCCCCATAAAAAAAGTCGCAAGGTGTCAAGTCCAGGCTTCGGGGTGGCAATGGAAGGTTTCCACACCGAGAAATCAATTTTCACAGGAAAAAGCGCCTGAATAACAGATAAAGACCGGTTTGAAGTGCTACAATTGCGCTCCGTTTCTTTAAATGAGAGTAATTTTCTTGCATGAAAAATTCATATAATACGAGTATTATAAGGTTATAAGGTTGATTCGTTGCAAAATCTCAATTACAATAACCTAAATGCGCTTCTGAATTGAATTCAATAAATAATAGATTCATTATGTCTACAGTTGGGAATAATATTCTAATATTGTATTGATGAACTTCTTGTCGCTATGTGAGCCTCAATTTTTCGCGTCATATTATTAATGTGAGATGGTACAGGCTGCTGCAAATTCACATGATCATTCCATATTGTGATCTGTTCTAATTTATAGTGTGGTACCAGTGGCACCAATATGTCGATATTGTGAAGAAACACATCGGAAATGAATAAAGAATAGAACATGGAAATTAAATTTCTAGATAAAAATGACATTTCGTGAATTTTATTTTCGAATATTCTCTTACTGTCTGACGAAACGAGTGAATATAAAATATCTTCAGTGCTTTTAATGAATTGGCCAAGGACTGTATATCTGACTGTGGGATCAAACTCAATCCAGAAAAGGAAAGGACAATGAGTGCGTAACAGTTATTCATTCTTGAGAAGTCAAGAAGAATAATTGTTTCTCTTTTCAATTCCACTCAGAATCCCTTTACCCTTTCAGCATTGCTTACTACTCGTCGTTATACGTTGATAAATTAGATCAGTTAATTGAAGAAAAAGAACTTATCTGTGTCAAGCACGCGTTCGGGTTAAAACTTACTGCGAACATGAAGGTGTGAACTTCAGCCTTGATATCATCTTCCGATATCTTATGTTCGGTGTCAGAATAATTCAATAACATATCCAAAAGATTGAGTTTCGGTTTCTCGTATCCTTCTTCTTTTTTCTCTTCTTCGTACAATTTACGCCTTTCTCGAATGACTTTGTCTGTGTAGCTGTGAAGAAGTTTGATACATTTTCTCTCGCTCCTGTAATTTTGAGTGAAAATATAGTAAAACTCCTGGTACTCCAGTAGAGAACAACTTCTTGCTGCAATTATTCTGCACATTTCCTTAACAGCGGCAACGTAATCAGTGTTTTTATTTTCTTGTGCTCCAAGTGCCACACCCATAGATGTACCTGAAATATTTTTCATCAGTATCATTTTCGAATTATTCGAAAATCGGCTAGGGAAATATTAGTAAACACAGAAATATCGTGACTACCTTGTAATTTTAATTACTTACTATTATGATCACGATAAATACGGGGTGTTTCAGTGAAAAGAACCCCTGGTATTTCACGTAATATAATGAATAGCGGAATTTACATGAAAACGTTTACTTATGTTCGTAGGAATATATTTAACTGTATAATGGAGGCTTGAAAATGAAAATTCAGATGAGGAGGCGCTAAGAGTTTGAATAGGAAACCTGGCTTCAAAGATACCCCGTAAAAAGAGCTTTAAATTTCCTTCGTAGAAATGGCTTAGTCAATATTTTCAGAGAAGTGGTTTATCAAACACAATATCTGTTTCCCATTGTGTATGATGTACGTAAGGGGGATTTTATTCGAAATGAAAGTTCAAATTAAGTGCTATTCATTTACACGCAATGATACAAATGCAACACGAACATCTCTAAGTCTTTCGAAATGTTATAAAAGGGGAAGGTGGGGGAAGACGGGGTATCCCAAAATCTTTTGAGCTGAACATATTTAAACCAAGACTGGTACACAGCTAACATATTGTCTAAATCAGTTACTTATATTTCTAAGAAATATTTTTAGGTTTTCACTCCCAGTCTCTGAAACAGAAATAATTAAAAAATTGTGATTCAGATGACGTGCACTAATTTGTCAGGAGCAAATTGGTTTTGAAAAAATTGTTGCCTAACAGTAAAACTAAAAAATGGAAATAAATGAAAAGGATAATGTAACGTTTCGGTGTCTATATCATACGAACGTTATTATGTGAGTATAGCTGGTTATTGTAGGTATTATCCAAATATCAGTGGTGATATAATTTGAATTCGATATAACACTGAAAAATAATTGGATTGTATTGGCTTATAAAATAATTCTATTTATCAACAAAAAGGAAAAAATAAATGCATAATCATAACACGATAGATGCACACTTTATTATAATGGAATTTATAGAAATAAATAATATAATTCATATTTATAGTATATGTTGATAAATAGAAATTGAATACAAGCGTATACAATCAGGTTACTGAAATTTCATCACATTTCATCGACAAAAGTTTTTCATTCGAAAATGTTATTTTTGAACGCTCGTTCCCTTCAAACGAGTGCTATATCTGTAATTTTCGAATTTACGATAAGGTTTGACTCCCTGATGACGAATTCGTGGTCAAATTCAATTCTGTCCGTGGGGCCGGTCGTTCGTTAGCACGATAACTTACAAAGGATTGTCCTAGAGATTTTAAATTTTCAGGGTGGGTTCGGTTTGTATTCTGATGGAATTTTCAATGCTTTGCTACATAATATACCGTTTGAGATGTTCACATACATATTATCCATTCAGCTTTCATTCAAGAATAGGTAGTTTTGGATAAGAAAATTTCGGGGGACCACGATTGTTTTTATTCATATTGTTCGAAAATAGCTACAAGCTCACGATTGACATGCAAGTGACGAAAACTCTACTTTACTATGAATCATATTCAAATAGGTTCGTTCTTTGAGAATAGTTCGCACATTCTGATTTTTATATAAGTACAGTGAAACTTCCCTATAACGAAAAAGCTAATCCGCAAAAAATTCGTTATAAAGAAATTTCGTTATACAGAAAATTTGTTTCTATAGTTGGCAATGTTGCGGTCAACTTCTCTCATAAATTTAAGTTTATCATTCAAACTTAAGCACCTCCTTTTAGACATTTTCGTACAACTTTTCACACTAGCGTGATGGTTATATTAGAACCAAACAGCCAGGGGTGTTTCAGAAGGATATCTCTGCCCACCGTAATGATTTAGTTCAAGGTCGGGATGGATTACGTAGGTACGTCTGGAAAATTTTCGGAGAAAACCCACCCTTATACCTTCTTACCAATACCCATTCAAAGAGTGATGTTCTTTGAATATTTCGTTATAGAGAGAATTCACTTCGTTTAAGTGCTGATTCACAATGGGCGTAACCATAACGAACACGTAAACATACTTTGTCCGTAAACGTAATGGTGTTCAGAATGGACCTTGGGCGCAGTAGCAAATTATAGACTAAAATGATTTCATAGCTTAAACAAATTGTTACTTTGCGTTTCAAATTATACTCACCCAACTGAAATACAATATAAATGCCCAAACTTGTCGCTGGCCCCAAACTATTATTATTATTGTCTTGACTTTTTACGTCATTTTGACGAATTGGGCTCACAACTCACAGAATGTGAACAAATTTCTAAAATTAACGTTAGAATTACGGACTACCATAAGCTCAACGTAAACGTAAAAATTACAGAGCCTATTGTGAACAGTTCCATATGATTTGCATTGGTTCAACTTTGCGTTTTTCGTTTACGTTGCGGGAGTTTTATGGTTACGTCCATTGTGAATCCAGCATAAGAGGGTGTTTTAAACATGGAATTTGGTTTCAAGGTGCACTGTATTGTACGAAATTCGTTATACAGACGTTCGTTATAGGAAAGTTTCACTGTATTTGGATTTCTACAATGTTTAAGGATGAAAAAGATACTTACTACATATAATATCCAGAGAACATAAACTTAGGAAGTGATGAATGTCTATGCAGTCTGAAGGTAGTTGGCTATCAATTTTTTTCATGAGAATATCTGACTGCAATTCGAATGTCGTAATGAAATCATTGAGTAATTGGTTATTGAAAGCGGGTGTTAACATTTTCCTCTGAGCTTTCCAATGTTCCTCTGCAATGAAAAAATGAAAGACTCAGCACTGAAACCAACTGTCATGTCTTCATAAAAATTTTCTTTTCATTTTTTTCTGTATTGATAATAATTTTTACCATTAGTCGTGAGCAGACCGTATCCCAGCCATCTTCTTGTAAATTTATAAACGTCTCCTTTGGTGAGGTTCGTATTACTTTGGAAAACTTCTTTTGCCAAGTTAGCATCAGTGAAGATTAGTCCATGGATTGATGGACCAACACGCATGTATACCAAGTCACCGTATTTCTGTTGGTATTCTTTGAACAGGTCTAACAAACCTATGGACAAAAATAAATATTTCATTTACTTCCTCATGAAAATTGTCATAGTGTAGGTATATGTATTTCATTCTGATGAAATTTGACATGAAAATCTTAGTCGACTTGAATAATCTGATCTAATCCACGATACACAATCTAATAACATGAAGTTCTGAGGCTTCAGACTTCAGAGATCATGTGTGGACGAATCAAGGCTCTGTTCTTTAATGAATCATTCGGACAATAGATTTTTGAGTTACAAGGAGAAGGATTTTATTTCAAATATTTTGAAAAGTGATGATCCGATCCGATCATATCGATATTTAATATTTAGCTGTTCGAAAACTAAACGAAAAATTGAGAAATTTTGTGTACTGGGATCTTGGCAGAGAGAATGAGAAAAAATGTTTTTTCGAAAAGGTCACACTTTAGAAAATGTTAGACAATCCCCCAGCAAGTTTGCGAGAGGATATTGTTGCTTCACTATGAACAAGCCCTTAAGCTGAGAGTTTTACGGCTTTTGCCATTTTTTTCGAAGGAATCTGAACTGGAAAACAATATCAAACTATCGAATGATCTGAATTTTCAGGACTTCGTTATGCTTGATTCAGGAAGAAATATTTCCCAATGAATTATTCGAAATATTTGAAATAAATTATATTGCTCCTGCAATAGATCATTGAAAAATTGGGGTTTAGCTAGGTGCATAAATAACTGAAAGCTATATGTGAGTTCTGAGTTACTGTGAATATTTTAGCAAATAAATGTCAACAATTTGATTAACCTAATTAATATTTCAAAGATAACCAATTTTGTAGTACATTACAGGCTTCACGATATCTGTTTATACCTGTACCTAACAGAATATACTATAAACTTACATTCATGAAAAATATATGCAATAATTGTCAGGTTCAGAAACTCCATTAAAACAGTATAATTTATAGTATGATGATATGAGGAAGGATTTCAAAATGAAAATGATATATCAGTTCTATCAAATAAAAAGTGATAAATGTGAGATGCCTTCAATAATGTCGAAATTATTTTTCTTATTATGCAGATCCAATAACCTCAATGACAAATTTATAAGGATTATCAAATTCAGGTATGGTCGAAGGTATATTACGGGCCTTTCCATTCAAGGTTCAAAACGAATTATTCAACTTAATCAATATAACTTGATAGCTCAATGATCTAACATGCTATGAAATTTCTGCCAGAATAAGTGTACTACCTGTATATTTTCAAACTGATACTATAATACCTAATAATTTAAAAGTTCCACATAACTTCTCGAAATATTTTCAACACTCAGTATATTATGTAAAGTTCCTCATTTGACACCCAAAAAAATGAAGAAATCGTGAATAAATTACGGAATATTGGGTTGACAAGATTGGCTGGAGCAGTTAATTATACTAACCTCGTGCTAATTTAAATGAGGAATCAACGACCGTTAACTAAGATCAATCTCATATTTTGATTGTAGGTATATGTTACATATGGTTAGAATATTTTCGAACACTCACAATTTTGGGAACCAGTTCGGTACACTTAACTTTACATTACATTAATTGGCTGACATTGACATTTTACGAAGTATCTATTTGGTTCTTCAAGAAATGAACAATACGTTACTCAATGAATTTTGAAGTTATTGTGTTTGCGGTCGATATTTATAATGATTGAGTCTTCTTTCGAGAGAAAGTTGAAAGTCTAAAGTCGGTTTCCAGAAGACGGCTGGCCAAAACGTTGAATAGTATGGGAGAAAATAAGGAAAATAGACCTTAAAACTTTTCAATGAACTTTCCATGATCACAACGTGAAGACTGTGTTTTATCTAGGGGTGTGTGACAGCAGCAACGGATCCCAGCAACGGATTTTAAGACGGTATATATGATCGACTGAAACGCCGTTGCTAGAAATTTTTGATGTCGATCGTTTACTTAGATCTCGTAGAACACGATGTGCATAGTGGAATAATTTGTGACCCTCAAACTCCCCATACTTGCCCCCCAAAGTTTGAAAAATACAGATATCGACTAAAACGACCGTTGCTGGGGATTTTTTGATGTCGATCGTTTATTTAGATCTCGTAGAACACGATGTATATAGTGGAATAATTTGTGACCCTCAAACTCCCCCCGTACTTGCCCCCCAAAGTTAGAAAAATACAGACATCGACTAAAACGACCGTTGCTGGGGGTTTTTTGATGTAGATTTTTCAATTAGATCTCGTTGAACACGATGTATATAGTGGAATAATTTGTGACCCTCGAAATCCCCTCGTACTGCCCCCAAAGTTAGAAAAATACAGACATCGACTAAAACGACCGTTGCTGGGGGTTTTTGATGTCGATCGTTTATTTAGATCTCGTAGAACACGATGTGCATAGTGGAATAATTTGTGACCCTCAAACTCCCCCCGTACTTGCCCCCAAAGTTAGAAAAATACAGACATCGACTAAAACGACCGTTGCTGGGGGTTTTTTGATGATGTAGATTTTTCAATTAGATCTCGTTGAACACGATGTATATAGTGGAATAATTTGTGACCCTCGAAATCCCCTCGTACTTGCCCCCCAAAGTTAGAAAAATACAGACATCGACTAAAACGACCGTTGCTGGGGTTTTTTGATGTCGATCGTTTATTTAGATCTCGTAGAACACGATGTATATAGTCGAATAATTTGTGACCCTCAAACCCCCCGTACTTGCCCCCAAAGTTAAAAAAATACAGACATCGACTAAAACGACCGTGCTGGGGGTTTTTGATGTCGATCGTTTATTTAGATCTAGTAGAACACGATGTATATAGTGGAATAATTTGTGACCCTCAAACTCCCCCCATACTTTCCCCCCAAAGTTAGAAAAATACAGACATCGACTAAAACGACCATTGCTGGGGGTTTTTGATGTCGATCGTTTATATAAATCTCGTAAAACACGATGTATATAGTGGAATAATTGTGACCCTCAAACTCCCCCCGTACTTGCCCCCCAAAGTTAGAAAAATACAGACATCGACTTAAACGACCGTTGCTGGGGTTTTTTGATGTCGATCGTTTATTTAGATCTCGTAGAACACGATGTATATAGTGGAATAATTTGTGACCCTCAAACTCCCCCGTACTTGCCCCCAAAGTTAGAAAAATACAGACATCGACTAAAACGACCGTTGCTGGGGGTTTTTTGATGTCGATCGTTTATTTAGATCTCGTAGAACACGATGTATATAGTGGAATAATTTGTGACCCTCAAACTCCCCCCACACTTGCCCCCCAAAGTTTGAAAAATACAGATATCGACTAAAACGACCGTTGCTGGGGATTTTTTGATGTCGATCGTTTATTTAGATCTCGTTGAACACGATGTGAATAGTTGATATTGAGTACCTAATTAAAGCCTTCATTCTGAGCTTTGGATTATTTATTATAAGTGACGAACTGTGATAAATGCATTTTTATGTTTTGTGGAAATATTAAATAATTCATTATGACTGAAATTTTATTTTGTGAAACAAGATCTAAAAAAAAATTTTTTCTAACTTTGGGGGGCAAGTACGGGGAGAGTTTGAGGGTCACAAATTATTCAACTATATACATCGTGTTCTACTAGATCTAAATAAACGAAAGACATCAAAAAAACCCCAGCAACGGTCGTTTTAGTCGATGTCTGTATTTTTCTAAATTTCGGGGGCAAGTATGGGGGGAGTTTGAGGGTCACAAATTATTCCACTATATACATCGTGTTCAAGGGATATAAATAAACGATCGACATCAAAAAACCCCCAGCAACGGTCGTTTTAGTCGATGTCTGTATTTTTCTAAATTTGGGGGGTAAGTACGGGGGGAGTTTGAGGGTCACAAATTAATCCACTATATACATCGTGTTCTACGAGATCTAAATAAACGATCGACATCCAAAAAACCCCAGCAACGGTCGTTTTAGTCGATGTCTGTATTTTTCTAACTGTGGGGGGCAAGTACGGGGGGAGTTTGAGGGTCACAAATTATTCCACTATATACATCGTGTTCTACGAGATCTAAATAAACGATAGACATCAAAAAATCCCCAGCAACGGTCGTTTTAGTCGATGTCTGTATTTTTTCAACTTTGGGGGGCAAGTACGGGGGGAGTTTGAGGGTCACAAATTATTCCACTCTATACATCGTGTTCTACGAGATCTAAATAAACGATCGACATCAAAAAACCCCAGCAACGGTCGTTTTAGTCGATGTCTGTATTTTCTAACTTTGGGGGCAAGTACGGGGGGAGTTTGAGGGTCACAAATTATTCCACTATATACATCGTGTTCTACGAGATCTAAATAAACGATCGACATCAAAAAACCCCCAGCAACGGTCGTTTTAGTCGATGTCTGTATTTTTCTAACTTTGGGGGGCAAGTACGGTGGAGTTTGAGGGTCACAAATTATTCGACTATATACATCGTGTTCTACGAGATCTAAATAAACGATCGACATCAAAAAAACCCCCAGCAATGGTCGTTTTAGTCGATGTCTGTATTTTTCTAACTTTGTGGGGCAAGTACGGGGGGAGTTTGAGGGTCACAAATTATTCGACTATATACATCGTGTTCTACGAGATCTAAATAAACGATCGACATCAAAAAAACCCCAGCAACGGTCGTTTTAGTCGATGTCTGTATTTTTCTAACTTTGGGGGGCAAGTACGGGGGAGTTTGAGGGTCACAAATTATTCGACTATATACATCGTGTTCTACGAGATCTAAATAAACGATCGACATCAAAAAATGCCCAGCAACGGTCGTTTTAGTCGATGTCTGTTTTTTCTAACTTTGGGGGGCAAGTACGGGGGGACTTCGAGGGTCACAAATTATTCCACTATATACATCGTGTTCTACGAGATCTAAATAAACGATAGACATCAAAAAATCCCCAGCAACGGTCGTTTTAGTCGATATCTGTATTTTTCAACTTTGGGGGGCAAGTTGGGGGGGAGTTTGAGGGTCACAAATTATTCCACTATATACATCGTGTTCTACGAGATCTAAATAAACGATCGACATCAAAAAAACCCCAGCAACGGGTTTTAGTCGATGTCTGTATTTTTCTAACTTTGGGGGGCAAGTACGGGGGGACTTCGAGGGTCACAAATTATTCCACTATATACATCGTGTTCTACGAGATCTAAATAAACGATAGACATCAAAAAATCCCCAGCAACGGTCGTTTTAGTCGATATCTGTATTTTTCAACTTTGGGGGGCAAGTGTGGGGGGAGTTTGAGGGTCACAAATTATTCCACTATATACATCGTGTTCTACGAGATCTAAATAAACGATAGACATCAAAAAATCCCCAGCAACGGTCTTAGTCGATGTCTGTATTTTTCAACTTTGGGGGGCAAGTACGGGGGGAGTTTGAGGGTCACAAATTATTCCACTATATACATCGTGTTCTACGAGATCTAAATAAACGATCGACATCAAAAAACCCCCAGCAACGGTCGTTTTAGTCGATGTCTGTATTTTTCTAACTTTGGGGGGCAAGTACGGGGGGAGTTTGAGGGTCACAAATTATTCGACTATATACATCGTGTTCTACGAGATCTAAATAAACGATCGACATCAAAAAACCCCCAGCAACGGTCGTTTTAGTCGATGTCTGTATTTTTCTAACTTTGGGGGGCAATACGGGGGAGTTTGAGGGTCACAAATTATTCGACTATATACATCGTGTTCTACGAGATCTAAATAAACGATCGACATCAAAAAAACCCCAGCAACGGTCGTTTTAGTCGATGTCTGTATTTTTCTCACTTTGGGGGGCAAGTACGGGGGGAGTTTGAGGGTCACAAATTATTCACTATATACATCGTGTTCTACGAGATCTAATTAACGATCGACATCAAAAAACTTCCAGCAACGGTCGTTTTAGTCGATGTCTGTATTTTTCTAACTTTGGGGGGCAAGTACGGGGGGAGTTTGAGGGTCATTAATTATTCCACTATATACATCGTGTTCTACGAGATCTAAATAAACGATCGACATCAAAAAACCCCCAGCAACGGTCGTTTTAGTCGATGTCTGTATTTTTTCAACTTGGGGGGCAAGTACGGGGGGGGGTTTGAGGGTCACAAATTATTCCACTCTATACATTGTGTTCTACGAGATCTAAATAAACGATCGACATCAAAAACCTCCAGCAACGGTCGTTTTAGTCGATGTCTGTATTTTTCTAACTTTGGGGGGCAAGTACGGGGGGAGTTTGAGGGTCACAAATTAATCCACTATATACATCGTGTTCTACGAGATCTAAATAAACGATCGACATCAAAAAACCCCCAGCAAGGGTCGTTTTAGTCGATGTCTGTATTTTTCTAACTTTGGGGGGCAAGTACGGGGGGACTTCGAGGGTCACAAATTATTCCACTATATACATCGTGTTCTACGAGATCTAAACAAACGATAGACATCAAAAAATCCCCAGCAACGGTCGTTTTAGTCGATGTCTGTATTTTTTCAACTTTGGGGGGCAAGTACGGGGGGAGTTTGAGGGTCACAAATTATTCCACTATATACATCGTGTTCTACGAGATCTAAATAAACGATCGACATCAAAAAACCCCCAGCAACGGTCGTTTTAGTCGATGTCTGTATTTTTCTAACTTTGGGGGGCAAGTACGGGGGGAGTTTGAGGGTCACAAATTATTCGACTATATACATCGTGTTCTACGAGATCTAAATAAACGATCGATATCAAAAAAACCCCAGCAACGGTCGTTTTAGTCGAAGTCTGTATTTTTCTAACTTGGGGGGCAAGTACGGGGAGAGTTGAGGGTCACAAATTATTCGACTATATACATCGTGTTCTACGAGATCTAAATAAACGATAGACATAAAAAAAAACCCCAGCAACGGTCGTTTTAGTCGATGTCTGTATTTTTCTAACTTTGGGGGCAAATACGGGGGAGTTTGAGGGTCACAAATTATTCGACTATATACATCGTGTTCTACGAGATCTAAATAAACGATCGACATCAAAAAAACCCCAGCAACGGTCGTTTTAGTCGATGTCTGTATTTTTCTCACTTTGGGGGGCAAGTACGGGGGGAGTTTGAGGGTCACAAATTATTCGACTATATACATCGTGTTCTACGAGATCTAAATTAACGATCGACATCAAAAAACTTCCAGCAACGGTCGTTTTAGTCGATGTCTGTATTTTTCTAACTTTGGGGGGCAAGTACGGGGGGACTTCGAGGGTCACAAATTATTCCACTATATACATCGTGTTCTACGAGATCTAAATAAACGATAGAAATCAAAAAATCCCCAGCAACGGTCGTTTTAGTCGATGTCTGTATTTTTCTAACTTTGGGGGGCAAGTACGGGGGACTTTGAGGGTCACAAATTATTCCACTATATACATCGTGTTTTACGAGATCTAAATAAACGATCGACATCAAAAAACCCCCAGCAACGGTCGTTTTAGTCGATGTCTGTATTTTTCTAACTTTTGGGGGCAAGTATGGGGGGAGTTTGAGGGTCACAAATTATTCCACTATATACATCGTGTTCTACGAGATCTAAAAAAACGATCGACATCAAAAAACCCCCAGCAACGGCCGTTTTAGTCGATATCTGTATTTTTCAAAGTTTGGGGGGCAAGTATGGGGGAGTTTGAGGGTCACAAATTATTCCACTATGCACATCGTGTTCTACGAGATCTAAATAAACGATCGACATCAAAAATCCCTAGCAACGGCGGTTTCAGTCGATCATATATACCGTCTTAAAATCCGTTGCTGGGATCCGTTGTGCGGCGTTCCCACAAGGCGTTTTTCACGACAGTGAACCACGCTTTCGTGAAATACACTTCTGTGTGAACGCATTCCTCACGAAAGCAAGTTTAAAAACTATGCGTTCACACAGAAGTGTATTTCACGAAAGCGTGGTTCACTGTCGTGAATAACGCCTCGTGGGAACGCCGTTTTGCTGCTGTCACACCGTGTTTTATCTGTTGTTGTTTCCTTTTTTTGCATTTGAGTATAAAGGGGCCCACTCACTAAGAAGGAAGAATGCACAGTTAAGTATCTGCACGTTTGCTGTAACGCAAAAGTGTGCATTCGTATTTCCCACACACATACACTTTTGCGTGTTGGTTTGAATGTGCGACAAGCGTGAGATGACGTCGAAAAAAGATCTGATGTTAATGGCAGTGGCGTGTGTTGTTATTATTGCTAAACATATGAAACGTGCAGAGACTTGTTGCCCATACACGGTCGTTTTTGGTCATTCTTCCACGTACGGTGAAGAATGCACACGCCACACGACGGAGATGATTGCGCATTCCAAATTAACGCCATACACACACTGTTTTAACTGTACCCGTACAACGCGCATTCAGGTCTTCGCGCTTCCCTCTTAATAGGCCCACTCACTAAGAGGGAAGCGCGAAGACTTGAATGCGCGTTGTACGGGGTACAGTTAAAACAGTGTGTGTATGGAGTAAATTTGGAATGCGCAATTATCTCCGTCGTGTGGCGTGTGCATTCTCACCGTACGTGGAAGAATGACCGTGTATGGGCAACAAATCTCTGCACGTTTCATATGTTTAGCAACACAGTGTCGGGTTCGATATTATACATTGGACATTTTTTCCTAAATAACAAAACACACGCCACTGCCATTAACATCAGGTCTTTTTTCGACGTCATCTCACGCTTGTCGCACATCCAAACCAACACGCAAAAGTGTATGTGTGTGGGAATATGAATGCACACGTCTGCTTTACAGCAAACATGCAGAGACTTAACTGCGCATTCTTCCTTCCTAGTGAGTGGGCCTTTAAGGTATATTCAATATAACTTCAGTACGATAACGAATGTTGCGAAGATATCAATAGCAAATTTTCTATTTTCTCGTTTTTTATTTAGTTGCATTTCATTGTTTGAATTGTATTGTATACTCAGTCAAATTATTTTCAGTTAATCGATGAATGTTCCCAAAAAATATATTCGCACTGTAGCAGGTGATTCTGACTTGAACACGATGTAGTCGGTCTATTTTCATTAGTTTCCCGTTAGACCCTCACAAAAATTCAATCGAGGTTAAAAGAAATTAGATATCCGTAAAATTTCATAGACATTGTATACTTCGGTTGAAATTTGAGCAAAACAGTCGGGAACACTTTGCAAAATACTGAGATACTTGATCAATATACAGTGAATATTCAATAGATTTTCAATTATGGTTTTTGAATTCCCAAAAGAAGGGAATATCTCAAAATTACTGTATGAGTAATAAAAACTGAATAATGTATATATTTTTTGTTGATGAAAATTATAATTTCAATCGTCAACTATTTTTTTCGAGAGCATATCCAAAATAAGATGGATGAAATCAAAATCAATCAATCCAATGTTTGTGAATTACCTGCAATTCTCACCTACCTTTATCCCCTAAGAAATCCAATGCAGACCCCAAAAAAAATTTTATAGGTGGTCCCGGAAATTTTTCGACATTAAGTTCCTGATATCTCGTTGCTTTTTCACCATCCATGTTATGTTACACTCACTAGAATAACAATAAACTCAGAAGTACAGACATTTTGATAATTTTAAGGAATTAAAACGCGGTAGTCTATCAAATAGAACGTAAACTTCTTCACTACGATATTTGGTTATAAACCAAAACAATGAAACATCGTGATTATTGAATTAGCTCCTCGTAGCTCCACAATCAGTAAGCTACTAACTAACTTCGTAAAATAAAAGTATGAATGATCGTATTTCGTATGGGAGAAACTAAGGCTTCCATAGACAGCGCGGCAATACTTATAAAATAAATCGCGGAATGAAACGTATAATCAACATTTGAGAATTTCAAGTATGTCCAAATGGCTCATTTGGGTGATTTTAATTTTTTCTCGTAAACCTGACTACGAAAAAAAAGGCTTATCGCTACGATTTTCTGAAGGTCCATTATTTCTGATATGATTTTTTCTGGGAATCCCTGGAAATACCAAATCAGGACTTCGAAAAAAAACTCATGAGATTTAGGACTTATATGCAGAAAATATATTTTTTCTCCAACCATCAAAAATGTTGACATTTTTATACTATTTTCAGGTGCAAAAGTCATGAACTCCCTTACCGTACAAAAATTTGCTAGTTGCTTAGCAACACCTTTAATCCTAGGATTAAAAACGCTACTTTTAATCCTTGGATTAGAAGTAATTGCATTTGACGTCTACTTGACAATCAATATTCACCAACAATACCACATATCCCTCACTACCGACTTGCTATCGCCAAATTTATTTTAATTTTGGCTTGGTTGGATAAGAAATAGTATATATTATACAGACTAAAAGTGCCTATTTTTACGCGCAATTTTGCATTCGCTCGGCCCCGCCTCGCAACTGCAAATATTGCTCGTAAAAAAATATGCACTTTTAATCCTTATAATATAAATAGTATATTATATTATAAGGATTAAAAGTGCATCTTTTTTTACGAGCAATATTTGCAGTTGCGAGGCGTAGCCGAGCGAATGCAAAATTGCGAGTTAAAATAGGCACTTTTAATCCGAATAATAACTATTTTTTCTCCAACCAAGTCAAAATTACAATAAAATTGGTTTTAGTGAAAAACCGTTCATAATTTGGTTATGAATTTGAACACAGAATCATGACAGTGATTGTCAAATAGACTTCAAATGCATTTACTTTTAATCCAAGGATTAAAAGTAGCGTTTTTAATCCTAGGATTAAAAGTGTTGCTAAGCAACGAGCAAATTTTTGTACGGTAAGAGAATTTATGACTTTTGCACCTGAAAATAGTACAGAAAAGTCAACATTTTTTGATGGTTGGAGAAAAATACTATTATTTTGTACAACTGTCAAAAAAACTTCAGTTTTCTTCATCACTATGGATGTATGAATAATTTCACGTTAAAAAAGGAATTTACTTTTTTTACGGTTAAAAAAGTCTTTTCCGTAGTAACGATACAGAAAGATCACTGGATGCATAGATATATTGTATTAGTATCACAGTATGTTCGGGATATCAAACGGTGAGTTTTCATCAAATTAGTTACAAATAAAAATTAAAACTCGATTTTATGAATTTTCCACATTAATTTAGAGCTTGTGTAAAAAAATCACCTACAACTTTGCTCCAGACAAAAAATTAAATCTTTTTTTTCTTTGTCGTGTGATTTTGCCGGAAATAGAAATAAAACTACAATAAAATTATATGCTATGCCTTTTTAATGAGGGTGTCATTCTAATATAATTTTTTTTTGTTTTGCAAAATTATCAACCCTGTTCCAATATTTCTGCATGAAAGTAAGTACATATAAGTACATAGCATAACGATATAAGGTTGACGAATTAAAAGCAATTTTGAAACACCGAATTAGTGAAACCTTCGATGATGAGAGTTCGCATTCGAAATTTATGCGCAGTCTCGACTCCCGAAAAGCATCTTATATTCGAGGTCATACATTCTCTGACAGAAGCCGGTACATATTAAGGATTTGGATAGACTTCAAGATTTGTATGAAGTAATGGAAAAGTAATTTATTTTTTAACTCTGAGCAATTCCGAAGCTGGTACTGGTTGGAACTATCCGTCTATCGGTACTCAAAAAATGGTTTCGATGGTCCGATCACGGTTAAAGTTCGATTTCTTCGAGTGAAATTTTCGACTAGGCACAAGTCTTCAGGTTTACAGAAAAAAGGCCAATATGCTCCTCACTGAAGTCCGTGGAATATTCAAACGCTGCACAATCTGATCTTAGGATTTTTCATGGATTATTATCATTATTACAACTCTCGTCATTCGCTGAAAACTGATTAACTTCCAATACACCTGTATTCTCCCAAACAAGAAATATTTTTAATGGTTTATATATTTCGTTTTTGTGATAAGTAGTGATTTTTGCTTCGAAAAATCTAGTTTGGCAGAAGCATAACTAAATGCGATAGATGAAATAAATTGATGTGTGGCAGAAAAAATCTGAGCATCAACATATCATTATGAAATATAACCACGAAATCATTGTGAAACTGGGATATTCTCGTATAATAAAAGGTTTTTCAATAAGAGGTGTTATTTTGAATAGCCCTCTATTTCGGTAGATGTCACGTTCGAAGCTGTCATTTTTTAATCTTGACAAGTAGAAACTATGCCATAAAAATGGTGAAAATTTGACCGAGACGGTTCGTAAAACTAGAAACATTTTTGGGTCGTCGTGAAGCACTTGAAGAATAAAACCAGTGCATGTTGCTCAAGAACAGCCGAGAATATTGCTGCTGTAGCTGAAAGTGTTGAAGAAACCCAGGTTTTTTCATTGCTCGCTATCGAGAGATGATTGATGATTTTTTATGGCGGAATTTGGATAGTATTGATCTGGACAACGTTTACTTCCAACAAGACGGCGCTACGTGCAACACAAGCGACGAAACCATTGATCTTTTGCGGGAAAAGTTTCCGGACCGTGTGATCTCTCGAAGAGGTGATCACAATTGGCCACCAGATCTTGTGGTTTAACACCTTGCGACTCCTTCCTTTGGGGTCACGTGAAAAAGAAGGTATACGTCAATAGCCCAGCGTCGATTCAAGACCTCAAAGATGGAATTCATGAGGCTATTGAGGACATAGGGCAGCTACGATGCGATTTGGTTATGGAAAATTTCATTGAAAGGTTATGGTCCTGTAAGCGTGGTCGTGGTGGTCATTTGCCTGATGTTATTTTCCTATATTAACGGCATAGCATCTTCTTTATTATGAAATAAACCTCCGATCATTTATATTGGAAATGGCATTCTTCTTTGAATATCAAAATAACACCTCTTTTATTGGAAAACCCTTCAAATATGTGAGGAATTGCAAAAAAAAGAATTTGCCAAAAAATTAGAGAAACCCCATTCAAACACTATTTTCATTATGAATTCTTCAAGGAAAACGAATAATCAAAGCATCAACCTACCCCTATTGGAACTCGCTCATCGACGTTCACGCGATTTGAGTTATCTTCAGAAAAAAACCCTAGCTCAATTCAGAACTCATTCTCCAAATTTCCGACTCCATACCACCCCATCAATCATATCGGCTAATTCCATACTTTCCGTCAAGGACAGTAATTGCATTTTATACTGGAACTGGAGTAAATCCAGACATAATCACAACACCTGAACGATTTTTCAGCTTTATGGAGTCAACGGCCTACCTCCTAAATAAAGGTGGTTGTAAGGTCTTTGACACCGTGACCTATTGATAATTGCACCGTCACGTTTACCTATATAATCTGGGGTAAGTCGGCGTGCCAATCGTAACATTCTCAGCTTAGGGGCTGCAGGATATCATTTGTATTCCGACATTTTTGAACTGGATTTTTGGGTATCCGGCAGATAGTGTACACTGTACAGAGTTGACCAATAGTATTTTCTGAATGAAGATTGATATATTGAACGTTTATGCAGAATTTCAAGAGGAACGCATTATCTGAACCATCGAAAATTCAATTGGAATATTGAAAAAAAGAAACTTTATATTTCCATAAAAAGATTTTCGATTCTAGTGAAATTTATTTTGTAAATGGAGATCGATAGACTGAATGTTCATGTGAAATTTTGTGGCCATATTGTTGAGAGAACCATAGAAAATTCAATTGGAATATTGAAAGAAGAATCTTTATATTTCCATAACAGGATATCCGATTCGAGTGAAATTAATTTTGTGAGTGGAGATCGATATACTGAATGTTCAAAATTTCATGGCCAGAGTGTTAACAGAACCATAGGAAACTCAGTTGGAATATTGAACATAAAAATCTTCATATTATAAACAGGATATCCGATCCGAGTGAAATATGTTTTGTGAAAGAAAACTGATATACTGAATGTTCATGCAAAATTTCAAGAGGATCGCATCATCAAAACGAAAGAATTCTAATTTTTTCAATTTATTTTTTTTACATATTTCATTTTCTGAATAATGTCCAGAATATAATACCGATTGTGCTGAGGTTCTGCATTTATATACATATAAGGTATCAATCTCAAGTTCCATATAAAAATTCGATCCAATAGTTTTATTTCCCCACCAATGACAGAGCGCGCAAAAGCTCCTGCTCTGGGCTTTTCTTAATTTTTTTCATTGAACATAAGGAAAATAGACAAAACTCTTCGAAAACAAAAAAAAATCAATAATTTTCCATTGTTTCATTATTCAAGGCACAGTGTGTCTAGAATTAGTAATGTCGCATTCATTAACCGAAAGGTTGATTCGAAATGGTACGACAGAAAAATCTGTAAATCCATAAAAAAACTTTTTCAAATGATATCTACGAGTGAATTCAAAACAATAGATTCTGAAAATGCTCAGAGATAATACTTGTACACAGAATTCCGAATAACTAGTGGATATGCTATTTGTTTTAACTCTAACCTTTTCTTTTATTCTTGGAAGTAAGTCTGTTTAGGGGTTGCAGAATGGCGGATGGATTGTTTCGGATTATGGCTCCTGATTCATTAGCATTCTGTGAATTTTAAACTGGATTTTTGGCCATCTAGCAGACAGAATGAAAGTCCTGCATAATATAATAAATATCTTTTAAATGAGTTACTCATAGAAAAACTGAAATACGTGAATTTATTCTGAATTGAACGTATTTTTGGCATTATTATGAAATATTTTCCCCTATCCACAATTAATTTTGTTTTTCACTTGTGAACATATGTCGAGTGAAAGTTTGTTCAAAAGATTGTGACTGATGGTCTTTTATTACACTATTTTTCATTTTACTCTAGTAAAGAGCCTTCCTGCTAAATAAGGGTGGTTCTAAGGTTTTTGACACCGTGACCTTTTGATAATAACACCGTCACGTTTACCTATATAATCCGGAGTAAGTCGGCGTGCCCAATTGCAACATTCTCAGCTAAGGGTTGCAGAATGGCGGAGGGGTTGTTTCGGCTTGTGGCTCCTGAAAATTAGCATTCCGTGAATTGTAAACTAGATTTTTGTCCATTCAGCAGCCAGGTTGGATGAGCGTTCTGCTTAATATAATAAATAGCTTTTAAATTTGGTACTTAAAGAAAAGCTGAAATACGTGAATTTATTCTGAATTGAACGTATTTTTGGCAATATCATAAAATATTTTCCTACAATCACCCTAAATTTTGTTTTTCAAATGTGAACATATGTCTAGTGAAGGTTTGTTCAAAAGATTGTGACTGATGGTCTTTTATCATACTATTTTTCATTTTACTCTAGTAAGAGCCTTCCTCCTACATAAGGGTGGTTCTAAGGTTTTTGACACCGTGACCTTTTGATAATTACACCGTCACGTTTACCTATATAATCCGGAGTAAGTCGGCGTGCCCAATCGCAACATTCTCAGCTAAGGGTTGCAGAATGGCGGAGGGGTTGTTTCGGATTGTGGCTCCTGAAATATTAGCATTCTGTGAATTTTAAACTGGATAATTGTTCATCCAGCAGCCAGGTTAGATGAGCGTCCTGCTTAATATAATAAATAGCTTTTAAATTTGGTACTTAAAGAAAAGCTGAAATACGTGAATTAATTCTGAATTGAACGTATTTTTGGCAATATCTTAAAATATTTTCCTAAAATCACCCTAAATTTTGTTTTTCAAATGTGAACATATGTCGAGTGAAGGTTTGTTCAAAAGATTGTGACAGATGGCCTTTTACCATACTATTTTTCATTTTACTCTAGTAAAAAGCCTATTTCCTAAAAAAGGGTGGTTCTAAGGTTTTTGACACCGTGACCTATTGATAATTACACCGCCGTTATGTTTACCTATATAATCTGGGGTAAGTCCGCGTGCCTATTGCCTAATCGTAACATTCTCTGCTAAGGGTTGCAGAATGGCGGAGGGGTTGTTTCGGATTGTGGCTCCTGAAATATTAGCATTCCCTAAATTTAAACTGGATTTTCGGCCATCCAGCTGATAAAATAGAGGGTTGGACGAGAGTCCCCAATAAAATAAATATATTTTATGCATCTCAGGGAATAAAAGGATACGTATAGGTAAACCGCGGGACTGAAGATCATTTTATCTCTCAGCTTTTCGTTTCGGAATTGAGAGTACCAGTTGAGTCCCTCAGTTTGAAATATATTAGTATGCACAGTAGAGAATAAAATAATCAATACTTTCAATCCATGCTTTGAGGGACTTTTGATCCCTCAGAGATTGAAAAAAATGGGAAAGTGAATTCAATTTTGCAAATTTGGTGCAGAATTAATATTTCTAAATTTTATTTGATCAAAATCGGTTGAATAACACATTCATGTCCTCAAATAAGAAAGCTGAAACACGTGCATCGATTTTGAATTGAACGCATTTTTGGGCAATAAAATGAAATATTTTTCTTCAACCCCAATGACTTTATATCAAAAGCAGAAATCAATCGACTGAAGAATCGTTGTAAAGCTCGTGACAGTTGGGATTTAACCATAATATATTTTTATTTTACTTATTTGGATATAAGATAATCAGACAAAACTCGTTAAAAAGTATATTTCAATATCTTTTTGGTGCTAACTACGAACAGCTGAAAATGCCCTCCACTCTCTACTCGGCGATGGTAAAACCTGTCTATAGATTTCCGAATGGTATCAGCTAATATATTATTTAATTCCACTATAATTTTCTTTTCGTTTTTGCGAAATCAGAGAAAATAATCTAATGGTGTTAAGTCGCGGGATCTTGATGGCAATTCAATTGTATCACATCGTCCAATCCAGCGTCTTGAAGATAAAGAGTTTCGTCTTATTTCCTTATAACAACATAAGTAAAATGAAAAAGTAAAATGGTAGTATTTCATTTATTTTCAATGAACCTACACACGACATATGTTTAGAATTGAATACAAAGTTAAGTGGGGTTGCAGCTTAGGGGTTGAAAAAAAAACATTTTATTTTACTGCCAAAACATGCAAATGATTCGAAATCAATTCATTTGTTGCAGCTTTTCTTTAAGTCTCTGATTGAAAAGATATAAATTTTATTGAGAAATTTCGCCCAAACATGTACATATGTTCCCTGAGTAACAGCATAACATTTTTATTATGAAACAATGAAACCTAGGTTTACTGTTGGTCGAACAAAATTGCTGTTGAACTCAGATTCTTCTTCAAGAATGCTAATCTAGTTGTATAGAGACAGTTTTGGCCCAACACTCAATTACGGAGATTTGTGCAAAACTGTAGGGCTCGGTTTACATAGTATGTTAGTAAGTTTCCAAAATATAGGCCAATTCCACAGATGACACTCTCCTGAATAATTCCAGACAATTCTGATGTAATGATAATTATGATATCAATTTTTTTCCAGAAATATTTCAACTGATAAAGTGAAAACAGGTCAAAAAATCCTCATTCATCTACAGCAAAAAAATTACAAATTTGTGCTTACCAGAAACCTATTTAAATTATGAATATGGTTCACATTTCTACAGCATTAAAAATATTGTCTCATGAGATTCATTGAAGAAAATTTCCATTTCTTCTGAAACAACTGTCCTCTGTAAAACAATACAAACGTATTTAATGATAATTCTCAAGACAGATCATGTTTGCTGAACATAATCATAAAGATTCCCATTATAACTCGTTTAACAGGTCATGAGATTCAAATCAATAGCTCTGTCGGATTGTAAAATATCAATAAAATAGGTTACCGTATTGTAGCGTGGTGCAAGGGTGCAATGACCCAAGAAAAAACGGCAAAAGGGGTGAATAAACATTTGGCCCAACTTCCACTGAGTAGAACGGAATTCAGGAAATCATGAAACCTAGCTTAATGCACTTTGAATTGCTTGATAGATTTATACATTTCCTTTGCATTTATATTAATCTTAGTTGTACACTTTTAGGTACATACAATTGCGTTAATGATAATATATAGGGTGTTTCATAATACATGCGCAGGACTTCAGGATGATATAACTCGTTCAAAAATATAAGCCAAAGATTTTAACACTCTAAAATGCACTGCTTTCGAGAAGCAAGGTGTTACGATTGGAAAAAAATTGTTTTATGCGAATATCTCCGGGACCTTTTATAGTGCAGGAAACAGCTTTCTTGAGCATTTTGTAATCATAATAAGCTATATTTTTCACGGCATTTTTTTCTCAACTCTCAATAGTTGAAGGTTTTGAATGATTATTTTTTACCTTCAACTTCTAAGCTAATGGAAAAAGTACGATTTGTAACACCCATTTGAACCGCTAATATTTTTCACTCAAAAAAGTACTCTTGGTCATACGCTCTTCAATCGACGGTTTTCGAGACGCATCCATCGACTTTTAAGTCGAAAAACATTTTCTGAAATGAATTTGTTTGCTATTAATTAAATGAAATTTATTCAACGTAAGAACAGAATGAAACTTAAATATCAAATTAAAAGAACCGTTTTTCCAATATGAACAAGCACATCAAAGCTTCACGCCATCCCCTTCATTTTGAAACATAACTTCAAGGACCTATTTGAACACACGCAGAAAGAATAATAATAACTGTTTGACCGATAGAGTTAAAATAAACGTAGCTGTATTTGTAACGTCAAAATATTTTTAGGGTTCCATTTTGAATACCTTGAATTTTTTATGAACAGAAGTGAGTAGTGTGTCGACTTCAAAATCTGAAATGATTGAATTTTAATGAATTGAGATATGCTTATCTCAATATCTACTAGATAACTATAAGCCACTTTAACATCAAGTGGCAAAATTATTGTAGTAAATAATTCGCTCAAATCCAATATACACAAACAGTTTGCAAATTCAATATTTTCTGCATATTATATAACTATAGTTATAGTCTATCGTTACTGTTGAATAAGATCGGTTGAAACTTTAAAACTATTTTAAATTGATTTTTTTCTTTGATATTCGTGATCGAAGTTGGCAGTTGATCCTGAGATAACCACAAAAATCCAAGGGCGTGAAGTCAGCAATCTAGCTGGTCACACTTTGGCTAATTTCAATTGCTTTCGGCTGTTTTTTTCATAACATCATAACTATTGGAGAGTCGCCTTCAAGTTTCTTCTTGAATCTATGCTGTTCGACTCAAATAATTCGTCTGTTATTTTTTTAGTTAAACTTCAAGAAATTATTCTTGAAAAAACTTCCAAATCTAAATCATCAAGATAAAGTTATGAAAGAAGCCTGAATTATAATAACTTATCAGGGGATTATTAATTATTGATAATGATAATTTCGAATCATTTCTAAGTCATTTCCAAGTGAAATATTCTCCTAAATAAAGGGTGTCCCAAAATTAACGCAAGATTTGAATTTGCCGCCATTTGTGCAGTGAAGTGTTGGTAACCTGAAAAAAAAGCAATTTGACAGCTAACAGTATAGGGTTATTAAAAATGGAGCGTTACACGATAGAACAACGTGTCTTCATTATTAAAGAATATTTCAAAAATAGTGAAAGCTTGGCGGCTGCAGTTCGAAAATTTCATACAAAATATGGTCGGAATAGTGTTTTAACTTCGTCAACTGTGAAGAGATTAATTGAAAAATTCATGGAGACTGGATCCGTTGGAGACGCCAAACACACTGGTCGTCCAAAAACAAGCCGTTCAAATGTGAATGTCGAAGCAGTGTGTGAGAGTGTTGCTGACAATCCAGGAACCTCAATTCGACGTCGTAGACAAGAATTGCAAATTTCAAGAACCTCTCTACAGCGTATACTCACCAAAGATCTGTGTCTTCATGCTTACAAAATTCAATCAACACAACAATTGAAGCCTAATGACCATGGACAGAGAAGAGAGTTCGTTGAATGGATTATTGAACATTAACAAATGGACCCTGATTTTTCGTGCAAAATCATCCTAAGCGGTGAAGCACATTTTCATCTTGATGGCTTTGTCAATCGCCAAAATTGCCGCATTTGGGATTCGGAGAACCCACATGTGATTGTCGAAAAACAAATGCATCCACAACGCGTGACTGTATGGTGTGGATTTTGGGCTGGAGGCATAATTGGGCCATATTTTTTTTGAAAATGATGCTGGTCAAGCAGTGACTGTTACACAGTTCTTTCTGCCAAAATGGACGATATTGATGTGTCCAATATGTGGTTTCAACAAGACGGTGCCACATGTCATACAGCCCGTGAAACAATTCAATTACTGCATGAGACATTTCTAGGTCGTGTACTCTCTCGTTTCGGTGATCAAAATTGGCCTCCTAGATCGTGTGATTTAACACTATTAGACTTCTTTTTATGGGGTTATTTGAAATCACAAGTCTATGTCAGCAAGCCCACAACCACCCGTGCATTAAAGGGGGAGATTCAACGCTGCATCAACGAAATTCAGCCACATTTATGCAGAATGGTCATGGAAAATTTCAACAAAAGAGTGCGCATGTGCATGCAAAGCCGTGGAGGCCATTTGTCCGATGTGTTATTCCATACATAACCCTATCCTATGTACTTTACGAGTCAATAAAAATATAACTATCAAAAGACTAAAAATGGCGTTTTCTATTTAATTCAAAGCTTGCGTTAATTTTGGGACACCCTTTATAAATGTGAGATAAATTCTTATTTCCTGTTTTTCTAACAATAAATAAAATTGACAGAAATGTTTTATGTTCATTTTTCTACTTTATTGGGGACAAAATTCCAATATAGTATGTAGTAGTATTAGTATATTTTCTATGTAAGTTGATTTATCAATGCGATTTTATTGTCTGATCTTTCTCATTTAGAACTTATATTATAAACAGACTATCCTACAAATTTTTCTAACAGTGGAACGAAATGAGTTAACAACCTTCTTCTGTCGAGCGATGAGTTCAGAAGTCCGAGGAAAACTGCCATCACAGCTTAAAATTCCGAATATTTCCAGCGATGTTTCTTTGAGATTTATCGATGTCTTTTTTCTCTCGAATTATGATGATGACGCTGAATTTGCATTTAGTTCAGGAAGCTTCAACTGAATTAAATATTCTGTCATGATTATTTATCTTGTCGAGATGAGTACCGTCTAATGAAATTGAAATGTTGAAGTTTGGGAAATGAGTGAAAATTATCGCAGCCTAATTTTTGTACGAACGAAACCTTGATTAACTTTGAAAGTTTTATCACGCTATCTTTAAGAAGGGAATTATCTATATACTTCATCAGCTTCAGAAGTGAAAAGCAAGGAAAGATATCAGTCATAGATAAAAGTCCTAGATTCATCATCAACTTTGAACCAATTATTTCAATAACTTTGTTTTATTTTGTACTGATGTTTGAATCTGTCGATACCAATAATAAGTTCAAACTTTTGATTTCCGGAAAAAGTGATGGAATCATTTCACATCTCAGTATCAAATCGGAAATATTGTAGACTCCTTATTATTGATGAAACTATTTATTCCAGAACTGCCTCTCAAAGAGTACTTCTTATCATCCCAAGTAACTAGACAACTGCTAAGAGAAAACAATTTTTTCTGAAGACGGAAGCCCTGAGCTGGAGCTTTTGAGCGCTCATCCATTGGTGGAGCAATAATGCTATTACCTCAAAATTTTCCATAGGACTTGAGATTGATGCTTAGTATATGAATTCAAAATAAATCTCAGCGCGAAAAGAATTATATTCTGGAAATTTTCAAAAAATTAAATTGGTGAAAAATAAACGAAAAAAAAAATGGATTTCATGGTTTTGATGATCTTCTTGAAATTTTGCATGAACATTTAGTATTTCAATTTTCATCCACAAAATGAACTTCACCCGATTCGGATACCTTGTTATGGATATATAAAGATTATTCATTTAAATATTCCAATCGCATTTTCTATGGTTGTGTTAACAGTATAATCACAAATTTTTGAAGAAGTATTAATATTAGCAATTTGCATGAAGTCGCAAAATTTCATTTCGATTGGTTTAGTTTTGTCTGAGATATCGAGGAACTAAAATTTTTAATGGCCATATTTTATGCCTTTATGGAACACCCTGTACGATTTGGCTGGTTAACGAACTTAACCGTAGCATTTGGGAACCGAACTCACCCTAAAAATCTCAAGTTTCTAGTAAAATCCCTTCGAAAGTAATCTTACTAACAGCCGGACAGGCAGAATTGAATTTGACCACGAATTCATCATCAGGGAGTCGAACCTTATCGTTTGCTATCATTTTCGGCTCAAAATTGGAAAATAACAGACATTTGGACAAAACGAAATAGCACTCGTTTAAATTGAACGAGTGCTTAAAAAGATAGTCCAAGAATGTTACCTGCAGATTTTATTGGGTGTTGTTCATCATCTCCATTTATTAGAAGGATAAAATAATCAGTTAAATTGCTAAATAATCCAATTATAATGATTCAACAAAAAATTTAACGAAAATATCCTTCGAATATGAAGTATGACAAAAATATCAGTGTTAATAGTCATATAGAAGGAAGAGATTAAGTGATATTTCTTGTTCGATAGAAAAATAATATGTACAACAAAAAACTGATTTTTATATTTTAGTTTTCAGAATGGATGGATCATGACAAAGAAGCGAATGACGTCGGTAAGTGGATTTGGTCTCTGTAAGACACAAAAAATCTTTCATTATAATTGAATGTATATAAAATTGGTCGAATATAGTGAGTAGCCTTGGTGAGTCAAATTAGTCTCTGGGATTCTCTGTAAAAACTATTTTGTTCAATTAAGATTGATTTACTTGAAATTGGACTCATGTGCACTATGTACTCCACCAAGTTTAGATACGAGATGACTTTGTATATCTCGATTTAGCAAAGTTCAAGTTCATAAAATTATAAGGTGTCTTTTCTTGTTCTACCTCTGATATTTCATTTGGGAATTTTTTATGGTTAGTTTGAATATTCGAGATGATTCTCTGAAATACTAAGGATTTGGTAGTTATTCGACTTGAAAATCTTTGAATTGGTTTGAAAAACAGCTTTTATGTGGTAGAGCACCAGACCATAAAAATTCAATTGATGCTTTCTGTAGAACTGATGGAGGAGCGTGTATTTTATGATAATGAGCTCCAGTTTTTTTGATATCTTCAAATTAGGTGTGTATTATCCGAAAAACTTTCATTACCGCAACTGATTCCGAGAAGTCCTAAGAATGTTGAGGTCTATCAACATCATAATATTACCTCAGATGGTATGAGTTATCTTTCAGCTTTTATGAAAGCATCGATCGAAGTTTTCACATATTAAATTATTTTACTCGAGAAAGAAGAAGACTTTCTAGAAAGTAGGTAATCCCTCACATTCAATTTTGACCCTTCGACTGGACTTTGACTTAACTAGACCTAATTTGTTGCAAATGACCACTAGTATAACTTTTTTATGAGATCTTGTCGAATTCGAGAATACCCTGTTAAATTGAGGCTGACTGATATGAAGAAGATTTATTCCAGGCAACTGTCTGACGAAACAACTCAAACGCTAGTCTTTTTGTTATAACGATAAGGAAACATTTAGCTTTCGAATCAACCAGAAAAAAAATCGATATCTTCTAGCAATCATCGAGAACTATATCCAACTCCTTTCTTAGGTACTTTTAACCGGACTACTAATAGTTTTATCGACAAAATAAACTCTGAAGAAATCGTCGAACTTCTTCGGCATTCGGAAGCAACTTTAACAACCCTTAACTTAGAAACTCCGGAAACTGGAATCCCTTTTTTCGGAGCGTACACAGATTTGGAATTTGTATACTTATGAAATAAACGCAGAAGAAATCACCGACGTTTCTTGACTCTTGGGGGAATTTTTCAATCTCTCACTTGAAAGAAATTGCTTTCTCGGAGGCTGTTTTCTTGTATATTCGGTGGATGCTATCGAAATCCATAACTGACAGATATCGGGTTTTTTTTGCCAAGCTTGTGTAAGTGTGAATAGGTATAACCCGTTAAAAAGATGTTTTTCACTGGGGGTTGAGACCTAGAAAACCTAGCCCGGTGCTTTGAGTGATGATTTTTGAAAACATCAAATATGCTAGGAACATACCGATAATATAAGTTGTATTTAGCGTCTTTGGCCTAGTATTTTAATTCAGTAAGAATAATCCTTCAGACCAAGAAGTAAATAATTCACTCTCTGCTCTGAGAGTACTCCTCTCCTAATCATCAGCCTCTTCTATAAATGTTGTGGTTACTTCCCAACATGAGGAAATTGGTCTAGTAAAAGGACTGTTGCTTTGTCATGTAGATTTTGTACACCGGCGAGGTATAGGCTGTAGTAATAATCGGTCAAAAAATCATCTAGCACGCTGCCGTAGCTTTTTTCATCTTAAAAAGCCAAAACTGAAGAAGAAGCCAGTTCGTGATTATCAGCAAATTGATCAATATCTTATGTGCATTTTCTCTGTTGTAAATACAGGATGTAAGTGAACGACTGGAACAAATTTTAAAATGATAAAGCTCGTCCCATAATATGAACACAAGATTTCATTAACATATATTCTTAGTAGTATACCAAAGAGAGTTGTAGCTCAATATTTGAACATAACCTCACAATTGAGAACATGCATTCGCGCTTTGTAACGCGGCTCCGCGATCCAGGTGAGCGCTTATCGGGCCCCCAGAGTGTGCACAGAAGGTGTCTCTGGAAGCCCCGTTCGTATTCATAGATTTGGGCCCCTTTTAGAGCATATCTAACCTAACAATTATTGAAATAATGAATTTACGTCCCGGCACCTTGTGGCCCCCTAATTGTGGTGTGTATAGAAATTGTCTCAGGAAGCCCCCTTCGGATTCCTAGATTTGGCCCCCTAAACAACGTGTATTATTAAAAGACATCAAATCCCATGTAGATAACTGTATGATATTTGAACGACCATATGGTACTCGTATATAAGAAAATACCGATCGAATTAGGTCAACCGTAATTATGAATATATCAATGAGACAGTTACATGTAATGTATGCAATTTCCTGTACTAATGAGATCAATTATCAATTAGATAGTTGCATAGCACATTCCGCACAGAGGTTAGATATGCTCTAAAAGGGGCCCAAATCTATGAATACGAACGGGGCTTCCAGTGACACCTTCTGTGCACACTCTGGGGGCCCGATAAGCGCTCATCTGGATCGCGGAGCCGCGTTACAAAGCGCGATTGCATGTTCTCAATTGTGAGGTTATGTTCAAATATTGAGCTACAACTCTCTTTGGTATACTACTATTCTTTAAAATGCACCGTTTTCGAGATAGAAACCAAGATGAAATAAAAAAAATGAATCGTTTTTCACAAATATATCTAGAAGCTTCAATTGTACATAAAACAACTTTCGTGGAAATTTTTAAATCATAATAAGCTATGATTTTCGCCGATTTTTCTTCCAAATTAAAAAGGTGAAGGTTTTGAAGAGTTAGTTGGTGCTTTTCCCAAATTTCTACGATAATCAAAAAAGAATACGTTTTTGAGACGCCTATTATAAGGTACTCTTAGTGATACGCTCTAAAGTTATCCGTTTTCTAGAAAAAAACAATTTTTATGTTGAAAAACTTGGTACATTTTTCGAAATATTCATTTTCAACTTCTTTACTAATAGTAAAGTTGTTTTTTTCGAAAACGATCGTCTTTAGAGCGTATGACAAATACCTTTTTTGTGCAGAAAACATTGGCGGTTCAGATGAGCGTCTCAAAAATCATACTTTTCCTATCAGCGTAGGAGTTGAGGGGAAAAACACCAACTTCACCTTCAAATCCTTCACTAACCTTCAATTATCAAGGCTTGAGAACAACAAATTCGCCAGTAATATGGCAAATTATGTCCAAAAAATGCACAAAAAATCTGTGTTCTGTTGGTTGAAAATAGTTTGCAACATTACACCAGTTAAATCTACCATCTTGTTTGCAGAATCTAGAAACTCTCAACCCAGTGTATTCAAGAGAATCCGTTTCTCAGTAAATTGCTTGTCTTTCTCCTAGGAATGAACATGGAACGAAATGGGATACCAATCGATTCGAGACAAGCAGATTAATGTCCTCATTAAATCAGAGCATGTAAGATCGTGTATTCCCAAATAAGAGTCTTTTTCTCGAGTGTGAATACTCCTTTGAAGATTTATTGGGGGTGTGAATACGAGTATCAGAGCATCTCCAATTTATTATCGGTAATATATCTTGAACCCCTAAGCGTTCTCCTGCCGTTTCTTAGCCGGTTAATGTGGATGTTGAGAGGAATAATGTTGTATCTTGAATGAAACTCTTGTAACTATTTATTGCTACGATCGTCTTCCCATCTGTCATGTTCTGGATCGGAAGTATTGATCATGATGATCACTGATTTTCTGGTATGTCTAGTACGCAAAATGCCACACTGCAGATTGAAGATTTATACACGTATAAAAAATTTAAGAAAAGCCCTGTGCCATCTCAAAATTTGTACAGGACTTAATATTGATAGCTCGATCCGAATAATATTCTGGAAATTATTCAAAAACTGAAATTGTAAAAAATTTCAATTATAAAAATTCAATTCTATGGTTCTGATGATGCGATCTTGTTGAAGTCTGATTCTTCTTTTCAATATTCCAATTGAATTCTCCATGGTTCTGTTAACACTATGGCCACAATTTCACATGAGGCTCATTATGAGCATGTTACATGTGGCCGCAAAATTTCATTTTAATTGATTTCGTTTTGTCTGTCAACAGGAACAAAAATTGTGAATTTCCATATTTTATGTAACACCCTGCACGATTTGGCTGGTTAATAAACTTAATCACGGATTTGGGAACCGAACATACCTTGAAAATCTCAAGTCTCTAGGGAAATCTCTTCGAAAGTTATCGTGCTAACGTCTGGTCGGCCCTACTGACAGAATTGAATTTGACTACGCATTCGTTATCAGCGTGTGGAACCCTATCTTTTGAGACCATTTTCGGCTCAAAATTCGAAAATAACAAATATCTGGGCAAATCGATATAGCACTTCTTTAAGTAGAACGTGTGATCAATAAACCACAGAAGGCAAGAATATTCTCCTACGAGTTTTAGAAGAAACGAGTGAAGGAAGAACTTTCAGGATTATACACTATTCTTTGATTCATTGTATTTTTTACATTAATGTTATATCTTCAATATATCTTGTCATGATTGTACGAACTAATTTTATTGTAGACCAAAACATGAGGAGAGTTTCTCATCGTTTGGTAAGAAAATACAATGCTGTAGAAGCTCTCAAGAAGGAAAAGAAATCTTTCAGTTGTTTTTAATAGTGAAAAGTTGAATGTCAGATGACTAGATGAATATGTAACAGAAACGCTCTAACTATCAAGATATATTAATGAAATAGAATCAATATAAGCGGTGTGAAATTGATATGATTGCAAGATTTTGATTGACTCCTCAGAAAAGATATCCATAAATGATATATACCATACCTGTCATAAATTCAGGTTCTGGAATAAGATTCTTGTTAAACGAATAAAGAAAATGACAATTATCAATACAATAATAATAGGAACTGCCGGCGTTTATGTTTGAAGGTTAATTTTTTTTGTGAATCAATCATGTGAAAATTGGATGTAAAAGCAATTATCGCTTCACTCAGACTAGCAAGCTATCATGAAAATATCAAAATCAAAATGTCATGAAAAAAACCTCTAATTAATCATTAAAAATACTATAATCGACATGCCTAATATCAATTGAACGACAAAGTACAAAATTGAGGTCAAATATAAGCATACAAATGTTTAGTTTTATAATAATAAATCACTGACATGAAGGTACAGGAAATAAATACGAGGGTAATTATAAAAATTGATATAATACTTTGTAATTTTACTTTCGATAATATGTTGTTATACAGAACGCTCTCTCTAACTATACACTGAAATGTGTTCTGACTTTTTATCTGAATGGTTTCGCTTTATAGTCATTTCTTCCTGAAATTACAGGAAAACTCATTTTCATCCATCGGAACAATTTAGAGCGAAAATGAATAAAAAAGCTTTTGCCCGTTTTTAAAATTTTCCTTTTAAATTTTTGCCACAGTAGTTGTATCATCATTGATCAGCTGAATATAAATTTTAGGCACTATCAAATAGAAAATAGGTTTTCAAAGCTCTAGCGAACAACCGGATATAACTTATTTCGACCTCAGATTTTTCATCAGTTTTCGGTTGAATAACCGAATCATCCTAAACGACTTTGGGCTCAAAATTCTAAACTTCTAGACATTTGGCACCAACTATGACACGGCTTGAAGGGTATTTCATTAAATTTTTTGGTAGTCTCGATAAGTACAAAATTTAACTACCGTATGTAGTCATCCAGTCTGGTTTATTTCGAGGTTCTAAATTCGTTTAATGATATTACCTGTTTCACCCGGAAGTACCCTGCATGATAGTGAAGATGGCCAAGGTTGTTTCCATGAATAACACCGCATTTGTTGATAGGTATTAAACAATGGTATTCCAGTCAAGGACTGTTGATAAATTTGCTTACATTTAATCAAATAAATCAGTATAAAGTGATCGTTAATCAGATATAATAATATTTCTAATCTATTTCAGGACATATATTCAAGCAGGTCGCTTGAGTGAGAGAAATCATTTATTTTCTTCTTCATGTACATAAGTCTCTATATTCTATTACGATTTCGGTATTCAAAAACAACTCACACAATAAAGAGTTTTTGACATATATTTCAGTACTACTATTAACAGGATAAGACATCGTTTTTTTTTGCTTCAGTGAAAGTAATTTCTTTAGTTTGCTTGTCCCCGAAGGAACAGCGTCCTATGAAATTAACATCAAAGACATTTTTTGTCTATAAAACGTCAATTCAAAGCTTTTGCTCGATTTATCATAATGAAGATCTATAATTCAAATTTGAATATCCTGCAATGAGCCTATTAGGTACATCCTATCGTTTTTGATGTGATTTAATATGAAATTTGGACCTCAATGTTGTCGGTGGCTAATAATATTTGATTCTCCTTACAATATAAAAAATCATAACATTAATGAAAATAAATTGGGGCCCACTTAAACGTATGGAATAATTATGAATTATAAAGAGTTTGATCGACTGTTCTCGCATGATAAAGCGTTGGTTTATGTTTATCACAACAAATGCGTCATTCATGAAAAAACCTTGGGATAACTAGAGATGATATCCTTCATATTAATACGAGTTATATTCAGGTAGGTTATGTAATCTCATTCTTGTGATCTGAAATAAAACAGCTTGAGGAAGCTTGGTTAGCTAGATAAAGACATCGAAAGAGTTGAGCTTATATTATGGTAATTCATCTTCTTTTTTCTTCTTGTTCATCAAATACCCTATTAGAACTTATAATCGTTAATCCATGAATCAGGGTTATAAAAACAGGTTACGGTTTCAATATTTAATGGTAGAAAATAAAATTGATTGATTGAAAAACAATTTATTTTTAAAAGGAATAAGTTTCAGAATTTTTTAAGGGTGAAACGTGTTATAGTTCTGCAACCTTTTAAAAACGACTCTGTAACTATATTTTATGACGATTAAAACGTAAACATATTCCAAATCAATGTTTACAGTAAGCAACATTAAGTCAAAAGCTTTCCACTTTTTTCATATCAGAAAAGTCTCGAAAATATTTAAAATCGTTTGAGAATACGAATTTAAGCCAATGTGAGTCATCTACGTCGATCATACCAAGAGATAGGTAGGCTGACCCTTCTGGTTGTAAGGCAGCTATATTCGAATATCGAAGGAATTTTAAGCATCAGAGATTGAAATTTAACTAAGTTTGTGACATTGAGGCGATATTTGGATTAGGTACTCATTTCTTTCTATCGGTTTTTTGCCTCTGTTTTGTTTTTCAGATGCATTTTTCAGATATTCAGACAAATCAGATGAAAAGGAAAACAGAGAATTCATTTCAATAAAGAGTAATCCCTTCGATAAGAATATTTGGTGAATATTTGAATTTCGGTGACCAGCAGATATTGACCAGATTTTGGTGTCATTTGAGTCTTCCTGAACAACATAACTGAAACCAACATGTGGTGGTCTGTCTTAGTTTAGAAAATATGGGCCCCAAAGTTCCAAAAATGTTCCATTACAATTTGTGGATATGTGGTCCTCTAGAATTTCGATGTTTCTGCATTAATTATTGAATTTGTCTGAAATGAAATTAATCGAATAGTTATTTGAAGGTGATTTATAGACTGAAGTGGAGCAGTGAATTTGTTGTTTCATAGTGAAAAAAGTGACGTGAAGATGGAACATTTTTGGAACTTTGAGGGTTCATATTTTTTGAACTATGACAGACCGCCACCTGTTGGTTTTACTAATGTTATTCAGGACAACTCAGTGAATAAAATGACACAAAAGTCTGGTCAATATCTGCTGGTCACCGAAATTCAAATATTTATCAGTGAATCATTGCGACAAACTCTAGGGGACGATTTTCCTGAAAAAATTACATTATGCTATATAACTGATGTCCGTGAATCCTTCGATTTCCGAAATATGAGATGTTTATGTTTTACTGAAAAACTGAAAAAAATGATAGGTATGCCGCAAAGATATCTCAAACTTACAATCAATTCTGAATTCTCAGTTCAATTCGTGACGAAAAGTCTCTCTTGTATGGTGGGCTATTTTTATGCGATAAAATGAAACATCTTAACGTGCATTTGTCATTACTTCAACACAGTATGTAGTAGAGAAGCTACTTAAAATTGTTTCATTTTTTACATAAAAACTGCACTCCATACGAAAATACAGCCAAGAAAGGTTTTTTGCTTTAAATTGAACCAAGTATTTAACACTAATTGTAAGTTTCAAATGTCTCACCAGCGTATCGTTTTTCTTTTTAAAAGAATTGAGATCATTTTTTTTCATGCAGAATAACCTCTTGCAGTTTGTCCAACTCATTCATTAACATTGTTTTACGTATGAGAAAATTTCTTAAACTCATGTCAAAACCTCGCCCATTTGGGGTACGTTTCCGAAACTTGAATTCGTTGAAGCATTTCAATGCCTTTCCACTGGTATCATGAAAAACTATGATGCAACATTGCACAACCATTCTATTCCCAATAGAAAAACAATTTTCCAAGTACTTGTAGCTCCAATCAACCCAATTAGTTCACATTACTTCCCGACCACTTTTCAATTAATCCCAGTTCCGCCATGCTCATATACCGGAGCATTTAGATGATTAACACCCTTGTTTTCCACAACTTGACCCTCAATTTCCTGCACTACAGGGCATCTCGTTGAGGCAAACTCCTGCTGAAAACAAATAGACGATACAAACTGGCTTATTGATCAGTTGTCCTTTCGTAACAGGACCTTGTGATGCGAACTGATGATAGATTGAATAAAGGATAATGCGAAAAATGCGCACCGTTTCAGCTGAATTTCCCAACTGAGTTATTGAGCAAGAATTTATTGGTTCGTTTTTCCGTGAAATTGTTTCTGGGATTACTGCACTGGGTTTTCTGATGGTTTATGGGTATCGGAAAAGAAGATTAAGGCATTCAGTGAATCAAAACGCAACAGCGGAAAGAAGGCTTCATCACACTCACAAAGAACTTCGAATTTGCCATTTTTGGTTAGTTGATTTTCATTATCAGGTTTTACATTAGTTAGATTGGCGGTGATAGTATCTTAAGTTTTGAATGCTGTTCTCACGTTGTAATTCAATTAATGTTCCATCATCAAGAATTTCACCTTTATACAGGGCATCTTGCTGGGGCAAACTTATGCTGAAAACAAAAGGACGATACAAACTTGCTTATTGATCAGTTGTCCTTTCGTAACAGGACCTTGTGATGCGAACTGATGATAGATTGAATAAAGGATAATGCGAAAAATGCGCACCGTTTCAGCTGATTTTTCCAACTGAGTTATTTAGCAAGAAATTATTGGCTCGGTTTTCCGTGAAATTGTTTCTGGGATTACTGCACTGGGTTTTCTGATGGATTAGGGTATCGGAAAAAAAGGTTAAGACATTCAATGAATCAAAATGCGATAGCGGAAAAAAGAGTTCATCACATTCACAAAGAACTTCAAATTTGCAATTTTTTGTTAGTTGATTTTCATTATCAGGTTTTACATTAGTTAAATTAGAGCTGATAGTATCTTAACATCATCAAGAATTTCACATTTATACAGGGCATCTTGCTGGGGCAAACTCCTGCTGGAAACAAATAGACGATACAAACTGGCTTATTGATCAGTTGTCCTTTCGTAACAGGACCTTGTGATGCGAACTGATGATAGATTGAATAAAGGATAATGCGAAAAATGCGCACCGTTTCAGCTGAATTTCCCAACTGAGTTATTGAGCAAGAATTTACTGGCTCCTTTTTCCGTGAAATTGTTTCTGGGATTACTGCACTGGTTTTTTGATGGATTATGGGTATCGAAAAAAAGGTTAAGGCATTCAGTGAATCATATTGCAAAAAAGGCTTCATCACACTCAAAAACAACTTCAAATTTGAAATTTTGGTTAGTTGATTTTCATTATCAGGTTTGACATTAATTAGATTAGGGTTGATAGTATCTTAAGTTTTGAATGCTGTTCTCGCGTTATAATTTAATGGATGTTCCATCATCAAGAATTTCATCTTTATACAGGGCATCTTGCTGGGGCAAACTTATGCTGAAAAAAGGACGATACAAACTCGCTTATTGATCAGTTGTTGCTCTTTCGTAACAGGACCTTGTGATGCGAACTGATGATAGAATGAATAAAGGATAATGCGAAAAATGCGCACCGTTTCAGCTGAATTTTCCAACTGAGTTATTGAGCAAGAATTTCTTGACTCGGTTTTCCGTGAAATCGTCTCTGGGATTACTGCACTGGGTTTTCTGATGGATTATGGGTATTGGAAATGAGGGTTAAGGCATTCCGTGAATTAAAATGCAATAGCGGAAAGAAAGCTTCATCACACTCACAAAGACCTTCAATTTGCAATTTTTGGTTTGTTGATTATGATTATCAGGTTTTACATTAGTCAGATTAGCACTGATAGTATCTTAAGTTTTGAATGCTGTTCTCACGTTGTACAGGGTGGTCAACTAAGGAATTCCGATTTAAAAGCGCCCTTAAGTTTTTCGAAGAGGCATAGAGAAGTGGGGTTGGTCTTAAACGAAGAAGGGTTTTGTGGAAATTCAGTCGTCATGGTCTATAGCCATGGTTCGCTGGACGGGTGAGGAGCGTTCGTTCTATGTGCCGCTTATTACCAAAGTCACCATTTTTTTTCTGATGAAGCCCATTTTCAATTTTAGTAAAACAATGTACTGATTTTCTTAGTAAATCCGCAATAGTACAAGAACTATGTAATTAAAGTATAACTTTTTTTCGACGATTCAACACGCAGAGATATTAGCAATTACAACACCTTCATCAAATCTGTAAGTTGCATAACTTGAGAGTTATTGCTGTTCGAACATGACCACTTGTTGAAGTGGTGAGTGAGCAGGATGAAAACTTTTTTTTTAGTCACCACATGCATTAGTTTTTATTCTATTTTATCATATTTTATAAGGGTCATGTTCGAACAGCAATAATTACTTTTTAATTAGGTAACTAACAGAAATTATGTTGGTATTGTTTTATAGCCAATATCCTTGCGTGTTAGCGAATTGAAAAAAAATTATACTTTAATGTGCTAGTTCTTGTACTATTGCGGATTCACTAAGTAAATCAGTAAACTTTTTTACCTAAAATTTTTTTAAAGAATTTTTTTATGAAATTTCTAAGTTAAATGTTTTCATATTCTTCCACTTTGATGAAAGCTAGTAGTATCATCTCTCAAAAAACATTTTTTACATCTGTAGGACCTTTATGTCCAAAGATCAATATCATTTTAAAGGGTCAACTAAAATAAAAAATTAAATTCAAAATGGGGGCTACTCCAAAACTGAGGGGGTAAACTCCCCAATGTAGGTTTTTTTGGCGATAAAATTTGGTTTATTTGATGCCATTAAAATATCGCCAAGTCATGACCAAACACACTGTATATCAGAAAAAATATGTTATGACCTCAATTAAAATTGTAAAGAAGAATAAATTATTCATTCAGACTCACACTGCTCAGTTTTATATGAAATGCAAGTAAAAAGAAGAAAAAAGTGCTTCATCACCATAAATGCTATAACTATCTACTTTATTTCATAAAATGATTATGACGAATACTCGTATAACGATTGAAGAAAATGTTGATAATTCTCGATTAAACTATTATTGTAAAAATGTAGAGGAAGGTTTCCTTAATCGTACCACTTTGTACATTTTATTTTTTTTCTACCTTATATGGTAAAGCAGTGCAAAAATACTATAACCCTGAGAAGTATTGGTTATTTAGGCAACTAAATCTAAATTTTATTCACTACTATGGTTATATTTTGTGCAAGGTAAAACGCTTTTTGTAAAGTGTTGCAATCGGTACGATTTAGGAAACCAGTTTCCTAAATCGTACCTCCCACTTCCCAAATCGTACCACCTTGGTTGAAGTTGAAAATAAAATGAATCAATGACTGAAACTGCTGGAATAATTGAAGAAACTTTTTCTTTAATACTGTACTTTCTTATGCTTTAGGTAACAATACTTATGAACTACAATTTGAGCATATAAACTTCTTGATTTTTGCCTTTGAGCCAGCACAACTTTCGTGTACCCATTTACTGCAATGCAAGCATTGCACCATGTCCTCGATTGAATTTTCCTCGCAAACCAAGCAAAACCACTCTTCAGGTTCGATTTCAACGAGAACGTCACTCTGAGCAGACGTTCCAGCTTGGTTTAGGATTGCCAGATTTGACTCCTCCTTTGGGTGTTTTTTTCTTGTTGATGTCTTAGTAGTCGACTTCTTCGTTAGAATATGTGACAAATCTGCAACATCTTGACTGGATTTGGTCACTTTAGTTTTTTCAGATAAAGGCCTAATTTTCATCTGGAGCTCTTTTACCTTGTCTTTAGCCAGTTTAAGCTCCTGAGCTAGTTGAATTTCATTTTTGTAGGGGCTACTAGTTAATATAACTGCTTTTTGCTCTTTTGAATTTGTTCCAAGTTTAGACCCATTTCTTTTCTTGGTTGGTTTTGGAAGTGGGGAGATATTTCAATTGGAACATTTAAATTAGTTGAACTTGTTGACCTATTAGGTGAGGTAACTTCAACACCAAGAGTCTGATTTTCATTATAATCAAAGATGTATTGAGGCATTCTGCAGGCAGAAAGTCTGACTCCTTAAAGATTGAGGAGTCAACAGGCCATACACCACTATGTACACTTGAAACCATTACAAGAATTCTCAATCGTCGCAGCCTTGCCATATGCTTCAGTCACTAGTTGTGAAATCTGGTATTGAGTGACTCTCAAGCCAGGGTTTGTTCGCAGCCATTTTTCTACCGCTTGGGCGAAGTAACTTTTGAAAGGCTTGAAAAATGACCTGTCTAAAGGCTGCAGTCGATGCGTTGTGTGTGCTGGTAACTGAAGCATAATAACTCCAGCGTCTCGAGCGATTACCAATGCTTCTAAGTTCTTGGAATGAGTAGAATGGCCATCAAGAAGGAGAAGAACTTTTCTCTCCCTATTTGGCTTAACAATATCAATGAAGTGTTGAAGCCACTTAACAAATAGTTCTGAATTTATCCATCCGCTCTCTGACATCAACCAAACTTCCAGGTGGAGCTCCAACCTTCAATTCATTACACATTCTCATTCTTTTGAAAATAATCAGGGGTGGAATATACATGCCTGCAGCACTTGCACAGCACACAACAGTTGTATTTACACCTCTTTCTCCACTCGATATCGAACCTACAGCACGTTTTCCTTTCTCAGCTATCACCTTCTGACATTTGTTTTGTACGGTGCTCACGCCTGTCTCGTCGATATTGAAAATAGTGGTAGCATCAATTTTATTCTCATCAACAGTTTTTTTCAAGATATCAAAGAATTCTTTGACGTTCTCTTTAGAAAACCCTTGTGCCCTTGCCAAGGATGTTGCTTGAGGCTCACGAAGGGTGATGTCCTTGTGGCGTTTCATGAAGCTGTAATACCACTTCTTACCAGCGATTTGCTTCTCCTCATTGAATACGTGAGGAATACCATTTCTAACTGCAATTTGAAATGCGAGTCTACGCACGTCCGTTATTGTAAGCCCAAAAAAACACGCTTCTAGTTTTTTTAAATGGTCGACAAGCTGTTGTTCTACATCAGGTGGTAATGTAGGGAGACGCCCCATTGATTTGGTATCTTCATTGGCCTTTACATTTTTGCTGTCTAAATGACGCTTAAGGGTCGGTTTTGGAATTCCGTACTGTCTACAGCACTCGTTAAACCCATATCTCCGTTTCTATAAGAAGCTAGAGCTCTCTCCATATCCTCTGCATTCCACGCTCCATACTTTCTTTTGACATTCTGAAATGCGAAAAATAAGTAACAAACAAGACCCCTGTAAAATATATTTTTAAAATAAACGAATCCTATAGCAATTTAACTTTATTCATACAAAAAAATGACAAATATGGAACATGTAATGTAGTGGGCTCCCAAATCGTACCGGTACGATTTGAGAAACCATTAGAGGTACGAGTTAGGCAACTGTGATTCTCGACAAACATAGCCTTATTTCTAACCTCACACATACGTGTAAGCACAAACCGGTCCCTCAAAATACTCTATATTAACGCCAGTTCTGCAAACTAGTAATTAACTACATCAGTACGTACCTTGATAGTCACAACGTTCTTACGAAAATGGTTCCAAAACACTATCGGCTAGCTCCAGAACAGAAAATCGTTCACAATTACTTTTATAGTAACCGCTTGAAGACCAAACTTTGTCTCGTCGCTGAAACCAAGCACTAGTTGCTAATAGAGCCGCACGAGGGCTGTATTCACTTTATTTCTTATTCAAATTAAGGCGGTACGATTTAGGAGGCGGTACGATTTTGGCAACTTTCCTCTACATGATTTAAATTTCACATTAAAAGCAGTGACAAAATATATAATTCAATTTCCATATAATTAGTCTCATTAACTCAAATGAAAATATACATTCAAATGAAAGTGAAAGCTCAGTCCAACGTATCCAAAATGCTCAATAATGACCTATTGTATTGCTGTATTTCAACTATTTGGGGGAATTGTCTTGGGCAATCGAACACAAAATATTCAGAATGTATTTCAATCAACTCATTTATTTATTTGACTATTATTGAATAACTTTCTTCAAGCAGGTATCGGATACGGCAATACAAACTGCGATAAATATGTCATTAACATCAAAAATGTTCATCAGATCAGAATTCGCTTCCTTGAAATAGCAAAGGCTGTATATTTGATAAATGTGGGGATTTTCCTAAACCACATTTTGCTATTCAGGAATTTTATTTTGCATTCATTCAAGCCTCAAGTGCCGGTTCAATTTCTTTTCGAATTCATAATTGATGAGGTTTCCTAAAATATTCCTGGAGAGTGCAAACAAATGGTTGTTTTTAACATATTTTGACCCTAATGGTTCCCTCGTCTCCGAGAAGAATATTGTATGACCATTTTCTTCCATCGTCGAGAATCTTGATGGAAGTATTATGATATTCTTGATTAATTTGGCCTTCAGACAATGCAGACCACTTAGCAGAAGAATGACCCTTTCAACAAAGAAGCTCCAATCTCTATTAGCTTCAAGGGAGATGATTGATACACTTCTTTCAGTATTGATAAACATGTTTCGCTATAAATCATTGGAGGGCTTTCCTAATTTAAAATTCCATTTTATGAGAGCCAATATCGAAAATTGAATGAATCGACTGTAGCTCTTACTGAAATGGATTCAGCTGAGAGAAGCACTCAGTTTGGGTCAGGATTTTCGTGCGCTTGTTCATCTGCATATTAACACTAATGATCTAGAAAGCGGTAAAAGACCCTCATAGTTTCAATTAATGTCTTTCACTTTACAAAAATAACGTCATTGATCATTGGGTTAGTTTCGTTCAATAACGAATTTCTGTGAGATATTTTTGCGTCGAATCATATCCTCGAAATTTAATATGTTTACAGCGAACTGGACATCACTAGATGTGATAAAATATTTCTCAATCCAAAGTTCCCGAAATTTTTCGGAAACTGAAGTGTTTTTATATGAAATGCCACTACTTACCTACCTTCCCAGGTAAAGCGCATTTTCATTGCACTCGTAATTATTGAATAACCTTTTTTTCAGTTAATTTCAATGAAGTTTCAGGTATTAAATCTTTTGAAGTAGGTACTCAAAAAAATATCAGAATTCCTGAATATACTACAGTTATGACGAAATAAATGATAAACTAAGAATAATATGAGTATTACGGACAGCCTGACGCACCAAATCTTCTTCAATATAACTTGTTATACTCGATATGAGTACTTAAAGTTGCCTATCATGATACATTAATTTTGCTTCAAGTAGAAGGCAAACAAAACAAGTGTCGCCAAATGTCTGCAATCTTCCGATATCTAGCAAAAATTGTTTTAATCGATGGTTGTAGATGCTTGATGAGGAATAAAAGATCAAATGTGTTTTTCTTCGGCTCTATATTTTATGGATATCCTTATGCAAAAATTCCATTTTCTTTTCTTGATTATTTTCAGTAGTATGAGATTGCTCAGACAAGGGTTGGAACGCATTCAGCAGTTATCACGTAGCATCTAGCATTTAACCAGGGGCGTAGCTACCCTATTTCAATTATACAGAAGAAGAATGTTGTACTTAACTTTCTTAATCTCGTGACTTTTTAACCTGTGTTATACAGGGTTGGGATAGCTTTTTCGTATTACAATATTAATGAAACCTTGCAGGTAAGCGGAATAGCGCAAGATGCATTAGATGTAGAATTTTTTGTCATACCTAAATATACTCTGCTCGAACTAGAAATACACTCAACTTTTTAATTGATATGGACCTCTTCTACAGCTTTGCAGATGTTGAAAGAGCTTGTGATTTCTAATTCGTACAAACTGGCGCTTAGGATAAAAAAATTCATACATGAGAAATTAGAGCACCTCTCTTTAATAGACAGGTTAAAGATTTTCAAAATCGATGGAATGGCTGTACAGGATCCATAAAGTGGCCCAATCGTTTTATGGATCTTATTCACTTAGATTTTTTCTTTGGGGGTAATCCAGTATCACCAATATGCTTGCATCTATTGAGATAGAGATTCATTGTTGAATGTGAACTAATACGTGGGGATTTCTTAGAAGGAAGGACTCAAATATCAATAATTAAGAGGAAAACTTGTTGCCATGTTGTTTGAAAAATTATTCTCATTAGTCTGCAGAGAATAATTTCAGCCATTCAAGAAGAAATTCGTCGTTTTTATAGATTTTTCACACTAAACCAAGAATGTTCCCTTTGAAATTCCAAGTACTTTCAAACATTAGCAAAGATATATACACGCGGTCCCATATAAACTGAAAAAGACGAGGTTATTAATGTTCAACCGGAAATATGTTGTCAACAGAAACATCAAACTTTTTTGATGTTGCATTTCATGAATATTGTCCTTTTCACAACGAGCAACATGGTGAACATTTCGCTACTTCGTTCAAGGTTCATTCTGTGGAAGTAGGTTTTTGTATGGAACTGGAGATGGCGTTTTCGGTATACAGATTTGGAAATTCACATCTGAAACATACGATATACAATGCATCAGACAGAGAATTCTTCCGTCTAGTTGCACAGATGAATCGTCGAGATAATAACGTGCTGTAACTGAATGAATTTCGTTGACTTATTGCAATAACCTGGTGCCGTATTCTCGAGAAGTGATATTCGAAAACGTATACGAACTTCATTGCGCGAGTCCCTGTTTTACCTGCAAAATGCACACCGCGCAATGAAGTTCGTATACGTTTTCGAATATCACTTCTCGAGAATACGGCACCTGCCGTATACATATATAATTATTTTATTTGTCAGGCTGCCCGTAATACTAGATTCAAGTATTTACGGTTGCCAACCATACTAAATAAATTATGCTCCTCCCAACGATAAGAGAGACAAGACTAGAATATTGCAATAAGTCAGCGGAATTCAGTGTGATTGTCTCGACTATTCATCTGTGCAACTGGACGGAAGAATTCTCTGTCGAATGCATTGTATATCGTATGTTTCAGATGTGAATTTTCAAACCTGTATAAAATACGTACCTTAAACAAGATGCATTTTTAGTTCCAAGGAATACCTTGTATCATTCAGAGCTATCCTGTGCTGATGAGTCCTAATCATAGACTTATAAAAGAATGGACAGGACGTGTGAGAGAGAACATTGACTTCAGAATAGGATAGAGTAATATTAGTGCGAAGCACAGAACATATAATAAAAACATTGAATCGCATTAGATATTTTTATGTTCTGTCAGTTTTTCAACATTATGAGAGAGAGATACTGTGAAGGATGGAGTAATATTAGTTTAGTTTAGTCTATGCATCACACTAATATTACTCCATCCTTCACAGTATCTCTCTCTCTTATGTTGGGATCACGAAACGTAGAGTAAAAGTCACGTGACGCCCTGTCCATTCTTTTCTATGTCTATGGTCCTAATACGGACGAAATGGCCATCCATAGGTGCTCTGTTTAATATTGGTTGATTTCAATCGATAATATTATTCTCTGCTTTCACTATATTATCCTTTTCTTCAGAAAATATTTACATGGGGCTGAACATTGACGCGCATTTGTGATTACGTTGTGACTCTAGAACTTAGCTGTTTTTGAATTCATTTTTGAAATACCTACCTGATATAAAACTTATCTCATCATTTTGTCGATGTCCAACCATCATTTATGATTTCCATATAAAAAATTATTTAAAGAACAGATATTATTGAAGGAATCCATATTTCCCAAAGCAGTTGTTGGTTTCACTTATTCTGTTCAGGATAATAAAATGAACACAATGACACCAAAGTTTGTTCGATCAATTTGATAAGTGCCATGTTTTTATTTATCATCACCCTTCCCTTGGGCCCCCAACTAATTTTGATACAGAAGCTTCTCAGGACATGCTACGACACTGATCTTCACGTAGCAATAGGGTTGGAAACGAACGACGTAACATACGTGGTTCAATGGACGCCTGAATTTATTTGATATTAGAATTTCTTGAATCGTCGATTGCGTTATCGTAAACGACTGGCCGGAGAACTTATGATTTATTCATTGCCTGGTGTCTAGACTAGAATTCTTCTGCAAGAAATGGCATCCCACTTTTTGCTAGTAGAAAACACTATAAAAATAGTGAAGGGATGATGTGAGAGAATCAACGAAAAAATGAAATGAGAAATTGTAAGTCTGGTATATCACGAGTAAAAAGAATTTCACCAGTATTGATTGAAGCGAATGCACTATCATCGTGTTGATATATGATGAGAAACTGTTTGGTTTTTGAATATGGAATGTGAACACCACCAATTGAGGCAAATCTGATAAGAAAAGAAACAATTCTTGTCGACATGATATCGAAGGAAAAATAGTACATGGCTAAATAATTGATAGGGATGACTATCCATTCAACAAATATTTCGAAAGTATTCGCTTCGAAACATTTATTCATAATCTCAGCACAATCGGAATTATTATCTGGAAATTATTCAAAAAATTTAAGAAAAGCCCTGAGCAGTAGCTTTTGAGCGCTCGTTCTTTGGTGGAGTAATAAGACTATCAACATAAAATTTTATATGGGACTTGACATTGATACCAATATATCAATGGCGAATCTCAGCACGATCGGAAGGAAGTATATTCTGAAAATTATTCAAAAAATGTTATATGGAAAAAATAAATAATAAAAAAACTCAAATTCTATGGTTCTGATGATGCGATCCTCTCAAAATTTCGCACGAACATTCAGTATATCAATTTTGATTCACAAAATAAACTTGTATCGGTTATTCTTTATGGAAATATAAAGATTCTTCTTTTCAATATTCCAATTGAATTTTCTATGGTTTTGAATGGCCATGTTTTATAGAACACCCTGTACGATTTGGCGGGTTTACAAACTTAACCGAGCCATTTTCGAACCGAACATACCCTAATCTTCAAGTATCTAGGACAATCCATTCGAAAGTTATTGTGCTAACGGCCGGACGGCCTCACGGGCAGAATTGAATTTGACCACGAATTCATCAGGGAGTAGAACTTTATAGCTTGGGACCATTTTCGGCTAGAAATTAGAAAATTACAGACATTTGGGCTCAACGATATAGCACTCGTTTAAGGAGAACGAGCGCTCAAAAATTTAAAAGAAGAGAAGATTTGTCGATATTCCAATTCTAATATCTCTTCATTTTATGACTACATCCCAAATGCAGCATGCAGTCAGCTATTTCCATGTAAAGAGATATTTCTTAGTGTAATTATTATCTCAAAATTGTAAGAAGAACATAAATAATGGATCAGAGTTTTCACTTAAAACAATGGACTTTCTGTTAACTGACCGTTATCAATAATAACATATCTAAGAGCATAATTAAGACTAACACCAGCTCAGTCGATAGTATTAACCAACAGTAAGAAATACTAGCAACATAAAGAATCATATCCTAGTAACTATTTAATGTTTTTCTTATAAAACCAACAAGGAAATTAAATGAACCAAACAAGCTTGAAAAATCAAACAATAACAATAAGTATACAACATTACACTTAATTTAAGTCAGCAATTTCAAGTCACAATTGGTTTTTTTTATTAAATTAAAAAATCAGAATTAACAGAGTGATTTCATGGAATTGAAATATTTCTAACAATTTTTTTACAGAATATACTGAACAGCACATGTAATCGAGAACTCGCTCCATTATAGAGAAAAATATAAGAGGCCAACGTCAAATAATATTCTAGAACTGTTGTCTTGAGCTCGTTTCTTCTTTGAGAAAATTTTAATCACAGATAATTTTGAAGAAAACATAAAAAATATTTCTGAATTTCTGAACAGTCTCAATCTCCAAATTTAGGTATATAATTTGGATCAGAGGGAGATAGCTGTTTTTGAGGCGGTTTCGTTGTCTTATCCATTCCAAAAGCTTTATAGAAGAATTTGTCGAAAATGCTACTGATCTGCTTGAAAACTTGTTCCCCTTCAGTTGGAGCTCTTTTTGCTGGTTCTGCCACCACTGTAACGCAGTACTGCATAGGTGGAACAACATCTCTTTTGGTTCTAGCCCCAAGAGATGGGAATGTTGCGTTCAGCGTAGTTGTTTCAATTGTAGCAGGAGTTGTGGTGGTTGGTACTGGATCTTTTGATACAATCGTGTTGTTGACAGTTGTAACATTTCCTACAATAGTTGTGTTCGAGATGCAAGGAATACTAATAGTAGTTGTTTGTCCCTTTGTCAGTCCTTTGCATTCAGGAGTTTCGTTGTTTTCGCAAGGTATGGTACTCTTTACACATCTCAAACTGGGGTTGTTGTCACATGGCACGGTATTTGAAGCCACTACAACACACATTATTTGGCCGTTTGCAGTACATAAGGATGTAGTGTTCGTTGGGCATATTTGATTGCCATCCCCACATTGGATTATGACTTTTGTAGTGACAGTTTGTTGTCTTGGAATGCTCTCACTATTGTGATAGTAATGGTGAACGGTGTAGTGATCGTATCGTGGACTATATCCGTCGTAGAATCTATGGTCATAGTGATAGTAAGTTGGACTAGAGAGACTTCCAAGACGGTAGCCGAGGTAGAAGCCTAAAGTTGAACTACCAGTGTCTCTGTAGGAGTAGTGGTAGACAGGATAGCTGGGAGGAGCATAATATCCTGGGGAGTGATAGTTATTGATGTTGTATACTTTGATTTTATTAGTGCCAGGAACACGAACAGGAACGCTGTATACGGGTTTATTGTACTGGGGGTTAATAATTCCGCCGCTGGTATATCCAGGATAGCTTGGATGCGGTCCTGTAAAAAAAATCAACAATTACTGCAATTGAAATTTATGTGGTTTATCATGTCAGCAAATGATATTTTTTATTCTCGTTATCTTCAGAAATTAGCGTACACTGAAAATTGTATCATTCGTTCAGAAAAAAAAAGATAAACTAATGAGCAATGGTTTTTCATCTATTCATGTATGTATTTTCGTATATCAAAAGAACCCATCGAGACATCCTTTTAAAGCAAACAAATTTTAATTTCGTATCGATATTTTTTTTCGATTCATGTAATAATTTTAGGGCTTGTTATGATACATTGTTCTGACAACTGGACATTTTCTTATAGCATTCTTCTTTTGATTATGACTGCTTATTAGTTTTGAGGGCTCGTCGCAACAAACTCTCAGCATATATCGATGAATCTTTATTTAATTCTCTTGTTATATGGTACATGAAGTGCTTCAAAAATTACTTCTCATTTCATTAGAGTAGAATGGACTTGGAATGAAATCGTTTCATTATTCCAAATTTCAAAATGATCTCCTTATGAACTAAGAATTACTAAGATGTCAGGAAAAAATCCTAATCTTCAGTTATTTTTCTCGGATATAATTCCAGAAATTTGAAAACCGTAGTGACACTTTTTTTGAGCATTGTGTTGAAACCGTACCATAAGTATATTGAAACAACATGTTTTTTCAGAAGTTCAAAAGTACTTGACAAATGCATACATGAACTACATTTTGCATTTTACTGGTTATATTTTTACAATAGAATTAAACATTCTAACAAACATTGAATAATCTGATGATTTCTGTTTCATTTTTCTGAATACTTATAAACAGACAAATTTCTCAGCTTTCTGAATGTTCAATATTGGAGTATTTGAACAATTTTGTTTCAGTAAATACTCCATTGAAAGGAATAAATGATATAGATAGACTTCTATGCACCTGAATTAAATAATTGAGGATTAAAAAAAACATATTCCATCCTTTCTTCAACGATAAATTAGATTCCTATTCCTTTCCGGATATAATTTGGATACAAGTTTATACAGGATTCAATTCAAATTCCACCCCAGAATCATCCCTCCATTAGTCAGTTTACGTGAGAAGGTTGGCAAGAACCACAATTAATTTAAATGGCAAATTGAGAGGTTCCTCAGAGGTGACATTGATTTTTCGATCTCCCTATCGTAGCCAGGGGTAGGTTCGAAGAGAAAAACAAAATGGGAGTAAATTTTTATTATCTATCAAACTCTGTAAAAAATGACATAGTCCACATTTAAACATTTACACATATTCGTTTAAACTTATTTATCATTGAAAAAACATAAAAATAAAATTCCTGAGATAATTTCGGTCAAGTTTATAGAATACTTAATTCCCTAAATCAGGAACATACTTCTCAGGCTTCTGAACTTTGTCCATTCCGAATGCTTTCGTGAAAAACTTATCAAAAATGCTGTTTATTTGCTGGAAAACTTGCTCTCCTTCGGTTGGTTGCCGCTTGCTCGGTTCTGCTAAAACAGTAACGCAGTACTGGAGTGGAACCACATTTCTTTTGGTTCTAGCTGCAAGTGAAGGGAAAGTTCCATTCACGGTTGTTGTCTCAATTGAGGCAGGCGTGGTGGTAACAATTGTTGTTTCACTTGAAGTCGTAGTTGGTACTTTAGCAGTGGTTGTAGTACTAGTAGTTGTAGTACTAGTGGTTGTAGTACTAGTTACAGTTGTAGTATCTGTGGGAAGTGCTGCCTTGGGAGCAACTTTAGCAACTACTGGATCTCTGGATACAATCGTATTATTCACTGTGGTTACATTTCCTTCTATCATCGTGTTCGAAATACATGGAATACTGATTGTAGCTGTTCGTCCTTTTTCAACCCCCTTGCATTCTGCGGTTTGGTTGTTTTCGCATGGGATTGAGCTCTTTACACATCTTAAGTTGGGATTGTTCTCACAAGGCATGGTCTCTGAAGCAACCACGACACACATTATTTGCCCATTTGCTGTGCATAACGATGTTGTGTTTGCTGGACATATCTGCGAACTATCTCCACATTGTATTATGACTTTGGTGGTCACAGTTTGTTGTCTTGGAATGCTTTCACTGTTGTGATAGTAATGGTGAACTGTGTAGTGATCGTATCTTGGGCTGTATCCATCGTAAAACCTATGATCGTGGTGGTAGTAGGTTGGATGGGAGATTCTTCCGAGATGGTAGCCGAGGTATAATCCTAAAGCTGTGTCTCCGGTATCTCTATGGGTATAATGGTAGACAGGATAGCTAGGAGGAGCATAGTATCCAGGGGAGTGATAGTTATTTATGTTGTATACTTTTATCTTATTGGTACCAGGAACTCGGACGGGAACTGAGTAAGAAGGTTGGTTATACTTTGGCGGTCTTATACCACCGTTATTGAATCCAGGGTAAGATGGATATGGACCTTGAAAAGAAGAATGAATTATTGCAAGATTTAATGAGCCAATTTCAGCAATTAAAAATTTATTTTAAGATATCAGTCAGATCATTGTATAATGTTTTGCATGTTGTGAGGATATTGTTCGCTCAAGTTAACCCGAAGTTGAATTGGTATATACAGGCGTGCAGAAAGGACCTCGCACATTTGTATGAGGAATTGGCTCCCGGTGGAATTGGCTGAACATTTGATATGATGTTCTACTAATCCTACTGATCAAATGTCTCTACAGTCTTGAAGCTGAAAAATGCATACTTCTAGGAGTTTTTAGCAATTTTTTGTATCAATTATGGCTTACGTATTACCGTTCACACAGAAAGTTTGAGAATATTTCGTGATTATTGAAAGCAGATTCTGTCAATTCGAAATATTTTCAAACATTTCTGTGTGAACTGTAATACGTAAGCCATAATGAATACAAAATTCGCTAAAAACTCCTAGAAGTATGCATTTTTCAGCTTCGTGACTGTGGAGACATTTGATCAGAAGGATAGTAGAACATCATATCAAATTTTCAGCCAAATCCACCGGTAGCCAATTCCCATAATACGTAAGCCATAATGGATACAAAAATCGCTAAAAACTCCTAGAAGTATGCATTTTTCAGCTTCGTGACTGTTTAGACATTTGATCAGAAGGATTAGTAGAACATAATATCAAATTTTCAACCAAATCCCCGGGAGCCAATTCCCATACAAAATGTGCGGGGTCCTTTCAAGAAATTTTTTTTTTGAAAAATTACATAGTTAGTTCGACGAAGTTTTCAATATGTGCTTTTTTTATGGCTCATTCCTTTGAGACGATGTTACCTGATGAAATTGTCACCAAATGAAAGTCGACCCTTACAGTTTTGTTCATGGAAAAAAAATGGAGTGACAGTGGAAATTTATTTCGGCATTGAAGTAGTACACACGGAGAATCATTGTGCATTGAAAGATAAGTTAAATTAAATGTTCAAAATGACCATTATCGTTCTGGATGCAATAATCGAATATGATATCACACATTCTAATTTTTCATGTGAGAAGGTTGAAAGTTGTGCATAAACACAATTGTTATGGTTGACTTTCATTCGGTGACACATTTCATCAGGTACCATAGTCTGAAATTTTGACAGGAACTGTATAGTGAACATGTTTTCAAAATATATTCATGAGAGCAGCTACTAGCTGCTTTCCGAGTCAAATTTTCAAGTGGGATACTGTTCTCATTTTTCAAAAATTAGAAGATATTTGTCTATCATTTCTGGAATTGTGGCGATATCTTCTAGCCTATAGTTTAGTTTTTCATTGCTTGACTATTAACAATATTATCAACTCTTCTATGTTCATGTTTCAATTCTATACAATTTTTTATACAACAAATACTGATAAATAAATATAGCTGGCAAAATTGATGCAATTTTGGGGAATCTTGGTTTCATTCGTCTGTCACTGCGTCGTTACATCCCATCGCAGAAGGTTGTCCAACAATTGATACAAAATTTTGTATCAATTGTTTAATTGTTATGTTATGTTACCATAGTTATGGTGAGAGGCATATTAATTTTTGACTTCAATTATACCTATTGAGTACTTTTAGGCTTCCTTGAAGTTTCATTTTCTTCAAACCTCGTTCTACTGATAATACAGCGACTGAATCAAAATAGATATTTTTTTCAAACCTACTGCATACCATTTTATATAGATATCACCTTCGGTCAATCAATTAATTGCAGAAGAGCAATGTCCAATTAAACCGTCCCGTTCGACATATAGGATATATTTTTTGTTTTTATTACAATAAAATCACAATGTCAAGATGAGTACCAATCAACCAAAATTTACACTGTTATTACATAGAACAGAAAAACGAATGGTGCTGCCAAAACAGTAAAACATTCAATCGAAAAATATTAATTTTTTAATTATTTCCTTAGTTTTAGATGCTTTCCTTTCATGAAATTACAATGCATAACCAATTCAATTATTTCTAATTTTCGTATCGTCGAGGCATTAAATATCTTCCTACTTTTTTTATCGCTTTCACATCACCCTCACATAAGAGAAATTTGGTACGAAATGTTCGTCGTAAAACTTCGTATCCTAACCCAATTATGTTAGAATTTACGTATGGATAAGATACCATTTCAGCAATGATACACATCCACGTTGTGGAATTCAAATGCTCGAATGCTTCTTCGTGACAATTTATTCAAAAAGCAGCTGTTCATCGTGATATGCTCAATAATTGCTGCGAATGTTTTCTGTATTATTTTCCCAATTACGAAAGTAATTTATTCAGGTGGAGGAAAGAGGAATTTGGGCATGGTCTCAAATTCGGGGCAATTATGTATTCCCCTCTCTGCGGTTTCACACATGCAAATTGCCTCTACCATTGTTTCATTAGCTGCAACTGTTGATTAGACTTTTCACATAATTTTCCAGAGTAGCATAGTGATATGTACAAAAGCGGACTTCTCTTTGAGAGTTGAAGCATCAATTAGATATCTACTTACCGATATTTCATTGCATTCTTTTGAGGATGAAATTGAATAAGGTATATATATTCTTTTAAATTGAGAACTAACATAATACAATACATGAAATAAAAAAGTCCCTAGCTGAGGTTGGTGCAAAACGGGGTGCCATAGTATTCTGGCGTATGATACCAGAGCACAGGGAAAAACCTCAGAAGAAAAAACACTCTCTCGCCGTTTTTACAAAATTGAAACTTAAAACTATTCGAATGAATACCTTCAATATTTAGATACAAAATGATTAATTTATGCTTTTTGGCCAGGAGGAATAAGGTAATGATAGTAATGAATAAAAACACTGGTTACTGTTTAGTTGTTTCAATTTGTTTTTTATTACTTATTGTATTCTTGGGTTCTAATTCATAGACGAACTGAAGAGTATTTCTGTATTCGAATTCTGACTGATATTCTGTGATCTTCAGGTTTCATTACTGCTTTCAATTCTGAGAATATCTTTTTCCCTTATGTTTTTTATGCAAATGTTTCCAAAATCAAAAATGTTGAGGAAAAAATTTCAGTTGAGGTAGTAGGAACGAAAAATGCGGCTCAAAGCTGGTAATCTTCACCATCAGGGTATTTTATTACCGCATGATCCACTTTCTCCCGATTTTATATTTTAAATTCCGTTAATGACATAAGCCTCAGCTTATAGATTTAAAATTCAGCTTAAATCCTTCGTTTTATGCTTAACTAATTTCACCTTATGCATATTAATTCAACCTTTATATGTCATGATAAACTCAAAAATCTTATACATATAAAAAATATTTCGAAAAGTAATTTATCTGAGAACCAACTCTTCTTGGACTGCTACAAAATGTTATATGTAGCAGATTTCATCATACCACCATTTTATTAAATTCAATATGATACTTGTGGCCTTGGTCACAAAGATAAAACGAGCAGAAAAATCCGACCTATTACCACAATATATCTTGAAATAAGTAAACATTCCAAAGTGGTTTTAAATGCTAGTATTGAGATTGATAATTTGATCTTCTTGGAATGCTCTGTTCAGAAAACATATCAAGAGAACAAATTTGTATCATATCAATACCTATATGTATTACTGACATATACTCATATACAGGGTTTTCCTGTTTAGTTGGCCTATTAGACGTTTTAGGAGAACTAGTGAATATTTCGTTCTGAAATTTTTAGTTGAGTCTCGGGGGTGAAGGAACTCTTCGCCTAAAATATTTTCAAGTCGACAGTATTTTCATTTATGTATCGATTCAATCCAAATTCGCAGTAAAACCTACTATAAAAAAATTTTCGGGTATGCTCTGTTGCCAAGTTATGCACAATTTCCTGAAATTTTCGACATCTGCATTGCCATATTGGAAATTCAATGTCTCGATTATTTTTCATGCGAACGGAACCAAACTCAGCAGTTTCATAGTAGATAATCCGTTGATGTGGTACATTCAGTATTTCGCAAACTATCCAAAATAAATAATTAGTCTAAAAGAGACTTGTTATTCATTTTTTATTTTGAATCGAATGCTGTAAAATAAATATGGGGTTACCATTCGAAAATTTCGAAATATTTCTCATTTTGAGTTCAACATTTGGGAGCAATATCTATCTTCGAAAAGCCCTGCGATGTATCAAAATACTGAATAAACCACATAAATGCATGGATTCTGCTGAATTATAACTCGATTTTCGATAAGGAACATTCAGAAAAATAATATTTTCATATTCATCATAAGACTGAGATTGTTCGTTGTGGACTGATTAATAAATAAATGAATATTTTCGATTTGTCACATGATTCACAAACTGAAGTGTGATAGTTGTCCGAATTAAAAATTGTCCCATTGAAATAACATCCAATTAAACTAACCAATAGGTATTGAAAGTGCACACATCTTCTCAACATAGCGCAAAGATCCTTCTATACAGGGTGTTCCTAAATTGAACGTACAAACGAAAGGGGAGTTTAAGAAAAAAAGTCCCATAAACATGGGGTCGCAACGTTTCGTTTTCGAGATACAAAGTGTTGAAGTTTGAATTTTTTTGAAGTTTTTTTCTCATAGTACCTACACCTCACAATATATTCAACTGAAATTTGGCATAGATATTACATTTGAAAGTTCTCACCACGTGACATGGCAATTTCGATAGAAGATCAACAGGGTGATATTTTTCTGGAACACTGTCACCTGTTCTTCTGCAGAACTTTTTTTGGTGAGCAACTGTTAATTTGAAAAAAGGTAAAAAGAAGCTTTGTTCTTATACTAAACTTTTCGGACTCGTAGTTTTGTCGTATCTACAACGATTTCGAGAAAAAAAAATTTGAACGATTCTCTCGAAATTCTCGTAAGTATGATAGGAAGGCCAGTTTGTAATCTGTGGTGAATGAATTCAGTGTCAGTTTTTATGGAAATTTTCGAATTTCTCAAATGTAATATCAATGCCAAATTTCAGTTGAATATGTTGTGAAGTGTAGATACTATGAGAAAAAAACTTGAAAAAAATTCCAACTTCAACACTCTGTATCTAGAAAACGAAACGTTTGCGACACCATGTTTATGGGGCTTTTTTTCTTGAACTCACTTAAGGAATCTCCCCTTTTCGTTCGTACGTTCAATTTAGGAACACCCTGTATATTCAAACATACTCGATTGATATAAAAAATAAGGATTACCGCGTTACATCGCAAGCAAGAATATGAACAACGAAAGCAGAGGAGAATATTGATCGGTTAAAATCAATCAATATTAAACTAATACTTACTTCGGAGCTAATCTCGTCAACGTTCAAAGATCAAGCAAGGTGGTAATATCATCAAGAGCGTCCGTAGATAAGTATTTCGCCCTATCTGGACACATCAGATACTTGGTGGTTGATTTTAATAGATTTATATTATTCTCTGCTTTCATTGTTTATACATATACTCGATCAATTTCAGTATTCGTTTCATATTTATTCACAACATCTATACATTTTATCGACTACACTATCGAAATCGAATGATGTAAGAAAAATAATGTTGAAAGTGAAGATCCACATAAAATTCTGCTGGTATGGGAAATTAATTCATTTTTTTGAAGGAATCCTCATCAAGTAATAATATTTCGATCGATGTGTCTTACAATGTATGAAAAAATTACCATAATAACAATACGGAATGAGAATTAATGCGTTAATAGGAACGAAGGTATGGTAATGTAGATAATGAAAACAGAGAGAAATATTAATCGATTAAAATCAACCAATATTGAACTCACACTTTGGAACTAATCACGTCAACGTCCAAAGAATACGCATCGAAGGTGGGTGTTCGTAAGGATCCCCAGAGATGGCGTTTCGTTTTCGTTTTAACACAGAAAAGAGCTGCGATAGAGCTAATATATGGATGCTCTGATTGATACTAGCTCCTTGCATGTTCTTTGGAAGTTGACGTGGTTAGTTCCGAAATATGAGTTTAATTAATATTGGTAGATTTTAATCATTTAATATTATTCCCTGCTTTCATTAATTAAATTCATAATTTGCTTAGAACTCACCTGTAGGGTATCTCTGTGTTGGATATCTGGTCGTAGGCCTAGATGTTGGGTAATGGACAGTAGCTGGTCTGTATGTTGGCGCATGTGTTGGGACCGGCCTATATGTTGGTGAGTGGGTGGGGAAAGGTCTGTATGTTGGTGCAGAGGTGGGAAATGGTCTGTGTGTAGGTGCACGTGTTGGAGCATGGGTGGGGAACGGTTTGTATGTTGGAGCATGTGTGGGGAATGGTCTATATGTTGGAGCATGGGTAGGGAATGGCCTATATGTTGGGGCATGCGTGGGGAATGGTCGATGAGTGGGTGCATGTGTCGGAAACGGGCGATAAGGCGAAGGAGTTGGCCTTCTGGAAGCTGAAATAAAAGAGAAAAATTATTGAATCAGTTGTGTATATTTGAATGATACGAATTATGTCCAGAGTTTATGAAAATGAATATGACGATCGAAGGTCAATTGAGCTGCAATAGGAAAAATGCGGATGTAGATGATTTAACCTTTATTATAAGTAACAATATTCTACGATATGTGTTTTGAGTTCGTCATGAAAATTGATGGAACATTAAAAACAATAATGAAAAGAAGACAAAAGTATAACCTGCTTTCTTGAGGAAAAAGGAGAATCAAACACATAATTCGAAAAATTATTTTTTTTATTTTCAAAAATAAATGCTATAATTTCAGTCGTTACAATAGTTTTCAATTATCGATTAATAACATACTTGAAATCGAAGACAAATATTAGCTGGGCAAAAAATTAGCCTTTTTCACTACACAGAAATGCAGTTCTCTTCAAATTGGAGAATGAAGACATAATATGTCGCTTCATATGCGAAGCTTTTGAATTCGTGTTGCCTTTTCACTAATTTGAGTTTTATTTCAATTAGTTTCATAACACAAAAATTTATTTCAATGTTGATATTCAGACCAGTCTGAAACTGTTGTTTTTTTAGATTTTCTTTCCCTTATAAATCCTAATGCAATGAGCTATATCACAGAGGAGCGGAACATAATAATTATCAATCGAAATGGATTATCATCTCGTGAAAAAACGTTTTGCTTTATTGCAATTGGAATTTTTTTCAGCCAGGGACTACATAGATTAAATTTCGGTTTCAGAGTTTGATAAACACAATAAATAAGCATACCTTGGAAAGATAAATATAACACAAGACTGTCGGATTCATAAAAATAAAATACCTATCTTGCTCTCGAAATCAATAAATTTATTGCGTTGGAAATTCCTAACTCGAGAAAAAAATTGTTTGGGCTGTGTGCCATTCTTCCTCATCCAACGCTGTAACCTTGAGGCTGAACAATCTCCTACTAGGTCTTCAATAACGATGAATGGCTGTATTCGCTTATATTAATTAGGCATGTTTTTCGACTTCAACAACAGTCTTGAATGCCTTCAAAATCAATCGCCTTATCAATACCGCATCAGCGTTGAATAGAGAAAATCAAATAGTGTATGCTCTGTTCAGTGAGTGAATATTATTAAATCCATTATTCCATTATGATTATAATTTGCAAAAATATTGAAACCTATTTATTGACTACACGAACTCAACGACTCAAGTACTTTAGATTAAAAAAATGAGCTAATGCTTCGATAACGTATAGTTGTTTCAAAAAATTGATTTTTTTCATACATTCGAAAAGTTTATATAGAAGGGAATGCTTTTCTCCTAGGTCGTAGAGGATTTAATATCATTGATGTTGAATATCGAAGATCATCCGTAATACCAAAAACTTGAATTTGTGAAGATCAAGAAAACCAAACTTTAATCATATTATTTCGAAGCAATGTCCTTCATACATCTTTCTTGAATATATCGTCTTCAAACATGAAGAAAACCTAAAATTTGTATAATGAATATTAGAATGAATAATGAAAATCATCTCAACAGCGAAAACAATCTTAGTTGAACTTATTGAATCGAAGTTTATGCGAAAACCTTACGAACTGATATTCTAGAAAAACGTAAAAGAATAATGATCTGCCGATCAATGAACCTTAAATTTTCTCTATACAATCAATTTTATTTAATAAATTTCATTATGCCCAAATATGAATCCTCTCGTTGGCAATTAACAAACATAATTAAACTGTTAAATAATCAAAATGTGCATCGACTTTGATTGAAGAATCAACGAACGTATACAGGCGTTATATTCTTGATAGAAAAATTCACCTCAATAATTGTTTTGGGTGGCAGTAATAGCACAAATACGGAAATTCCAATTTCAATGTACCACAGCCTTAGATGAGCATCGGAAACCACTTAGCATATTATTGTGAAATCTCAATAACCATACACAAATATAGCACTCGTTTAAGTAGAACGAGCGCTCAAAAAGATATCTGCATAATTAAAAAAACATGCAAATTACGAATAAGTTAACAAACTCTACTATGTGACAAATTGACAGCCTACTAACATATTTAAATATAGGTTTAGGTACCGTTACTATTCTGAAATTGAAATTTTTGCATATAAAAAATTTTAGGACCAATAATTCGGAAATGAAGCCTTATCCGCGAAAAAAATTCTTTTGCGTTTTATCAAGAACATTAGCCTGTATTTTCGTCTCCAGTTTTGATTCACTCTGTATATCTGCTTCGTTTCTTTCGTTCTTTCTCACCAGGCTTGGCGAAGCTCACTGTTGAACACGCGTTATCACTTGTTTGATGTACGACTTTGCTTACTAATTTGGAAATAGAATATCAAAACACCAGACTGTTTGAAATCTCTAATCGGTGATGTTGATAGTTCACGCAATAGTTTAAACAATCCTTCATTCCGCGAGACAATTCGTTTTTACATATTTTTGTCCTTCATAAAATAGATAAACTTATTGATAAACCAATATTATTACTAATCAATCAAGAGGAATATCTATTTAGGAATTGATAACTTGATCGAAATTCTTGAACTTCGAACTAACAAAGATGACAAATTAAACATCCCACTTATAATGTCGATAATGAAACATTTAAATTTCAATGTAATTAATATGAACCGTTTTATGTTTTCTATTGATAGTTTTTTCTCCATTTACATTTACGCGTAATAATGTTGACTGGAGCGTTTACACAAAATCTATTGAATATTACGAAAAATTTGATTGATTTGATTTGGATGATAAGCAAAAAATAATATATCATTAAATGGTACTTACGAGACGGTCTAGAAGGAGAAGGCCTACTACTTGGCCTGCTGCTTCTATAACATTGATACTGATCGAACTGTAGCACCACTAAAAAAAAGAATATCAGGTACCTCCATGTACCCGAATTCATTTTGCTCGAAAATATGCACTGATCGCAATTATCTGTATACACTAATGGAAGACAAATCTTTAATAAACATCATTCAACGATGTTATCCATGCTTCGGACAAGAGGTCATTATTTCGGATAACCTAGTGGTATCAAACTAAACTGGTTTATGTTGTGTTCTTCGTAGCGTTCTTTTACTCTGTAGACATTCGAGGAAGTTGAGAAAAACCCGGCCTGACGTATTTTGATCAGGGCGTGATTCATTTGAGGTACGATGGTATAGGAGTTGCGGTTTAAGAATTGCACAATCTTATTATCAGTTATAAGGAAAGAATACAAAAATTAGTTAGTGGACACTGAGCGAAATGAAAGATTTGAAAGCATTTTGGGTGTAGAAAAAAGAACTGTGTGTTTTGGCGTTCCTGATTTGTATGGGTTTTAAATGAAGCTGGTAGTGTTTCACCTTAGTCTGACCCACAAAGCTTTTTCAGTACTCAGCTATAAAGGAACAAAAATTTCTGCGCACATATAAAACTAGATCGCAGAGCTTAAGCAATAAGTTTGTGTCAAGAAACTGTATTTATTTGAAATGAAATTGAAAGTAAAACCTTCGTATTGAATGTTTTTTTTTTGTGATCAGTTTTGTTGCCTTCCTGAAAATAAAAGAATGAAATAAAATTTTTGCATCAAATAAATTGGAATCTGAAACATTTTTGCTGCATATGATGTCAGAATATCTAGACTGCATTGCTTGAGTTAATAAAGATTTGAAAATTAATTTGAAGAACAAGACAAGCGCAAAAATTCTAAGAAAAGAAAACAATTTTTTCTACAGAAGGCAAGAAAATTGAATTTTCTTGCCTTTTTCCTCGTTTTTTATTGGTAAATGAAATTTGCACTTATTGCGTAATGAAACATAACGTCAAAAGAAGAATGAAAAATTAATCATCATTTTTCTTGAAATTATTGGTTAGTTTCTCCAGAATATGTCAGTTCGATTATTTTAAACCATAGACTAACTAACCGTCTATGTTTCAAACTCTGTTGCAAAGATCTATGCTTCCCGTTTACATAAACCAAATAATTCTCAAATATTGTGTAGGTACAGGTGTCCTAAATTAATAATAATAATAATATTCTTCGTTATCAGTGAGCAGACCTCAGAAACCCGATGAGCTAGAACAAAATGAGTCGCACTTTTTCGGGCTCGATTTTTGAGAGAAATCATTTGGTGAAAACCGCAACCTATTAAGTCAAACCGTTTTCGAACTACATATTAAAGAAATTCGGAAAATGGCGTCAAATGAAAAGTTCTCATAACTTCTTTATTACTGAAGTTATAAACATTAAACTGAAATATTATACAGGCACTTTTTTCAGCAGAATTCATTGAAGTAATTAATTTTTACTTATTATATTTTGTTCGACATAATCGGGTTTCTGAAATCCACTCACTAGACAACGAATTTAGGACACCCGGTAGTAGCCTCCATTTTAAATTTACTTTTTCATTTTCGTGACCTCTGATTCCTTGGACATAAAGGTCCTACAGATGTGAAAAAAATGTTTTTTGAAAGATGATACTACCACCTTTCATTGAAGTATAACATATAAAAACATTCAACTTGAAAACGCCATAAAAATTCTTTAAAAAAGTTCATAGTAAAAATATGTACTGATTTTCTCGGTGAATCCGCACGCAATAGTACAAGAACTAGCACATTGAAGTGTAATTTTTTTTCAATGATTTAAACGCAAGGACACAAGCTACAAAACAACATTCACATCATTTCTGTAAGTTACATAATTCGAGAGTTATTGCTGTTATAAGCTGTTCGAACATGACCCTTATGAAATTGATAAAATGAAAAAAAACCTCAGTTCTGTACTTTCGATAATTTTCAATGATCAAACAAATAAATTAATTCTAAAAATTGCTCAAAATGGCCGCCTCTGCTCTGTAGACAGGCAGTGGCCTTCATGACGACCTGTCTTGTGTCTTTTGCTCGCGTAGTGATCATGTTCGAGCAGCACTAACTCCCAAATTATGTAACTTACAGATATGATGTGAGTGCTGTTTTGTAGCTAATATCCTTGCGTGTTAAATCATTGAAAAAAAATATACTTCAATGTGCTAGTTTTTGTACTATTGCGGATTCACCGAGAAAATCAGTACATTTTTACTATGAACTTTTTTGAAGAATTTTTTTATGGCGTTTTCAAGTTGAATGTTTTTATATTGTTATACTTCAATGAAAGGTGGTAGTATCATCTTTCAAAAAACTCTTTTTTACATCTGTAGGACCTTTATGTCCAAAGAAATCGATATTATTTGGAAGGGTCAACGAAATAAACAAGTAAATTTAAATGGGGGCTACTCCAAAACTAAGGGTGTAAACTTCCCAGTTTGGGTATTTTTGTCGATAATATTAGGTATATTTGATGACCTTCAATTATCGCTAAGTCATGACCAAACACACTTTATATTTCAAATTGATTTACGTCATCTGAAGTTATTCTAAAAGTGCCACTAGAAAGTTACGAATTTGTACAAATCGAAAATTATGACCAACTTTAATATGATTTCGATATTCATCTAATAAAAAGTTAAAGAATATATTATCAAATATTATATAATTTCGAGATTCGCCTAACATAAAGTAACAATAATTTTCTGGATTAATTTCAAATCTTAGAGCTCGATTATGCTATTAGGATATTTGGTGACTATCTCATTTCCCGAATATAAAATCTGAAAACTTAAGGCTCGAATATTCTTGAAAGCTTTGGCACCCTTGTTCATGATTGATATTCGATTATTTTGGTATTCAGATAAACATAATTGAATTATTGAAAAACTTCGTAAAAGTTATTAAAAACATACAGAATAAGACGAATCACCTATTGCAGCTATCAAACAACTGATTTTTTGTTTCTTTTGAAAAGTACGATTGAATGATTCGAATAAAGACATTAGCGTTTTTACAATAAATACCTTGCAAAAATTCATGAATGATAATTTTCAATTGTTATTGGGCTTTGTGGAAATTTTCGCATTGAAGTTAATTATACAATTTTACGCATTTGTCTATCATTTATTATTGTATAATAGAAATATATACAAAATTTCATCAGTGAATACAATGAAATCACGAGAATATTGAAAAGAGAAGAACTGCAAATATATTATTTTGACGACTCTTAAAAAACATTTCCTATAATATCTTATCACATACAATAATAAAAATATAACATCAAACATATTGATCCATCTTTGGCTTTTCTCATTCTTCTAATGAATAATATGATGTACATTCCGATTTTATTTTTTCTGGTCCTGATTTCCTATTTTGAAGGCGTTAGTGAAGAATTTGTCAAAAACGCTATTAACTTCATTGAATGCAATTTCTCCTTCAGTAGATTTCCTCACAGATGGCTCTGCAAGTATAGCAACACAATATGGCTGCTGAGCTTCTCTCTTCGTTCTATTTTCAGTCAAGTTACTTCCTAAAGACGGGAAAGTTTCATTGGCACCCAAAGATGGGAATGTGTTAGGAATTGTTGTTTGTTCGCTTCCAGAAACAGTTGATGTTGAAGTTGTTGTAGGAACTTCGGTTGAGTTTTGAGGAGGGTCTGCAGAAATGATTGTATTGTTGACAGTTGTTACATTTCCCTCAATCATTGTGTTTGAAATGCACGGGATATTAAGGGTAGTTGTTTCACCTTTAGCTTTCCCCTTGCATTCAGGGGCGTCGTTATTTTCACAAGGCACACTGCTCTGTACGCATTTAAGGTTTGGATCTTTGTCGCAAGGCACTGTTTTGGTGGCAGCAACAACACACATAATTTGTCCTGAGGCTGTGCATAATGATACTGTGTTAGCTGGGCATATCTGGGAACTATCTCCACATGTTATGATGTTGTTGGTTGTTACAGTTTGTTGCTTAGGCACATTGCCCTGGTTGTGGTAATAATGGTGGACAGTGTAGTGATCATATCTAGGTACATATCCATTGTAGCATGTGTGACAGCTGTAGTATGTTGGACTGGTGATTCTGGCAAGAGAATAACCTAGGAAAAATCCAAGAACGCCACTGCCAGTGCTCACAGGGGTGTAGTGGTATGAAGGGAATACCATAGGAGGATGGTAGTTTGAGCTGTGGTAGTTATTGATGTTGTAGACTTTCACTTTAGTTGAGCCGCCTGGTTGAGGTATTTGCAGAGGTCGCTGGTAGCTTTGACGATTCGGTTGCGAGAAGGTTGGGTTATAGCTGCCACTCTGAGAACCTGGGTATGCTGGTGGAGGACCTACAAAGAGAAAAAAGTTCATATTAAATTGGTTTGGAAAATATGGATTGCTTGTTAAAGAATCGAAATTGTTAGGTCAAATGTTCACGCTAATGAAGTTAGTTGGATATCACTAGTGAAAATTGATATGCGAGCGTCAAAGTGAAATTCCATTCTATTGCAATAATTTGACTATTGCATGCATTTGATGAATTAATTGAGATACAATCAAAAAGCAATCGATTCAGTATTTTATATACGGTACTGAAAAGTGAATAATCAGAATAGACATCCTTTAACTAGTATGTAGTTCAAACTGTTGGGTAACATAGTTTCGAATATGAAATAGATTCATTTTTCATATTGTAAATCATTCACTTTTGTTTTTAGGGTGAAATATTTCTGGTACTCAGTATTACTGTAGATATATATCTGTACACTTTGATTTAAATTCAAAATTGACTGTAGTAATATCTATATTACTTTTGTTGCTTAATTCTGGTTATATCATTTCAATGAACAATAGGCTTTCTTTTTGACAACTTATACAAACAAATGAGAGTTTTTAGTTGAAGCTTTCATCTCTGTACTGATAGTGAGAAAAATACATTTTATGTAATATAATATGTAGGCATACAAGCTGAAATTTTGTGAAGCTTTCTCTCAATATAAATATTGAAAGTATGTATGTACCTATTCATATTTAGCATTACTTTCAATTTGAGGTTTCTCTAGAATGACCAAGAATTCATTCATTCTGAAGGCCGAAACTGAATTCAGAACCAAAAAAGAAAATGAAAAAATGTTAGGTTGTCTGGACGATTCAGAGAATAAGCCACGTTCACAAAAAAGAAGACAATCAATGTGCTCCTAAGTAAAGAGTTTAAAATTGGAAAAATTAATGAAATAAGCTAGTTCTTTTTCATTATGCTCGTCCGGTACAACTCACATCGACACCGATTTAAAATAATATTAGGTATTGCTTAAAACAACTGTACGACAGGATTTCTGCGGGACAAATTATATCGACCTCAAACTAAAAATGTATAATAAATGTTTCAGTTGCAGTATCGATGTGACAAGAAATTTTCTAAATTTCAATCTCACGATTAGCGAATAGCATTATGTAGAATTATTTGTTCTGTACCTACTCGAATGATTTTGAGTTTGTCTGTTTTCACTCTTGGACATCAATATCTCAATATCTTTCCTCAACAGTTGAATAAACTCTTCCGCATCTATTTCAGTCAATTCACATCATTCATTGTTCTAAAATTGTGAATATGCAGAAGGTAATACCGATTCCATATTCTTGGAAGTAGCTAATTTTTTCTGAATAATAAAACCTTTCAACTCTGCAATAAACCAATCCATTTCGCAAGGAACGACCTTGTTAAATTGTTTCTTTCTTAATGTGTCCCTGGCTTGTCGTTCAAATTTTAGCAGTATGAATATGCGGAAAGCATGCTGCTCTGTAATTTTCAACTTACCCTATTCACTTAACTTTTTATACAATTATATATGGTTCACTTGAAAAGTTTACAGCTTCGAGAAAGTATGGATTTATTGATCATTTAGAATATTAAAAATAACATATTTGAGAAAACAGAAGCTTTGAGTTTGGGCTTGTTCATCCCTGAATTATCTGGGCGATTATCATTTTCAGAACACACAAGCGAAGACTGAAAGAAAATCCCGTATAAAACATACTCGAAATTGGCACCTTTATTATTCAATTATCTAGAAATATTCATCAGTTTAAACGAAAATTATAGGAATATTAGTGGAAAATTGGCGAAACTGGAAATTGGTGGAACCAAAGTGAATAATTGGGAGTTGGAATGTTCTTTATTGCTTCTAATCCCTAGGAGCTGATTGTTTCAATTAGTCAGAATTGCAGAGTAACAATTTGGAGTTACCAGAAGATCTGAAACCAGACAACACTTGCATTCAGGATGCGAGTTCACCATTCTAATTGGCCTTCATGCAGAATTCACAATTATTCGACGAAATAGAAATTGAATGATTTATGCTTCTGTAACCATTTCCTATAAAATATCGAATACTGAACATTTCTTGAGCTGAGTTTCGGTCGTTTCGAAATTAATGAACAACCATTTTGCGGTTCCAAGTTTCCGGATGTGCAGGCGGAAGTTACCTAGCCACCCTATTATCGCTTAGTTGGAAACAAAGTAGCCTGCGATGAAAAGTTGCAAATTGTTCCAAGGTGAACAGCGGTCTATATTTCTGCCCGAATTTTTGTAATTTTACTCTTTGGAAACACAAATGAATCTGCTCGGCCAATTCAGATTGATGGTGGTATTCTTTAAGCCAATCTGTAACTTTTCATAAGCTCACAGGAATATTGCAATTCTGGATCTCTTTAAGGGATCTGTAGCTCACAGAAATCGTTTAATATTTACGAGTACTCGACGGGTGATCGGAAGCATTATCGAATGACATATTGTGAGGTCACTTTGAATGGTTTGTTTGTTTTAGGACAAACACCAACGTTTTAATGTAGGAAATTCATGATGAATAAAAATAATATGGCTTTGTTTATTGGATTGTTAGCGGAAGAAAATCATAACAGGTAAAACATTGTTCAATAATATACATGACCTGAAAATCATTCTTTTTGAAGTAGGAACTTTATGAGAATTCAAAGGAAAAGGTTGCGTGATCAAATGAATCCATTTGAAATGCCGGATGTCCAGAAAATGTTCAGATTATATTCAAAATATTTGGAGCTTTTAAAAAATAGAATCATTTCGACAGTTCGACAACTAACCATTGATTTCGATCTTGTCTGGTTTCAACAGGATGGCTGTCCAAGTCACAACGCACAACGGGAAGAGGAATATCAAATTGAAAAAAGCATGGGATATTTCTGTCGAAATGAATTTTTCATCAAGTTCAAACATGAGAATAACACCAGAAAAATGAATAGCTATTTACTGCTTAAATGCAACCTGACATTGTGACATCAAGTTGAATTTATGTTCTTAAAGCGATACAATAGATTACCCAAACAATATCGTATATCAAGCAGTGAAAATTTTTTTAAGAATGAAGTTCGGAAACTGATCATAAACTGTGTATATGTTAGACTACAGCAACTGTGATAATAAATGAATGATAATTGTAATGACGTGTGCAAACAAATGTATATTTGTAACAGCATGTAATAAATATTAAATATTGAATTGAACCCTACAGCATTACAGAATTTTATGAATTTTGTTCTTTGATTTGAATTTGTACTTTCAGTTTGACTTATTTCCCTTTGTTATTATTCAGTAATTGTGTGCAAATGAATAAACATTATTATTGTTATTATTAAAATTAAAAATCGACTTCCCTCAATCATTCTTAGTACAAGAATTATTGAGAGGTAACGTTACTTTTCTGGCAGGCTGTATATTCATCAGCGAATATTATTCTTCGCCCAATTCATGTTATTTATCACCTTTGGCATTCGCCACCACATTTCTTGTGTTTGTCATGAAAACTATAATATTTTCTCGTTTTATAACATGCTGCGTTCACTAAAGTAGGCTGATATGATTGTGAACCGTTATTTGCCCAATATTCCATAATGACGAAATTGCGTTTGTGTTTCCCTCGAAAGGAAATCCAAAGGAATGAGGTAATTCTCTTGAGACGATCTGCCTTTTCATCGGAAAACATCAAAAAGCAATATGCGTTGCTCTTGTGGATACCGAACGTTCGTTGCTACAACCTTCATCATATTATTTTCCTGATTTCTGAAGAATGTGAAACATGCTATTTTATAGCGAACAGAGTTGACTCGATTTTGTGTTTGTAAAGCAATTTTTTTGGCACACAAAGGGCGATTGAGACTGAACTTGAATTCTCATGTACTCTCTCTGCTTTCGTAAATATCGGGAATGGGCATTTACTGTTTGTTAAAATACAGGTTTTTTTTTCATGTGAGAGTAAAAGTATGGTACAATTATTATTTCGAAATTTAAACATAGTAGGTAATTAATTTTTTATTAAATATTGAGGTTGCGATTTTTATTTTCGTAAGTTCAAACGTCATACGTCATTATGATGACGTACGAGCAAGAATAATTGGTAGAAATGACGGTTCACAACAAAGTATCCAGTTGTATACTTTGACTAACATTCATCCAATTGAATGTTGACGCGTACGTCACACTCCTCCATTATTTCTGAATGCTACTACAATCGAAGGAATGACTGATAACGAAACAATTTACCATAGAAAAACTAATCCGTGGACCAATTCATGATCGTGTTTTCGGTACCTACAATTATAACCAGAAAAGTGACCTTCAATATTGATATGATTGATATAATGTTTGGATACCTAAACTAAAATAAACCGGGCACATTTCTCTAACTCTTGCCTCAATATTAACGATCAGTGTCATGTATGTTCCGAGCTGACATGCAGGAAGATTATTATATATTAAATTATGATAGCTACAGGTTCAATCCAGTTGAAGCCCGGTATTTTATGAACTGAATAGTAGTATGAATACTTTCAGAAATATTGAAAAAAAATCGGGAGAAACCCTGAGCAAGTTTTTTTGAGCGCTCGTTCATTGGTGAAACAATGATGCTATTACTATAAAATTTAGTGTAGGACTTGTGAATCAGGCTAAGTATTTTCATTATTCCAACACTATGGCCAAAAATTTTGCATAAGGCTTATTATGAATATCTTGCATGTGGCGCATAATTTCATTTTGATTGGTTTCGTTTTGTCTGAGATATTGAGGAACTAAAATTTTGAACGGCCGTATTTTATGGAAGACCCTGTACGATTTGTATTGTTAACGAAGTTAACCGCGGCATTTGGGAAACGAACTCACCCTGAAAATCTCAGTCTCGAGGACAATTCTTTCGAAAGTTATCGTGCTCACGGAAGGGCGGACGGCTCCACGGAAAAATGAATTTGACAACGGATTTATTATCAGGGAGTCGAACCCTATCCTTTGAGACCATTTTCGGCTCAAAATTCGAAAGTTACAGACATTTGGGTAAAGCGATATAGCACTCGTACTTCTTAAACGAGTAGGTATCAAATTGATATATCTCGGGATTGACATAACTCAATATGACCACAATTTCACCACCAGAAATCAATATGTTGTTTATTAATCGGGCGAAAGAGAATGTTTATTATATATCTTACCCTGCGGATATCTTGACGGTTGAGTTGGATATCTTCCAGGTTGTGTTGGATACCTTCCTGGCTGGGTAGCTGGTCTATAAGTTGGATTCCTTCCAGGCAACGGCTGTGCTCTCGTGGGTACTGGTTGAGGAAAAGGTCTGTAGGTAGGTGCTCTAGTTGGCGCATGACTGTATGGTCTGGACGTTGGGGCTGCTGTGTATGGCCTTTGCGTAGGATTAGGCCTAGGCCTTGAAGCTGAAAAGAGTGAAGAAACATCTTATATTTTTATATAGGAGGTATTTTTCAATGTTGTTCACAATCGGCTCAAGTGAAAACAAAGTTTTGTAGAACTGGAATAATAAGTGGAAAACTATAAAAATTGATATCCTTCAATACACCATTGATGTAATCGTTCACTTGATAATGTCATCCTATCTTTTCTTACAGCGAAAGATCAATATGAGTGAAGCTTTATATTCAAATATAATGTACGTAAAAAGTAATTGCCATACACATACAATTTGATAATTTTGTAACATTCCTTCGAATAAATCCAAAATTTTATTCGAAATCGTACAGGTAGTGTGTATTATCTACACTAAATTTCCAGGCATTATATCCTATGATGATATAATATGATATCATCACGATATTATAAAGTAAAGTTGTTCGGATGACACTGAACAACATATTACAGCATCATTCATATCATGTCCAAAATCTCAGTGGATAAATTTAGGATAATTCAACCTATATTTTTCTGGTTTTTATTTCAAACATTCCGATAAATAATCGTTCAGTTGATATGAAGTGAGTTTCTGTGGAAGATTAGATGCTGCAACAGCCAGATACATCACTTCTCGAAAATAATGTGAAAATTAATGGTGCATTTTTTTAATTAAGTTGATATTTTACATCATTTATTGAATTGTTGTTGAAGGCCACACGTAGATTATCGATTGAGGTGTTTCAAACATATGAATATCGAACTCCTTGTTTGGATAACAAATAAATAATAATAATATTTTCCGAATTCAAGAAGGTTTCTTTTCCTTAAAAAGCAGCAATCTTTGAGCTAGTGAATATGACTGTAATGAATATAAAATTCTGAAACCATAGGCATTACCAACTTAAGAAATATTCTGACTAGGTCATTGATAAGTCTCAAAAATAGAAAAAATGTCGTAAATATCAATTACATTTTGATATTTTGACAAGAGTACCCCCAAATGCGAAATTTTGAATATCGAGACAACATTCTTGCTCGATGATGGACTATCAGGTTTTGTTTTATTTTTTTCAAAATATCATCTCATTCCAAGTTCCACTAAATTCCAAATAAAATGAGAGATCATTACATATTTTAATAGTTTTATTGGTCAAATCGATAGACCTCGTCATATATTGTTTTGATACTGAATGTGGAAATATCCATTATATTAAAACTGAACTGATATTTAAGTAGGTACCTCTTCAAGGGCAGAAGTTTTATGCCATTAATTTCACTCAATCAATGTTGACATGAAAACATTTCGATAAAGCAATACCTAAATCCAATTTAGAAAAGTCTATCGAAATAGTTCAGTTAATATTTCATATCAGGGGGCTTGAAACACAAGACCTACAAGTTCTTTCATTATTGCAAATTATAACTTTTCGTCAGCATAATTCATCGAGCAGTACCTAATCACGAAAAATCTCAACATATGTTAACGTTTCCAATTTTGTACATGTATTGGCAATGGTCTACCTTCTTCTGATATGATCGTTTGATCGTGGGTAGAACATCTGATTTTGATTGCTTGCGTCAATTGATCCATACTTCGAGATCCCCAATATGTGATATGTGTGGGGATAGAAATTTCCATAAGGAATATTGATTCAATAGAAGAATGACTGAGCTTTTCTTCTTGGCAAGAAATCCAATGAAAGTTTGGAGGTTTTGTCTGGGACGATACTGATTTGGAAATCTCCTCCGGAGCATGATAAATAAATTCTCATATCATGCTCTGGAGTATTGCACCATTTGTTAAAATCTGATAATTGGATGCTATGAATCAACATAAAAATTATCGTAAAATTCAATTTTACTCAAACAATTATTCAGATAAAAGGTGAAAATATCACACGTTATCTGCGATGAAAATTTTGAACCGCTTGTTCATCGAGATTCGAGATGTATCCAAACCTCATTGATTTTTATTGCTGCTTTAAAGCAAATTATTTAATCATTTTCATATTCACTACGCTGTAAGTTTCCATCGGTCTATGAATGCAAATATATTTAGCATACTTCTGACATGATAACAAACTAAATTTTGAATAATTTCTAATGAGGTTAATAAGCTGACATAGATAGCTACCAATATCCATAACTGAATGAACATTTTCTTCTTCAAACGTATAAAAACTGATTGACATATTGCAATCATACTTCACTTACGTCGTGACACCCTCCCACTACTGATACTCTTCTTACATGATATCAGGTGAATTTCCAACAAAACCAAGAACAACAACAAGAAGAATTCGCACTTAGAGATCCCCATTTTGTTACACAAAAGAAAAACTTTCACAACATCGTCACACACTTTCGCATCGAATATCGATCTTATCTAGGGGGTTTATTGACGATCAACTTCGTAATCGATACGACCGACCATTGTCGGCTTCAACTTTCAACAAGAGAATGATATCTCGACCTTTACACCGTCTTGATTATTCACTTCCGAACCACCGACATGTCGGAACTCTTGGGATAGGGGACCTCTTTAACTCCTTCTCTGGTGACAGACGTAGATAACGTTTAAGTGGATTTCTTCTAGAACGTTGCTTTCGAGGAACTGTGCTACTGCTACTGGATTTGAAAGCGACTCATACCTTTCACGACCAGTTCAATTTCATGGCAAGGTGACTCAGTTGTGAAAACCAACGTTTATAGTCAGCATGGAATCGATATTTAGCATTTATGTACGTCCAGTTGCTTCAACAGGTGGATTTCATGAAATATGCATGGTCTTTGTTGGATCAGGAAAATTGAGGCATGTGTAGTTCTTACCCAGGTATTCTGTCAATTTTGAGAAGTTGTGTTGTGTTAGGTCATAAACAGAGGGGATAAGCACTTCAATCGTTCGATCTCTCTTACATTATTTTGTTTTTTTGATTTAACATAGTGCTTCAGTATTCAATGCACGCAAATTTCATAAATTTTTCGAGATACGAGTAAAATCGTAAATCAAAACATTTAAAACATCGCCTCTATTCATTCTTCAATGTCAAGCTATTGAATTGAATTTTTGGAATAAATATTTTCAACAGTTTACGCATTTTCAATCGAAGCTGCAGTACAGAAGGGTAATCCAATTATAGAAAATCTAATCTAATCTGAACAATAATGACTATGTTAAGTTATAGCGGCATTTTCACTGATAAAATTCGACAATTTTCATTGTACCGCACCTAGATGAGCTTATACCCCATAAATTTCAATCTGATGACGAAGTGTGCTGAAGTTTTCAACCCAAATTCAACGATTGTCATAAGTTTTTATTGATCTCAGTTGATAAAGCATCTACTTTTCTCACTTCTCTGATTTGCACATAATGAGGACCTTCCTCTGAATTCTGGATTGTTTTTCTTAATTTGATAGTTGGAAAAGTAATATGTCCTACTATAATAAATCTCGAATCTAAAGAACTGAATGAAAAATAAACCTGTAGTATTTCAACTGGACCAAAGTAAGTACATTATCGTTTAGAGATCATAAAACTCATTAAGTAGCTCGACATACTCTGATTATACCTGGAATATACATAGTATTATATGATTTGTTGAAAATGATTCGTATGACACATGACTCATGTCTAACTATGTTTCGGAATAAGCTAATTACCTCAACCGAATCGGTGTTGGTGTAACCAAATACTGTGTCATTCAAGGTTATTTTCATTTACTACCGTTGAAGTTCAGTCAGTTCAATCACAATATTTTGCTGACAGTGGAAAGAAACCAGTATCAAATCACTGTAGACGACAATAATCATTCTGCAACTCTCATTGCAGTGAAGCTATCGTATTATAATAACAACAAAAACAATATTTTATTGTTCCCTTCAGACACACAGTGAGGTGTAAGACACGCCAGCAAAAAATATTAAGTCTATAAATCGGAATGGTCCTCTTCTATCGCAAAAGAATTATGCATCCTGAGATTTCGTGTACCATCAAAGTCGCAGTTACCAGAGCGTGTGAAAACGAAGATCTTACCCCCTCCTATCGAAAATTCTAAGCAAATGGAGTGCAATTATCGCTGTAATTATTCGGTGGAAAGCTAAAGAGCCCAGCGATAATTACACTGTGTCAAATTTGACAGGTTAGTCGGGAAATATTCCTCCGAATTACACTCAATCAATCATCAATATTACCGGGTAATTTCGCATTCCAGCGTGTTTGTCATTGAAAAACTGCATTCGGGCATTTTAATTTTTTGAAGATAGAGCCCTCCACATCCGGTGTCAGGCTCTTCCTCAAAAAATGAGGAAGAACTCATGTAGTTTTTTGACACACGCTGTCATGCAAATGATCGGTAATTTTGATGCACGTGTGCCATTAGGTACTTACGAAACAGAGGTAATGAATATAATAATAATTGAATACCTTTCAAACCACTTTCACTACAGCAGAAACGGATTTTTCGTACTGAAAAAAATTACTATTCGAAAATTCATAATATAAGCTGTTCATTTACGGTCAGTCAAAAAAGGCTAATTAATTTTGATTTCAAAATGGGATCGAAAATATTTCTATTTCATATCGATGGTTAAAGCACACATATTGTATGTCCACTTTTTGCCAGAATTAGGTTTTAGCGATATTTGGAACGTAGGAAGTCAGATCTAGAGTCTGTGTTAAAATTGTATGTCCAGAATAACGAGAAGTTAGTGTAATTCACATAATGAAAATATAGTATTTCCATAGGTTGGTAGGGTTGGCCCATGCGCACTCATAGTATGTCACAATTCTTGCGCAGTTCAAAATAGCTCAAAGCATAAACATAGTAAGTCCGGACATACAATATTTGTATTTCCGAAGGACTATCAACACAATGCCTACTGGTTGTATGTCCGGACATACTATAACTGCTGCGTGCTCTACTACTGCGCACATAAAATCAGCTGCTTAGGACTTGTGTGGACGTGCAATATTTGCATGCTCTTCGTTTTCATTCAGTTGAATCAGTTTTATGTAAGATACCTTCGAAGTTACATGGAGTTGAGTCTAGCTCAAAGAGAAAAATATTTTTCTCTGTGGTGAATTCAGTTCAAGTTTAAGGTTATAGTGTTTATTGCTAATGAATGACCATCAGTGGCGTAAATAACACCCCCGCAGCCCGCCGTGCGGGGGGCGCAGCAGTCCGGGGAGCGCCGGAGGGCGCAAAGCGCCCTTCGCTGTACGGGTTTGTCAATGATCGACAATCGGCCGGTCGATCAGCTGGCGAGGGGGCGCTCCATGGCTTAGTTACGCCCTGATGACCATGTTTTCACGTGGTAGAATGATGGTCAATCTCGCAAAAAAGTCGAACATTTATGAAAAAAACATCAGACTCCTGGAGAAATTGCAAATGGTAAGAATACTTGAATTAGAATATAATAATAAATTCATATTTTCTTCATTATTATTCAAAATACAGTCAGTTTCATGTTGAGTAATTCGCAATTATCTATCTATGTTTCTCATTTTGGGCACTTGAATGCTAAAATAGTAGTTATCACTCAATCAAATAAAAATTTATCTTGATCGAGTTTTTTACATACAGTCCAGTAGTAGATATTTTTTTCAACTTGATGAAGATTAACTTCAATTTATATAGCCATACGTGAAGTAAGTTACTCACTGATTCTTTTCAGATCCGCAGAATGTATCGCAAACCGATAATGAGTACACTGGTATTAGCGATTCGTTTAGTCTGCTGAATTCCGATGAAAATCGTTTGATTATTCCGTTTGGATGTTTAAAAAATTATCAAAAAACGTTTTTTTATGACTACGAAATTTCGTATCTTACAGAGCCCATTCAAGAGACAAATGAGACATGGGCTATTTCAATGCATTACCAAGCTCAAAAAAAGCCAAAGATCTTGTTCCATATGCAACACTTGAAGTTTTTTCAGACCAGGAATTTTTATTTTTTCAGTTGATGCTCGAAATATGTAAAATCACAATTGTTGTGAATTTTTTTGTTCAATAAAAACTCGATATTTTATAAGTTCATAACTCTTCTTCACAGTAGTGACCTGTGTAAATGTTCCCTTATGTTCATTAAAAAACTCAAAATGACGTGCACATTAAAGCTTTTTCATTGCACCATATGTATTATGTAGTATATCACTATAGAAAATTCATTATATTGTATGTCCATACAACTTTGCAAATTATACAGATTTTCATAAAAAATTCTAATAATAATTAGCAGTTTGCATTACAATCTTATTACAAACATTCAAACCCAACTGAAAAAATGCCAGTTCTTTTGTGAATATATTACGAACTCTACTTGAATGCAAATCAAAACCTATTTTTTTTGATTCTGGAAAATAAGCAGAACTGGACGTACAATATCTGCGCTTTAAACCATCGATATTTGTAAGTAAATTCATTGAATTCTTCAAAATTGTCATCAACTTACCCTAGATTGAATCCCGTATGTATTCAACTCAGAAAAATATTGGTTTTTTATTCTTAATCGACTTTACTGTCATTCGAAACATATACAGGACGAAATAATTCCAGAATTCGCCTAAAAAATGGTGAATTTAATGAATTATCCTCATCAAATATAAAACAAATATTGCAAATATCGCAATCTAATAAATATATTAAATCAGTCTTGACACTTTTCCATTGCTAGCAAATTCAGTTCTTTATATTTCAATCATTTGCCTGGTTCTGCAACTATAGTTACACAGTAAGTTCTTTCCGAAGCTGGTGATACAGGTGCAAGAACGAATGTGCCAGCAACACTGATCAAAGTTAATCCATTCTTGTCTTCATAAGGGTCCATAACAGTTATTTTTGCAATACATGGCATCTTCAATGTTTCCACTAGTTGACTGCAGTTAGCGTCATCAACTTTGACACATGGTATTCGCGTTTTCACACATTCTTTCAAGTCTGTTTCACAGGGTGTCACAAAAGATTTTCTCGTAGCACACCAAACTGTTGTGTTCTGAAGACAAAGAGCTTCAGTATTTTCTGGACAAAATGCTGATGTATTTTGCGCACAGCGTAAGAGGTGATCTGATCCAACGTATTGCTCTGGAAGCATAGTGCTATTTTTGAAGAAATAATGGTGTATTCTGAAGTGAGTATAGTTGTGGTGCCTGAAATACTCGTTATGGTCCATTTTGCTTATTGCGAATCCCAAGTAGTATCCCAAAGTGCTTGTATCTTCCAGTCTATGCTCATAGTTCCCATAGTAGTTGATAGATGGTTTTTGGTACTTGCCGTGGAAATAATAGTACTTTGTTTTCTCTGGTCCAATGTAGTAATATCCACCAAAATATCCCTTAACGTAGTTTGGATCATCACTCACTCCTGTTACGAACTTTTTAGGTGATTTTTTCTTATTCACTTTGATGTCGTTTTCAGTATTCGAAGTTGAATTTTTATGAACAGAGTTATCATCTTCAACTGTTGAAGTATTCACGTATATCTCAGTAGTCACAGTGTCATTCGTGATATTCACTGTGGTATTTTCAACATCATTGCGAACTGTCACTTCAGCACTATCAACTATTACTCCAGTTCTTGCGACATTTGGTTGAGAAGGATCACTTCTTGTATATACACAATCAATCAGTGAAATTGAGAGCAGCAAAATCAGTATTTTTGGGGTTCTCATATTGATGTGATGCGAAGGTCAATGAATAGCTGCTTAATGATCTGATGTCGATGTGATTCCCAATAGAGTATGTGGGACGGATTCAGCCAAACTATGATGTCTGATTATTCAAATGATTTGTAACGGTTAATTGATGATACTTTTTATTTCTTGTGTTGGATTGACCATTGAAACGATAAATTTGCAGCAAAAATATTGGTGATTTGAAATTCGAAAGCTACAACATGTAGGTCAGGTTATAACGGGTGTTTGTTTAGTTGCATGGGGAGTTTCTATAGTTGTTGTGTATGATGGTTTCACGATTGATAATACGAGTACCAAACTGTATCGACATATCTGTTTAGTGGGGTTCGACAATTTGTGATGAATCATTCAATGTCTGAATTGCGCTAAGGATTGTAATTTTTTTAATAAAAAACTGTGTCCATAGAGCACTTCGTCTATTTTATGGACAATATAATCGCCTAGAAAGATAGCAATTCATTTAGCTATTGGTTGTTTTCGTATTCTTGTTACTCTGCTCGATTCAAAATTATCATCAAGACAATGATGTATGCATACCAAAGAGAATACAGCTGATGGAGCGAGAACTGTTGAAGAAGATGGCAATTTTCGATACTTCGATACTCCTCATGATGTAATTGTTTATTGTGATTATGAAACTGAAAGTAAATTATTAATTTTGTTTTATGATTTCAATACGCTAACCTGTATAAAATCATTTTGTGTTTTATAGCTAATGAAGGAATCAAGTTCTTTCCATAACTTTGAGGGATAAATTTATCATTTCTTGCTTCATCCTCATATGTGTTTAGTTTCTTCCTAATAGATATGCATTTTATATTTCCTTATATGGTGACATAGGAGCTTACTGTCTGACCCCCAGATCCTGATTCCTGGAGCCTAACCTCTTGTACCTGACCCTAGCATCCAAATCCCGCCTCCTTAGCGCTCTTCGAGTTTAGAGAATTTGTTGTTGAGATTTTTTAAATTGACCAAAACGAATAATATAAAACCTTGGAATTCCTTATGCGAATTATTGTTTTGAGCTAGAAACTATGAAAAATCCATATTCTGCCGAACCTCCTCTTCCACTCTCCCAACATCTAACACCCCGATTAAACTCAGCTCACTTCCACGGCAGAGAGCAGGAAATTGAGCAGGGAAGTGGGCAGCGCGCGAATGTAATCACTACACTTTCCTGCTGCCTCACATTGCCACTCGTGTTGCTCTACGTTCTCCGAATTGGCGGTTTTTCGCACAGAAGTCAAAGGATCGGCAGCGTGAAAAGCTGTAAGTGATTAAATTTAATTAGGTCGCTGTGAAACTTCTTTGCCCTTCGTTGCCGACACTTGGCTGCGAGGGAAATGTTGTGGCTGAGTGTGAATGCCTCAGATTTTCGTATTTCGGGAAAATTGCCGACAACGCAAGTAGCAGTAGCAGAGGCTGAGTGTAATTGAGGTTTAATCCTTCAGCATCCAACCTTCCCACATCCACCCTTGACCATCAACCCACAGCCTCCAACACTGGACCCCAAACCCTCAGCCTCCTACTCAGGCTCTGGACCCCCTCTGACCTTGAAAACTCGGCTTACACGTCTACGTTCATTTGGAATTTGGAATTTAAAAGTGGTATTGTTTTCGCTAATTGGACCTTAGAATTCTGTATGGAAATTTATATGTAAAAATTACCAAAAAGTGTTTCCAAAATCTTGCTTATCTACTACCGCTGATCTCCACTTGTTAACCTTTCTCCTTCGAATACCTAAAAAAGTTTCTGTGAGGACCTAGATCAGCTTAACATCTTCGACTTCTAGTTCAACAAAATGACGAATTTTTATCATTTTTTTTACGCGCTTTGATCATCAGTTTATTGTCAGATTAATTGGATGCGGCATTTTCATTTCCTGAAGAGATTTTGTTAACTGGTCCCTTCGTTCTTGCGAACTCTTGATTATTTTATTTGTGATTATCTTGAATTTTTAGTCAATACGAACAAACTAAAATTTTTTGAAGCACCAGAAGCCACTATTGCAAAGGTGGCGAGAATTGGGATTGATCGAATGAGGCCCATGACGGGTATATAAGAAAACGGTAGGTAGCGAATCGTAGAACAAGAGAGGTTGCTCATTTTGAATTACAGTAAATGTGTAACAAATATCCCATTTTTCATGTGTTATCGTTGGGACCAAATTGGTCAGGATAGCATGAATAAAGTCATATTTCTGAACATGGTTTGTTTACGCAGCATATCATAAAGATTTATTTTCGCGCATAAATGGCAATGTTTGCATAATCCTATATGCAGCTGCTAGTGCGTTCCATCATATTAATGTTATTCTGTGCATTTATCTGGCAGCCTCGAGTATCATGCTATCAAGAGCTGAATGAAGTTTATGAGTTTGCTTTGTATACATACTGTAGGTCCTTTATTGAACGAACGCTGAGAAAAAAAACTATGTCTGTAGATATGTACGGAGTAAATATTCTAATGAAAGCTGAGGTAATTTCATGATTGTGTTTTTTCCTCATTGTGCGTTTAGATACTTCGAGGAAGAAATCAAGTTAAAGCGCTTTTTTCTTATAGTATTTCATTAATATATCAACAAATGGCAAAGCTTGTAGGTGCAACTCAATACGGCCCTGTCTCTGTATATTGAGTCAAAGTTCACCAGATTATAACAATGATAGGGATCGTTCGGTATTGTGGATGTAAACTGTAATTTCCTCTCTTATTTGAACGTGAGGAATGATGGTATGTAATGAACTCAAAGGAACTCATAGAAAATATTCTGAAGAATTTTTATCGAAATTCTTCAAAATGTTGTTGTTGTTTTCGATCTGACAACAATAAGTTTCATATTTCTATTGTGAAGAATTTAATATCATGTATCTGCTACCTATAACTATGTGCGAAACTATCTGATCGTGCTCAAATATTATATTTATATGGCCAATGAAAATTTAATGATAACAATTTTCAAGTTTTGCGAGGATCTCTTGAGTAGAAAATCTTTAATTTTCAATTTAATGAAGGAATGAAATAGCTATAAAACCAGGTATACAAAATCTCACCATCAAGCAAAGTTTCAGGAAAAACCCTGGAAAAAAAAATCAAAAAAGGTTCTGATATCGCACCCAGAGTTTCTTCTATCTCTTAGGTTCAAGGTTCGTCAACAAAATTTACAACATACCTATGTGTATTATTCATATCAATTTAAATTTTATTGACAACTAACACAATATGTTTGTGAAACATATCGATGTATTGAGCAATAAAAAGAGTAACGTTCTCCCTATGTACAATAAATTCGAAAATTGATTCATGTTATTGAAAGAATGGAAGTTCTTCACCGAATATAATATAATAATTTCAAGGTTTTTGGTGGGATATAATGGAAAATACTACTCTATTCAGTATCTTATAATGAATGGACGAAATATACATTTTTGAAATAAATAAATTAACACATCAGTAATTTTTTGGTATTCCAGTTTCATTGAAGAGAACTTCACCATCTCACAGAATAATTGATTCCTGCCCATCCTTCCTTGTGCCTGCCATACTGGGTGTATTTTGTTTGAGCATCGATGCTATGGTGTTTTGAACTAGCTAAATTTTTGTTGGCTACTATTTGACCACCCCCTCCATATTGAGATGAGTGGACAGCACCAGCTTTAATGTAGTCCCCACTTTGCCTGAAATATAAAAGAGATAAATAATTTCGCCATCAATTACTACAGTTACTATTTACTATCGATTTGAAGCATATGTTTTTGCCATATGGTTAATAAACAAGAATTCCAATGAAACGAAGTCTAGGAAAAGATGATGGTCACAGCAATTCAATAATTAGCAATTTTATTAAGTGATGAACACCTTTGATATCAACGAATATCCACAATCCTAACGAATATAAACATGACAGCACCGATGTAAAGAAAAATCTTATAGTAATTGAGTAACTCAGGGGCTTCGTGATCCAAACATACCGAACACAGTCATATAGCCAGTACTATAAGCTCCTGGAGCAACTCACCAATCAAAACGAATAGCCCTATGATCAAACTGTATTCCACTAAGTGTAAAGAATAAAAACATTGCATATTTGCAATTTTGAAAAAGAAGAGCAAAGTATTAGAGAATGAAAACAAACATGATTTAAAGCTACATACCAGAGATGTGAAATTATAGGACTTTCAGAATGGAAAGATGAAAGCTGCGACAACTTTTTTATCGCTTTATTCTTTAGAATGAATAATTGCCAGATTGTAAATATATCTTACCTTCTTACTCTTTCCAAAGGTACCAATCCATTATAGTAGATATTTCCTTGATCATCAATCACTAAATCACCAGGTCCCAGAGGAACTGCAGAAACTGCAGCAATAAAAGCTAATGCAAAAATTATCACGAATTTCATTATTGGGAATTGCGATTGATCAATTATTGGTAAAGTCTTTATGAATTATCTTCAACTACTGATGACATCTCAATGTTTGGCGTGTGTTTATATACAACGTATCGAATTGATAGCATTGTGAATTTGTGAATACCCGAATCCCAGCTTGAGCAGAAACGGTCAACGTTCTCGGTTCGTAGAAAGTTTTATCTCCTGAGACGGACAGAACGCAAGACTTTGATGTGAATCCCCCTGTTGCCTTGCAATAAATTATTGAACTTAAGTGAAGTTGGACGGTCAAGGCACTGTTTGACTGATGCAAGATTCTAATTGGTTTCTGGCCATTTTAAGCTACTGAATAAGAAATATTGTATTCATTAGAATAAAAAAAATTCAAAAAGGTCCTGAGTAGGTGCTTTTGACCGCTCGTTCTTTGGTGGAGCAATAAGACTTTTACCTCGAAATTTATATGGGAATTGAGATTGATACCAAATTTATAAATGCAGATTCTTAGCACAATCGGAATTATGTTCTGGAAATCATTCAAAAAATGAAATATGTTAAAAATAAATTATTAACAAAAATTAAATATTATGATACTGATGTAACGATCCTTTTGAAATTTTGCACGAACATTCAGGATATAAGTCTATTCACAAAATGAATTCCACTTGAATCGTTTATCCTGTTATGAAAATATATCGATTCTTCTTTTCGATATTCCATTTAAACATTCTATGATTCTGCTATTCTGCTAACACTATGGCCACAAATTTTTGCAAGTACATTCTGTATATCAATCTCCATTTACAAAATAAATTTTACTCGAATCGGATATCTTTTTTCGGAAATATGAAGTTTCTTCTTTTCAATATTCCAATTAGATTTCCTATGGTTCTGTGTATTGTATACTATGGCCACATAATTTTGAAAGACGATTATAATGAGCATCTTGCAATTGGCTCCAACATTTCATTTCGATTAGTTCCGTTTTGTCTGAGATATCGAGGCACAAACATTTTGAATGCCCATATTCTATGGAAATCCAGTTTTCGCGAATGGTTCTTTAGTTTTTTTCTGAGGATGAAATGTTAACATGATTAGATTTCTCATTTCGAAAATATCCGTAACTTAATATTTTCAACCTTCATACCTCAAGCATCTATAGAACCATTCGATTGATTTCACTCAGTGAAAAACATTGTGGCCACAAATATTTCATCAATTGGAATGAAACAAATTTCAGGAAAGCCGTGAAGAAGGGTCGAAGTTTCGATGGACTTGTTAATATAATATGATACATGAGAAAATGATAATTCAAATTTCAAATTTGAACTCTTTATCGAAATAATCTTTTTCTATCAAAAAATCCCGAAATTACTCTCTGGCGAATATATCAGTTTCTGAATTATTTTTTCCCAATTTTTCATTCCCCATTCGCGTCTTAAGTCCAATGACTATCCCCTAGCAGGGATATTCGAACAACAAACTAAATCTGAAATTTAACAAGTTTTCAGAACATTGTGTTAGAAAGATTGACAAGTTCTATGTTCAACGAATCTTGCCTACAGTTAACACGAATCATTGTATCGTTATTGAGCAGATAAATTAAAAATTTTTTTGCCGATTCGACATCTTTAGTTCTGAAAATATTTGAAAATACAATTTCAGATCTTCAAAGCTCGAGAACTGATTAGTCTTTACAGAATAATTATCCTTGAAAACTGAGCTAACCTAAGGCTCTCTTTAGGGTTCTTTTAATGGCTAGACTTCCTGTTTTTATATGGGTAATCAAGTGTCCTCTGCTCTCCAGTTCTTCATATTTTGAGTTTGGAAGCTGTTTTTACTCTCACTATACACGAGATAATATACTTCAAAACTTGAAAATTTCAGGGACGGATTAGGATATGAATAGGTACGTTAAATTCTCAAATAAAGAGAATGAAACGACTGTCTCTCGGGATACTCAAATTTTAATTATCGTTTTCCCAATATGAACAAGCGAGCAAAAACTTTTGAATTCGCATCAGGGCTTCTTAAATTTTGTAAGCAGAATGAAATCTTCCAACAGAAACTTTGTATTTTGACTCTATTATAATTTCGTTAGACAACATAACTTCCAATATTGAAAGTGCATTATCCTACAGCTTGTGACGATAATTCTGTCACATGTCATGTTGAATGAAATGGATTCCAAGAACTAATTACTAAAGCGCGTATGTGGGGATTCACTCACTACCATCTCTCCCACAAATACGAGCACCGAAAGTTGTTTTCCAAGCTTGAGCTGGGATTTGGGTATTCACAGTGTTATCGATCTCTATTATCCCATATAAACTGTCATCGACTGTTGGGATGTCATTAGTTGTTGAAAGCTAATTGAAGGTAAAGGAGCATCTGAAAGTTGAAATTTGTAGAAATGAAATTAGTTTTATTTTTGGCTTTTGTTATCATTGCCGCAGTTCCTGTGGTACCTGATGGTTTGGAAGTCGATGATCAAGAGAATATATTTGACAGTGGGGTGATTACTTTGGAGAGAGTGAGGCGGTAAGATGGTTCTGTTCAATCTATCATGTGAAAAATGATCTTTAAAATTTACTCCAATGATTCGTTTAAAATCCAAATAAAGGGTTTTCCATTAAGGGGTTTTCTTTCGATGTTCAAAGAAAAAAGCCATTTTTCAATATGAATGATCGGATGTTATTCATTAAAAAGAAGAAGCTATGCCGTTAATAGTGGATAATAACAGCAGGCAAATGACCACCACGACCACGCTTACAGGACATATGCTTTTCATGAAATTTTCCATAACCAAATCGCAAAGTGGCTGCCCTATGTCCTTGAAAGCCTCACGAATTCATCTTTGAGGTCTTGAATCGACGCTGGGCTATTGGCGTAGAGTTCTCTTTCCCTTGGTCTCAAAGGAAGAAGTCAAACCTGGGTTTTCTTCAACACTTTCGGCTACAGCAGCAATATTCTCGGCTGTTTTTGAGCGACGTGCACGGGTTTAATTCTTCACACCACTAACTTGCCTCAACAGCTCGAATTTTCCCACTCATTTCTTCATTGCGTTCCGACAAGGTGCTTCACGACGACCAAAATGTTCGAGTTTTACGAACTGTCTCTGCCCATTTCTTACCATTTTCATAGTGAATTTTATAATTTCAATGCGTTCTTGAAGCGTGTATCGTTTTTATATCAATGCGTAGTTCCTACACCTCTTATTAGAAAATCCTTTACTCCGTCATCATTGTGATAATGTCATAATTACACTGAAATTTAATTATTCCTTGCACACTTCAATGATCAAAACGAAAAGCGTAGTTATATTTCATTATCGAGTGTTTCATTCTTCCAGTGCTAGATCTGGATAATAATTTTTCATTCATTTGATATTTTATATGAAATCATAACATGATCAGAATGAATGTCTTTATACATTCTATTTTTTATCGAATATGTAATCTTTTCGAGTATTTCCTTCTTTTTATTAATGAGAAAAATTCTATTTCTCATTTTTTTGATACATTTTAATTTGATGTTCATGAATTTTTAACTTTAGACAAAGTGGAGACTTCATCAAAGCTGGTGCAGTGCATTCATCAAAATATGGGGGTGGTGGTCAAATACTGGTCAACAAAAATTTAGCCAGTTCAAAACATCATAGCGTCGACGCTCAGACAAAATATACTCAGTATGGTAATCACAGGGAAGGATGGGCTGGAGTAAATTATTCCTTGAGATGGTGATGATACCTTGAAATGAAATGATAAAGTACTGAAATATTTACCTGTGGCAGACTAAACATTCACCATAAGTTGGACATTGTATATAAAATAATTTAAGAAAAGCAATAAAACTATTATATCAAAATTTTATATGACACTTGAGATCGATACAAATATATAATTCAGAATCTAAGTACAATCGGAATAAGGGAAATCAAATCATAATGAAATTGTACAAAAAATAAATTCTATGGTTCTGATGATACGATCTTCTTGAAATCTTGCATGTACATTAAGTATATCCGTCTTGATTCACAAATGAATTTCACTGAATCGGTTATCCTGTTATGGAAATATAAAGATTCTTCTTTTAAATGTTCCAATTGAATTTTCGATGGTTCTGTTAAACCTATGGAAACAAAATTTTGCATGAAGCTTACGATGAGCATCTTGCATGTAGCCGCAACATTTTATTCCGATGGGTTTCGTTCTTCTGAGATATTGAGAAACCAAATTTTAAATGATCATATTTTATGGAACACCTTCACGATTTGGCTGGTTAACGAACTCACCCGAGCCATTTTGGAACCGAACTAACTCTGCAAATTTCAAGTCTCTAGGACAATCCTTCAGAAAGTTATTGTGCTAACAAACGGACAGAATCAAATTTGACCACGGATTCGTCCTCAGGGAGTCGAACCCTATCGTTGAAAACCATTTTCGGCTAAAAATCAGAAAATAACATACATTTTGATAAAACAATAGCACCTGTGAAAGAACAAACCAAATTCTATATTTATACTCCAGAGTTTTTTTACTATTTTTATACTTCAACTGTTATTATACGTATGAATTAAAACTTCACAATTGGAACGATTCACCTCAAGCAGAAAGCATACATCACATTAGGGTGCTCCGCTACCACTTATATACTATTTATAATATGAATATAATATAGTTTCAGAATATGTGAAATGAAATAATTCAATTGAGAAGAATTGTGAGAGTTAAAGATGATTTTTATTCTGGAATATTTCCAATTTTTGAAATGATTAGTGAGATGACAAGATATTGTAATTTTCATGGCGGCTTACGATTCGATCAGAAAGGTTGAATTTGAAATGACAAAATTTCAGGATAAATCCAAATCAGAATTGTCATTTTCGTAGTTACCTATGTGAATGCTTCTGACTAGTTTGAAGTTGTTTCAGTGTGTTACCAACACGATCTATATAAAAAATCCATTAAGCTTTTGTCGAATTATATTTAAATTCCTTAAAACGATTATTCCACGGAAATTTTTCATTTTTTAAATCTCCGATATCTCTAAGCATCTCTATGTGAATTGAAAAGGAAACGCAAAAAAACATTTGCAATTTTTGACCGAAGGTGTCGTTGTGAGAAAAAACGAAATTTTTCTCTTTCAAACTCTAATTTTTCCAAAAGTTCTTATGAATTTTCTCTTCTCGGAAACTTCTTGGGAAAACTCACAGTGTTTGTTCAGTTATGAGACAGCATACTATAAAATTTTGACTGGATCGATTCTTGTTTTGAAAATACTATACTTAAATATAATATTTTTCAACTTTTGAAGTTGAAAACTGATCGACTCAATAACGAACTGAAATATTCCCTCAAAATTTGAAGTGGGTATCTGCTTACAGAATTTGGGTGACAAATATTTGAGGCATTTTCTGCACTAATTCACTTCGAAAATGTTCATGAATCAAGGATCTGATTTCGTGGACAGGGGATTTTTGATCAGTGAGGACAATCGAGTTGTTAAGAATCACCCTTGAAACTAAATTCGAAACAAATACCTACCTACTTGGCAAAATTATAGCATACTGTTTTTCTAGGAACAACATGCAAAACGAAAAACTAATATTTACGCGGTCGCGTCGTAGGTAAATTTGACCTTTATAAAAATGACTGTAGTTTCTAATTAAGTAGTTTCATGTAACTTGACCTTTTGGTAATTTTTCAGGTACATATAACATAATATACTTTCTATAAGGCGTAATTTATTCATTCATTTATACATACATAAGTTAGTAGATCTATATTGAACATTTCCGTATAAAATAGGTTTCATATTGTACAATTTTGATTGATTGATTCTCTTGGTACAGAACAGTTCACCAGCTCACTGAATAATTGATTCCAGCCCATCCTTCTTTATGACGACCATACTGAGTGTATTTTGCTTGGGCGTCGACACTGTGATGCCCAGAGCTGGCTAAATTTTTGTTAGCGACTATTTGTCCACCTCCCCCGTATTGCGATGAATGCACAGCACCAGCTTTGATGAAGTCCCCGCTTTGTCTGAAAAAATTAATATAGTGTTACTTAACACAGTCATCAAAATCATGATCATCATATGAGAAAAAAAGTACCATATGAGTTTTTCACAGAAATTTTTGTGCGCTAGTCTTTCTCTGGAAATATATGAAAATATGAACAAAAAAGTAATCTGCGTCTTCTAATAATAATAATAGAAGAGTTTATTCAGGAACTACAGAAATGAATCCTAAAATACTGTAGAGTTAATAATAATATAATAACTCTTCACATTGTAGTGGAATTGATTAGTCTTGGTTTCCACGAACCTTTACAAGGTTTCGAAAAAATCCGAATATATTCTGAAGGAAGGAAGCAATGGAAGATAAAATATTTTCAGGAAAACTTCTAGAGGAGGCTTTTCAGTGGAATTCTATAAATTCAAAACAATATAAAGTCAATTTTTCGTGTTTTTTTACTTCTGTTCCAATATGTTGAGAGGAATTGTAATGACCATGGGGCGATTGTCCTATTCATTATTTCAATTACATAGGTAATTTGAAACTTGAATCTTATACAATTCTATTTAGTGTGCTATATTTCATTTTAATTTTGGTGAATATAAAATATATCGCGTATGACACAGTTTTAGGAGTGAAGGATAAGTTTTTTAATGGACAAAAAAATAGTTTTTTTATGAAAGCTACAATAAGATGAAATAAGAAAGTAGAGGAATGTTAAGTTGAGGAAGAGTCTTACCGCCTCACTCTTTCCAAAGGAGTCAACTCATTGTAGAAAAGATCTTCCTGCTGATCCCCTATTTCATCACCAGGACCCATCTCAGCAGTTCCTGAGATCGTCGCAACAACAACAAAAACCACTAGTATTATAAGTTTCATGGTTACAAATGTTTTATTCTCAGTGATTATTTTTCAACTACTAACATATTTTCATTTATCGAGTTTATATAAAACAATTCGAATCGATATTTCTGTGAATACCCTAATCCCAAGGAGTCAGGATCAGGATAGTACTCAGACAGCAATAATAAATTTGGTATCTCAATGTTTACTCGATATGTGCTGTAAATTCTTATTTACGCTACAGTCAGTTCATGGAATAATGCAATTATCAAACATAAACTTACGATATTACCAGCTTCAGGACCGATATTCGCATTATAATTTTATAATTATCTGTAAACAAACATTATTTAATTTTTGGTATCTAAGTTGATACAAATGCACCAGAGAATCCTTGAAAATGCATTAGCACACTTTTTTTGGTGATCCGTACAAAATTTTAATAAAAGAACGTCATAAGTCAATGGTAATCTAATCAAACCAACTGAAATAAAACAAAAGCATACTTTAATGTCTTAAAATAAGCTTCAATTTGAAAGTAATCAATTCATTATATAAGCCAGAAGCTCTTTCAACTTCGATGCAAATCTGAATTTTGAAAAAAACTTGTTTCTTCTTCGAAACAAGTACACAAAATGGATAAAATAATTTCACAAGAACCAGCTGCTCAGGTGAAAAATAATACCTTGTTTCATCTTATGAATCTACAAAAACTTTTAGTTCTCGAACATTTACCTAACCTAACCTAACCCGAACATCCAACCCGTGTTCGGAAAGTACGGTGTTGATCTATCGTAACCCTACACGAGAGCAGGGATGTAGAGTCACCACATGCACACTGCAGTTGAATTTATATTTTGAAAATGCGGGAATAAGTATTCTACTCTTTTCTTAGTAATTTTATATATTCTATTCCTAAAACTATGCAAAGAGATGATAATTCGGCTCAGTGTAAAATGTTTGGTTCCATGATCCCAGAAAATAATGTGAAACAACTTCTTCATAACTTTGTATGCAGATTCTTCTGCGTTAAAGCTAAAGCCTTCTTTACTTACTCAAAGATAACATTGAACATGCGAGGGCACACCAGAAATTAAAAGGAAGATTTTTCAGAAGCCAATAATCCCAGCAAATCTGAAGACAATCAGTAAATAAACTGAAAATATAAATTCTCAACTTTTTAACATAGATACTCAATCTGGAACTGGAAGGCGAGCTCTGTAAGGGGGCACAATAGACCTTGAGGTCGTAGTGAACTGTAAGCCCTTTTAAAACTGAACTAACTAAACTAGGTACTCAAAATAACATTAAACATGGAAGGGCACCCAGGAATTATATGAAATATTTCACAAAAGCCAATAAATGCAAGCAAAGCTGGAGACAATCCGAAAATTAACTGGGACTGAAAAAATAAATCTATAAAATATTGGTTATATTATTGGTACGACTGTCACTTCAAATCCTAAACCCGATGTGTTCGTGAACTTAGAACCCGGGTCCGTGATCCGAGTATATCCGTCACGTGACCCAATGGATCGAGTCAGTAACCCTGAGTAAGTTTCCGAAAACGCCTTTTGCCTTGTCTACTGAACATTTTCTATTGATTCTCTATGAGTTGAAGATCCAACATATTTTTTAGGTTAACTGCTCAATATTTGGAAATACACGACTAAGTATTAACGAAGTATAAGCTTCCTAGGAATGTGTTAGCAAAATTAAAGGAACTTGTAATAGATAACTTAGGTACTGCCGTTCAATGAGTTATCAGGTGAATTATTTTCCTTAATTTTCATTGCCTTCCTTGAACAAATGACAAATATCAGTATTCAAGCTAAAGTTTAATCATTCGATATCAACCGACCATATTCTCGGAATCAGACGCTTATCCTTCCTACTAAAAGACTGAGCAGGCTTCATAATAAATGGAGAAAGAACGAAAAATCGCGATTAAATGGAATTTTCGAATGTCTTCACTCTTCAGCCCTTGTCAGAACTCTTTCTTATCTCCACGAACATTTTCTTAAGTGCTCGAAATGGGGATGAGTGAATCCATTAGATAGCTGGGAATTATCAGATTGAATTCCAAGTTTTTCACACCTTCGAATGTAGCGCCCAGCCTTGAAGTTAACCTGGAACATTTTCGACAGAGTGCTCCCATCAAGCTTACATGAGTTGTTTTAGAAATGAAAAAAAAATTATATACAAAAACCAGTTGGAGCTGTCATATCGTTGTAATTCATTGAATCAATTCTATTGTGAACGATATAACAGAAGCTTTGGCACGATCTTGAGAAAAAATATTCTTATTTTTCTTAGAGACACATGCCTGTTTGATTCCGATTCAATTATTATTTTCCATAATTTGAAATATATTCATTGCTAGAAACTTTTTCAAGAGTGGTTTTCTTTTTGTGAAATGAAAAGCATGAATGACAGAGGAAGCAACTTTATTTTTATTTCATACACAAGACTGGATTCAGTACACGTAGCCTGGATTCTTCTTCATACACTTAAAAGTTTTCATCTATGAAAACATTCATTAATATTCACTCTCTGGTGATTCTGGTAGGATCTCTTCGACAGCTTTTGAAAGTTCGACATTTTACTTTTTATCGATATGAAGTTTGGAGAAAACTTTGGAGTATTCTACCTTTTCCCATATACATCTATGCCAAAAAGTAATGTACTTTCTTGTTGCCCATCAATTTATTCATTATACAGAATGACTCAAAACTCCAGGAGTTAATTAGGGGATATATTTTTTTATTTCATTTTAACGAGATCTCTGTAAAGGAAGTAGTTTCGAAGACGGTCTTAATACATAATATAAATGTAAAAATTAATTTGCAGGATACTAGATTCAGTTCAAAAATCGGTTCATATGCTGTAACTGACATAAGTTTGTCATCATTAAATAAAATTCGTTATTTAGGGATATTTAAAGCTGCTAAAATCTATGCGAGATGATTCCTAGTATTAATACTAGTTTGTAGACAGCTCCTGGAGTATCTAAAGTTCTGAAAATCATCACTTGAATAACAAACTGGTTTGATAAACCTCTGGGTAGAAGAACAGTTATTTTCAGTTATCGAAGGAATTAAAAAATGAGACTATAATTTGATGCACACAGGAGACTCAGTAGCTTATTTTCATGGGGGAGGTCGGCAGCGCAGTACAACAGCTGCCCAAGATCGTCTTTTGATCCTCAATACTATTAGAAATCCCACTTACCTGGCGTCGCGGCTCAATAGATCACTGAGAGTTGCAACAGGAGTTCTAATTTCGAACCAGACTGTAAAACGACGACTACATGTTCGTGGTTTGAGAGCACGTTGGAGGGTACAACATCCCCGTTTGAATAGGGAACACCGGGTTCATCGAGGCAATGGGCTGAGGAGCACCGCAATTGGACACTTGAAGATTGGAGCCGATGTTTATTTACGGATGAGTCTAGATTTCGTTTGGTCAACTCCGATGGACGTATTCTTGCTTGGAGGGAAAGAGGTCGAAGGTATGCAGAACAGTTTATGGTACCCACAACAGCTTTTGGCGGAGGTTCTATATGTGTATGGGGAGGCATTTGTTTGAACCAAAGCACAGAGTTGGTTGTTCTGCTGAACACCACCATGACCAGCCAGAGATATCACGATATGATTATTGAACCGTTCCGTTTGCGGCTGCCGTGGGCGAGAATTTCATTTTAATTGACGATAATGCCCGTCCACACCGTAGTCGTCTGGTTAATGAAGCGCTAGAAACGCATACTATTGATAGGATGGACTGGCCAGCTGGCTCTCTAGACATGAATTGCATCGAACATGTCTGGTCTAAGATGTCTAGACAATTGTCAACCTTAGAACAGCCGATCAATAACATGTAGGACTTCTCTAACGCTTTACGGGATATTTGGACGAATTTGCCCCAAAATTTTATAAATCGTTTGATCGAAAGTATGCCTCGTAGGGTAGAATGCTTGAGATGACCTCGTAGGGTACCAACTAGGTACTAGCTTAAACGAAACTTCAGCCTTCTTGTGGTTTCATCATAAATTTTTTATGTTATTCAAACACAGAATTTGAGTGTTCCTAATAAAGTCTTTTTTCTCTCCAACTTTCCATTTTTTCATTCTTTTCTCAAGTGAACCATATTATCAACTGAAAATACTCTGATATCTGACTAATTTATAATCTTGGAGCGAATATTTCAGAAATAAATTTAGAACAAGTAAGTTATCCCTATCAATTGTTGAGCAGTGTTTTTCAGTTAATACTTTTAATGAGTTTTCCTGCTTCTGGTATTCTGTTTTTCAGATGTTATTTCAAAATTACAAATCAGATGAAAGGAAACAAGACAATTCCTTTCAATGAGAAAATCCTTCTTCAAACAAATCCGAGCATACAAACATGACAGTCATACGAGTGGCCTAGTTTTTCACTGAAAATTTTTCTGCGTTGGTCTTATATCAAATGCAGAAATGTTTGTTGGCTTGTTCATATTTTCCTCTGCATACTCTATGGAATAGACAAGCTATTTTGATTGATACATCTGAAATTTGCTTGCTCAAAAGAATATACAATAACTTTTTTTATGGATGGAGAAAAGCATTGCATGAATTTTGACAAGAGTATAGTTAAGTTATTCTATACTCTATACACTTGTTATCACGATGTTAACTTATTCCTGCTGATGAGGGAAAAATTCCTGTGTCACCGAAAAGCTTGAAGTGCTTTCCAGGTCCCATCCTCCCGAAGTTTGCACCCTATATTTCAATATTTTTGCTGCTCTCTGGTGTCTTTCCATTTAGGCGTTGAATATTCAGAGCATGCAAAATAAATGGAGCTCCTGAGCACTGGAATATAAGTAGTAGGGTCTGCGAATTATGCGGAGGTAAATAATTTCACGAAAAACGAATTTTCAGAGGGAATATGCTTTTAAAATGCAAGTTTTGTTAACGCGTCTGAAAATGCATCCTCGGTGTTCTGTAATTGACATTGTCCCTCATGATGAATATTATATACAGATACCGGCATATAGAGTGGACCTAAAATGAGGTTCATTCCACTAGCATTGCCTCCGTTTTCATTGAATTAACGAAGAACCAGTTGTGCAAACGGAAAATTTCTTTTGTTGAAATCAAATTATACATACAAGCAATATGTTGATATATAATTTGAGCTATTTCCATCATATTCAGGTTCTTCTTCTGTTCAATGGTTCAGCCATCATTCGCCAGACGTCGCCAGGAAAATCTTAACACTCGCAGAAAAAGCAGCTATCGGCTATCGGTACTGTTTGAAATTTTTGATAGTTTTCAGAATACTATCGTTGACTTCGATTATTTTGGATTCATTATTCGCCAAAAAATTTATTTCTTTATATCTTTCTCAGGCTGGATCTTTTTATTGATGGAGCCCAGATGTTTTTAATATCAACAAATGGTTGACTATTGAGATTTTCAGTGATTGACATAAACGCTGCTTTCTTCAATTTTCTACGTCTCGGTTTTTCTTCTTTTGATGTTATGAGAGCTTCATCTCATAAAATCCACAGTTTTCATTCAAAGCCTGTTGGACAAGTTTTGAACAGAATCTATAGGTCTAGCTAGTTTCTTATGTTCTTCGATACTGATAAGTGAAAGCTTGTCCAACATGCTTTGAATGAAACGAGAGCATTTTATGGGATGAATATTCCATAATGAACATCAAAAGAAGAAAACCTGAGACGTAGAAAATTGGAGGAAGCTATTTCTCTGTCAATAACCGAAAATCTCATTACTCAACCGTTTGTGGTTATCAAAAATATCTTAGCCACAAACAATGAACAATATGTTTCTACTCATGTTCCTATAATATTTCAGCAGATGCTTGTCACCCTCAAATTTGTTTTTTTTAGTGAACAGAATGAGGTAACGATGATAAAATAATGTACAGGTCTGGCACTGGATTACTGAACTAATTCCTCAAGAAAACAATGTTTGACAAGCAAAATATATCTGAAGATAAAAAGCAGACTTGAAAAACATTAACATTGAATGAAAGCGGATTCAAACTATATCACACATTAGGCATCAGCAATAAAACAATAATTAAAAAAACTTTCTTCAGATATCGATTGAAATATAATCTGGAGGATTCTGGATTTCTGTAAAACTCTAAAGGTTTTCACGCCCAGTGTCTTAAACAGAAATAATTAAAAATTTTTTGATTAAGATGAAATGCTCCTGCGAGAATAAATGAAGTTTTTGAGAAATGCAGAATCCTCCCAGAATATATTTCAATCGATATCTGCACTAATTTGTCAGAGCAAATTGATTTTGAAAAAATTGTTGCTTTACAGTAAATTTAAAAAAAGGAAATAAATGAAAAGGATAATGTAACGTTTCGGTATCTATTTCAGACACTTTCTTCAGAAAAACTTGAAAATCTTCGAAATGCGTGTTTTTTCGTTTGCAGTCTAGTTGACAACTTAAAATACACAATTCCGAAGATTTTACAAGTTTGTCTGAAGAAAGTGTCTGAATAGATACTGAAACGTAACATTATCTTTTTCATTTATTTCCTTTTTTAAATTTACTGTAAAGCAACAATTTTTTCAAACCAATTTGCTCCTGACAAATTAGTGCAAATATTTTTGCAGGAGCATTTCATCTTAATTAAAAATTATTCAATAATTTCTGTTTCAGAGACTGAGAGTGAAAAACTAAAAAGTTTTTCGAAATTGAAAAACTTACTTTGGCATCGATAAGTTGTATTTCTATTGCAAAAATTTCCCACTTCAAATCTTGCTAAGTTGTCCTCAGGGACAACTGGGATTTATCCCCGAAACATATCCCACGGGCTGTTTCATTCAGAATTCATGAATAAGTTAGAACAAGGTCAGATGTTGTAGGTACTGTCCACGACCTCCAAAACCCCTAAAACAAATCTGGAAACACATGCGTTGTCATTAATTCTTTGATCTTTTAAGTGTTGTGAAATTGTATTTGTTTCGAGGATAAGCTCATATATTCATTATGTAGGGATTCTTCATTAGTGTAATCAAATTTTTTTTTGCAACACTTGTGACCTGATAGTTCAAAATAATTTTTTTGGCTTGATACTCCATTCGGAATGATACTTTCATATATTCAATCTAGCTCACGATGCATTATTCAGAAATGCCGACAGACCATTATTTTTTCATCCAGAAAGAAACCTTTCAAGGTTAGTGTATCGTTCCCTGACATACAACTAGTAAGTTGTATTTATTCAATGCCAATTTCAGGTCATTTACACATAAACCATTGATTCAAATGCATCTGAATCAATCGGCAAATCAAACGTTTTGAAACCACCATATTCGTATATGAAACTTCCCTATAACGAAAGCGTTATAAATAAATTTCGTTATACAGAAATTTGTATCTATAGTCGGCAATGTCGCGGTCGACCTCACTGATGAATTTAAGCACTTCCATTCAGATATTTTCGCACAACTATTCACACTAGCGTAATGGTTAGTTCGAAACCAAACAACCAGGGGGTATATTTGAATATGTTTCAGAAGAATGATTTAGTTAAGGGTCGGGATTTATTACGTACATCCGGAAATTTTCGAAAAAATCGCACCTTACACCTTCTTACCAATACCCATTCAAAGAGTGATGTTCTTTGATTATTTCGTTATAGAGAGAATTTACTTCGTTTGAGAGGGTGTTCTCAACATGGAATTTGCATTCAAGGTGCAATATCTTGAACGAAATTCGTTATAAAGAGAAATTCGTTATACAGACGTTCGTTATAGGGAAGTTCCACTGCATCTTAAATTTTATTGATCAAGAAAATTAACTGTAAACAATAACCCCTCTTAAAATTTGGTTCGTTATAACCATTAATGAAACTCTGGAATAAATTGACTTCTTAAAGTTCAAAATAACCATTTCCGTAAGCTGTTTATCAATTTTTCGATGAATTTTCAAGGAATGAATGTAGAAGAAATTGTCCGTTCGAAATGAAAAAATTTCACTGGCTTGATAAATGTGTTCTGTCATACTCTACATCGAGGAAGCCAAAACGATACTTTTAAGAGAGCGACGGAGTTCTAGAAAGATATAAACAACTCGTGTAGTTTTTTCGGATATGATAAATGTTGTTGAAATTTATTTTTCCAGTCATATTCCTTCATATCTACTTCGTGAATGGATGTCCTTCTGGTTCGTTGAATCATTTTCCTAGAGGATCGCATTTATAGGGGACGATAAAAGGAATTACGCTCCCATGGAGTCATGAAGTGAAGCAAAATATTTTGTAAAACAACACGTAATGGTAAACGTAACTCATATGCCTGTATCGAAAAACGTTTTGTTTTCAGTTATGGGTTGAACAGTTTTTGTTGAATTACAGGGGGTCTTTAAACGAATGCGAGGGACTTAGGGAGGATGATTCTGGATGAAAATAAGCAGGGGTAGTTCATATAAATATTTTTCGAAATCGACCTCCATTCCGAGATGCAGCTAAGGCTAAGGCGATGACGAGTTCACAGTTTTTAATTTTTTTAGGAGCCCTAAAAGACACTGAGTCATAAAACAATACATTATATGATTCATTAAGTAGATGTTACTCAAACAATATTTTTTGATCCCATAACTCAATTATCAGGGGTTGAAAAATAACAACTCGTTATGATTTCCCTCCAAAAATTATTTCGTGCGATGAATTTTCGAAAAATAAAACTCTGGAGAAAAAAAGTCTCTTGCAAAATTTCGATACAGTCGAAACTTTTCTTGGAAAAAATAAAAACTTACAAGCAGTTATGATCTCAGTTCATTACATTTCATCGTATGTTCCATAGAATGAATCTTCTAAAATATTGTTCATGCTCAAAATTAGTTTTGACAGAGAAAACAAGATTTTTTATGATTCTTTCTACAATTTTCAGTTTCAGAAGAGTTCGAATTTTTATAAATACTTTGCAGTAATAAACTAAATTACTCAGTTATAAATATGGTAGTTTAATCGAACTTGCATTTAGCAGATATGCACTTTTGCTTTTATCTCCTGTCATAGACATACAATATCTAAAAATATTCATTCTATGGAATAGGTACTCATACGATGAAATGGAATGAACAGTGATCATCATAACTGCTTGTAAGTTTTTATTCTTTCAGTAAGTATCAACTGTATCGAAATTTTGCAGGAGACTTATTTTCTTGAGAATGGATTGGAAAACCATAAGAGAATTTCATTTTTCGAAAATCTATCCCACGAAAACCATTCTTGAACGAAAATAATAGGGGGTTGTTATTTTCAACCCCTAATAACAAAGTTATTAGGAGTGTGTGAGTAACATCTACTAATTAGGAATGGATTTTTTAACATTGTTTTGAAAGATAAAATAACGGAAAGATATAGTTGTTGAACAACAGAAATTGCATGAAAACGCTCTTGTCATTTTGCATATTTGAATGCAACTTATTATTTTATGGTCTGAAAGCTAATAATTCTTAAGTTATGTAGGAAATGAGAAATTTATATTTAAAGAGGATTCGTTATTATTTTTGCCAGTTTCACTTGATACGAAGTCTATGTTCCTCATAATTACTGAAGGATCGACCCAATTAAATTTTGCAGTCAATTAGGAAAGGAATGAAAAAGGTGGTTTCTATAGAATTTAATTAAAATCAAATTAGGTCTTCATTATAGCTAAAATATATTCGTGAGATTTATTTTTCGTTTCTTAAAAGCTGCTCGATTCACTGAAATGAATCAGTGCTTATAATTCATTCAAAATAGTCCGATACTTAGATACATAGATTTCATGATATCCTTTGATTGATTTTCGATCAATTGAACAGGAAATCCTTTAGTTTTCATGAATTGAAATTGTGGCACTTTCCGGTGTAATTGTCCTTTATTTCAACTCTGAGTCGTATCTGCGATTTATTTTTTTTCATTTAGATGAATATATGGAAAATATTTCTCGTTTCTGTCATGATCAATGATGAATTATTTGTACTGTATTGTTTCTATACATCATTGGTTTTTTTCCTAATCAGAACACTTATGAAGTTTTTTCATATGTTTCACTTCTTTCGTCCGTGAATTTTTGATGATCTTGTACATATTATCATCTTCTGTTATTAATGATTTCCAAGTTTTTTATATATAGAGTGTACATTTGTTTTTTTCGATTAGATTTGTTTTCTCTTACGTACACTTTTTCTTTTCGTTGAAGCTAGTAGTTTTTCTTTTTTTATTTTAATCGACTGGATAATAATCCTGAAGTCTCTGAAAGATATACCATATTTCATCTGCAGTTCATGAATAAAAATTCATTTCTTTGAATACATAAGCAAAATATTCAACAGCACATTTTCCCTTGACAAGTTGTTCAAAGTACGTTCAAAGCCCCCAAACAAATTATATATAATCGAATATAAGAATGGGGATTTTGTGAGCAGAATGCTGTCAAACTCAATTTATTATGACCCTTGATGCTGCTACATCCTGGGTTGTCAATTAACAAAATACCACAGAACCAATCAATAAAGGGTCGAATCCATGGTCTCCTTGGAATTGATAATTTCGAATCACTCTTGTCAGTCTAGCATCGCGTTCTCTCCTGGTGGTTATAATTAGAGGGAAGAATTCAATTGAAAACCAACATCTTTGAATATTCCGGAAATAAAGGATGCATTTGGAAGAGCTTTTTGAGCGATTGTTCTACTTAAACGAGTGCTATATCCTTCTGCCCAAATATCTGTAATTTTCGAATTTTGAGCCGAAAATGGTCCCAAACGATAGGTTTTAACTCCCTGATGACGAATCCGTGGTCAAGTTCAATTCTATCCGTGGGACCGTCCGCCCGTTTTTAAGCATGATAACTTTTGAAGGGATTGTCCTAGAGCCTAGAGACTTGGGATTTTCAGGTGAATTTGGTTCTCAAATGCCGCGGTTTACCAGCCAAAATCTTACTGGGTGTTCCATAAAATATAGCCATTCAAAATTTGTTCCCCAATATCTAAGACAAAATGAAACTAATCGAAATGAAATTTTGCGGTTACATGCAAAATTCTCATAATAAGCCTCATGCAAAATTTTATGGCCCTAATGTTAACAGAACCATAGACAATTCGATTGGAACAGTGAAAAGAAGGATCTTTATAAATATTTCAATAACGAGATATCCGATTCGAGTGAAATTTATTTTGTAAATGAAGATTGATGCACTGAATGTTCATGAATTTCGAGCGGATTGTATCATTATAACCATAAAATTTACTTTTTTTGAATAATTTTCAGATTTCCGGATATAAATCTTATTGTGCTTAAATTATGCAGTCATATGTTTGGTATTAATCTCATATACAAAATTTTGTGGTAATAGCCTTATCACTCTATCAAGTAACAATGAACGAACGCTTAAAAGCACCTTTCTCAAATTTTTTTTTGTAACGATTTTTCTTTTGAGAATATTAACAATCTGTAACTTACCATGAAGAAATTTGCATATTGACTGACGGATGGTGACCATGTGTAAAAATAGACAAATTGATGTTGACCTTTACCGACCAGAATAGATTAAAAACTTGTTTATTTCTCGGAAACATTGGCTATTATGTGCACCATCAAAAATGTCTGTATATTTCAATGAGTCATTGTCAATCGAGGTATTTTAAATGAATCCTGAGCACTAATTTTTTTCGGAGAAAAAAGCTGTTTTCAACAAACGGAAAATGAGTTTTACGAATTCACATAATTTTTTTACCTGCTTGAAAACTATATGAAAGAATTAGAGTGCGTAATGTTTAAGGTTTTTAAAATTGACTTGTCTGTGTTGTAACGTACGCAGGAGCTTTTCCCACTCTTTGTGTGATAATTTCCAGAATAATTCTGATGTTTACGGAACATATCCTGGATAACGTATGAAAGGATTGCTCTATACAATATACGCACACATATTTGCATTTGAATAGTGCCAGCATGGATTATAGCTCGAAATTGAGTCAATAAGCCTGACTTTGATGATAATACACGGTCGGACGGAACCATGGGTAGATATAAGCTGGTTGGCTGTGTATCAGTTTCATCAGTATTTAGAGGACGATATCAGACATGATTAACAATGATTGATGCTGAAATTGTGGTAAGCTGAAACTCGGAAACGTTTTCATAATATAACGTTATTGTTATTATATCCTTAGAGAGTTGGAACTTGATGGGAGCAATCTGAATAATCTTGTGAGGTCACTTATTTTCAACTTTTTTTTCAGAAAAAGGTTTTCAAACTGCATGAACTAACAAAAATATTTCATTCAAAAATACCAGAGAAAAAATACGAAATCATTTTGAAATAATTCGAATTGTAAAGCTGAATGGAAAATAGATCAGACAATGTGTTTCAAGCTTTTAGGCGCTCGGGAAAATCTCAGAAATTAAGATTTCATGACATTTGATTTTTCGGAATCAATCATTTCAGGAGAAAAAGTCCAGTATCTTTACTTTAGTTCTAGCGGATTGAAATTGTGATAGTTCCTGGTGTAATATTCTTTTATTTTGATTTTTTTACCCTGAGTACTATTTGTGAAAGAATTATTTCATTCTTTCATCTGCAGTTCATGAATATTCAATAATAATTCAAAGTTTCTGACATAATCAATACTGGATTATTTTTATTGACCCGGTATTGCTTCTATCCATCATTTCCTTGCTTTCACAATCAAAACATCAATGAAATATATTCATAAGCTTCACAAATTTCATCTGTTGATTTGTAGTCCATCATGTCCATATTATCTTTCATTATTATCGATTCCCGAGTATTTTATATCGAAAAACTTTTCTTTCAATACCCTTTGTATTGCATAATATCAGAAACAAGTAACAGTAAACAACAAAATGTTATCCTTCATTCGCAACTGGAATTATGGTCCCTTTTTGAGCGCTCGGTCTACTTAGTTTTGGAATTTTGAGCCGAAAATAGTCTCAAAAGATAGAGTTCGACTCCCTAATGACAAATACGTGGTCGGATTCAATTCTGTCCGCGGGGGCCGTACGTAAGCACGATAACTTTCGAAGGGAATGTCCTAGAGACTCGAGGTTTTCAGGGTGAGTTCGGTTCCCAAATGGCACGGTTGAGTTCGTTAACCAGTCGAATTGTATAAGCTGTTCCATAAAATATGGCGTTTCAAAATTTTTGTTCCTAATTATCTCAGGCAAAACGAAACTAATAATGAAATTTTGCGGCCACATGCAAGATGCTCATAATGAGCCTCTCGTAAAATTTGCTGGCCACTGAATCATAGAAAATTCAATTGGGATATTGAAAAGTTGAACCTTATATTTTCATAACAAGATATCACTTTGAGGAGCAAAATATGACAAGAATTGGACACCAAGAATCATGCAGTGAAGACTAGGAGAGATGCAAATAAATATTGATGGTATAATCAAGATTTGAAGGACAACCATAAAGTCAAAGAAGAATTATTTGTTCAATTCAGCTAATCATATTTTGGAAAACAAATTTCTGTAATCGTGTAATACGTAATGAGGATTTTCTCATTGAATCAAATATATCAAACGTTTGTTTATTTTTTATCCTCAACTCCCTAAAGTGTAAATTTTCAAGCTGTTATTTCTATTTTATGTTGCTGATGATTTTACCCCGAATACCTTCATGATAAGAATGCAGAGTTGAAAGATAATGAATTTGTTCGCAGCCAGCTGAAGAACTTGTGAATAATTCAAAAAACGTTCGAGTTTCATGCGAATTGTTGTGAAAAACGAATCTGAAAAGTGATGAATCAGGCGCGACACGAGCTGCCAATAAATCGAATGTAGACAAGCAATTTCAGGAGTGGGGACCCGAAATCGTGACAAACATGAACATACAGGTCGCAAAAACACGATAAATCTTTCAAACACACCATGTCCTTAGAAATGCTTGGATTAGCATGATATCTTTGTGAGCTAAACGTGAAAGAACAAAAGTTTCTTGTAAGTTTACACTTTTGACATACGGAGATACCTATAGCTTGCCAAAAAAGTAACGTTACTCCTCAATAGCTTTGATAGGAAGAATTATTGAGGATAATTCTTGCATCCGTCGATTTTTAATTTCAAAAGCAATTTTTCATATGCTTTTTTGTCCCCTTCGGGGCGAAGGGAACACTCCTCTGCTATTTTTTTAAAAGGAATATATGGATTGTCATACATCGAATGAAAGGTGATTTGTTTACCTAGTCAGCGGTGTGACTAAATTTAGAATTGGTTGTGTCGTTTTTGAGCGCTCGTTCTACTCAAACGAGTGCTATATCGTTTTGCTCAAATGTCTGTTATTTTCGAATTTTGAGCCGATAATGGTCTCAAACCATAGTATTCGCCTCCCTGATGACGAATTCGTTGTCAAATTTAATTCTGTCCGTGGAGCCTTCTGCCGGCTAGCCGTTAGCACGATAACTCTCGAAGGGATTGTCTTAGAGACTCGAGATTTTCAGAGTGAGTTCGGTTCCTAAATTCTGCGGTTAAGTTCGTTAACCAGAAAAATCGTATAGGAAACCATAGATGCCATAACAATCCAAATAAAATTTTGCGGCCACATGCAAGATGCTCATAATGAGCCTCAAGCAAAATTTTGTGGCCATGGTATAACCAGAACCATAGAAAAATCAATTTGAATATTGAAAAGAAGAATCTTCTTGTTTTCGTAAGGAATACCCGATTCGAGTGAAATTTAATTTGTGAATGAAGATTGATATACTGAATGTTCATGCAAAATGTCAAGAGGATTGCATCATCCATTTTTCGTTTTTTGAATAATTTCGAGAAAATTATTCCGAATATGCTGATATTTTGCATACATATATTTAGTATCAATCTCAAGTCCAATACAAAATTTTGAGGTAATAACCTCATTGCTCCACCGAGCGCTCAAAAGCATATCTCAGACCTTTCTTGAATTTTTTGAAATGAAAAACACCATTAAGTGATTCTTCTTTCAGCAATATCGCTGAATAGCTAATAAAATTACCCTTCAGTTCATGAATTTCACGTCAAAATCAAAACACGGCATTCCCCATATTTGGTATTTTATCTTCGACATATATATTCTTTTGAAATGAGAGCTAACAAAATACAATACTTGAAACAATAAAGTCCCTACCTGAGGTTGGTGCAAAACGGGGTACCATACTATTCGATACATGATACCAGAGCACAGGGAAAAACCTCAGTAGAAAAAACCTTGTCTTGCCGTTTTTACAAAATTGAAACTTGAAACTAAGTATTCGAATAAATACCTTGAATATTCAGGAACAAAATACTTAATTCATGCTATTGGGCCCGGAGGGTGTTTTAAACCAGGGGCCAATTGCACCAAAATACTTTGCTACTTTTCACTTTGCACTTCGCATTCTGACTTATTTGCAAGTGAAAATTAATTATGTTGCAAAACATTTCTCCCAAGATTTAAATTCTTTTCAATTATAAATACGTTTCGTGCAACATTATTCATTTGAAAACTGAAAAGTGCAAAGTGAAAAGTTGCAAAGTATTTGGTGCAATAGGCCATTCCAAGTGATGATTTTTCGAATCTCCTGTTCTTCTAAGATCGCTACAGAACCTATTGAAGGATAATCATCTCCCATAGATTTAAATAGTGGTTTTCATCCTAAATATCGAATTCAATTTCGGAATAATGATAAAAGACGTGTGAGAAACCCATGTCAAAATGACATAAAAATGTGATAAAAACCCCTGATTCCAAATGCACACAAGAATTCACTTCCTGCTGATAAAAACAGATTGAAACGCATGCTCGCCGAAAATATTTACACTAAATTCTAAGTTTATGGAAATGCAATAAAACATAGAAAGCTCAGTGAAATTATAAAGTACTCCAGATGATTTACGATTCTACAATTTATTAGTCGATATATTTCCATCTTGTATATTATTTCAGGCGTAAGCGCTGATTGAAACGCAGAGCTATGTTAGCATATTTCAGCTTTCCAGAAATTCGTTTCATCTTTTCAGTAGTGAATGTTATGCACGTGGATAATGAATATCTTTCGCGAATTCCTCTCGCTGTGAAATGGGTGGAGTGAAATTCCGAGATGAGTGACTGCCATGTTATCTAATTATCCTATTAGTAAGTGAAATACGCGTGTGTCTACTAAAAAACGTCAGCATGACGAGAATTTCTGGTATATTTTTTTTCGTCGATCTCAAAATGAAAGTTAATTGAATGTGTACGAAATTTATCATTAATGATTCATTTAAATGCCCAATTTCTACTATTTTAATGTGCAATCTTTATGACAACCGGTCACAAAGTATTCAGGAACACTACAAGAAATGTCAAAACTCTACTGGAACATACATACATGGAAATTTTATTATGTCAAATGTAAGTCTTGTGCAGAATGATAATGTATTTCAATCAAGAATTCATACCCAATTCATATTGAGATCGTCGGAAAAATCTTGTAATCAACTCGGTTATAAATCGAGCGACTATGGTCTTGAAGTTAACTCGTTCGCTCCGCTCACGCGTTAAAATATCTTGACCATTAGGCACTGCCTTTAATAACCTAGTTGATTAAATAACTATTATCGGATCAGTAAATAATTAGATCAGCGGTGGTGTGATATTCGTTTACTTCAATTTTTTTTATACAGGGTTCCTGAGTAAGTGAGTGATCCTGTATGAAACATTATGACATTAAGCTATATGAATTAGTTCGCAGATGCTTCCGAAATACGGGGTATTACAGTTTCACTTAAAAACTGAAACCTGAAGTCGGTTGAAATATGCTAATGAAAGTTTGTGAAAGTGTGAGTTCCAAGAGGTAGTTATAATGAATTTCTGATATTGAATTAAGAGTTTTATATTCACAAGTGGCTAGAACTGGTAATGAATCAATTTTACAAAAATAATTGAACACCATTGAGATATTTCAAACTGACAATTATTTTTGTATTTTATTCTTCATTTTGTGACAAAAAATATACCTCCTGCATTTTTTGTATACCCATTTGATGTTTTTCTGCCTAAAATCAATGCCATTAACGAAAAAACAGGAGATATATTTTGTCACAAATTGAACGAAGAATTAAGAACAATTGTTATTATTTATTCGGGTTGAAATATCCTATAGATATTGTCCGATTCCCAATTGCCAATGCCCTCTATTGTTGTAGTCTTCATCATTTAGTCCTCCTTCACTCATTGATTTTCTTATTCCACTAATCCATGTCTTTCTTGGAATTCCTCTTTTCCTGTTTTCCGGGGTATCCATTTCATCACTTGCTTTAGTAATCTAAATGCTTCTATTGGGTTTTTTTTTACATTTTACCATTTTTATGAGTATCGAGGAGTTAGCCCGATGCCTGAACCCCCAACCTGGAGGGCCAGCGTTTGATTCAGAGTATCGTTCTCTTAGGTAAATTGCTTTCTCTACAGCTAATGAACTTTACCTGCCCAGCCTGTTGGTCTTCTTACTACAGATATTTTTTCACACAAAAATAGCATAATACATCAATTATTACATAAAGTTGGTGCTATAGGATCAAAAGGAATATTTTTATGCGATGTCCGTAAATCTAAACTTGGAACTTCCTCTTATTTGGAGTATATTATGAAGAATATTGACTTGCAATATATATTATATATTATATTATAATTGTACATTTGAAATATCCCAGTGGTGTACCATTTTTTAGTCAGTTTTCAAGTAGCATTTTGATACCACCGTATCTTGGAAAACGGAGCATTGCTATGTTATATAGCATAATATCATTATTCTTTCGTTAAAATCAACTCCTGCAGTTTGCAGAACTGATTCACGAACACCCTGTGTTTTGTTCAGTTCTATTACAATATTTATTATTGAAGTGCAAGAGGCACTGATATCATTTCAAGACTTTTTGACTGTGGATCATAAAATATTTTCTATAATTCACCGAACTTTTATCGAAATTAATCGACAACTTCCATAAATATCGTTTAAGGCTTATTGCTTCGTTAATATTGGTTGTTACATCAGTTTTCTGCTTATTCACGAAATTCCGAAATTGAATTCGATATTCAGAGCAAATCACATCTGTTCGATTTATCTCTGGGAGGGGATTACCCAGTATTATGGGTTTTTAGACAGTTTCGTGAACATAAGAGATTCTAAAAGTTCATCACTTCCAGAGCCACACCTGGTTTGTAAACCCTCTTGATTTAAAAGCATCGTTTTTCAAATTATATACCTATATGTAGAAGGTATTTCATAAGAAAATTTCAAAGTCTCTTTAACTTGTTGTACAGGGGTTTTTTAGATTGAAATTTTTAATATAATGTGAGTATAGGTAGATACTTTCCTGAACCAATTCTCGATACTGCTGCCATAATGCAAATGAAAGACCTTCGGTATTTGTTTACCATTACGAAATGTTTGGAATTTTCATCCAATTCCTGCATATTTGGTGAGAAAATATACCAACAATTTTTATAGCTCACATATACATTTACAGCAACAGTAATTTGTGATATTCTTGATTGCATCAGTAGCTTTCTGTTCATGGAATTATAAACTTAACATGGCAATTACATGATGTAACAAGATAAGGAAGTTTGATTCATGTGCCCTATTAGAAGCAACTTTCTTGATGAGAAGCGGCAAAATTTGCTTAATTGCTAGAGTCAACTTTGACCACCGTATCTATCTGATATATTCTTAATTGCATAATTTCAGTATACATTACATTCGATTTTCCGCAACGATTTATCTGCATCATACACTTCGAAATCGCTTATTGACATCTCAATCGATTAACAACAGTAAATGAAACTGTATCAACAGCTCATCAGGATTTTGTGTTTGCACTACACACCCCTGAAGACATTTAGTATTATTACATCCTTGGATATGTACACAACAACAACTTTCTATATCAGCTTATTTCAAGGGTGACTTTTGAAATATTAAAGATATAAATTTATCAGTTTCCCCATCACATCTTCAATGTTCAAGTTAGGATCTTGTCAAAAGAAAACGCGCTAAAATTATGGTTGAAATGGTTAATAACTTGAACATTCACCTTTTATATCTGAAAACATGTGACACGTTATAGTGGATGATCAACCAAGGAATTCCGATTTGAAAGCGCTCTTAAATTGTTTTGCATAGGAATAGACAAGTGGGGCTGGTCTTAAACGAAGGAGGGGTTCATGGAAATTCAGTCGCCATGGTCCGCTGGATGGGTGAGGAGCGTTCGTTCTATGTGCGCGCTTATTACTTATTATTATTTTTGTTTTATTTCCCTTTTAAATCGGAATTCCTTATTTGACCACCCAGTAAAATCTGTCGAACATATCTTTCTATTGTGCTTATTTTTGATGGATTAACTAGCAATTTTTCAAGTATCGTTGAAAATAGTCCTTCTCCTTTTGCACGATTGGTTCTAGAATCGTTTATCAATTTATGTTATTCTTAATGACAGTCGGAGAATTGGATCTTTTCCCATCGTTTCTTTGTAGATCAAATTGATGATATCCTACGTTGACTGCTCTGCTATGATTTAGACTCTAGCTGCCAACAATAAGAGTTTTCGTCAATACTCAGAACTTTGGGTACTCGTTTTAATTAATTGATTTTCAAAAGTCGTAACATCATTTATTTGAGTGCAAATTTGAGAACGTCGGTCGTGGTAGTCTGTAAGAAACATTTCGTCAGAATAAATCAACCAGCAAATAATCCTTTCTTCTTGAGTTCTGAAATCTACATATTTTTCGAATTTCTTAACTCTGTAGTCAATTTTAATTCAATTTTTCCTCACGGCTCCATCAAACTAAACCTTTATTCAGTTCTGGAGAAGATAATATGAATTCCTCGACTGTCTCCAGGGTGTAAGAGATACTAGCTGATGGGGATGAAGGTTCTAAACCAGGAGACAAGATTTCACTTATAACGGTATACATCCAGCTCAGCTCATTTCCTCATTCGAATAAACTTTTCCATCAGTATTGTTTCGTTCGGAGCAAAGTTCATTGAAAAAAGTTCAATTCTATCTAAACTCCATGTTATTAAACAATAAATGAGATTTTTTCCTTGTGAATTTATTAGATGGTTGCAATCGTCTTTTCAAACAACTCTTATGTGAAACATCATAGTTGTTTCATGGAAACTTGTGGTGAATCTCAAGTCCTATACAAAATTTTGAGGTGAAACCTTTTCAGGTCATTTTCACATTTTTTTCAATGAAAAAAGACACAAATAATTATACTCTCAGTCGTATCACTGAATAGTTAATCAAATCACCTTTCATTCGATGTATCACAACCCCTATATTCTTCTTCTTCCAATAAGAGAACTTTTGAAACTCATTTTAATTAATTGATTTTCAGAAGTCGTAACATCACTTATTTGAGTGCAAGATTGAGAACGTCGTGGTAGTCTGTAGGAAACATTTCGACAAAATAACTCAACCAACAAATCCTCTTTTCTTCTTGAGTACTGAAATCTACATTGTTTTCGAATTTCTTAACTCTGTAGTCAATTTTAATTCAATTATTCCTCACGGCTCCATCAAACCAACCTTTATTCACTCCTGGAGAAGATAATATGAATTCCTTGACTTTCTCCAGGGTTAAGAGATACTAGCTGAGGATAAAGGTTCCACACCAAGAGATAAGATTTCAATTATAACGGTATACATCCAGCTCAGCTCATTTTCTTCGAAACCTCATTCGAATAAACTTTTTCCATCAGTATTGTTTTGTTCGAAGCAAAGTTAATTGGAAAAAGTTCAATTCCATCTAAACTCCATGTTACCAAACAATGAATAAGGTTTTTCCCTTGTGAATTTATTAGAGGGTTGCATTCGTCTCTTGAAACAACTCTTATGTAAAAATCATAGTTGTTTCATGGAAAATTGTGGTGAATCTCGAGTCCTATACAAAATTTTGAGGTAATACATTCTCAGATCTTTTCTTAATTTTTGTCAATGAAAAACGACACAATTAATTTTACTTTCAGTCGTATTACTGAGTAGATAATCAAATCAGCTTTCATTCGATGTATCACAATCCCTATTTTTCTTCTTCCAATAAAAGTTTTCGTCTAACTCAGAACTTTGGGTACTCGTTTTAATTAATTGATTTTCAAAAGTCGTAACATCATTTATTTGAGTGCAAATTTGAGAACGTCGGTCGTGGTAGTCTGTAAGAAACATTTCGTCAGAATAAATCAACCAGCAAATAATCCTTTCTTCTTGAGTTCTGAAATCTACATAGTTTTCGAATTTCTTAACTCTGTAGTCAATTTCAATTCAATTATTCCTCACGGCTCTTTCAAAGCAACCTTTATTCAGTCCTGGAGAAGATAATATGCATTCCTTGACTTTCTCCAGGGTGTAAGAGATACTAGCTGAGGACGAAGGTTCCACACCAAGAGACAAGATTTCAATTATAACGGTATACATCCAGCCCAGCTCATTTCCTTCGAAACCTAATTCGAATAAACTTTTTCTATCAGTATTGTTTTGTTCGGAGCAAAGTTAATTGGAAAAAGTTCAATTCCATCTAAACTCCATGTTACCAAACAATGAATAAGGTTTTTCCCTTGCGAATTTATTAGAGGGTTGCAATCGTCTTTTCAAACAACTCTTATGTGAAACATCATAGTTGTTTCATGGAAACTTGTGTTGAATCTCAAGTCCTACACAAAATTTTGTGGTGAAACCTTCTCAGGTCTTTTTTACATTTTTTTCAATGAAAAAAGACACAAATGATTATACTCTCAGTCGTATCACTGAATAGGTAATCAAATCACCTTTCATTCGATGTATCACAACCCCTATATTCTTCTTCTTCCAATAAGAGTTTTCGTCTGACTCAGAACTTTCGAAACTCATTTTAATTAATTGATTTTCAGAACTCGTAACATCACTTATTTGAGTGCAATATTGAGAACGTCGTGGTGGTCGGTAAGAAGCATTTTGACTAAATAACTTAACTAACAAATCCTCTTTTCTTCTTGAGTAGGTACTGTAATCTACATTGTTTTCGAATTTCTTAACTCTGTAGTCAAATTTAATTCAATTATTCCTCATGGCTCCATCAAACCAACCTTTATTCAGTCCTGGAGAAGATAATATGAATTCCTCGACTTTCTCCAGGGTGTAAGAGATACTAGCTGAGGATGAAGGTTCCACACCAAGAGACAAGATTTCAATTATAACGGTATACATCCAGCTCAGCTCATTTCCTTCGAAACCTCATTCGAATAAACTTTTTCCATCAGTATTGTTTTGTTCGAAGCAAAGTTAATTGGAAAAAGTTCAATTCCATCTAAACTCCATGTTACCAAACAATGAATAAGGTTTTTCCCTTGTGAATTTATTAGAGGGTTGCATTCGTCTTTCGAAACAACTCTTATGTGAAAAATCATAATTGTTTCATGGAAACTCGAGGTGAATTTAAAACCAGCAGTTACATTCTTGGAAATGTCTTGCAAATTAATGTCATGTTTTATTCCAATTGAAGAACCTCAAAAACATTCCCCAGTCTTTTACAATTACAAGATTTCTCATGAAGTGGTTAGGTAAACTATCGATTGTTTAGTGTTGAAAACTTTTACTTAGTTTCGTTTTTAATTTTACAAACCAAAACCGGCCATTCTCTTCCTGATGCGGGCTCGCTTTTTATAATTAGAATTATTCTGATATATTTTATATGAATTTCGAATTTATAAGAATATTGTCCGTTGAAGTCATTTAATAAAATGATTATATCATCGACCTCATAATGAAAGGTCGGTTTAATGTAAACAGAATTCAATAATAATGACCCATTTTTATGTTTAAATCATACATTTTTAATGTGCAACTGTCATGACAACCGAACACAAAGTCTTCGGAAGCAGTACAAGAACTATCACAACTCTACTTCAATAATATTGAAGTAGAGTTGTGATAGTTCTTCATATTATGAAAACATAGAAATTCATATTATGACAAATATTTGCCTGGGCAAAATGAGAATGTATTTCAGTCAAGAACTTATAAACATTTTTTGATGCGATCGACAGAAAATTCATGCCTTCAACTCGTTCATTATTATAGCAATTAGAGGCATTCAATTGTTACACCTTAACCATTGATCGCTGTCATTAATAAATAATCAATCAATAAATGATACACTTGTACAGATCCATAATATCGGAAAATCTTCTTCTATATATTTGAAGATCTTTCTCAAAAAAAATAACAAAAACATTCGAATAATATCTAACAACGGATTTCAACTGTCAACTGTCAATCTTAGTTGTAATCAGATCTCTTTCAATTATTTTTACATATTCATATTAATTTTTCATTGCAGAAAGCCCAGGGGAAGATGAAGAAGAGACGGAAAAAAAAGCATCGGATCGAAAATTCAGTGACGTGTGTATAAACATACCGAGAATAGATCCAACGACAACATGTTTGTTAGAAAAGCCACATATCGACAAAAAAGTAAAGGTGAGTAGCAGTTCAAACACCTCATGTACGAAAATATTTTGGAACTATTCTGAATTTCTTGAACATTCAATAAGTTCTGTTAAAATTTCAAGAAAAGATGGAAGTTGCCAATGAATATGCTAAGATGTTTATGTTAGATACATCAAATTCAGAAATTTTATTGCATTCATGCAGGAAAAGCTGAATCTAATGATTTCATTCTCAAATGTGTGTTGCCTTATTAATTATACTCGTATGGAAACTCAAATAAAAGACATCCGATATTCAATGCATCAGAGAAGAAATTTTACCGCACTGTTGAACAGTGATATATTCGAAAGATTCACGTGTTCCATTTCTGACGAGATCTATGATCAAAAGTAGAACTGGTATCTTCAGGGAAAAAAACCTTTTTCAATTCGCCCACTTGAAAATCAAAAGGGCGAAGAGGTCAATACACTTGCCAAAGAGGGCGCACGTATGTCACTCATTGGTCCAGAACCCTTCTGTGGTATAGATAAATGTACCTACCTATGAGAAGGAGTTTCTAGAGAAGGAGAAAGTCGAGAGGAAAAAACTCTGGCAGAATCTCATCTGAGATTCATCTGGCTGAATCATTCAACTAAGTTCCTTCGGAACTATGACACTGTCGCTTTAGGAAGCACCTGTTGAGGATGGGATTCTCGGACGCTGACGAGTGTAGGTTCTATGGGGGGAAGAAAAAAACCCCATTCACCTAGTCACGCAATGCTTTGGCATTTCGAGCCTAAGAAGAGAATGCCTTGGGCGAGAAACTTGTGAGAGTGAGGAACTAGCTTCATTGAAGCCTTCACAGACATTGGATTTTATCAGTTCTCTGGTACTGAAAGTCGAGCTGTGATGGTATGATCCGAACAGCTCTGTAAGGGGGCACAATAGTTGCAGTGAACTGTAACCCCTTTTTAACTCAACTGTCTTCAGGGAAGAAAACCCTTTTTATTAATATCAATTACCTTAAAAGATTCATATTCTAATGAAGATTCCTTTTCTATTCGGGTTGGTATGTTTGTGACACTCTATAAACAAATCTATCAAATTGAGTAGTATTTGGGAATCCGCTCTAACTTGTCTTCAAAGCTAACTTCGGGAATTTCGACAGTTCAAACTTCATTAGTTCGGGTGGCCTATCGGTCCCAATGCCTATATTTCTGTAATTATATTGACAAAGTTCAGAAAGTTCAATGAGCCATGTCTCACTTCGGCTGACGTTAGATCGAAATAGGTAGAAAACACAACAATCCATCATCTCGCTATCTGATAGCGATAGGTTGCCATATTCATTAGAAGTTGAGTTTGACGTCAAAATAAGGCCTAAGATGAATGTCTCCTGTAGATCGTATGATGGGGAAAATACCAATTTTCTCCGTTGTAGACGCCAGAGATGGTGGAAATATTGTTGATTTTGTCGATAATGAATTATGACAGATACGAGGAAGCGTTTTAAAAGGGAACTTGATATTCGGTTAGGTGAAAAATGATAACACAGGTTTTTGTTGTTATTACGATTAGTCGGCAAGAATCGAAAATAAAGATACGAATTGTTTGTAGTCAGTTTTTGTGAAATTAAGAATTCATTCAGATAATAAAATCATTTTGGATATAGCAATAAGGAATTATAGGATTTTCGGCGACTGTCAAGATTTCATTATTTCAGTGCATTTGCTTTCAAAACTTCATTTTGTTACATTTCTCAGATGTTGCTCTTGAGTCAGAAATGGCCGCAAAAACAAATGCTGAACCAAATTGGCACAATTCTCTAAGAATGTCAGTATACGAGATATCGAAATCAATTCATTGAACAGAAAAGTAAAATTCATCAAAAGAATCGAACGTAACCACTTTTATCATATAAGTTCGTTAACCAGCCAAATCGTACAGGCTGTTCCATAAAATAGGATCATTCTAAATTCGGTTCCTTAATATCTCAGACAAAACGGAACCAATCGAAATGAAATTCTGCGGCCATATGCAAGATGCTCATAATCAGCCTCATGCAAAATTTTGAGTCCATAGTGTAACAGAACCATAGAAAATTCGATTAGAATATTGAAAATAAGAATATTATATCTCCTTCCATCCGAGGGAAGATTGATGTACTATATGTTCGTGCAAAATTTCAAGGGGGTCGCATTATTAGAACCATAGAATTTATTTTTTTAATTATTGAATTCCTACATATATCAATTTTTTAATAATTTCTAGAATGTAATTGCGACCGTACTGAAATTTTGCATCCATATACTTATGATAAATCTCAAGTCCTGTACAAAATTTTGAGGTAATAGTATTATTGCTCGACCAATAAACGAGCGCTCAAGAAGCACATGTTCAGGGATTTTTTATATTCAACTTTATTGTCAAATCCTATTCTTAATAATTATTAGTTTTTCAATTATTCATTTCCAAAGTTATCGGCCACCATATTCAATCATTTTAAAGAGATTTCCTACGTGAATTTCGCTTCATTGTATTATTTATGTGATATATCTTCTCTCCTTTATGCCCATTCAACATTATAATTTCCCTCCTTTTGAAGTATATTTTCCCCTCTACCATATATTAAGGACAACCAATTACAGAGCACAAATCTAATTAGTCCAGGACTTCTTCAAACCCATATTGTGACCAATAAATGTACCTACAGGCGCGATATCATCATCTATAATCTACCCCATTCAGTTTTTCATGCGGCTATCGTAAAACAATCTGATTTCCTGACAATACTTCCTGATCATTTCCTAAACTGCCGTAAGCCATGGAACCAGAGGGCAGAATTACCATGAAATATAATCGTGAACGAGCAGGGAAAAAACCGCAGTTTATCTTGAGAGATACGGACTATTAATGATATATATTCGAAAATCGATCTCTTACCGTTCCCAGGTTTGTTGAATCTTAGGCCCATTGGGTTTGTAGACCTCAGTGAGGTTGAGAGCCACGAATGTGCTCGTGAAAAGTGAAAAAAGTTGAATATTCTGTTGATGGTATTCACCTCCATATAACTGTCATAAGTAAATGTTTACGTTCGTGAGTTTGCTTGCCACCCTCGTGATCTTCTTTGCAGAAAGGGTAGGAGTTCATTAACAGAAATAACATGGAGATACAAACGATAAGATAAATGTTATTTGAGATCATTTTAGTGTTTCTGAAAAAATTAAATGTGAGTTGAATATTTTGTTCGTAATTAAGATAAATTTGTTAATTTAAGTATAGTATACAAGGTGTCCCATGGTGAATTAATTGCCTATCTAAACTTTACGGAAAACGTTATTGGATCGTTCAGAAAATTTTGGTATTTGGGTTTAAGATTTTGATCTATCGCGAAGAAATATTTTCATTTTTGGTACCCTGCCAGTTCTACTTGAAAATACCACACACTGCCTTATTTCAAATGGGACACACTATTTATTATAACATCATCTGAGTATTTAAATAGCGGCTTTCCAACCAAAATTGCCGAAAACACAAATCTGAAAAAATTGCATAAAAGAAATTTTTATACATTAGGATGCTTAAATTTCGAAAGTAGGTAACCAAGTTCAGAACGATTGGAATCATTCACAGAAAAATTATTCGTGATATAGGGGATTTTTTCAATTAGTTATTAGAAACATAATATGTGCAACATATTTCTGGGAAAACACCAAAACACAGAAGAGAAACTTTAAATTTCAGGATGCTGAATTTTGAAAGTAGGTCATTGAGATCCTGAGGATTAGTTTCATGTAAAAAAATGCTTTGTGTAGTGGATATTCCAAAACTCTTGTTTTTGAAAACCTCCAATTTTTCAGATTTTTTTTTCGAAATTAGATTCCTAGATTAAAAAACTCGTTATTCCATTTGTTGTAGCAGTTCTTGTAAAATGAAAAAATTAAGAATGTTTGTCACAAAAAAACATTTTTCACATAAAACTCATATACAGGAGGATCCCTGTAACTTCCTTTCAAAATTTCAACATCCTGAAATAAAAAATTGTTCTTTTCATTCATTTTTATTTGACCCATGTATTGGGCAGCTTTTGTTAGAAAATCGTTCATATTACCAAAAGTATGAGGGAATACTGCAAATACAATGATAACAATATAGGAAAATAAGAAAGTTATAATAAATAGAGTGCCGCATTTGAAATGACGCGGTTTGTAAAATATTTACGACTTACGTAGAAGCGTCACCGTTGTGAAAATAAAATATCTTAGCAAACTAATAAAATATGGAGATTAAAATCCTATTTCATAATTTTTTTTTAAAATTAGTTATTGGATCGAGTCAAAATTTTCAAGTAACTGTTTTATAATGATCAACCTTAATTGATGTGCGAAATTGAAAAAAAAAATTATATTTATTTCTGACTGTGACGAAAAAAGCCTTCAGATTTTACTCGAAAACACTATTTTATTTCATTGTATTCTTTTCTTTTCTGTTATTGAAAGATAATTCGAATAGTTCCTGACCTATAATTCACATACAATGCGTAAGAGTAATTGACTTTCTACTTCCGTAAAATAATTAGTTTCAGCATCAATATAATTCTGCCAAATGAATATTGAGGTAACAGTAAAATACATTTTTTAATTTTGGAATGCTCTTTTGAATTTTTTTCGAGCATACTTTATAATATGGCGATCTGATGAAATCCAGAGGCTCGCTATATTTCTTTTCTCAACTACTTCTTTTCATTTCAACGCCAAGAAATAGAAAAAACTCCTCTTTCAGACTCTTTCCTCTTTTATATATTTCCGCAGTCTATTGTATTCGAACGACACTATTCCTTTTCTTCCTTTCCATATTATCAGGCGTAAAAATCCCCTTCCTTGAATTCATAAATCATAATTGTTCATTCCGTGGGAAAAGAAATCGGTAATATGAATAGAAAAGTATTTTTCGTCCTATCGGGAGAAACGGAAAGCTATTAGAGGAACGTTGAATTATTCACAAATACGTTAGAGATTCGGCTGAGTTATAAGACTAAGATCAAAGCTGTAATATTCCAGATTACGAGGGTTTCCCTACTTCAGACTCACGCTATCGCCTTCGAGAAATTGCAGGATTAACGTTGCTAGACTAACAAAAGGGTTGGTAAATATGAATGTTCGAGTATGACCTGCATTTTAATTCTTTATGAACCTCAGTTGAGATTGATAGTTCAAAAGTTTCGAATTGTGAGCTGAGAGTTTGACTTACTGATATAGAAACTCGAAGTAGAAGCCAATTCTGTCCAGGCTTCCGGATTTGCTTTAACTTTTCAACGGAAGAAGCTGGGAACAGAAAATTTCCTGGGTCATTTATATCCATTTTTTCCGATCGTACAAATCAGAAAATGTTTCACGCTTAATTTGAATATCCTGAAAGTTATTGGTTTGAATCTATTCATTTATGAATTTTTGAATTATGAATTTCGAAATTCTCTGTTTAATTCTTTAATATATCTGAAAAGTTTCAAGTTATTCCATTTGGAAGTTTCATAGTATTTCATAGCAAGAAATCAAGCGGGTTGCAAAATACCGGATGCGCTGAATCAGCTGTTCCCGAAACGAGTATAGTTTCGCGCACGTTTAAGCAAAAGACGAGAGATTCTGGTGTTTCTCAAGTGTTTCAGTTCATTTATTTCTTCTTTGGACTGAACAATAGTGAAAATTGACCTATGAAATCATTTATTGAGTTCAGATCATATTCATCGGGGACGATATGTAGAAAAATATCAGTTTGGGGTATTCACCCTTGTTAACTGCAGAAGGAAGATATTCAACCATCTAACTAGGCTCATTTCAAAGATAAAATGTATCCTGTTTATGATCAGTTATCTAGTGGAGTCCTGCTTATTTATAATATTTATTCTTCAATATATAGAAGAAAAATAATGACAATAATTGTTATTGAAATGAGCTTTGAATTTCATGATGTTTCTATTAGGAAATGAAATACTATGAAAATAAACAAATAAATTTCAATTATTTACAACGAAAAAAATTATTTTTATTGAATACAAATTAGAAAAATTAATTAATATTTTGTCGTTAGTAAAGCATTCATCATTCAATACAATCCAACATCTTGCTATAAGCAAAAAGTTAATTATTTAATGAGAAATGATAATTAATTTTACAATACAGAATTAAAGTAAGTATCTGTATTCTATTTTCTAAAAAATAGTGAATAGTGCGGATGCAGTTACCCTTTACTTGTCTCATTTAAAAAACAAAAGATATACTGCAAATTGAAAGAACATCCAGATAAGTTTTATCCAAGTGATATGATTTCGGGGCATATATTCATAAGAACTTAAGTCATCACAACAATTTTGTCAATTGACGAGTAAATCTTCATCTGTTTTCTTTAACGAGTGAATTGGAAATATATCCAATAATGTACTATATTTTCCCTCTTAAGTCCAAATATTAACCCTGAAACTGGCTAATATCTTTGTTTTCTTTATTTGGCTGCATTTTACGTTTGAAATGCTTCCTCTAGTGCAAACTGGTGATCAACTGATAAAATATTATTTTTTATAACCACCATACTATAAATGGTGACCTGTGAAAGAACTTTCTAAAGCTGCCTCCATAAACACAGCAATTAGTGTTCTCCACTGTATGTTCTTTAGGCATCTTTAAATCAGATTAAAAACCAACTAACTAGACAAATATTATAATAAACACACAACACAAATCTAACTTCCCATTTCTTAGGCACAAACAATCGAATGTCATATCCCGCGTTTCGAATCCTCGTTTCGGGATAGTTCTACGTAACGCCGCTAGGGTCGCATTGAGTTGTATTTTGCGCAATAGGTCAACTGCAAACCAAGTTTAGAATCTTTTGTTACGGATCATATCATGACTTTTTGTTTCATGTATTGTTTTTGCTTGCTCTGAATTAAAAAAAAAATTGTGAATAGATGTTTTAGGTTTATTGAATATACAATTATTCACTAATTAACTTTATAATTTCATTTCATCTTGACAAGATCGCTGAAAACAGATCCCATTTATCGAAAATTTTGAAAGTGCTGGGGTTCATTTTAGCTCGCACCTATTTATCAATATCATTGCCCTGCAGCACAACCCTTTCATTATAGACGAGCCACCACTGTCTTTAATTAACTTCATCGGGACTGAAAACATCAAAGATCGTCAGTTGATCTGAAAAGTGATTACTCCAGTAGATTGAGATTATCAACTAGCATGAATTAACGTGTGCAAAATAATCCATTAATAGAAATTCAGAACTAATAATGCATTCATTCGGTCTTGACCAGACACAACAAAGTAAGGTTTAATTTCAAATTCTTGAGGTTATAATCTGGTATTTATAGAATTGTTGATGAACTTTTTGGCTTTTTCCAGAGGCACAGTATACATGGTATGATGGAAGAAGAGAACGTCATAAGGCCTCATCAAGAAATCGCACAATTATCCTTAGACGAAAAAAAGTTCCTCCTGGCGGTAGAAAGAGGAGATGTTGCATCGACTAGAAGGTTAGTAGCATGTTAATAAAACAAACTACGTCAGTCTGTGATAAATTTCTTCCATTGGTAGAAAGAAATGGTTTCTCTTTCGTTTTCTTGTTTATCCTATTCTATCGGAAATGCTTCAGTTCCTTCTACAAAATGTTTTCATAGGTATATGAACAGCGGTTTATTCATTGTTGGACTAATATGAGATGTATAAGCAAAAACAGTTAAGATTCAATAATTTGTTCGAGGAAAACTTGTATATTTTTATATTTTGTCAGTTGTAAAGGAACATATTTCAAAAATTCATCACTTTTCGAGAAATAAATTTCGACACATTTCACTCTGTTTCGACTAAATCGAGTTTTTTAATTGCTAGATTAATAATCGAGTTGTTTACAAAATTTTTCGGTCCATCGCATTATGACTTGAGTATGCATTTTTGATGGAAATATATTCTAACTCTGCATAAGACATACATTTAACAAAGTATGAATTTGTATGTTCCAGTTGCTTAATTAATTATTGCTTCTGATAGATATCGATTGAAATATATTCTGGGAGGATTCTGCATTTCTTAAGAACTTTATAGGTTTTTACTCCCAGTCTCTGAAACATAAATAATTAGAAAATTTTTAATTAAGGTGAAGTGCTTCTGCGAGAATATTTGCACTTATTTGTCAGGAGCAAATTGGTCTTGAAAAAAATTGTTGCCGAACAGTAAAACTGAAAAAGGAAATAAATTAAAAAGATAATGTAACGTTTCGGTGTCTATATCAGAAACCTTCTTCGAACAAATTCGTAAAATCTTCAGAATTGTGTGTTTTTTCATTTGCAATCTGGTTGACATTGATTGGAAGTTTTCAATATATAGAGATGTTGATTTATTTAATTCTGAAATTTCCTGATGTAATTTCTTTCTCTAAAGGTCTTGATGTCTCTCCTGTATAAGATTTTCCATATACAGGGTGTCCCGTAATTAGACCGATAAACTTCTAGTGGACATTATAGATCATATTTTAGACAGATAATGCAAAATTGCTTCGTTAAGGAGCTAGTGCCCTTTGAAGATGATGTTCTGTCCACACTTTATGCCACATATTCGCAAAACGGTTTCACATAAAGTGCTGAAAGTTTACACATTGGCTTATAATGAAAATACGCATCGATTAGATTGAGTGCATTTCTTTCATGTCAAGCACAATAGTATCATTTGGGGCGGGGGTGAAGATGCACCATTTCTAAAAAAAATAGATTTGAAATTTTCTCTCTTTTCACTAAGTACTCTACTAAAAATAGCCCCCCTCAAATGATACGATTGTGCTTGACATGAAAGACATACACTCAATCTAATCGATGCGTATTTTTGACTTAGCTAATGTGTAAACTTTTAGCACTTTTATTTATTTATGTGACTCCGTTTTGCGAATATGTAGCAAAAAGTGTGGACAGGACGTCATCTTCAAAGGGCTCTAGCTCCTTAACGAAGCAAATTTGCATTATATGATTTGGGTTGAATTTGTCTAAAATACGATCTATAATGTCCACTAGAAGTTTGTCGGTCTAATTACGGGACACCCTGTATATTCTTTTACAGAAAAAATACTACTTTAGGCTTTCTCACATGTATTCTCGATAATATCAGAGTAGATAAACATGGAAAATATAAATGGTGGTAATAATGATACTTCAATCTTGCGATTATATCTGCATCATTTGAATATTCATGAGTTGTAAACTGTGATTCGATACTCTATTGAGTTGGTACATAATCTTGCGATACCCTACTTAGTACAGCGAAATGATATCCAGCATGCATAAATTAATTAACTGTTGACAGAATAATCAATGACGGTCAGAATATACACACTGCAGAGATGAATCAGTTTTGAATTTTATTGTTTTTTATATTCAATGTGTTACACCTCACCTTTCACATTTATTGTTGCTTTAATTGGGAAACTTTTAGTTTTCGATATTTCGATAAAACGCTTAAAAAGTAGCCAGTGTGTTGTTTAGGATAGATGCGTTCTTGAGCGCTCGTTCTACTTAAACGAGTGCTATATCGTTTTGCCCAATGTCTGTAATTTTCGAATTTTGGGCCGAAAATAGTTTCAAACGATAGGGCTAGACTCCCTGATGACGAATTCATGGTCAAATTCAATTCTGTCCGTAGGGCCATCCGGCCGTCTGTTAACACAATAACTTTCATTTCATTCTCAGGATAAGTTATTATCTCAGGATAAGTTCGGGTCCCAAATGGCTTGGTTATGTTCGTTAACCAGCCGAATCGTACAGGGTGGTCCATAAAATATGGCCATTCAAAATTTTTTGTTCTTAAATCTCAGAAAAAACGAATCCAATCAGAATGAAATTTTACGGCCGAATGCAGATGCTCATAACAAGCCTCATGCGAAATTTTGTGGGCATAATAAGAACAGAACCATAGAACTGTATATTTCCATAAAAAGATATCCGATTCAAGTGAAATTTTTTTTTGTGAATCGAAATCGATATTCAGAAGTTCATTCAAAAATTTTGTGGCCATAGTTTAAAAAGAACCATAAAAAATTCAATTGGGATATTGAAAAAAAGAATTTTTATATTTCCATAACACGATATCTGATTGGAGTGAAATTTCTTTTGTGAATAAAGATTAATATACTGAATCTTCATGCAAAATTTTGTGGCCATAGTGTTAACAGAACCATAAAAAATTCGATTGGTATATTGAAAGACGAATGTTCATATTTTCCTTACAGAATATCCGATTCGAGTGAAATTTATTTTAAGAATGAAACTAATATACTGAATGTTTCATGCAGAATTTCAGGAGGATCGCATCATCAAACAAATAATTTAGTTTTTTTGATTTATATTTTTATATATTTCATTTTCTGAATAATATTCAGAATATAATTCCGATTTTAACGAGATCCTGCATTGATTTATATTTGGTAACAATCTCAAATCCCATAAAAAATTTGAGGTAATAGGAACGAGCGCTCAAAAGCTCCTGCTCAGGGCTATTCTTGATTTTTTTTTAAGTATTGATGAAATGAATATAGAGACTGAATGTATTCATTTCAAATTGAAGAAAAACTCACCATAAAATCGATCACACTCGGGACTTGCAGATTACCAGAGATCTACCATTTATTGAATATAAGAATTGAATCCTCAAACGAATCTTCATCTTCACAAAAAAAACGTTGAGTAAACAAGTAAACCACTTTATTCTTTCGATGTAAGTTACCCCTAACTGAAAGTAAATATTTACCATGATGCTTCAAGTGCTGTTTTTTAATTTGGTAACTCTCTCCTTCAGATTATTACAACGGGCTGAAGAAACGAATTATATCAATATAAACTGCGTGGACCCCTTAGGAAGGAGCGCTCTGCTTATGGCTATAGACAATGAAAATCTAGAAATGGTTGAGCTACTTATAGAACATAAAGTGGAAACAAGGATGCCCTCCTCCATGCCATATCTGAGGAGTTCGTCGAAGCCGTCGAAGTGCTTCTAGATCACGAGGAAACATTACACAACCTGGGGAACTTCATGTAAGAATCTCAAGAGTAATTTGTGACTAGTTTGATAAATTATGATTTTTATCTGGATGCATGTATATCCATTGCTTGGAAGGATAGTATATTGTTTACATGGTATGAGGATTCAAACATTCCTGAGCGAGTGTGAATATTTCAGGATTCCAGGCAGAACCCAGAAATGTGGCTTTAACTACGAGGTAAACAAACTTTTTTTTCAACGTATGCTTTGATATTCGAAAGATATTGATGAATTTAGAAAAAACGCGAAAATTCACAACTAAACGGTGCTTTCAAATTCGCAATAAAATTACTTCAGTTACAATGAAGGTTGAAATGTGAAACTTGACCTTTAAAAATTTAATTTCTGGTGCTCTTGGAAGTAAAATGATAAGAGATAATGAAATTTCCATTTCTGGGACTCGTCTAGAGGTGTTTGGGCAGTGAGTACTGCTTCATTAAATTATTGAAAAGAAAGCATAAGAAATCGCATACGTTTCATGTAGAACACTACAGCTGTGGGGAAATATACAGTACACAGTGAGAAAATGACATCAATTCACAGTAAGGAAGTATTGTCTGCAATGTCAAAATTTTTTCTCTATTTGCGGAAAAATAGTTTATTATATTATAAGGATTAAAAGTGCATCTTTTTTTCGAGCAATATTTGCAGTTGCGAGGCGCAGCCGAGCGAATGCAAATTGCGAGTTAAAATAGGCACTTTTAGTCCGAATAATATATACTATTTTTTCTCCAACCAAGTCAAAATTACAAAAAAATTGGTTTCAGTCAAAAATCGTTAATAATTTGGTTATAAATATGAACACATACTAATGACAGTGATTGTCAAGTAGACGTCAAATGCAATTACTTTTAATCCAAGGATTAAAAGTAGCGTTTTTGATCCTAGGATTAAAAGTGTTGCTAAGTAACGAGTGAATTTTTGTACGGTAAGGAAATTTATGACTTTTGCACCTGAAAATAGTACAAAAATGTCAACATTTTTTGATGGTTGGGGAAAATAGTTATTTTGTATCTAGTGCGCGAAATGCTACTTTGCTGATCGAGAACTGATTTTTTTAACGAGGCGCAGCCGAGTTAAAAAAAATAGTCGAGATCACCAAAGTATTTCGCGCATGATATGCAAACAAAATTTTTCTACAAACGCTTAGATTAATATGAGAAAAATATTGAACTGTTTTGAACTGTTTTTCCAAATCAAGTAATTAGGTATTATAACTATGGGCAATATATTCTATGTTGAAAGCAACACTCAATGTTAAAGAAAACGTGGATTTCAAGAAATTTACCAAGTTAAAATATAAAAATCCCATATAGTTTACATGCAGTGTGCGAAGTAAGTATTTCGCACACTACTTCGCGCACGGTGTCATAATAACGAAGGAAATGAAAAAAAGGGTCACTTCGCATATTCTTGCCAATGCGCGAACCTTGTCATTTTTTGACGTTTGTAGAAAAAATATTTTTCCTATTATAATAATTTTAATTTGATTCGACGACTTAGGTTACTTATTACCTGCAAATCACCAGGCTGAAATTGTTTAATTTCTCTAACGCAGAATATTGAAAAGTGTTTCATAGTAAGAATTTTCAATTTCATTACCAGACTTATCCCAATTGAATTGAAATTCCTCAGTTAAGGTTCGAGAATCGAATAAGCTTCCGCATTGATGAATTTTTTTTACAAGTTTCAACTTTTATTTCAATCATAGTTTTGCGTAAAGGAGCACTGTTAATAAGAACCCAATTCCAAAAAAATCACCTATTCTGATACTGCTATATCTTCCTTAATGTATATTTGTCAACATGAGAAGATGATGGAAAATTCATAAAAGTTACTTTGCTGTTTTTATATGTTTCTCCTCAATTCGGTATTTAATGTTCTTCGGAAACACACTACTCTGGACAAAAAACAAGTTTCGTTACATGCGAAATTTTTCAAAAAATAAAGGACATTGCTTTCGTGCAAGTCTTGTATCTAAAGTGTTTTAAGTGACGGCTGTCCATTGAGCATTACTGGATGAAATGATAAAATAGCTTGAACAACTTTCAATTGCCTGCATATATAAAGGATAGCCATCTATCGGTTGAAAACTTGCACTGACAATACTTATGTTATTCTATTTTGTCAAAAATTTGAGTATGTTGTTTACGCTGAACAGATGAAACGATTTACGCGTGAGTTGGAATTTATCTTGAATTTATATCCAAAACAAAGACAAATGGTCGAAAATAGTATGAAAATATTCAAAATTTGCCCGCAAAGCTAACAGTGATCGGTACACGCAAATTTACGTGAAACTGGTTACATCATCGATGCGTGGTCTTGCTTGTTCAGTTCGCACACCCGAAAATATTCCAAATATTGGCCCAGATTTTTTGGAAAACGATGACTTCGCAGCCATTTCTGTCAGTGGAGACATTTATCGCATCATTCTAATTGAAACCGATTGCATTTCACAATAAAAAAATTATGCCAAATTTCGAACCGTTTTTGTTTTTGGTGCCAATTCAAATTCAAACTTTTAAATGGCTTTATCATTACATTTGCACACGGAAATAATATGAATTCTGGCACCAAGATGGTCTTGTTTATTGCATAGATGTTGGGTCTTCTTTCAATTCTGCCGAATGTAGGAGTTCGTTGCGTTAGCGTACCCATGAACACATTTTCCAGTTCCATGAATCTTCAGACGTATTCATCACGAAATGGAGCCGTGTGTTGCCAAGTATGCTACAACGAACGCAACGAAACTGGAATTACAACGAAATACGATCTTTATTCTGATTCCGTGAACCGTTGTTTGCTAAAAGAAGGCATGGTAGAGCTGTTAATCCGTTTGTTAGAATTTCCTGTAAAAACATTCGTCAGCGCGTATAAAACTTTTTAAATTCATTTCATTGTTTCGTTCATTCGTATGAACATTCGTGAAAACATCTTTCTTTTCTCTATTTCTGCCATGAGTTAATGCTTATTCAGAAGTTATCAAGTGTTACTCCTATAATAAAACGGGCCTAGAACCGAGTGTAGGTACACTATCGCTGTGCTCCTGTTCAAGTGTTTTTCAGGCGAAAATACTTGCAACCGAGGGACCCATAAATAAAAACGAAAAATTCTGACAGCAGACTGAAAGGAAGCATATCATAAGAATGGATCAAACAGAAACTTACGAGTCTAGACTCTGTGGAAAAGAGAAGGAAACACCTGTTAACTTAGTCACAAAATGCCTTATCGTTAAGGTGATACTTTTTAGGATTTCTAGTTTCAATATAAGTGGGCCATCCAAGTTTTTTTGTAGAACGTACTAGCGGTAACCACACAGTGTAAAGAAATATTCTGAGCCTAACGACACAGATGGAGCTCATAATTTCAATGACGTCCCACTTTTTACCAAACTCTGCATTAGTGTCTCGTACCAACCTTTTTTCTCTCAGACCATTTCATAATAAGATTTCGAGGCTGAAAGCTCTATGCGGAACGAGAATATTCCGGGAAACATAAATGGGTATATACCCGTCCATAAGGTTTTTGTGGAGTGGTTTCATATATTTGAAGTAAAATTATATTTCATCACACCTCACGTATTGTGAATGTGTCTAGGTTTTCAGTTATTTCGTGCGAATTTGCTCATAAAGCATAAATAAACGGTAACAAGTTGCTGTGTAATTTGAAGACATGGATTTTTCATCCCGAATTGTACCTGATAGCTTCACTGTAGTTCAAATATCCAATTCGAATGAATATTCAGTAACAACCACTGGCAATAAAAAACATTCCATGGAAATTGGCGAATATTTTACTATTTCTCTTCTATATAATCTTCGCTCAAAACTTTCTCTCTTTTTCTGAACGATTCATTTTTTCTGTTCATTCAGCAATTTCAATCAAGAACTGAAAAGTCTTAATTTCAAATGCGTAATTTGAAGACCATTTACTGAAATAAATGATTGACAGTCAGAACAAATGATAGTTTCCAGAAATCACTAGGAAATTATGACAATCCTCTTGAAGGAACAGTTAAGATCTACTAACTGTGAGGAAATCACCTCCATATTGTGAATACATGTTATTTCCCCACAGCTCTTAGTGTTTCTCATAATACTTCCTTATACATTTTCGTACTTGACTGATTGGCAATGATAATAATGAAGCAATTTTCACTGTCAGAAACCAAAACTACTCTGCAGGAGACCAAGGAATAGATATTTCATCATCTCTTATCCAAGGGCGTAGCCAGGAATTAATTTCGGGGGGGTTTTGACGTTTTGGCAATTGACTTTGTATAGGTGCCAGCAATTGTGAGGGTCGCTTTCTGTATTTGTTGTTTTTTAAGAAATCAATAATCCTTTTCCTACTTCGGAAACAATATTCAATATTCCAGGTTAGGTTAGGTAAACCTATTTTTCAAATATGCTTCAGAATTTAATTTCTATTCACTCAAACAAAAACTTAAAAAACAATATTTATTTCCCAAACAATACTTACAGGATAAATCAATATGAAATAAGTGTGGATGTGTGCTTTCATTGAAACTAAATAGAGTTTTTTAATGTTCACTCCAAAATAGTGCCAACAACATATGACTAGGTAAAAATGAAACAGTGAGAGAACACAACAATATTTTTTATGGCGGATTCCTTCAGTTAAAGTCTATCCGTCTTTTTTTCTATTGAATTGGTGAGCCACTTCATTTTCATCAATTTTCACACTATAATGAATATTCATAAGCGTCAACCCATTTAATCTAGTTTCGCTAGAAGAATTGCTGCGCAGGTAATTTTTAATTCTCCTCAAGCTGGAAAAACTCCTTTCTGGAGTAGCAGTAGATACTGGAATCGTAGCTGAAATTTGTAGTAGGATGTAGATGTTCGGATACATATTCTGATTGCATTCATCTCAGCATTCTAATGCCGATTTTGAAATGGAGTTCATTGACATTTTCCATATTTCCATTTGTGTGCGATGTTATGAAACTTTAATGTCATCCATATTGCTGATATAAATTGATAATTTTAACTAGATTTTCGGAGATCAGTTGGTTTAAGTGCAAAATGAAAGATTATTTTCGCAACAAAAAATAACTCTGAAACATTTACCTGGCTGCGCCCTTGCACTTATCATTTCGAGCACCAGCAATTACATTTATCATAAATGTAATTGCTGGTGCTGGTGCCTATAATATAGGCACCAGTTTGACAATTCAACTTCGATACGTTTCCCTTGTAATCCATGTAATTTTATTGTGAATTTCAAAGCACTATTTTTGTGTGATTATGTGCGATTTTTTCAAAATTAATTGAGATCTCGAATTTTAAAGGGTTTGCGGAAAAATAGCGTGTTTACCTCATGGAAAAACTACATTCCTGGACTTTTTGTGGCTAAGTATCGGTTTGCGCCTCAACTTGGCAATCTTCACAGTCGATCAGGAATGTGAGGTCACCCTGTGAACAATATATTATTATTTCTTCTCCATTGAAAAATGCGATAGATTTCAAAGTATCAAATGAATCAGATGAAAAAAAATTGAAGCCTGCTCTTGATGCAACACTTGGCAGAATAAAATGTACAACTGGTTACATTCATTCTCCTCACTGTCAACAATTTGACAGACAAAAATTTCGTTGGCGTTGACAAACAATTATGTTTTCCAGATATGCTCAATTTTCCCCGAAAAGTGGCACCCCTTACGCACATAAAGTCAGGTTTATTCATAGCCCTCGTTCATCACTTTCACAAAACCATTTATTTTCCTTATTTCCCGTCATTCACTCGTCTCATTATTTTTACACTGCGAAGTCAACAGCGCAAACAAAATGTCATAATATGTTTTCGAGGGACGAACGTGGCGCTCCCTTGTTTGAACCTGTAATCGGTTATTGAAAAAAGACATCAGCATGGAAGCGGAAACGGAATACTATCAACCCTTCTTGTTTACTTAAAGCGACAGGTGAAACTATCAGTACAAGGCAAATCGCCAGTTGAATTAGTGTGGGTGTAGATTATGGAGAGTCGCGGTAAACTGATGGATGATGATCCCTCGGTAAGATGTTTTCTGGTAGATACTTTGAAACTGGGAAAAATTAAAGCTATAAAATTATAAACTTGAATCCCTTTGTAGACATGATGCTTTCTTATCGTGAAGGGTTTTCCAATGAGAGGTGTTATTTCGAATAGCCGTTTATTTCGGTAGATGTCACGTTTGAAGCTATCATTTTTTGACATTTGACAAGTAGAAACTACGACATTATTAAAAATGAAACGATACACGCTTCAAAAACGAACTGAAGTTATTAAATTTCACTATAAAAATTTAGGTAGTATTGATCTGAACAACGTTAACTTTCAACAAGACGGCGCTACGGGCCACACAAGCTACTTTTGCGGACCGTGTTAACTCTCGAAGAGGTGATCACAATTGGCCACCGAGATCTTGTAATTTAACACCTTGCGACTTCTTCCTTTGGGGCCACGTGAAGGAGAAGGTCAATAGCCCAGCGTCGCTTCAAGACTTCAAAGATGGAAATCGTGAGGCTATCGAGGACATAGGGCAGCCACTTTGCTATTTGGTCATGGAAAATTTCATTAAAAGGATATGGTTCTGTAAGAGTGGTCATGGTGGTCATTTGCCTTATTTTCCACTATTAACGACATAGCTTCTTCTTTATAATGAAAAAATCATCCAATCATTCATATTGAAGAATGGCATTTTCTTAGAATGTACACAAAACAGTATATTTAGTGATAAAAACAAGAATAAACAAGTAGAAGACAACATCAATATACAAATTAATAAAACAGCTATAAAAAAAGTTATTGAATACAAGTACCTTGGATTAACCATTGATGAGAAGTTGACCTGGAGCGGCCATGTAATGTCAGTAAAAAATAAACTGGTGCCATTGATAGGAGCCATAAATAGGTGCACAAAATTTCTTAACTCTAAGACTAGGAGGAGTCTCTATCATGTACTCATTGAATCACGGTTGAGGTACATGATCCAATACTGGAGAAATGGAGCTGCTACGTATATAAAACCATTGTAGGTCGTACAGAACAAAGCTCTTAAGACCATCTTTGGATATAGCAGAATCAGGAGCAAAGATTAGAGGAACTGGAATTATGGATATCAATAAAATTCACTATTTGGAAGAAGCTAAACTTGTACATGGCATCATGAATGGATATTTTAGGACAACACGAGAACTCCACTATGGCAGGAAACACATGAACATGGAACTAGATCACGGGAACTCATTATAGGAGACCACTGAGAAGAACCAGCTAGACAAAAAGCACACCAATATATGTTGGAAGTAGAATCTTTAATCAGCTACCAGAAGCAATCAAGAATGTGATAGAAAAGAGCAAATTCAGTAAGCTTGTTGTGGATCATTTGAAGCCCAGAAATTATTGTATGTGATAATAAGAGACTGTTTAAGTAATGAAAATATGCACTGTGATAGTACAACTGTGATATATATATTATATGTTTTTGGAGCCTGTGATTATCTGATCGATGTATTTGTGTTAATTGTAGGCCTTGTTACCAGTTTGTAAGAACTGTTTAAAGGTCAGCTGTAAATTGTTTAATAAATAAATAATAAATAAATAACACGTCTTATTGGAAAACTCTTAATTTTGTCTTTGAGGATAACAATTGTCTGTTGTAGGTACTTCAGATGTGAGTGGAAGTGTAGTAAAATTATAAATGTGAAATAAATGGTCAATGGTGAATGAAATAATGTTTTGCTTGCCTGTGTTATTGAATATTCGACAAAAAACACAATTGAAACTACAACCTAAAAAAATAATGACCATACTTGCGTTTCACATATGATCAAAGTTGCTTACGAAAATATAGTTGTAGTATGATGAATATATAATTATATCCCTTTTAGATACGGGTTTATATAACTTCTCGTATATCGAACAACATAGAATGTGTATTCAACGATATGAGCAAAAAAAATTTGAACAGGGCACTATACATATCTGCCTATGATTTAAGAGCACAGGGTAAAACCTCAGTAATATTCCCTGCCTCCCGTATATTAGTGATGTTACGAATGTCATATTTTATACATTCGCGAATGCGAATTCGAATGCAAATGTCTGCTACTGACATTTGCGAATGCAAATGCGAATGCGAATGCGAATGTAGAAGTGTTCAATAAGATAAATAATTTTTATTTTTTAGAAAGAAGAATGTATTATGTTTGAGAGTTTATACATTTCTTGTTTGTTTAGATTATATTTATAATTTAATGCAGAAGAATATAGTTTTTGATTATTTATCATATTTTAGAGTTTTATTCAAGATGATCATTATTTGAACATTTAAAAGTTATATAAAGAAAGACTGATAAAAGTTTCATAGATTTGTTTTTGTTAGTTTCAATTGCACTCAATTTGGTGTTATTAGTTTTTTTCTGATATTCATATTCGCAAAACATTCGCAGAAATTTTGCGGATGCGAATGCAAATGCGAATATTCAAAATATGCGAATATCCGCGAATGCGAATGTGAATGCGAATATTCGTTACAACTCTACCGTATATGTGTGCTCCATGTTCTTAACAATAACTTATTGTTCTCGATAATCATCTCCCATAGATTCAAACAGTGATAATTCATGAACCTATAATACTAACTGGACGTCGAACTTCCTTACTGTCATGTAGAAAAAAGGAAGGCAAATGGCCGCCATTTGCAGTTTGGGGTGAACCACAAATATTTTGATGTTCTATGCCATCTGTGCTCGAATTTTGATTGAAACATAGACGTTCCTTTGAAAGAAGTGATGAAAAACGAACTCTATATATTAGTGTTCTGTGAACTCTGACATTTCGGTCTATTAAAATTATAAATATTTTCGATTCTTGTGATTAGTTATTGAACAATATTGGTAATCCTATCATTTTAATTCAATACAATACAATAAATAAAGGAATATTGGTAATTCTAATATTTCAATTCATAGAAAAAGTGACACCTCTCCAATCCACCCCAAACTGCATATGGCCGCCGTTTGCCTCAAAAATTTTGACAGGTTCGCCAGCTAGTTATTATTTTAAATCTATGTGATAATTAACCCTTAACATCGAATTCAATTTCGTGAAAATGATAAAAAAAACTTCGCAACATTCTCATGTCAAAATGACAATACAGTCTAACAAAACGACTCACAGTAGCTCTAATAACCGCCGTTCCCTAACGTTTACGAAGCTTTTATAGCATCAAATGCCGCCACTTGCGAATGATTCCGTGATAGCCTAACATGAAATGCGTTTTTCCAGAGTTGGGAAGCATTGCCTGCGGACACGGCCACGTTCACGCCTGACATAACCCCACTTATCCTTTCCGCCCATCGAGATAACTATGAGATCATCAAAATCCTCCTGGACCGAGGGGCCACTCTACCAATGCCGCACGATGTTAGGTAAGTGGGATTTTTTTTCGTTTTTCCGCCGATATAACTGCTGGGGAATTGCGAGAATGGCGTGTTTCCAAGCCGGAGCGAAAAGTAACGAGAAAAATAAACGTTAAACTAGACGGGGGACGAAAAGGGCTGGATGTATTTCTTTCTTGTACAACAGAATGTTTAATTTACTGTTTTTGGGCGGATGTTGGGAGGTATTGATGAAATGGAATTTTTTATACTGTTTACACCGATTAATTGATAGGTGAATCGAAATTTTGCTTGTGATTTGGGGATGCCATTGTTTGTTGTAGTTCAACAAGTACCAAAGTTATGAGAATCTTCTCACACTGTTTCAACTGCTTTGTGGAGGAAGGTGGGGCAAGACAGGGTAGTGAGGCAAGATGGGGTACCCCCAACATCTATTAAGCTGAACATATCTAAACTAATGTTGGTATTCTGCTTTTCATCTGTAAGTTACGATAGTGTATCGCACGATTGATCTGTAACTGGCCGACTTACAGATCCGTAAATAATGCAATTCTGGAATGGTTCCTGTAACTTTCTTATTTACAGTGTCACTTTTAAACTACTCATCGAAAAACATAACCTTCAATAGTAAGATTTGATCATGGAAGTTTAAATGTGTTATGAGTAAATGGTTTTGTTTTGAATTAGAGAATCCATTTATCTGAATGTAGTTTGCGTTTTTTCTTTCGTCTAATACATTGAAACAGGAAAGAAAAAAAATTCTTGGTTAAAATTGCTGTAGAGCATTCATTAAGTTTATAGTACATTGGTACTTCAATCTGAACATCTCCAAAAACTTGGAATTCGGCATTTCTTTAATCTGAACATTTTTTGGGCATCTGGCATTTCAAATCAGTGGCAGCTGCTCGGAGGAGGCAGAGGAGGCCGGGCCTCCCCTTATTTCACTGCATTTTATTCAATTTTAAATATGTAATTCTACTTTCCAAATCTCAAAGTAATAAATATATGTTTATTACTCAGCGATCTAGAACATTCATACATTATACGCAACACACAATACAGCGTAACGGATATCAGGCAAACCGCTTCGCGAAGGGGGCTCGCCCCTATGAGTCGAGATTCGTTAGAATGTAACATTTCAATTTTCTTCAAATGAACGGTGCGGGAACCACTCAAAATTCAAGTTGTTGATCACGTATCGGAGGCCCGGCTCCGCAGCATTACTGAACGTCCGATCGGCCCGAATTAACCCCGGCGATCGTGGATGTAGATCAGCTGTTGTTTTGATTCCCTTCCTTTTTGTTAACGAAGTATTAATCCTCTCAGGGTGCGATTTTGTGACATTTTCCGGGTAACTTTCAATATTTCAGCAAGAAAGATGGAAACGGAAACAAGAAGTGAGAATTATAATGCAAGTAGTGAACTTGAAGAAACGCAAGATCCTGTAGATTTTATTTTGAATAATAAATTCAGTAAAATGCATTACGAAGATAAAATTTTCATGACTCAAGAAATTAAGACACCTCAACCAGCGTTGCCATATTTAATTATTAATTCTGCTCATAATCGTTCGTTCTGCGTAGAATGGTATGATAAATGCCAGTGGCTGACAGGAAGCCCAGTTCGAAATGAATTATTTTGTTGGTTGTGTGGTCTCGGGCCTCCTCTGATTAAAATATCACGAGCCACCACTGTTTCAAATGGATTCATTTGATCACGCAACTTTTTCTTCCAATTCTCATGAAGTTCCTACTTTAATAAAAAATTTTCAGGTCATGTATGTTATTGAACAATGTTTTATCTGTTATGACTTTCTTTCGATAACGACAATCCAATAAAAAAGCCATATTATTTTTATTCATCATGAATTTCTTATTTTAAAACGTTGGTGTTCGTCCTAAAATAAATAAACCATTCAACATAACCTCACAATATGTCATTCGAAAATGCTTACTATCACCCGTCGAGTACTCGAGAGGAGGACTTAAAGAGGTCCACAATTGCAATTTTCCTGTAAGCTTATGAAAAGTTTCAGAATAACTTACACCGTTACACATGGCTAACATGCCTCAATCAGTTGCTTAAATGTCGCCAAAGTAATAAGTAAAGTCTTGAGCGCATGAAAGCTATTTTTTACGCATTTTGATGTCATTTTTGTTCTGTTTCCTTTGCGTGATCAGAACTTTTTAGAATATTCTATTGTGATAACTTAATTGGCTCTTGAAGAGACATTTTAAGGTGGATGTTAAGATAAGGATCAGTTTTTAGGTTTATTGTAGGAAAAAACTACATCAAAAAAAGTTTAGTGGACTGTAGTTTATTTTACACTTCATTATTTGCAGTTTTTTATTTACACTTGATTTAAGATCGATACCAAGAAGGTAAAGCGTTTTTTGATGACACTAATAAGGTAGAGCACCTTCAATATCTTTCTTAAGTTTTTAGTTATTTAATCTTATTTAACACTGCGGTGAAGGCCACTAATACATCGCCTGAGGCTGAGTGAGTACTGACTCTAACAACTCGAGCTGACGGGCAGCACAACTTTTGCAGTAGTGGTGCCGCAATAATGTCTAGTTTTGTTGGATATTTTGTTCAATATTTATGGTAACCGGTTTTTGTTTAGTGTGACAGTTGAAAGCCCTTTTAGCGTGAGTTCGTTTGTTTTTCTAAACCTTCACAATATTTGTTTTTATTTAGTTTTTATTCCAATGTTATATTAATAGTAGTGAATTCAATAAAAGGTCTGTTACTCTTACCAATATCAATTTATTTTTCAACCAAACCTTAACAACCCCGACATACTCCACCTTCCCCTAGGTCAGGCAAAACTTCTGATTGCAGTATTTGCAACTACAATTGAAATAGTTGTAATAACTTCATTTTGAAGTGGAATTTCTTTTCGTTTTTCCGCCGCTTTAACTGCCGAGGAATTTCAAGAATGGCGTGTTTCCATGCCAGGGCGAAAAGTAGCGAGAAAAATAAACGTTCGACCAGACGGGGGGACGAAAAGTGCTGGATGTATTTCTTTCTTGTTCGACAGAATGTTTAATTTACAGTTTACCGGTGGCAGGAATGTTGGGAATGTTGAGAGGGATTGATTAAATTGAATTTCGAGTTTACTGTTTACATTGATTATCTGATCGGTGGTACCGAAACTTTACTGGTGATTTGAAGACGCCATTGTTTGTTGTAGTTTTACAAGTAACAAAGTTGTGAGACTTTTCTCCAAATGTTTCAGTTGCGTTGTACACCAGGAAAACTTTTGATTATACTTAGTCGTTGCAAGTACAATTGAAATAAATCTTTTATGTAAATTTCAAAGAAATAGAAATCGAATTTTATTTTTTAGGTTAGTGGGAATTTTCTCGTTTTTTCCGCCGATATAACTGAGGGGGAATTGCCAGAAGGGCGTGTTTCCGTGCTGGAGCGAAAAGTCACGAGAAAAATAAACGTTAAACTAGACGGGGCGACGAAAAATGCTGGATTGTATTTCTTTCTTGTTCAACAGAAAGTTCAATTTACAGCTTACCTGCTGAAGGAATCTGGAGAATGTTGAAATGTATCGATGCAATTGAATTCCGAATTTACTGTTTACACCGATGGATTGATCGGTGATATAGAAATTTTGCTTATGATTTGGAGAGGCCATTGTTTGATGTAGTTTAACAAGTAAAAAAGTTGTTAGAGTTTTCTCAAACTGTTTCAATTGGTTTAGTCGTCGGGAAAAACGTTCGATTGTAGTGTGTAGTATATAAGTAATTGAAGAATTTATAGCAGATTGTTTCATAGCCAGCGATGAGAGGAATATCACTTTTAGATTTCATTTTTAATAATTAAAATTAATTACCTTGGTTAATTCATGTATTCATAATGATGAGATAATATAAAATACTTTTATCCAAGACTATTGTAAAATCCGTCCATTGTACCTGTACGTCTCTGTGCTCGGCCATAATAATACCCATTAATCACAAGGGAGTAATGAGATAATAATCACTACTTTCAGATGCTTCATTGATTTAGCTTTGATATAATATTCTTTAAGTTGGTATTCCTTGAGTATTTTAAAGTACTCCAACTAACAAATATAGGTAGGTATACCTTGTCAATCGAGGGTCAAATTTACTTTCATTATATCAATTGAAGCCTTTTTTATTACCAAATATAGGTACAATGACCAAAAATTTTTCATGTGTCAACTTGACGTTTTCCACGCTTGTCATAGAAGGGTCTTGTCGCGGTCGCCAAATGTTAAAATCTTCAAGAAATGTATTGAGTAGTCGTTGATGAAGTAGTATGCTAATCGCGTATAATGGCTGTCATTCACTCGGTGATTTGAGCCACTCTTCTACGGCTCGAGGCCTAAACTTCGCCTCGTGAATAATAGCTATCATTATACGCCCGTTGCATAATATACTATTTTCTGATATTACTCATCCAAAAAACTTATACTACAAAACCTATTTAAAGCATAAAAGCGATGACATTACAGCAATAAAATTGAAAGGAAATATACTTGATTAATCGTAAGTTAGTTTACAAGAAAAACCTGAGTAAGTATGAGGAAGTATGGTATAAACATGAGTGACATCTAAGGGAATATAATTTGTAACAAATAATTATGAAACCTTAAAAGTCTCGATGGTCTCAGTTACGAAAGGCATTATACTGAAGAAATACTGAATCAAAATTCTTAATATGATTATGTACAGTAAATTTTAACCAACACCTCATTACTATAGAAAAGCTAGTGAATGGTTCAACGGACACAGAAAAGACCATATAAAATCTAATGTTTCACTTTATGAGCCGCAGAATATACTCAACTCTCCACCAGATAATGTCACAAGAGCAGGCTAACCAACACGAAACTCGACTATTTATTTTACGATTCGCGTTCCACATAATGATATGAAATATAAAACGTTTTGTCTTGATTTATTCTCTGCAAGCTTCAGCATAAAAAATATCTGGCATCCCTTGCGGTTATGTTATCTTTAATTGAACGTGAATTCGGGCTGGTCAGGCCATTCTTTCATTCCATTAATTTCATCAGATTGGGGAAAACTCACAAGCTGTTTTCATTTAGGGCTCTTTCAGAACACTAAAGATCGTTACTATAAAATGGATGGCAGTGGCTCTTATATTGGGAATTATTACGGACGATAAAATATATCTTTTTCGAATAAATCGAACCCTAGATTCTGCGAGAAGCATTGACGTTTCGGCTAGGGAGGCAGTAAGGAGAAAAGTCATGATCGATACTGCGATAACGAAGCCTGTGTTGGCAATTCCTACTTTGAGGTCCTTTTATGTGAGGATTTTCTGAACATGGCCAACAAGATTGGGCATCTTTATGGTAGCTTAATTTACTGTAGATGGTTATAAGGGAATTTTCGTCAGTGGTTGTCCTAGTTTTCCATGCTTTTGAAGAGTTATTTCTCATTTGTGGAAAATTGAAAGTTACAGGCTTGGCCGCTTGGCGGTATTCGATAAAATGTTCGATACATGAGATCAGTGTTGCCCACGTGCCTGTAATTACACAAAATTCGTGAAATTTCGTTGCATTGCGTGTATATTTCGTGTAGTGGTCAAATGTGTGAAATTTGCGCGTAATTTGCATAAAGTGACTCGAGTGACATAGCAATTGTTTCACAGAACCAAAGTTGACTGAATCACGAAAGAATATGTTCACGTTCTGTTGTTTCATGAATCCGTGCACAGTTTGATAAAATGAAATTCGTTATTTACCTCTTATCAAAGAAGCTTCCTGTGACAGATCATTAGACCGTGTGATCAATTTTTATTCTACAAAACAGAATCATCATTTTTGCATATTATGGTATTGTTCAATATTCAATTTTTCCGCGCGCAAATAAACATCAATGACGTGGTATCAGACGACCGTGTATATTTCATTCATAGCATGATTGTCAGCTTTCCAGGGTTCTTAACATGATACTTAAATCTACATTAGTATCATGGGTTCTTAAATAAATCATATATGAACCCTGCAGCTATCTAAGTTAAGGTTATGTCGATGGGCGACCACTGCAAAATCAAACATACCTAAGCAAAGAGCAAGAAGTATTATAAATTGTCTTATTATTATGAATACGTGAATTGATTTCAATTTATGAAACTAGAAGCTATTGGTGATCTTCACCTCATCACTGATGGCTATAAAACATTCTGCTCTAAAATTCTTCCATTACTTATTTATTGAAAGTTGCAAATTGCCACATTCTTGAAGATATCCACTCAATTACGAGCTCTGATTAACTAGCAGCCCACCCAGTTGAATCTGCAGTCTAGGTAATATTTTTATTGTTATAATTCTTTCGGTGGATTTCTCATCAAAGAAGTACAGATTAGCGCAAATTCAATAAATTTGGAGAGAAGAAATATTCCATCAACATTAAGCTAAGTGTGAGACATATTTGTTACAGTTTAAATGGGGATTCAATCAAGCGAAGTGTTTTCCTAGATGCTATAATTATCTTTCTGTGGTAATACTTATTCAGAATATTCAGTCCATGTTTACGTCAGTTGTTCATAATATTTGAATTGCAAATAGGACGACTCATAAAAATGCATTAAGATCAAATTGAAGTAACTAACAAATAAATTTTGCATATTGCTCGTAAACCCCAATCCTTATCCCTATTTATTTCAGGAAACATGTCCGCCGTGTAGCCTCCCTTAAATCTAGTTGTATTGCTAATATACTATATTTAATCAATTCGCTTGTTATTAGTATCTAACTATGTAATGTTGGTTTTAATGTGACCATAATAAGCAGTATTCAATTTATTTTCAACTTCATAAAATTGCCGACCTACATGTTATCGTTTCGATATTGGTGTGTAGGATATACATCCGATATGAAAATGAATGCAGTAAACGTTCTTAAACTAATAATTTCCAGACAAAGGCCTCAGGGATCATCATATGTAAACATTCGTCAGAAGTGTTAGTTGTGAAATTACCTGTTTTGGGATAGGAAATAAAAGACACATAATACTGAAAAATTATTTTCAAAATCGAAGTTTCACTCCACTCCGTCGCGTCGTGGACATTTTCTCGATAATAATAATATTTTGAAAATATTATAAATTTCGTGAAAGCGTTCGGCGATTCTGTTGTCAGCGCAGCCACAGCAACCTAGCTGAATGTAATCACTCCTTGCCGCTCGTACTGCTGGTTCTTTGACTTCCGTCCGAAAAACCGCCAATTTACGGAGCATGAGGCAGCACGAGGAGCAGCGGAAGGCAGCAGGGAAGTGTAGTGATTACATTCTCGCGCTACCCACCTCTCTGCTCAATTCCCTGCCCCCTGCCGTGGAAGTGAGCTGAGTGCAATCAGGGTGTTAAGTTCGTGCCATGATAACGTACGAGCAAGCATAATTAGTGGGAATGACGATTCACAACAGAGTGACCATTGGCATCATTGTGGAGTGTGATTCAAAATTCAACCAATGAAATGAATGCTTATGCGTACGTTGCACTGAACCGCCAATTCTGATCGTTTGAATTCGCTAGCTGATTTCAGTAATTTCAATAATTTGTTATTGGTAACCCTGAATACAAACCAGAAAAAGGATAATCGCTATGATTTTGTAAAGGATCATCAGTTTTGAAATTATTTTCTGATGAAATATGTGGAATTTCATCGGAAGAAAAAATGAATATAAGATGTTACGGTGACATTCTGAATGATAATGATAATAATTGAAGCCTTCAATGATCTGAAATCTATGAAATAATGAAAAATCAGCCATCAATTGGTAGTCACTAATGGATTTCCTAGCCCGTTATTTCAAGTTCGACGAAAAATAACAAACGATCGAAAACACCATGTTCGCAATTCCTGATTCCTTGTACCTTTACCGATTCTCAATCAATCTATTATCGAATTATTTCAGATGCGGCTGCGATGAGTGCGTCACGTCCCGAATGGAGGATTCCTTACGACATTCCAGAAGCAGAATCAACGCCTATCGCGCCTTGGCTTCGCCATCCTTGATTGCCTTATCGTCGAAGGATCCTATCCTTACAGCGTTCGAACTCTCCTGGGAGCTGCGTCGGTAAGTTGAGGCAATATTTGGTCGATATTATGTCCTTCGAGTGATGGAGGTGTGATTGGAAAAGCGATTAGATGTCGAGGTGTTAATTGAGCTGCGTATTTTGATTGAGTGGTCATGTTTGGTGATAGAGTGCTGAATTGCTGTGTATAGTTGTTGAGAATCTTTTTTTGTAGAGATTTAGATTGACAAAGAATGAACGTTGTTTATTTGGATGCGGGACGAGACTTGAATTAGGAAATTTCATCTAGAGAACGACAAATTGTGTAATTTAGATTGCAGATTCTCTTTTCTGTACATGTTTGGTATCTTTATGAATTACACATGAATGAATTGCAAGAAGCGAAGCCAGTACTATAAAAAAATTCAAATCAAACATTTCTGCCCTAGAAAACTCGCTTTTGCTCCTTACGACATTTCAAAACCAGAATCAACGCCTATCGCGCCTTGGCTTCGCCATCCTTGATTGCCTTATCGTCGAAGGATCTTATCCTTACAGCGTTCGAACTCTCCTGGGAGCTGCGTCGGTAAGTTGAGGCAATATTTGATCGATATTATGTCCTTCGAGTGATGGAGGTGTGATTGGAAAAGCGATTACATGTCGAGGTGTTAATTGAGCTGCGTATTTTGATATAGTGGTCATATTCGGTGATAGGGTGTTGGATTGCTGTGTGTTGTTGTTGAGAATCTTTTTTTGTGTGGTTTAGATTTTACAAAAATGAGCATTGTTCGTTTGGATGCAGGAGCAGAGATGAATCGGGAAATTTCATCTCGAGGAGAAAAACTTGTGCAATTAGGATTGCTGATTTCTTCTGTATATTTTTGATATCTCTATGAATTTCAAATGAATAACTCGTGACAGGTGAAGCCAATTTCATAAGGGAATTCAAATTGAAACATTTCTGCATAGGATAACCCGCCACCGTTCCTCATGACATTTCAGAATCAGAATCAACGCCTATCGCGCCTTGGCTTCACCATTCTTGATTGCCTTATCGTCGAAGGATCCTATCCTTACAGCGTTCGAACTCTCCTGGGAGCTGCGTCGGTAAGTTGAGGCAATATTTGGTCGATATTATGTCCCCGAGTAATGGAGGTGTGATTAGAAAAGTGATCAGATGTCGAGGTGTTAATTGAGCTGCGTATTATGATTGAGTGGTCATATTCGAATATCACATACACATTTAGGCAATGTCATATAGCACTCGTTAAGTAAAACGAGCCCTAAAAATTAGTGGGCAAAATTTAATTACCTGACGATTATATTTTAACGCAAATAATTGTGTCTCAAGTACACATTGTCACTCAAGCAATTATTTTAATTATATTCTGAAGTCTAGAAGAGTAACACTATGAAATTTGAAACAATTCTCCGAGAATGTTCCATTTTATAATTGAATTGTAGGATCGCCTACAAACTGGATATCCTCCGTTGCACTTTAAGGATATCTGCAAGATGAAATGGGGTCTTATATGTGAAATGAAATAATACAGTTATAACATTGAGACATAATAAAATGAGCTCATCATTTCCGAATCTCCACTCCAGAGTATACTGCTTCCGTAATGCGATTTCTAGAGCCAATCTTCAAATTGAATGAGTTACCAGCAGATAAGCCATTCAACTCCGCATCTATTCCTGAGTAGTCTCGAATCAGTGAGTTCGGATCATATTACGAGTTTTTGGAATAAATCTGCTTCAGTTATTCTCGGTGTTTCCGAAGTGGAATATTCGAGACTTCTAGTTATCTCTTCGGGAGATTTATTATGAATTTCCTTCCTCTAGTTGATTTCCCTAACAGTATCGCATTCTCAAAGTTGCATGAGAACAAGTTGGAAGCGTATTTTTACTTAATTCTTCGAGTATATTTCAGGAATAATAAAGTAGCAAGCGTATGTAAGAAAGATTTGGATAACCTCCTCATATACAAGAGAATGAAGGATGAAATTGTATTCTGAAAATAAATGTTGATCCTTAAAATTTCGTTGATTTTCATTAGGACTCATTTCTGTTTTCGATTCATTCTGTAATTCATTGAAGTGAATTGGTTTATTGTGTTACGAAATAGCTGTTCTTATAGTTCAAATATTGATCTATTCGAGTCGAAATCCTCCATGAGCAACTCTCAAAGAAATGATGATTCGAGAAAGACAAATTTTGTTTCAATTGTGTTTGTAATGATTTGGCAATCAATTAAAACTCGAGTTTATTCATATCATCAAAAAAATAAATCAAGAAATGAACTCTGAAGGATTAGTATAACCTGATACAATATTTTTTATCTCTATGGGAGTTTTGGTAAATAGGTACAGATATTTGACTATAAACTTGTTGTCGTTGACCAGATAAGCTCCGATGTATGAGTTTAATATTTGTTGATTTCAATCGATTAATATTATTCTCAGCTTTCCTTCTTATGACATAATATTTTGTCGTATTAACGCTAGCATATTAGCCTATTATCTTCACAGAAATGCTTCACCTATCGCAAGTTATTAAGTGATATCAAAAATTGATGAAAAAAATTATGCAATCCAAATTGCACAAGTTGTCGTTTTCGATATCAAATTTCCCCATTCATCTCTGCTTTTGCAAGTGAGCAATACACCATTTTTGCCAATATAACCTGTACAAAAATAGGTTCCAAATAACAACACGCAGGAATCCAAAACTCTATCACCGAATTCGACCACTCAATCGAAATTAACCTGAATTATTTCTTAAGGCTTAAGGCTATTAAGTTAGCTATAGCTAGGGCAATATTACGGAAATGTTGTATAACATTCAGAAATTTCAGAAATGGAAATCTAACCAATTGTTGACTTCTCCCCAGTGTGGCAGTGAAATGCTTTCCATCTCACTCTAATGCTTGGTTGATTATAATGCAGTACCTACTATTCAAGCGTAGGGGCATCTCTATGTTTATTTCTTACTCTGAGGTCTCTATAAATGATAAATATTTTAAATATTTATAATCTGTGTATGTAAACTTCAATTAAAAAAAAAGATACTGTGAGTGTGGGCTAGTAATTCCGAAAGAAATTGAATAATGTGAATGAAATTATAAATTTGTAGAGAATTTGTGAGAAAAAGTCGCAAAGCAACCTTCAATGTAACAATCATTCATAAAGACAGATGAATAGCAGCCTAGACAGAGAGACAAAATAAAAATATGATGGAAAACTGTTGACAAATGATGTAATTCCCGACGATTATTCAATTCGAATTGATAAAATCCTCATGGATACTGACAAATGTACGTGATTTCAATCGAGCAATTTTTGTGGTGATTTAGGTGCGGAAATAAATTTTCATTGGCATGTAGATTGAGCGCCTGCTGTCTGTGTATCTGCAAAATGTTTTCTGTTCGAATTTCAACTCATCGTTAGTTCAATTCACATCGCCTGTACGAAACATTTATACGATTGTATGTAGTCCATTTGTGCTCACATTCTTCTTCATCACTTATCTAGATGATTAAACTTTCAACAACTGTAGGTATTTCAGGGTATGTTTAATATTTCATCAGAAAATCTTTCTGGATGAGACCAATAGGTCTTGAGATATTCAAATTCGAATAATCCTTTTAACACTATGAACAAGAGAGAAGAAGATTTCCAGATTGTAGAATATTCTTCCTAATAGAAGTTGCTTTGGTTTATAGCACTGTGAAATTTGCCACAATAGTTTTAACCAATCGAATTATTACCTGATGGGAATTTGATCAACTAGTTTTTTATTTGCTAATAAATTAACAAAATGATAACAAGATATTCCCGCCGGAGTATAAATTCTTGATGAAAATTAATTTGTATTTTTCATAAAAGTTTCATTTTACATGATATGAGTTTCTCTGTAGAGTTGTTACAATAAGCTCGTATTGCATCTGAATACTTTTTGTTCGGTTGCCCATGACAGTTTTACATGAAAATAGTAGAAATTGTGCTATTAAAAGGTTCACAGCAGATCGATTTCATGTTCATTTAACTGAGCTTCCATTTTCAAATCGATGGAAATTATTAATTTTCAAAAAAATTAAATCAGAACTATAGTTTTTACATTATCCTCTTTTCTTCCGTTTTGTATGATCCTAATTTAATACAACTTAGGAACCAAAAACACATGATTAAACGGACCATTTCCGAATAACTCAAAAGTAAAAACCTAGACAGCTGAATTTCAATATATGATTTCATCAATGCTGAACTACGGGTAGAAAATTACAACACAGAAGTTCACCGTCAATCCGCCAATGAATGAATTTCATGTTTCTGTCATCAAAGATTTCTTCATCAGGTAGTGGATATCCGCAAGAGTTTCTCTGAGATGGCGCTACGCAGATTTAATTTTCACTAGTCAACTGGCGTATCCTAGAGTAGGTTCAAGTCATTCAGAGTTTTCTCTGCACTACTAAAAGCCAAAAGCTGGAAAGAGCTGACTGTAGATTCTCTGACATAACCTCTATGTATGATTTCAATATTTGTTGAATTTATCGATGAGTATATGTTATTATCTACCCAATCCAAACCTTTTACCATTTCAGAACTATTGCTTTTTCAGAGAATGTATAGAAAACATTTCAAATAATTATAAATCGATCGAATAGTTCGATCGATTTTGTAGATTAACGATCTTTTCTGATCCTGCACATTCCTAACAATTTGAAGTCTCTAGTTCCTTCCGTTCGATTGAGTTAGATTGAGTACGCCTGGGCGGACTTTGAACCTCTAAGGATCCATTCCTGGCTTTGAATTAAAAAATTACAGACATTCTGTAAACTATAACACGCTGACTCCCTACGAATAACCGCGTCATAATTCAACATTTTATTATCATCAACATTAAGAAAATTGTTTTTATTAAATTTTATCATAATTCTTTTCGCAAAGGGAAATAATTGAGCTTGTCTCTCCTCTTGAAATATGTATTTACTAAACGTATTTCGGTCAGTGATATTTCACTGTTGGTTGAGCAAGAAGGCTTGATTTATTTTAGCACGGCTGTTGACATCGTGGGAATGTAAACAACAACATCATATGCTAGCATCTGGATTTTTTCATGGCAGTTGTTTACTTCGAATGTCCGCTTTCTCGTTAGCTTCTCTTTTTGCCCCTTGTAATCATATTTTCCGGCTTTTTCGCTTGCCTTCATCAGCTTTTTCAGCGGCTTCTGCAAGATCCTATCCCTTTCAGTTTTTTTTTGCATAAAAATAGGGCTTGAGGGTTGACTTAATATCACAATGAGTTGCTATTTCTTCGGAAATGAGATGAGCCTGAGTGAAATGTTTCTTTTCAATATTTCTCTTTCGATTCAGAAATATATTCTTCCATAATTGCTTAAAATGAAGAAATTCAGAAGTAAGATTTTCCAGCCTAGTCCAGAAAGTACGAAATAACTGTTGACGATTTTTTTATCGCAATTGGAAAGGAAAAAAATATGGAAAGCAGCAGCGATAGTGTTATTCGACACAGCTCCCCAAAAATATTCCACGCAGCACTAATTTTTTTTTATTTTGGGTCGCCCGTAATTATACCCATTAATCACAAGTGAATAATGAGTTATTATTCACTGCTGTCAGATGCTTCATAGATTTAGCTTTAATATAATATTCCTTAAATTGATATTTCTTCATTATTCTCCAAGTACCTACTACAACTAACAAATATGGGTATACCTTGCCAATCGATAGCCAAATCTGCTTTTATTACATCATTTAATATTACAAAATATATAATGACAAAAAATTTTTTTGTGTCAACTTGACTTTTCCCACACCTGTAATAGAAGAGTCTCGTCACGGTCGCCAAATGTTAAAATCTTCAAGAAATACATTTAGTAGTCGCGTATAAAATATAGTATGCTACCCTCGTATAATGGCTGTTATTCGCTCGGTGATTTAAGCCACTCAACTACGACTCGTGTCCTAAACTTCACCTCGTGAATAATAGCTATCATTATACGCCCGTTGCATAATATACTATTCTTGCTCTGCAAACTCTAAATATACAATGACTTATTGCGAATAAATCAATATTGGAATGAAATTATTAAAAGTATCCAGATATTTCAGATTACAACTTTTTTCATTTCTTTCATATAGCTTCTACACTTTTCAGCATATCTGAAAACTATATCACGGTTATTGATTGATCTGTCTCAATGATCGAATTTGTGTCCTTGATTATAACTAGAGACCAGATTACATGCATTTGCATATTTAAGAAATTTTCAGCGGTACTTGTATATTTTAGCTAAGATCCAGTTATGATGCATATTTTCGGTATATATTTTCTTCACTGCGTTCCAAAATGCGATAAAAGTGCTGAATTCGACCAAATTCCACAAAATGAGAGGTCTATTGAGTAATAATACTGATAATTGTGACTTTTGTCAGATTTGCGAATCAGTTTTATCGCATTACCTATCAGTAGTCGCGCGTTACGAAAGTATCCAAATAATGAGTAGAATACGCCAAATAAACTCCACGTTGCCATTGGCATTTCCAAATAAACTTCAAGAAAAGTTTGAAAGGATATTAAGAGTTATTGATATGTTGATTTTGAAATAAAAACTACTTATTTTAATTCCAGAAATACGTCATAAAAAATTGCATATTCTGCATATTTTCGTGCATATTTTGCCGATTTTCCTGATTAGTTCAAGCATTTTTCATGCAAATCTACATGCACATAACAACGTTTTTATGTGGCATATAATCTGGTCTCTCTCTTTTATAACATTTTCATGAAACGATTACTGAATTTTGAAACTAAAACTTTTACATCATTTCCAGATTGAGCTTCATGGAACACGAGTTTAAAATCGAATACCAAGAACTAAGAAAACAGTGTCAAGACTTCGCCACTGCATTGCTGGATCACACTAGGAGTTCCTACGAACTGGAAGTCCTTTTAAATCACGATCCTACGGGTCCTGCCTTTGAACACGGGGATCGAATGCACCTGAATAGACTGAAATTGGCTATCAAGCTTCGTCAGAAAAAGGTAAGGTTGAAAAACGTTCAAGATTTAATCGATACAAACTGTTTAGAACCAGCCAGGAGCTTTGCAGACGGAGAAATTATTCAGAAAGTGAATCGGTTACGTGCGTTATCGACGGCTTTTAAGATGCAGCGATTTGCAATTGAAATTGATTCAGAAACTGAAACAGTGTATTGAATGTTGTCTGATCATTTTCATTGAAAATGGATGCCATAATCTACTGAATTTACTATGAGAAGTAAGATTCTAACTTCGAATCATAAGGGCTGTTAATCAACTTGTTTATAAATGAACGAGTTGATTACAAGATTTTTCCATTAACCGCAATATGAATAAGGTATAAATTATTGATACATTTTCATTTTTCACTAGGAATCATTTGACATTAAATAAATTTGTTTGTTTCTCTATTTCAGTATTTGTACTTTAATTACATTATATTTGGTTGCCCATGAAAATTACACATCTAATCAAGAGAAATCAACTAAAATGGGTCATTATTAATCCATCTGATTTGACCTAATATCTGAAAAAGGAATTTAAAACAATAAAACAAACAAGAAAACAAAAAGAAGAGGTAATTGGTTTTCAATAAAAATATCACCGTTAAGCCACAAACCACAGTCAAATCAAATCTCTTGTTCCTGAAATGTCTTAAATATTCGAATAAAGCTGCTTTACAAGTAGGTATTCAGAGAGTAAATCGGTTACGTGCGCTATCGACGGCTCTCAAGATGGCAGCGATTTGCAATTTGAATTGATTCGGAAACTGAAAAAGTGTATTGAATGTTGTCTGATCCTTTTCATTGAAAATGGATGCCATAATCTACTGAACTGACTATGAGAAGTAACGATTCTAACTTTGAATCATAAGGGCTGTTCGTTTTGATTGGTGAGTTGCTCCTGATATAGATACTCTGGAGCTCGAAATACTTTTGTGTCATCGTTTTGTTTGCAACACGAAGCTCTTGATTCACTAAAAAATCACACGATTCTTGTTTATATTCGGATCGTGGAGTTACTGTGCAATTTTTCTTTCCCAGCTTTTCGTTTTATTTCAAATTGTTGCTCACTTGCCATATTTTTGAAACTAATTCTTCAAATCGAACCATTCAGCGCAACTCAGGCGCACAAGGCTCTGGAACAACTCAGCTGCTCAAAACTCACATAAACGTTTAAAAAACCTCATGTTAGTGATGTTGCCAACTGCCTTTCATTCTTTTGTGTGATTGGTGACTAGTATGACAAACTGATTTAGGGTCGAGGCTTCAAATGTCCCCTAAAATATTACCTTAAGAGATCTTCTGTATTCCTGAAGATACGTATGGTATTCTATCAGCATGGTTTATCAGTTTTCTTGACGAATGGTGCATTTTCAAATAAACCAAACCGAATATTTCTTCTTGCGCACAACGTTTTTTTTTGTATAACTAATTTTACCAGTCAAAATTTAGGATACCACGGATTCTGACTTACTCTTCCAAAAGTATGTTATGGTATACGAGCATTTCCATAATAATAAACACACATTTACTTATACGAATTGTCATGTACGGGCGAAGGTTCTAATAAAATTAATATATTTCAAATCAATGGCTAAAGATGAGGAAGTACAATTTTTGGAAATAAATGAAATATTTTTTTAAACTTTCAGCTGCAACCACACCTAACTTTTTTTCCAAATACAAACATGTGTGTAGGCTTGTTGAAAAGCTCATGACAGATGGATTGTAATCATACTATTTATATTTATTTTAATTATGTGGTTATTAGGAAATAAAACAAAACTTTCTGAAAACCAAAGAAAATATTATAACTATCTTAGAGATGCTGAAAATGCCCTCCACCTCCAACCTCTACTTGGCATTTTCATTCGAATCCTTTTCTTAAGATCTTCAAAATTATCCGGCCTGATCTGATGAGACATCTCCATAGAAAGTAATCTAATGGCTTCGAGTCGATTGATCTTTGTGGCCATTCAATTGTAAACCACGTCGTCCAATCCAGCGTATTGCAAATAAAAAGTTTTGTCTCTTTTCCTAAGAACCAAATACGTAAAATGAAAAAAAAAAGTATGGTAAGATTCCATCTGTTACGAGCTTTTCAACGAGCCTACGCGGGACATATGTTTGCATTTGAAAAAAAGTAAGGTGGAGATGCCGCCAAGAGGTTGAAAAAAAATTTTCCATTTTATTGCCAAAAAATGTCAAAATCGGCACTTTCGGCCTCGGTCTCCCCTATACAAACCAAACTCTAGGACGCTCGAAATAAAACTCCTATAAAATAAATTGAATAATTTATTTCGGGAGGTTTACTGGTGAAACAACTTAATATTCCACTAATGATTTCTACACTCAAGAAACTGTTTTGCTACGCAAGCTATTGTTCTATAAAAAAACTGTTCCATAATTTCCTATCAAAATTCAGTTCAAAACTGCCATAACATCTCCACTGCTGGTAGCCCCAAATTTTCCACTGTTTTTCTGCTTTCTTTCGGTCGGAGTTTCAGTTCATTATTAACAGCTTAGGAGATGTCCGAATAAATCTTTAATTAAAAAAAGTGCGCCGCGTTGAGCTGTTCGCTTTGATTTAGGTCTCTACGACCTCGAGGCTCGAAGTGGAACACTGCTCTTACTTTCACTGTTGTTTTTGATATTTTAGACGTAAAAAATATCTTTGAAGTTTCAACCATCGAAGTTCTTTATAGCTCTAGATTTAATGGGGGATATAATGAATGCTCAAGAATGATTTTGCTGCTGGTATAAATTTTATCGGACCTTTTTTTGATGGTCACAAATAAGATAACTCCTACAGGAGTTTGTGGTTATTGACCTTTTTAATCCCCTTTCCGACGAAGTTAGAAATATTCGGATACGCCTCGTTAACTATGATTAGTTATTTAGTCATCCTGTTTATAAATGAACGAGTTGATTTCAAGATTTTTCCGCAATATTAATTAGGTACTTATAAATTCTTGATACATTTTCATTTTTCACAAGAGATCATTTGACACTAGATAAATTTGTTTGTTTCCGTATTTCAGCAGAGTTGTAAAATTACTTATATTACTTCTAATTACATTTTATTCGGTTGTCATTGACAATTACACATCTTATCAGGAGAAATCAACATAAAGGCTATTATTGATCAATCTGATTTGACTTAATATCCAAAAAAGGAATTTGAAACAATGAAATGAAAAAGAAAACAAAAAGAGGAAGTAATAGGTCTTTTATAAAAATATCACATATAAGCCACAAACCACAGTCAAATCAAATCTCTTGTTCCTGAAATGGCTTAAATATTCGAATAAAGGTGCTCTACAAGTAGGTTGCTCTTTCAAATCAGGTCTGGCTCTACGAGAGATGCTTTCTCAGATCTACAATTTACTAAAAGAAACATACATAGTACAACATACAGCTCATAAAAGTAATCTAATAACGCACCAGAAACATGTTAAACTTATAAACATAAAAAAGTAGAACATTCATAAGCCATAATGGAATGTAGTGTTCTTGATGTTATTCATCCTGTCTTACGAATCTTTCACTGTTCTATTTTGATATGTTAATCAGTACTTATTTTTGGTGAGTTATTCGATAACTTCTATGAGCTATACAGGGTGTTCCTAAATTGAACGTACAAACGAAAAGGGGAGATTCCTTAAGTGAGTTTAGAAAAAAAGTCCCATAAACATGGGGTCGCAAACGTTTCGTTTTCGAGATACAGAGTGTTGAAGTTTGAATTTTTTCAAGTTTTTTTCTCATATCTTTCACAAGATATTCAACTGAAATTTGGCATAGATATTACATTTGAGAGTTCTCACCACGTGACATGGCAATTTCGATAGAAGATCTACAGGGTGATATTTTTTTTGGAACACTGCCACCTGTTCTTCTGCAGAACTTTTTTTGGTGAGCAACTGTTAATTTGAAGAAATGTAAAAAAGCTTTGTTTTTATACTAAACTTTTCGTTCTCTTGTAGTTTTGTCGTATCTACGAACGATTTCGAGAGAAAAAATTTTTAACGATTCTCTCGAAATTCTCGTAACTATGATAGGAAGGCCAGTTTGTAATCTGTGGTGAATGAATTCAGTGCCAGTTTTGACACATAAAATTATTGGACGTTTGTTTTTTAAAAAAGTGAAGGTGGTTGCATTTGTGGCTATTTATTTTTTTAATGTAGTTAGACTACTACAAATTCAAACTTCAACACTCTGTATCTCGAAAACGAAACGTTTGCGACCCCATGTTTATGGGATTTTTTTTTCTTAAACTCACTTAAGGAATCTCCCCTTTTCGTTTGTACGTTCAATTAGAAACGCCTTGTAAAGTCACGTTCTTTCTAGGAAACCAGGACAAGTTTTTAGTTTCTTATTTCTAATTAAACTTGTTTGTTTTTCATCAATGATTTCAAAGCGATCAATTGGAAAATTTCCCTCGTTAATCTGCTACTTAGTGTAGTCACACGTGTGAATCATTCGGAATTTTTTCGGTTACACATCTCAAAGTATCTGCAATTTCTCAATTTTTTCATTTCTTGAGAATAGAATGAAACTGAACCTACACCGATTCATCCCTTTCTTCATCTCCTTTGAATAATAATAATAATAAGTTGATGCTCTATGTATTTCTTATTGAAGGAGTAATTAAAATTATTCATGATTTCATTTTGCCCAAATTATCAAGTACCTTTTCCTAAATCTCACTCCCCTAAACAATAAACAAAACGCAAATGGTAAACGTCCTTTCCCAATCAATTACCTGTGCATTTACTTTCCCCCAAAATCACTTGAACAAAATTGGATCACTTTCTATTAATGGTTATTAGCAGAGACAAATAACCATCTAATTAATGGTTATGCCTCCCGATCTCGCAAATAGATTGATGATAGCCATGTTCTAAAAGTCTTCAGCTGCGGTTGGCACGTCGAACTGAAACATATATCAACCACCAGGAGCAGATGTGGGAAAGGAGCAGGAATCGATCCAGAACAGGTTATCTGAGAGATAAATAGCATCCCATGGACAATTTCCATCACAGCCAGAGCCACGGAATGGTATAGATGACGTTACGCGGATGTGAATCTTCCGAATAATTTGTGAAAACGATACGAACTCGGTGTGTGAGTTTGCGAGTTGATCTGTAATTGATGAATGGATTGATTGACAACTTTTCACTGTTCGGTAAAAAAGTACAGGGCGATTCACTTATCTTGGTAACCTGATTTGTGTCGAAAAGGAATGCAAATTTTTTTATTCTTCAGATGACTTGAGATGTGCGTAAAAGACGAAGAAAAGAATTAATACGTCAGGCGTCGTAGCGCCATCCAATTTTTTCTCAAGGAACATACCTTTTTTATTGTGGCATTCGAAAGATAATTTAATTCTGAATGTTTCTTTTCTCTACAATTTCTTTCTATTTCTTACCGTCAGCGACCTGGATTGTGTTTTATGTTAATTCTATTCCATTTATTTTTTTCTGTATTGTGACAGTAAGCCATGATTTAGAGACATAGAGATATGATTGTATTTCTTAAAATCGAAGAGATTCATCAAATATCATGTTTCATAACAATCAACTTTTTGTTAATAATAAATGCATCATCTCAAATCATATGTTCTATATAGCGTCCATTATGATCGATACATAAACTATATCTTTTCCTTAGTTCATTATGTGGTACTTTGTTCAAGTGAACCCTAATATTTTGTCCGAAGTAACTCAGGCATAATGAAATAAGGAAAAGATATAAACTTATGTATCGATCACATTGGCCAGTATGTAGAACTTATAATTTAACATGTTATAATATACAGGGTTGGGATAAAGTATGGCACCAAACACATATCTATTGAACGAAAAGGACAATATTAATGAGATGTTTACCCTAAACCCAGTATGTGAGCATTCGCAATCCCAAGATCTATCAACATCTGCAAAGATATACAGGAGGTCTCATATAAATTAAAAAAGTTTTTGATCGAATAGGAAAATATTCTTTTAGATTTTTACACTAAACCCAGTATGTGCGCATTCGAAATCCCAAGGTCTTTCAAGATCTGTAAAAATATATAGGGTGTCCCATTTAAATTGAAGAAGTTGATGGCATTTCCGGTTAAACCGGAAGTATCTCATTAATGAAAATATGCTCATCAGATGCACTGTGGTCCATTACACTCAGCTGCTAAATTTCAAAAATATCGCCCGTTTCGTTTTAAAGATATTAATCTGGTGCCAAACTTTCTCCCAACCCTGTATATTCAAATATGTAGTGGCTAAGAGGAATTTTAAATTCCTCTTGGCCACTACATATTTGAATATTTAAAAACTAGGACAAGAATACCAGTTATGAGTTATAATATATAATATTTAATGATTGAGAAATAGTTTGCTATGAAGCCTATCTGATTTTAAGAAACCCAATCATATCAATGTCTCTAAATCAAGGCATACTGTCACAATACAGAAAAAAATTGATGGAATAGAATTAACATAAAACCCGCTGCAAATAGAAACAAAATGGTATTCAGAAAGAAACATTCAGAATTAAATTTTCTTTCGAAATACACGATAAGAAAGGTATGTTCCTGGAGAAAAAATTTTTGATAGCGACGCGACGCCTGGCACTTTGATTCTGTCTTCGACTTTTATGCATATTTTAAATCAACATTGACTTTTTCTAGATACCATCAACCAAAAATATTTATCCTTTTTCGAGAAAAATTAGGTTACCAAGATGAGTGAATCAAGCTGTACAGATCCCTGTATTTCAGTATGAAACAAATAACGATGTGTTGAATGATTCTGCAATCATTTCACATATGGAGGATTGTAAACAAACCTAGGTATGTCTAAGTGGAAGTTGAAAGATTTGAAGAAGGCCATGACGTGAAGACAGAAGCAACTGGCATTGTGGTGTTGAGGGAAATGAAGAAGCCGATGAACTTGTAAAAAGAACATCAAGGTTAACACCTCCGGGACCTGAGGCTTCCGGTGGGCTTGGAAAAGACCATTTAAGACAGTGATCCAGCAAATAAATATGAATAACAGAATAACCCTCTGCAGAAGCAGCCTCGGACTTACTAAGTCCAAAAAATTCGTGATAATTTCATCTAGGTACCTATACCAAAAAACTCTTGACGCTATCACCAGCTGAGCTTCGGTTTGGTGGAACTGCCAGTGGCGGATCCTGCTCTCGAGAAAGGGGGGGGGGTCACGCCGGTCACGGTCAGATGGATTACATACCCGCAAATTGATTTTTTGGAGACAAATCAGCACCCCCAAAATTAAATTTTGATGAGGTCTTACACAAACAAAAAGTTTATTTGATTTATTACAAAAACTTAAGAGAATGATTACAAAGGTATAACTAAATAGCAAAGGAAATTTATATTTTTCCTATGTCATTATGGATATGAATTAGTGCTAGTCCAATAAGTCGTTCTTCTGCCATCGAAGCTCTTAACCATGTTTTGAGCAGAAAAAATGTTTACGAACACTCAAATTCAATTCTATTTTTCCAATCTAAACATTTTTTATCAACACAAGATTTGAGGTTTCGTCAGTCCAGGGGGGTGGGTCATGACCCCCATGATCCCCCCCTGGATCCGCGCTTGGGAACTGCTGACGGAGTACTGTAGAATCAGACATAATTTGTACTGTATGGGAGAGTCACCAGATGAGATTTGCAGAATAGAAAAAAAAATACAATAATAAACAAGTTGATAAGATGTTCTTAGAACACTCCAGGAATAAAGAAAATATTCTTGTCACTCATTTCCATCAATTTAATTATTCGGAAAATTCAACTGAAATTTTATGAGTTAGGTATCATAATTCTAACCCTACCACCAATTAATTTTTATATTCAAGTTTGAATAAATAGGTTTCAGATATGCAACAAAAACTGGGGGAAACTGACTTCTTGCGAAAGAATAGAATATACCAATACCTATTTCTGCCATGTCATAATATATACAACACTTTCGATCAAATTAAATTGAAAAATATTCATTTCATTGTCTCCTTTGAATCAAGTCGCCCTATATCCAGTTAAACTGTTACAGATTGAAAACTCTGGAAATCGTTTCCATTCATTCTATTTTGTGCTGCAAGGGTTGCTTTTCATATTTCGGGATTGTACAACCCTCGTGTTGCAATCTGGCAACTGACAGTTTTCTCGTCAAGTTTGAAATTATTCAAGGTTATGCGTACGCAGAATGTTTTGAGGAACAAGCGCTACTTGTGCTGTTCACAGTATCTCGAAATATTTATCTCGGTCAAAAAATGGAATTTAACTGTGAATATTAGGTACCGTTCGATTTTTTTTACAGCTTTCGACGTGGATTAACTCAACAATAACCTCGCATACAACAGAACAGAATTATAATAATCACATTCAAATTGAATCGATACGATTTTATTATTTGATTTTTTTATTCTAAACTGATTATAATTGATTTACGGAGAATCAAATTACCTTTCAAACTGATATGCTCTATCATGCTCTCCACGTAGAGAATGATAAAATTATTTGAATCGCGCATCATGGACCGCCAGTCTAAAGTATCCCCGCCACGATTCCAGCGTTCGTTCTTACTGATGTGTTTTTCCATATTATGGCATCGCCGCATCGCACTCACGACACACTTACACCGGTATGCCGACGCGCATCGAGATGTGACGTCACTGCGGAGCATTTCCATTGCATTTGCGGGATGGAAGTGTTAGAACTCCAGAGAATGATTGGAATAATGCAATTAATCGCAAGTTTCATTGAAAATGCAATTAACTAACAATTTCAAATGAAATTTCTCCGATGTCTTTGTTTGTTGATTCTAAAATATATCAATGAAATTGTATAAATTTGGATGTAATTTGAAAAGTATTTATTTGTTAATACAGAATAAATTATTGAAGGTTCATTCAAAAATTCGAATAAATGAAAATATTTTTATCATTTTTAGGGAAATTTCAATGAATTTCACTTATAATTCGTGAATTTGAAATGTTTTTTGTCAACTTTTTTCTTCATATTCTGAAAACTGATCTTCTCATTTAGATCCCTGTCTTAAGTTGGTACGGATTGTGCTCAAGCAAAGAATAACATCGAATGGAATCTGAATGTCATTTTTCAGTTTTGCAACCGTGTTTATCTTCTAACACTTTGAAAATATTTTTTCCTCAGATAATGAAGTACTGACGGGATACTTCCGACTTCGGAAAGCAAAAGTACCTTATTTTGGTTCCCTTTTAACTATTCTGTAATTCTTACAGCCAAAACTGCGTGTGATTTTCGATATAACCGTCTTATTTCGTTCTCCTATCACGAGCTACAAGAGACAACTATTCTATCTCGACTTCACCAACATATCGTCGCTTGTGTAGAAATGATTTCTAGTCAGTGTGAATACATTAATCCCCTTCGTAAACAATAGATACATTCACTTCAATGGTGTTCTGTTGATTGGTGTAATATCTGAAATTTACGGCTATATTCTCTCTTGTTCAAATGAGTCTGGCTCGTATGCAATAATCGAATGGAAGCATTGTTCTCATTGGAGATATCATTATCAACCGAATGAACACATCGGGACATATTGGTTTTATACCAGAGGAATCGATTCATATTCTGGTTATAATTGAGTCTTATCACTTCGAGTGTGTGGAGCCATTCAGAATGAATTGAATTGTGAACAAGTAAATTTAATTTTTAGGTTTTCACTCACAGTCTCTGAAACAGAAATGATTAAAAAATTTCAATTGGACTGCAAATGAAAAAACACACAATTCTGAAGATTTTACAAGTTTGTCAGAAGAAGGTGTCTGATATAGACACCGAAACGTTACATTATCCTTTTCATTTATTTCCTTTTTTAGTTTTACTGTTAGTCAACAATTTTTTCAAAACCAATTTGCTCCTGACAAATTAGTGCAAAGATTTTCGCAGGAGCACTTCATCTTAATTAAAATTTTTTAATCATTTCTGTTTCAGATACTGGGGGTGAAAACCTAAAAAGTTTTTTAGAAATGCAGAATCCTCCCAGATTATATTTCAATCTATAAGTAAATTTAATTTTAGGAAGCTGAAAAAAATTATGGTAGAATGAATCCCATTGGAAAAGGCAGAGAATATGACGAAAATGAAAAGAAAAATAATTCATGGGCGATCTGAAATCGGAAAGTGATAGGTTATAGTTTATAGATTATTTCCACCAAAACAGCAAGTCCTACAAATAAAAAAGTTCAAAAATAAAGTGGTATATCGGGTGTCCCAAGTGAGTGGCCTTTCGAATTATTATGGAAACTATTGATGAAAAAGATTTAAAATTTTGTGGATTGATATTTGGCCATGTAAGGTACATTTTTAAAATAACAACATTTCCAGTGTTGCCAGATGTGCGACAATTTGGCAACAATTTTGTTATTTTAAATAAGACATCCGGTATTTCTATTTTTTTTATGAAACTCTATAAAATATTAAACTATTCACTCTTACTTTTTAATATCTATCTTTAACGGTTTTTGATTTATCAATTATTTTTCGGAATTTTAGATCAAATTTGCGTGTTACGAAAAAGAAAATGACTCTAGTTCGCTCAATATTTGAGAATTAAGTCAGAAATTTAGCAAGTCATCAGATATTGATCTGATCTATGGTACTGCTTTCGAATTGTAGTTGTCATAGCGTGTAAAATAACACTATTGCTGCTTTTCACATTTCATTGCGAATTGCGATGAAAAAATTGCGAAGCCTTGCAAGCCTGTATTAACACCAATATCTAGCAAAACATATATTTGAAGAACATCCACTCAAACAATGAAATAATATACATAACAAATAATCAGTGAATATTTTCACATTTTGTGACCGCGATAAGTCCAATGAAGTCGTCCACAAAAAATGGTCGTTACGTGCAACAAGTGTGTAAAAGCTATTAGTCGTTACGATGACTCAATTATGTGTTCATATAACAGTTCACATCTATTTCACATTCAGTGTGCTGATATTACAGTTGAAAAGCTTGAAAAATTGAGAAAATCGAGCTCAATCAAAACTTGGTTGTGTATTGAATGTTTATCATCAGACATAACCTCGAAAAAATTTTCCTGATGAGAATTTATCGGAATTGAAACAAATTCCTGCAGTGGATTCTATAGAAAGCATTGAAAGCACTATTGTTAAATCTTTAAATAATTTACTTCTTCCTGTTATCGAGAACTTGAAACTCGAAGTTTCGAATCTTCGTTCCGAAATTTCTGAACTGAAAGCCGAAAACAACAAACTCATGAAATACATCGAAAGCAGGGAAGTTAAATTCACAACAGTACCCAAAAAATATTCTGCAGTAACCAGGGCTAACATCAGTGATAAACCCGATATTTCTTCAGGAGGTGCCCCAATGACAGGAATGACAAGTTGGTCAAGCAACAACAACGTCCCTCAACTTCGGAACCTGATGATAATTCAATTGAGGTGAAATCAAACTCAAATAATTCATCAGAGAAAATCAATTCTCAACACTCAAACAAAATCGTAATACATCAGAAATCAATGGCCCAATTAAAAGTAAAGCAAATTCGAACAACACTACGGATAAAATTATTTCTCAATCCTCATCAAATGATGGTTTCACTGTTGTGAAAAACAGAAAGTCAAAACGTTTGGATAAAAGCATTTTTGGTAGTGGAAAGGCTGATGAGATGTTGATTAAAGGTATCCCAAGGTATGGTTACTTACATGTTGTAAATTAGACCCTACATTAACACCCGAAATGGTTACAAAATATCTCAGCACCAAAGGTTTCACAGGTACAATTTGTGAGAAATTACAATCTAAAAGACCCAATGAATATTCGTCTTTCAAGTTGACCGTGCTTGCACAGGAGTTTGAAGCCATCAAGAATCCTGAGCTATGGCCGGAAGGCAGCAGGATTAATCATTTTTTATTCCGGCTGAACAACGGCAACTCAAATCCGAGATGAAATGTGTAGTTTTACATCAGAATGTCCAATCTCTTAGAACTGTTTATTAAGGTTAGAACAATTTGTAAACAATCTTAACGCATGCTTCGTAGCTGTCACAGAACATTGGCAGAGCGAAGCAGAGCTCGATGCACTTCACATAAGCGGTTTCAAATTAGCATCTAAATACTGCAGGCCACCTGGCAGTCATGGCGGATGCGCTATATTTTGTAAATGTGAAATTACTTGTAAGGAACGTTCAGATTTGATTAATTTAAGTGTTCCATATGTTTTCGAATGTTGTGCTATTGAGGCTTCTATTTGTTCTAAAAAGTTCATCATTGTTGCAGTATACCGTCCAAACACTTACCCTACATGTGATATTGGTCTGTTCTTCGAGAAATTGAATTTGGTGCTTGAGAAGCTTACTTCTGATAACAGTCAATACATTATTGCTGGTGATTTCAACATCAATGTGCTCTCTTTGAGCCAGGAAGCCCAGGCATTCATTTCATTACTCGAGGGATATGCGGCCCGTATAACAGTGTTAGAGCCAACTAGAATTACTTCCACGTCTTCCACCTGTATAGACAATATTATTACAAATTTGAGCGATTACGAGACTGCGGTGATTCCATCTCACCTTTCTGACCACACTTGTCAGAAGTTTTCGTTTTCGATCCCTAGATCCGATCCTAAACCGAGGACTAAGCAAATTAGACTGATTAACGAATCAACTATGTGTAGGTTTCTTGATTTATTGTCTTCCGAGGGGTGAGACGGTCTCACATTTGAAGAAAATAATTGTGATGTTGATTGTCTTTGGGACAATTTTTTCGGTAGATACAAGGCCCTTTTCGACTCAGCTTTTCCCCTGATTGAGGTCAAAGTTCATTCATACAACAGATCTGTTGATAAATCTGCACAGGTTGTTAATATCAGAAAACGCCTAGATTACCTCTACACAGTATCCCATTTTCGCCCTGAAGTTTCTCCACTCTACAACCAAACCAAAAATTATATGACAACATTCTTACTAACAATAGAAAAGAACGCCTTAAAAATCGCATCGAAAAGTCCAGTAACAAAAGTAAAACTGTTTGGCAAATAATAAATGAAATTACTGGTCGGAAAAACAAAACTATAGATGATACAATAAGTACTAACAACCCTTATAAATTGTCCAATGAATTCAATGAACATTTCATTAACGTTTCCACATCTGTGATTTCAAGCATGCCTAACCTCTCATTAACGTCGAATATTCGACCTGTTCGTCGAAATCCTAGGTCATTTTACCTTTTCAATATCACAGAGGAAGAAGTTATCAGAACGGTGAATGGAATGAGAAATAAGAATTCTTTTGGGTACGATGGCATACCAATGTCTGTAGTCAAGCGATCTATTAATATTATTGCTGAACCCCTGGCCTATATCATTTATATGTCTTTCAGAGAAGGCATTTTTCCAAAATCGTTGAAAATAGCTGTAGTTAAACCCCTATTCAAAAAAGGACGTAGCGAAGATCTTGGCAATTATAGGCCAATAAGTTTGTTGTCTTCTTCTCTAAAGTATTCGAAAAAATAGTTGTCAATAGGCTACTAAGTTTCTTCCATAAATTTCGAATATTTTCTGAGTGTCAGCATGGATACTTGAGATCTAAAAGTACAGAAACTGCCATATTCCAACTAATTCGTTCTGTCCTTGAAGCGTTGGAGGAAGGAAAAGTGCCAGCAGGTCTTTTCATAGATTTTTCTAAGGCATTTGATTGCGTAATTCACAAAGATTTGATTGTTAAACTGCGTTCTTATGGAATTAGGGATAAGCAGTTGATTTCATAAGGAGTTATTTACGTGATCGCCGACAGAGGGTTTCCCTGGTTGTCAAAGGCGTTGAGTACTTTTCTAGTGATAAAATATTGGGGGTTGGAGTCCCGCAGGGGGGTATATTTGGACCTCTGTTATTTTTAATTTACGTCAACGACCTACCAGATAACATTTTTTCTGAAGGGGACCTTCTGCCTATTGTAATGCCTCTTTGAATGTTGGAGAATCGGTGGGTGTTTTCGGGTGTTGTGACAATCAGCGGGACGAGGATGTTGTCATGTTTGTGGACGACACTAACGTTCTTATGGCGGCGTCTGGAGTTTCGGAGGTGGTTGGGATGGTCGAGATGAGGTTCTCTGATATCTCGAATTGGTGCGTCTCCAACAAAATTGCAATAAACACCAATAAAACAGAATGCGTGTTTTTTAGCACATCTCATTCTCGAACCATTATACCTCAAAATGTTATTCTCTCTGGACAAACCGTGAATGTTTCAGACAGCACTAGTTTTCTTGGTATCACTGTTGATCACAAGCTTAGTTGGCTTGAACATATAAATTTACTGCAGAGCAAATTAAATTCTGTTCTTTACACTCTTCGAGTTTTGTCACAGCAGTCTGATACTGAATTGGTGAAGACGGTGTATTTCTCCAATTTTCAGTCTTTAATGTCCTATGGAATCATTGCATGGGGAAACGGTTCAGAAGTTTGCAAGATTTTTATTGTCCAGAAAGAGCTCTTAGAACAATGCTTGGCTTGTCCGCCAGAACATCTTGTCGCGGACATTTCAGATCACAGGGTATACTTACTACCACCGGAATGTACATATTCAGATGCCTTCAATTTTTAATAAAAAACTACGATGTCTTCCGAAAATACGAAAATGCCAATAAAACTAGACGCATTCACCCCTTTCACCTACCCAGATGTTCGCTAACACTAACCCAGCGGAATATAGAATATATGTGTCTGAAATTATTCAATAAACTGCCGAGAAGTTATCAGATCCTAAACAACCATAAGATTTTCAAATCGCTCACTAAAAAGCTTTTGATCGATCTTGAACCATATACTATTAGTGAGTACCTGAACACTGATTTTCAAATCTGAACGTTTCAGTTCTTTTTTGTTGTTACTTAGCTTATATGTTTACTTTCTAGCTGTTTTGACCTATTTTCTTTTCAATTTGTTTTGATTATGAAAATAAATATTATTATTATTATTATTATTATTATATTATAAATATAAATATCAGTGAAAAATATTCTTACGAACATAAAATAAATTAGTACTAGAATTTCATATAACAGATTCATTCCTCTTTTGAGTTATCGTATATTTGTTTAATCCTTTCGCAGTGAAAATTATCATCCATCCTGATGTCACAATTTTGCATAAGTTTTTCTTATGGCAATCGTCATCGCAAACATCTTCTGCAGCAGATCCCATTCTGTAACTGATTCTGTAATAAAAACAAAACGAAATCAACTGCTGTTTCAATTCAAATATTTCATTCAATTTTTTTTAATATCATTTTCTTCATTTTCAAACGATGAGTCATCTCAAACCTGGCTTTGGTCTTCTGACAATATTTTTTTTGCTTGGCAGATTTATGATTCTCTTAGATGTACCTATATACCAATGACTTGATGCTCATTTCACTAATTTCTTTGTATAATATTCAATTCAAATTTATGGAAGTAACCATAAATCTTTATTTATGACAAACGATACAATAAACATTATTGTTCTTTAGGCCCACCCCTTTCTCTAATATTCCCTCACTTCGTTTCAAGTAACTTTCGCTAGAATATTAGGGTATACCGACGCTTATCATCTTTATTTTCCAATGATCTAAATCATGTGTGTCATATACGAGGTGTTCCATAGAAAGTAATCCATATAGGCGTTAGATCCAGCAATCTGAAGTGATTTCTGAAGAGTCCATCACTTCCTATCCATTTATTTTCAAATTTTTCTTCATCTGAATATATCTCTTTACAATGGCAACATTGTGGCTTAGAGCCAATCTTGCTTTTGGCACATATTTCGTTTCATTTGAAGTGGCACATTTTGTAGCAAACCTGGCAACACCATTTGAAATCTGTACCTTTGCCTAGTTAATGAACTGTAGGAGAAGTTTTAAGGGTTTTAAGGGGAAATCTAGTTACCTTTGCCCAAGTAATAAGCCTTTTGTAGGTAGTTATTGCCCAATTGAATGACGTCCCACAATTCTACACCAGATGATATCTGATTCCCCCGATTTAAGGAATACAGTGCAATACGAATAAATTAAATTAATCAATATTATATGATATGGCATAAAATTGAAAAGTAATCCTACTCGATAATAGTATAATATGCAACGAGCGTATAATGATAGCTATTATTCACGAGTTGAAGTTAAGACTACGAGCCGTAGGCGAGTCGCTCAAATCACCGAGTGAATAACAGCCATTATACGCCAGTAGCATACTATACTTTATCCAGGACTGACAAGGTATACCCATATCTGTTAGTTGGATTACTTTAGAATAATGAAGAAATATCAATTTGATGAATATTATATTGAAGCAAAATCTATGAAGCGGTTGAGTTTCTTGAACCATAAAATCGGGTCAGTAGGTAGATACACGTTCAATATCAAAATTGTAGTTCACAGGAAATTCTTCAATTGAATTATTATTAGCGCTTTTTCCTTAGTTTTTGCTGCCAGTTTCAAAATTCTATGATATAGCCATTGACTTATAATAGTGTATAATGCAACGAGAGCGTATAACGATAGCTATTATTCACGAGCTGAAGTTTAGGCTACGAGCCGTAGGCGAGTGGCCCGAATCACCGAGTGAATAACAGCCATTATACGCGCGGAGCACACTATACTTTATCCAGGACTACTGAATATATTTCTGAAATATTTTAACATTTGGCGAACGTGACAAGACCCTTCTATTACAAGTGTGGAAAAAATCAAATTGACACATGCGAAATTTTTGGAGAACTGGTCATTGTATATTTTGTAATAAAATCTATGAAGCATTTGACAGCAGTGAATAATAACTCATTATTCACTTGTGATTAATGGATATCATTATGGCCGTGCAAACAGACGTATAATGAGTGGTTTATACAAGTCGTGGATAAAATATATATTTATATGATTTTTCGAATGGATCAATAACTGAAGGAATATTTCCGTGGAAAAAATTGATAACAGCGCTCATCCCAAGTCAACATTTACATGTACAGAACATCGTTTACAGAATAAAGAAAATATTCGACCGTTTTAGAGGAAATAGGGGTTGCCAGTTAATCGAATCATACCCTTTTCCTTACCGGACAACCTATAAGTTACTTTGGTCCCTAATTACAACATTTCATGAAGGTTCTCTGGCGAAAAAAAACATGGTTATTCAGTAATGGATTAATTAGAAAAAATTAGCTCACAATGGAAATGTGTTCAAACAGTTTCCTCGAGTGAATATGCCTGAGCTCTGCTCTGCACAGATAGAGCCGTCAGAGTTAGGTAATTAGATTTGACTTCACTTTCCTGTTTTAGATTCAGAAAGCTTCGCGTTTTATAAATATTTGTTCGCTAACGAACGAGCAGATTAACTCGAAAAAAAGAATGAATATGGAATTTCGGAAATACATAATCAAAATACAAACGGTTAAAATAAATACTTGATTCAAATGAGGAAACGAACGCAAGAAAATTCGGTTTTTGGTTTCTTGAACCTTAAAAAACGGTCAGTAGGTACACGTTCAACATCAAATTTGTAGTTCAAGTATATTTTTTTAATTCTTTAATCAAATTAATATTAGCGCTTCCTCCTTCATTTTTGCTGTCAGTTACCAAATTCTATGATATTGCCATAGACATATAATAGTATATAATGTAACGAGCGTATAACGATAGCTGTTATTCACGAGCTGAAGTTTAGGCTACGAGCCGTAGACGAGTGCCCTAAATTTCTGAGCGAATAACAGCCATTATACTCGAGTAGCATACTATAATTTATTCACGACTTCTGAATATATTTCTTGAAGATTTTAACATTTGGCGACCGTGACAAAACCCTTCTATTACAAGTGTGAAAAAAGTCAAGTTAACACATGAGAAATTTTTGGCGAACTTGTCATTGTATATTTTGTGTTAAAAAATGATTTATTTGATGTAATAAAAAAAGACTAAGTCATCGATTGACAAGGTATACCCACATTTGTTAGTTGGAGTACTTTATAATGCTAAAAAAATATCAATTTAATTAAATAACTCTTTATTTACTTGTGATTAATGGGTAGGTATTATTATGGCCGAGTTAACAGATTTATAATGGGTGGATTATGCAATAGTCGTGAAAGAAATTATTTCCTTACAGTAAGGAAGGAAATGGCAATTCTTTCACAAGAATGTTAAAATTTCCTAGCGATTAATTTCCTTAATTGTCTAATTAAAGACTTAACTTTTCATTACTATTGATCGTTAAATTATAATCAACTAGGAAAACTAAATAATTGAAATATCTTCTGACTGAAGAATGCCATCAATTGAACCTAAAATTGTAGCTTGCAGGTATTCGAGCAGTAAAAGGTTGTTCTGTCATTATACGCGAGTAGCATATGCTATACTTTATCCACGACTACTGAATATATTTCTTGAAGATTTTAACATTTGGCGACCGTGACAAGACCCTTCTATCTCAAGTGAGTAATAAGTCAAGTTGACATATGAGAAATTTTTGAAAAACTTACCATTGCATATTTTTAAATCAAATTGCAATTGATGTAATAAAAGTATATGAGGTCTTCGAGTGACAGGATATACCCATATTTGTTAGTTAAAGTACTTAAAATACTGAAGGAGTGTCAATTTAAAGAATACAATTTAAGAGCTAAATCCATATAGCATCTTAAAGCAGTGAATAATTACTCATTATTTAGTTGTAGATTATTGTGGCTAAGTAAATAGACATATAATGGGTGGATTATACAATAGTCGTGGATAAATATGATAAAATATTTGAACCGCCATTAGGGAGTCGAGTATTATTACCCTCTGCGGAGTACAAATGTTGAACAAATTGGTAGGTTTATTATTAAACAACTGATTACGAAAGATTAGATTGGATTCCCCCAGTAATATAAAAATTGATACTGTCGACGAAAAGAATAAATGAGTGAATGGAAAATTATGTAGTATTTCACCTATCAGTTATCCAATATACAGGGTGTCCCGTAATTAGACCGACAAACATCTAGTGGACATTATAGATCATATTTTAGACAGATTCGACCCAAATCATATAATGCAAAATTGCTTCGTTAAGGAGCTAGTGCCCTTTGAAGATGACGTCCTGTTCACACTTTTTGCCACATATTCGCAAAACGAAGTCACATAAAGTGCTGAAAGTTTACACATTGGCTAATATCAAAAATACGCATCGATTAGATTGAGTGCATTTCTTTCATGTCAAGCACAATCGTATCATTTGGGGGGGAGGCGAGGGTCATATTCAGGAACTCTGATGTTTTTTCTTAAAACAAGATGCCTAACCATTATCAAGTAAAAATAAATTCAAAACAAAAGTGAACATTGAGTACTTATGAAAGAGAGAAAAATTCAAATCTATTTTTTTTTCAGAAATGGTGCATCTGGGCGTTATTATACAAGAGCATCTTTTTTCAAGAAAAAACATCAGAGTTTATGAAGATGATGTAATCTCGCGAAATAATGAAAGTTAAAGAAGTTTCAACTAAAATACCGCCCCCCCCCCCAATGATTTGATTGTGCTTGACATGAAAGAAATGCACTAAATCTAATCGATGCGTATTTTTGATAAATATTAGCCAATGTGTAAACTTTCAGCACTTATGTAACTCCGTTTTGCGAATATGTGGCGAAAAGTGTGGACAGGATGTCATCTTCAAAGGGCACTAGCTCCTTAACGAAGCAATTTTGGATTATATATGATTTAGGTCGAATCTGTCTAAAATACGATCTATAATGTCCACTAGAAGTTTGTCGGTCTAATACGGGACACCCTGTATACACTGCACTATTTTCATAACAAAATAAATGGAAAAAACATCGAAGAAGTCACTCCTTAAAGAACTGATGTGAAGAAACATGACTCTCAATTTCTATGTTGGGGATTTTTTTCCTACTATAAAGTGAAGCCATATATCAAAGTAGTGTTACTCACTTATAGTAAATTTGTGCAATCGTCTTGTTTTGAGCCATCTTATCCACCAACTGACTAACTTCCGATGGACTCATGGAAGATAATCCATAAGTCTCTTTGAACGAATAAGTTTATACCAATCTATTGTTGGTTTTTCTGGATACAATTGGCATCTGTGAGATTGAATGTCCATTCAACAAAGTCTTCCACCATCTAAACAACACAAGGTAAAAATAATCATTATATGATAGAATGAGCAGATATTGGAAAAAACTTACATAGTTGCTTCCATTGACATCATATATCTTGTAGCTGGGATTGTTACCAATAAATGTTGCTAACTGGCACCATTGAATGCAACTTGTATGCCTCAGTAGGATTCGAATTGTTATAGTAAAGAAAGAATTCATCTAAGTGTGTATGGCCATTAAACTGGGCACGTATCGTATCAGAGAATCTGAAAAACATAATGAATCAATTCGTATGGAGCAAGAGATGGCGTTTTCGGTATTTTTAACATGCATTCAGTGTCTTTCAGTCTTACTGTTATGGCATTGTTGTGTGGATAATACCTCAAAGATAGACGGCGCCGTTTAGCTGTATGTTCCAAGAAATACCTTCTATCATTCAGAGCTATCCTATGCTGATGAGTTCCTAATAAGGACGAAATGGCCATCCATAGGAGCTCTGATTGATACTACTTCCTTGCATTTTGTCTCGAACGGGACGAATTTAGCTCCGAAGTATGAGTTTAATATTGGTTGATTTATATATCGATTAATATTATTCTCTGCTTTCAGTTTATTGTTCTTCAATATTCATGGCGATGTACGCGTTAAACCTTTTATTCTATAATGAATCAATATTAACAATGAAAGCAGAGAATAATTTAATTGATTAAATCAACCAATATCAATCTCATACGTCGGAACTAGTACTGACAACGCACAAAGAACATGCATGGTGGTAATATCAAACAGAGCATCCATAGATAGCTATCTCGCACAATTTGAGACTCCTCAGTATGGAGGAGCTCTGCTTGAAAGGCATTCTAGGTTCCCTCATTCGAAGAAATGTCGCTTATTTTTTAGTATAACCAGAAACAAAACGCCACCTCCTGGATCCTTACGGAACACCTTTCTCTGATGCATGAACCTTGGACGAAGTAGGGAGACCTTCATCCGTTTTTCATATAAACTGATGGTAGTCCAACTATGTGGACTTAACCTTTAGTCGATGAAGTGGAAACGCTAGATTAATCGACGACAGATGTACAATTATCAATGAATGAATGCTTTCAGGCGGAGCTCCTCCGTACTGAAGAGCCCCAAATAGGACAAAATAGGTATCTATGGATGCTCTGATGATATTACCACCATTGTTCTTTGTGCTTGACGGGATTAGTTCTGAAGTATGAGTTCGATATTGGTTGATTTTAATCAATTAAAATTATTCTCTGTTTCATTGTTTTATTATACTATCGTATAATGAATCAATCATTTGAAGATTTGCAACACTAATTTCCTACTTCTTAATCAAGAGAACACTCGAGATCTCTGGATATAACAAAACGTGTTCTTCGTGAGCTACTATAAAATGCTTAAGGTTCAACACACCTTGAACATTCGAGAAAGTGACAGTCGAGATGAAAAGAGACGAAAGTGAACATAATCACACATAAACGAGTGATTCAATAAGTTATAGAAAATATTTCGAATATCACCTTGCAAATGACTGGATAGTCTTACCTGTTAATAATTTTGTTGAATTCCCTACCCCATGTACCCAAACAGGTGGGATCTCCGGTTGGTATATGATAAAGAAGATGAACGAATTCACCATCATTCTCAGATTTTTCTAAGACCTTCACCAACCAAGCAAGTTGTCCATACGGATCATAGTCTTCATATGCTAACCAGCTGGAGAACAAAATTGATTTTACTCATGATAGTAATATACAACCTGAAAATTTTTTTGAGGTTTGAATTTATGAAATAAGATTCTGCGAAGTGTTTAACATGATACTTTTTCATTGACTTTCATTGAAAATCAAGTGAAAATTCTTTATCTGAATATAAAATCGAGTGAAATGTTGAAAATTATCTTACTCACAAGCTTATGCTTGTGAAATTAATTTGAAAACTATTATGTATTACAAAGTGGGTTCGCTGGTCCCAAAGTGTGTTGACATAACACCACTAACGAGTGTTCCTTGGAATAAGGCACAATTTTTCCAACTCTTGCAGTTAGATCTTGTGTTCAGAATTCAAGTTTGCTAAGTTCATTAAAAATGTTAGGATGCTAAATGTGAATAGTTTGAATATGGGCTCTCTCCACATCTCCATCAATTTTCACATGGATGGTTCATTGAAACTCCTTTCATACATAAGGGGGCCAATCGAAATTCTGATTTCAAAAGAACTCATTTTCATTTTATAAATAATGATCTTCAAGTTTTTATGAAATGGCATTGAGAATTTTTATTTCTTTCATTGTTGATTCTAAATAACCACTTATCAGCTAGAAGGATGTATATTACTTACTAGTTATTGAGATAACAAACATTATTGTTCAAAACGATGACACGGAAACCTGGTCTCAATAAAACAGTATAGAATCCTCCTTGTTCAATAGTATCTAGATTGGCAGTGTCTGATAATTCTCCTAGTTTCTTCTTTCTTGAGAATATCACATAACCATTTCGTCGATAGATTTGTTTTATTGATACTCATTGGGCATACCTAGAAAAAATTATTATTTATTCAGTTCTTCTTTTTTTAATTTTTTCTTGGAAAAAGAATTGAATCTCTTCATACAGATTTGGGTGAATTTTTTAGATAGCTTCACGAAATTTCTTGTATATTAAACAATACATCATGAGTTTTTCACAATATTAGAATACTTAAGGGTACCAAATACAGGGTATCTCAAATATTTTATAGAGCCAATATCTCAAGTCAGACCAGGTAGAAAATTCAAAGAGAAAGTATTTCAAATTATAGCAGAAACTCTTTAGAATATGTCATTAAAATTTGTTTCGGTAACCAGTCATAAAAAAATACGAACGGACATTCTTTTTCATAGCATCCTTATATATTCTTCTTGAGATGATTTTTGAGTGAAAATTATCATTATTCCAATAAATTTAGCAATTCAGCCCTCAAAATTTCTGCTAGTTGCCGAATAACTGGAATTTTCGGAGGCAAAATTCAGGCGGTCTTCTACTCTCAAAAATGGGAGCAACCTGTTAAAATCGATCATTTATATTTCATCCTGCATTTTTCACCCCATTTGCTGTTATTTCGTGCTAATATCACACAATATTGTTTTGATGTATTCCAATTATGTGAATACTTGCTCTTAGTTACGCGACATGTTCTCTGAAGCGTGAAGAACATATCACCCTCAAGAGTTTTGTCGATATTTTCTCTTGGTTTTACCCAAAGTGTCAAACTTACAGGTTCAGTGGATGAGGCTCGTGGTTTCCTAGGACGAAAAGGACAGGAACCTCGAAATAGCTCCCAGAAGGTCCATAATTTCCTGTTCCAACTTCGAATTTGCTTCCTTACTTGTATCCCACACTCGGTGATGTACGATATCTCCAGTGAAATAAACATAATCAAAATCCTGAAAATAGTTAAATCCATTACAACAGAAAGTTTCGATGAAAAATGTTTTGCATGCGGATTTTTTGAAATATTTTCTACAAAGGATGTTTCTTCCCTTAATGCGCCACGCTGTCCAGAATGTTGAGGACTGAACAATTAGTTGAATGTCTGTCATTTTCGAATTCTTTACATTCTAAAAATATGTTGGACTCGACACAAATATACTTCTCATGACGCCAAAATTGGCACTCGTCGGTACTTTGCTGTTCGACTGAATCAGAATTCAATCATTTCGACCAATATTGTGATTTTGATATGAGAAGGCTTATATTCCAGAATATAGGTAATATGTCATCATTTTCCTTTAATTGATGTTCAATACTAGTCGAGAATGAAATTTTGACGAAATTAAATTCATAACAATTATGAAACGTTAACTATATTAGTGATACCTACTTATATTCTTTTAGGATATGGCTTTGAAATTTGTTGAAATAATGAGCTAAAACATCATATCGAACGCTTGTTTTCGTTTTTTTTTTTGTTGTTTGTAACCAAAACAACAGAAATCGAAAAACCAGAACAAATATAAAGTAATATAAATTACCTCTGTGCTACAAATTATAGTCAGGTTAAATGATTTTCTTGAAATTTCTTCGATTATTCTGACTTCCAGAACGTCAGATGTTCAGTTTTCAGTATTTAGAATTGAATATCAAATTCAGTTTCAGAATTATGATGAAAAAATTTTGACGAACTCTCTGAGGGTACAAGCTGCATAAAATCCATGAGAATTTCATGAGCCGTAGGCGAGTGGCTCAAATCACTGAGTGAATAACAGCCATTATACGCGAGAAGCATACTGTACTTTATCTACGACTACTGAATATATTTCTTGAAGATTCTAACACTTGGCGATCGCAGCAAGACTCTTCTATGACAAGTGTGGAAAAAGTGAAGTTACCACATGACAAATTTTTGAAGAACTGGACATTGTATATTTTGTAATAAAAAAAGCTTTAATCGATATGATGAAAGTATATTTGGCCCTCGATTGACAAGGTATGCCCATATTTGTAAGTTGGAGTACTTTAGAATACTGAAGAAAGGCCAATTTAAAGAATATTATATCAAAGCTAAATTTATAAAGCATCTGACAGTAGTGAATTGTAATCTCATTATTCTCTTGTGATTAATGGGTATTATTAAGGCCGAGCACAGAAACATTCAATGGACGGATTTTCAATAATCGTGTATGAAATTTTTTTCCAGTTATAAGTACTCTTCGAAAAATAGTTATCGTAATCGTAAATATTGAGGAGCAGTTAGATGGAACCTCAATTCAATCAATTGCTCAAGAATACAAGGAACGCTTGACTTAAATTAATTACTTATAGGTAGTGAAAACATAATTCAACATAATCAACGATGCGAGAATAATTCATGAAAATACAGAAATAATTCTATGCAAAATTTAATACTCACTTGGGTCCCTGCATGCCTTAGGGTTTCCCAACAATTTCATTGGAGTATCGGCATTTCTGTAATCCCCCCAAACTCCACAAGCTTCTTGGGGATTTTCTGGTATTCCTTGATCATCCTGACAGCAAAGGGTCTCATCACATACAGCTTTTGAACCTGGGGTATACCTTGGATCCACATGTATATCAGTGAGTTGCAGAATTCGAATCGAACTATCTCCAGAAATAATCTGAAAAAATGTATTTGATTCAACTCAGTCGAAACTGAAACATCAAACAATTAGGTGGAATTTTTGATATCTGGAAAATCAAGGTACTTTTCTTTCTTCATCAACAGTATCGAAATGAAATTATAATTTTTGTATGGTATATTCTTCCTGATCTGATATATATATTGAAATTGTTCACTACAGACACTACAGCTGTATATCGAGTGTCCTAAGGTGAGGTGCCTATTTGATTATTATGAAACTATTGATGGTAAAGATTCCAAATTTTGTGGATCGATATTTGGCCATGTTTTGTACATTTTTACATCCGTTATTTCTTTTTTTCCCATAAAAATCTATAAAAATTCAATCTATTAATTCTACCTCTTTCATATCTATCGTAAACCGTCTTTAAGTTATCAATTATTTTTTTGAAATTTCAGATCAAATTGGCGTGTTACGAAAATGACTCTAATTCGCTCAATATTCGAGATTTAAGTAACAAATTAAGCAAGTCGTTAGATATTGATCTGATGTATGTGACTGCTTTTGAATTATAAATGTCAGTTATACAGGACGGGCCCAAAAAATCATCATTTTCCAAGTTACTGAATCGTTTGAGGTAGGTATAAGGACTCAAATAGAAAAATTGTAGATTGTTTTGACTGATTCCCAAAATTGAGAAATATACTAGGTTGCTAACATAGATTAGATTATATCTAATGATTTGCTAAATTTCTGACTTGAATCTCGAATATATATTTTCGAAAAATAATTAATAACTCAAAACCGTTAAAGATAGATATGAAAAAACAGAGTGAACAGATTCAATATTTATGGAGTATCACTAAAATATAGAAATACCTGATGTCCCATTTAAAAAGACAAAGTTGTTGCCAAATTGTGGTACATCCGGCAACACTGGAAATGTGAAATTATTTTAAAAATGTACCTCACATGGCCAAATATCGATCCACAAAATTGGAAATCTTTACCATCAATACTTTACATAATAATCTAATAGGCCACTTACTTTGGAACACTCAATATATGTCGATTTGATTCAGATACTAATTATGGCACAACTACCTTTTTCGGTATAGTTGAGGGCTTAGGTGGAACATCAATGGTCCAATTGAAATAATCAAATTGATTGTGGCAAGTTGTACCAAGAAGAAGACTACAGAGTTTTTCCTCCAGTCACATTTTTTCCGTTTTCCATTATGTAGAAAATAACATCCTGAAATATATGATTGTTAGAAAATTATCTCTAGCTAATAATTCGATGACTATAGCCATCAACAGAATCTCAAAATTTAAGTGATTTTTTAGTAATGATTTATTCTACTTTCAATCTTGAACATTTCCGAGCAAATTCACTGAATTGAGAGCTAACACTAAGCTTAATAGTTTCGAGAAATAAGTTCTAAGTGATAACTTATATAAGGATTAATATCTTCCACACATTGGTTGAGTAGACCCGAACATACTCTTTTATCTTCTAAAATGTAGAAGCGAACACACTTGTTCGATCAAACCCTTCACTATAAATTTAGGCGTTTTCACTTTCCAGAGCTAACAGTATTAACAAACTCTCACAGCCATTGCAGGATACACTCGTTGACAAATTTCCTATTGACGGTTGTTCAAAGAATGATATGTCGATCTGATGGTGTTTTTGATACATCTTTCAAATATCTGGGTACGATTCCTGTACATGTAGTAATTGTTGAAATCCACTTCGCAGAAGTTGGGCATCATCACGGTTCAAGATTTCGTCAGGATTATAGACATATAA